>CM037855.1:163935084-164610084 GCA_021234595.1 Delia radicum | reverse complement strand
ACAAACTTTTTTTTGAGTGTACTCTTGTAACAGTTGTTTTGAGTAGTTATGTTAGTTTCTTAATAAACAACTACCAGAACAGTAATTTTGCAGTCAACAGTTAATTTTTGTTAGTTATTTAAAAATATAAGATTATGTCGAGTTTTTAAAAATTCTCATTTATTTTATATTTGTTATTATTGATATGTTCATAGTTTGCAAAAAAAAATAATTAGAAAATTTCATTGTATCTCCAATGCATAAAAACGTCATACCTGGAATACCATTTAGAAATTTGACTTTGCATTTTAAATAGGATGCAGGAAGCACACATTTTTATTGTTATTAAAGAAACAAATAGTTTTTTTTATTAAAAACATTTTTAAAATACAGAAAAACTAACAGTTAAAAACATCAGTTTTGACAACTTATGTAGTCGTTTTATGTTCATTGTTTTTATTGTTTCTCGTTTTTATGGTTTATGCATTTATTTAAGGTTAGTTGTTTTTTACCACTTCGTTAGTCGTTTTTACTACTATTGTAGCTGTTTAATCAATAGTTAAAAATTACTACATTTTTATGACAAATACAGTCATCGCCTTTCTGGCTACATTTGCAGTCATTTCATATGTAATTTTAAGTCATTTCTACCTTCTTAATTTCCTGAGTGTACATATAATTTTAAGTTATCTAAAGTTTTTTTTCGAAATTTGAAAATTGAACTTCACTTTTTAACTGCATTATATCGCAACACGTACACAGAGAGAATTTTATGGGACGAAAAATAATAAAATTTTTCAGCGAATTAATAAAGCCTTTGTTCACAAAATAAAAAAATAATTCCTAAAATAAATGAAAAGCTTCATATATAATACGAGTATATGATATAGATAATTAACTCAGTGTATAAATTGAGGTTTACCTGTTAATCAAATTTCACAACTTTTTGGCTCAACGTTAAAAATGTCCTAAATTTAAATAAAACCCTTCGAAAAATATTTCACACAATCAAAGTCAAATAATATACAAAAAAAAACAAACTTGGCCTTTGATGACGACACAAGACATACAATTTGAATGAATAGTGTGGTTAACTAACATTAAATGAACCTGTTTTTTGTGCCAAACAAATGATTCTTTTTTATACTTTTATTTTGTTTCTTCTGTTGAATATATCGTACCACACAACTTCAGGTTTTTCTTGTTAAACAATTTTATTACCATATTTTATTTTGGACAACATACTACAATAGACAGATACATATTTGGATAGATAGTAATACTAACAAAATGTTTATGGTCAAGTATGATGTTATTTTCTATTTTCATCATCTACATATTATGACAAATAAAAAGAAGAAACTTTGAGAAAAATATAACCTCTACTTAAGTACAGAATACAAAGAAGTCAAAGAGTAAACACGGTGGAGCAAACGTGAGCCAATGTTTCAAAATAAAATCTCAAGATATATTTATGCTACAAATCTTTTTGGAAAATATAGGTCCAACCTTTAGGTCACCCTATATGATTTACAATCTCAAATTGTATAGAAGGCCATTGGCTTAATTTTGCACCAAGTATCCGATTAACTAAAAACTGTACTAAAAGTACATTTAGTTACGATGTTTACTGAAAACTTTCTTATATATAGGGGAAATATTTTGTTATATAAAATAAAAGTTAGTTGATCTGTAATAAAATTACAGAATTATTATCGAAAAAGTCTTAGTTGTGTAATAAAAGTACAAGCACAAAAACTTTTCCATAAAAGTTCAGCAGCTATTTAAAAAGTTATTCCGTCAAGTTGTTTCAATTGAATAGTTATGTACCGGATTAAAAAAAAATTATAAGGAGCTTTATGTAGTAATATATATTTTTTTGTGACGCTATATGTAATCATATTAAATTTCATCAGAAATTGGGGCCCATATAATTGTATCTGTTTGTATGGGTTTGGATCTAATCTGATGCAATTAGATAAATGTCCAGTGCAATTTTATGCGAATTATGGCCCGACAGAATTGTATTAGATTGTATCAGTTTTGTATCTAATTGTATCAGTTTATATCTAAACTGATACAAATAGATATCATTATATAAAAACCAGATATTATTGTATCCGGATTTTGACCTGATATAATAGTATACACTCAAAAAAATAAGTTAGTAGAAAAGTTAGTAAAACGTCTTGTAAATCAGGTATACTATTTTTTAGCAAAATTTTTTGCTAAAATCGTGTTTTCAGCTAAAATTTTTGTTATACTTATTCAGCACTTAACTGTTTTATACTAATGCTTTACTAATATACTAATGTTTTACTAATTCATTTTGCTAAAAAAAAATTGTGCTGATAAGCACATTAATAGTGTGGACGACAACGAGATTGAAATATATACGCAGAATGAAGTAGATGTCGCGGCATGTCAAGATGTAGTAGAGAAGAGGAAAATGATACTAAAAAGTACAAATCTAATAAACATATGAAAAAATCAACCATGGAAGTTTTTGTATCTCTTTTTCATACATAAAACAAAATTGAGGATTAAAATAACTTAAATTTTGCGTTGTCACCGGCTTGTGAAAATAATTGTCTATTAATTAAATAAAAGACAAAATAAAATATTTATTTATTTAAACTAAATGTTTATATGTGTGGTTAAATTGCAAACAAACATATACAGACATGTAGACAGAGTAAAGCGAAAGACAAAGACACACATCTTAGGTAGATTTGTATGGTTCGTTTTTCTTATTGCAAAAAAAAGTTGTTTTTTTCGTTTCGTTTGTTTTTGTTTATTTTTTCGTTTCGTTTCTATAATTATCTTCGGCAGTTGCGATAGCATCATTTAGACAACCATTGATGTAAGTAATTGAAAGACAATTTTTGTTATGTTATACATACTTATATATTTATTTCTATATATTTTCAGATATTAAATTAATTCATGTCGTCAATGTGGAAAAATGAAAATTTTTATATTTCGTTATTATAGTAAATTATTTTTAAAAGAATCGCAAAAATATGTTTTATGATTTTCAGCAAATAAATTAACTAAATTACAATTTTTCTACAATTTTTTTGCGTTTTTTTTTTCAGTCTACAAAAATTCAGCAAAACATTTATTAATTTCTAGCAAGGCTTTTGTATTTCTAATCTACTAAGTGTTAGCAAAACTTTGCTGAATCTACAAATTTTGTTGCTAAAAATCAGCTCGCTTTGCTGACATTAGCAACTTTTTTGCAAGCATCCTCCTGACTAAAATTTTGCTGACTCAGCAAAATTTTTTGCTGACTTTACAAACTTTTTTTTTTGAGTGTACGCTTGTATGTGAACTGATACATCTTAATATAATTAGATCCAAGTTTTAGTCTAGTAAACTGGCAGTAAATGCTACATTTTTGTATATGATACTATGAAAATATGTATACACAATTTTATAAAAATATATGTTCATCCTATCATAAGTCCATAAAATATATTAAGAAACATATTACTTTTTTGCGTTAAGACATAAATGTTTTTCCCATAATATGCTCAGCATTGCCAAACTTTTAAACTCTACTTTGTCCAAAAATTTTAGAAATACGCTGCGATGGACGCTGCTATCAACTATAAGTATGTACCCTCAAAAAAGTTGTTGGTTCTTATCCATAAACAGTTCAATAATACCTATCATTTGAGTACATGACTATATTCGCAAATTTTTTAAATTCGGAACTGTGTAGTATATAGCCTACGGCAATATATAGTTTTATCTACAACAAAAGAATATCTACATTTTTCTGGTATGGAACGATATATAACTAGGAATATGTCAATATATCAATATATTATTCAAAATAAAACACACATTTTTTGTAATACTACACTATATCTTATATATATTATTTTGATTTGTGTCATATCTAATTATACATGTATTCGTACATAATTAGATTAACCATATATATTGTATATGGCACATACGATTATATATTGGTCGATATGTAATAAGATGTAATATATTTCATCGTATTAAAAAATGTATATATAAACATACATACACATATTTATTTACATATAATGCAATAACAAATATATTTATATAAAATAATAATGCATGATTATATGTAAACGTTTTTACTCGGGATGATACAGCAATGAAGTTTATGAAATTTGATATAGCCTTATATCTAATTGAAATACAATTTGATCCAAAAAATGGTGGATCGTATTGCATATAAAATATTAATTATTATACATATTACATTGAGTTTTATATAATTTAATACGATTAAATACAGTGAAAATAAATTACTTAAATTGAATACAGGGGGGCTAGATATTATGCTCCGATTATTAAGAGCCAAATTTAAGTTTAACGTACAGTTGAACTTACAATTTATATACTTAGCAATAAAAAAAAAAATTTTTTTTGGAGTTTGATATTTAAAATTTTAATATTCATTTAAGATAATTTCAATAGATATTTATTTTCAATGAAAATTTTGAATATAACATTAAAACTATGAGTAGAATGATATGGATTTGAAATCAAAAACGTTACTATTCCACAACTTAAAAAGATTTTTTTTTTTTTTACATCGGGCAATACATTATTTTGTTTAATCCCATATATTAATTTAATTCTGCCAATCAAATTATATATTGCCCGTCTAATAACATATGCTATAACATATTGAAAGATAAAAATAAATATGCCGTTTTACGAAAAATTACAGTGGCATTACTATGCACGATGTCATACTTATCTATATCCCTCCGATAAGTGAGAAGGTCCCTAGGGACCTTTTTGCCTTTTCAAACTGAAATTACTCCTACTTCGGCCACTACAACCCAACCAAAGTTACTCTGTATTCCAAGAGTATTTTGTTGCGCATCTTTTGGAAAAAATTCAAGTCGATCGGATCATTACTTTAGGAGTTATTGAGGTTTTAGTGAGAATAGTACGCGCACGTGTGAATAGGTCCGTATGGACCTTGTACTGAATTTCACTAATAAATGCATGGTTTTGGGCATCATTATAATTTTTTTATTGTTTCAACACATAATTTACTTGTTCTGAACACAAAGACCTAAACTCAAAGACATTAGGGATGATGATAAAAACAAAAAATTAAAAAAATTGAAAAAATTATTTTTGTATGTAGAATTTAGTTATAAACAATAAAAACAAAAAAAAAAAAATCAAAAAAAAATTTTTATATGAAAAAAACATGAAGTTCAGAGCTGTCACTCATCGGAGGGTTAAATTGTACAAAACTGGATCATATTATATAAGATTATATAAAATTATTTTTACTTGGGAAGTATTTATTATGGTACAGATAAAGCAAAACCCTGTCTTTAAAATAAAAATGGTTTTAACAAAAAATTAACATTTGGAAAATTTGATAGTAAGGCTGATTAATTTTTTTTTTTTCTCTTCTAATAACTATGAAATGCTAAAAAAACTACCCACCAATTTCTATTAAAGGACTAAATTGTCATTTTTTTTTTGTCATGTTTATGCTCAATTTTACTTTTAATTTCCATATTTAATACAATTGGGTGTCCCAGTAGAAGTCCCTTCATGTTAGCAAAATATACTACAATGAGTTTTTAAGATAGTTCGGCGACACGAACAGAAAACATGTAAAGAAAGACCTGTTAGTAGATAAATCTGCATTGCATTAGCAGATGAAGACATTTTTTATAATTACCTTGAACTGTTTATTTTTTTGTTAATATTTATAATGATCTTGAATTCAAATAATCTTGCGTCAGACATTCAAACATTGTGTCAAGTTCAAAACAAAATTTTAAGATATACTTTAAATATTTTGTATGGTACGAAATATAAAAAATATTCGACTTTTGTGATTTAAAGTCGACTTTTTCACTTTTATAGCAAGTAGTGTCCGACCGAACAGTTCGGCCAGAAAATGCATTTGGTCTGTATTCGGTATTTTAAAGCATTATGGACAAATTTGGCGAATGGAAAAATGTTTATTGGGCTGATTAGATGCTATTTTGAGTGTCAAATTTGAAGAAAAGTCTGTAGTTAAGCAACAATTTCACGGCGGCCGAACTTTTAACTTTATAGCTAAACTTCGGCTTTTCTCTTAAATTTTATACACAAAATCGAATTAAATCGGCTCAACAAACATGTTTCCAATACCAAAATTTGTCATCATTGCCTCTAGACATCAAAAAACCGACAAAATATGGGTTTTTGGCCGAACTGTTCGGTCGGACACTAATAGTAAATTCCTTTGTTTTAATTTTATAAAATCTAGAAGTAAAATGTTTGAAAACACATAACACTATCGCTATCTTGCGCATTTAAATAAGTTTGATTTCAAGCACACGATACATTATTTCTTTTCCAACGCTGTAATTTGATCAAACTTTTGGATTTTCCAAGATTTCGTTTATTTAGGAAAGAACATGAAATTGCTCTTTGGAAAGGAGATCTGTTCTAGTTTTTAATGTCAACATTTTAGTTTTTAGCAACTTTTTAAAATTTGTACAGAAAACTTCAGAGATTACAAAAAAAAATCGAAAAACAGGGTATTCGAACCGGTTTTGAATTTGGAAAAAAATGAAACCCGGTTTTTAAAAAATTCTGTTTTTTTTAAGTATTCGAAAATTGGTTTTTCAAATAGGTCGAATATTTGACAACTCTAGATGCAAATGCAAGCCAATGGACAAAAGGTTGGACCTCTATGATTATAAATAGGACACCTTTATATATGATTATACCAAATTAGTTTAATTTTTTCAAAAAGATTTGGATAATAAATAGATCATGAGTTTAAATATTGAAACATTTGCTTAATTTTGCTCCACAGTATAAATAGAAAATGGCCAGCCAAAATTAATGGCCTGGATTTTGTTGACCAACTAAATAATGAAAAGGTAAAAATTGAAATTGATTGTTATTGTATGTAACAAATACACTTTCGAATTCTGGTTATTAACAGTCGTTATGATTGTAGTTGGGTTTACATGTTTGTTTAAGATTATAAGTTAGTTTCAGTGGTTTCATATTTTAATTTGACCTATTGTCACACTCAAAGTTAATTATAGTTGTGCTAGTCAGGCAGTCAGCCAGCCATCTAGTTACACTGAAAGAATTAGCTTCTAATATTATTGAGTTTTTGCATAAAATCAATGAAATTTTTATGAAATTCGTACATTGAAACTTTTCATTAAGTTAATGCACGTTTTCATAAAATTGTATGAAAAATTTCATTTTATTAATTAAAAGATTCATTTATAGAATGAGAAGTTACATTAAAATAACTGGTTTCATAAAAAGCAGACTTGGGCGACGTCAATTACATTTCAAAATCGTTCACTTGTGAATTTTTTTTATATCATTAATAATTTCAGACATACGCTCACACATGTGGGCTTAAAAGCTTCCTTGGAAAATTTTCAATTTTGTCACCACCAGACATGGGACATAATACCAATATCTGTGTATTTAATTACAGGCCAATTACTTTTTTATGTTCAATTACATGTAATGGGGTGTAATTGAGTAATTGCCCTGTAATTAAATACCCATTTGTTGTTACTAATCCCCATGTTTGGTATTAAACATTTTACAAATTATCCAAGGAAGCGATTAAGCTCACAAGTGTGAGTGTATATCTGATATTATTAATGATATAGAAAAATTTCACAAGTGAACAATTTTGAAATGTAATTAACGTCGCCCAAGTCTGATAAAAAGTATAACGGTTTTCATTAATTTTAAGAAAATTCTCGTTTATTTTCTAAAGAAAAATTTTATTGATTTACTTAAAAATTTCATTATTTTTCGTCCACTAAAATTCGTTATGTGTAGTCAGTCAATTGTATTAGGTCGTCGTAGATGTCGTGTTTTGCAGCCATTTTCACATTATTACATAGAATTTTAGGTAGGTTATAAATATGTTACACCCAACTTGTAATAACTATTTATTATGTACTAACTTTATTTTTCTTTAGTCTCGTCTACACCATAATTTGGCCCTAGGATATTATAACTTTATTGCGTATTATACGTATTATAATAATTCAAAGGATTTGTTTTATAAACCTACCTACAAAACTTAATTATAATATTTTATGGTAATTTATAGAAAAAATTCCAGAATGGTTACAAAAATATAGTATACAATAAAATTAGTCTTAATAAGTGCACTCAAAAAAATTTTGTTAGTAGAATCTACTGAAAATGCATAAATTTCAAATAAATAAAAATGTCTAAACAAAAATCTAAAAATAGAATGTTTGTTTATGTCAGTGTTGACACCTCTGAGTAATCTACAATAACAGAAAGCTGAATACCCAAGTAAAAAAAAAATATGTGTTGCATCATCAAATTATATTAAATATAAATAAAATAGATATCCGATGAGATAACATTTGATCCGCAAAATGAGAGCATATAGTTGTATCTAAAATACATCAAATTGTATCGAATTAGATCTAATTCAATGCAATTAAATACAATTTTGTACAATTTGATGTATATTAGACACAATTTCATCCGAATTTTGTCCCCAAACAAAGTTGATACAAACAGTTCTTAGTTTTTCATAAAAAAATGATTTTTAATGTTTTCGAGGGTTGTTGTTTAGAAAAAATGTTGTTGTTTAGAAAAATTAACGGTCAATGAGGAGTCAATTGCCTTAAAAAGACATATCCCGGGACTGGTTAAAGCAGGACCTATTGAAGAACTGTTTTTGCACTTCTTCGTTTTTTAAGTTTTGTATTTATGGGCAACGCTGGACTTCAACTATATTTTGTTGTTGTAGTGTGTTTTTTTGCTTAAAATGTTTTTATGTTGTTGTATTGTTTGTTTTGTTTTTCGTTTGTATTGAAACATTCACACATAAAGGATTAGTTGCTTGTTTGCCAGCGACTACGCACAATCAGAATTAGCTGAGGCGGTAGCGCGTTTGCTTTGTAAGCAGGAGGTTGTGGGATCGAGCCCCGGCGGATCCAATTTGAATTTTTTAATTTTTATTTTTTTTTCATGTATTCAAAAATCTATTTTTAGACATATCATATCCGGTGACAACGCCATGTTAAAGTGATATGTCCAGTATGCCTGATCGAATTTTAGAGTTGATTCATCAAATAGGAGGCCTCACGCATTATTAAAATTTCTGCTGTAAAATATTTTTCATAAATTTTTGTAAATTTTGATATATGAAGTTACATAAGTACATTTATAGTTATGAAACACTAATTGATTTTGTTATTCCTTTTTAAATAGTAATATAAAAAACTTTTTTTTTTATTATTATTTTTTATTATTATATTTTGTATTACAATATGAGGTAAATAGTGTGACGAGTGACAATTCATTAATTATCCTCATAATATAAAAAAACTAATGATTTTTTTTTGTTAAATATTATTAATTTTCCATTGGCTTTGCATTTATGCCGGTTAAACTCTTCTACTTACGAAAGTTTAGTAAAATTAATGTGTAATTATAGTTTTGCAACGTAGTGTATATTCGCAAAACAGTGTATATTTGCAAAACTACATAACTGAAGTACATTTTGGAATTTTGTTTTAGCATTTTAAGTAGGATGCAGGAAATAAAATTTGTTATGGTAATTAAAAAAAAAAAGATTATTTTTTATTAAAATATATTTTGAATATATCAAAAAAATAACTGTTAAAAAGCAGTAGTTTTTACAAATTTTTTCAGTTGTTTAAAAATTTTTGGATTAAAAAATTGTCACTTATTTTTTACTAATTGTGACTTTTACTGAATTTGTTAGATGCTTTTAAGCAGTTGAAAATAACTAACTTTTAGTTATTTTAACTGAAATTACCGTTGTCGCATTTTTAACTAAATTTATAGTTGCGTTAAGTGTCATTTTTAGTAGATTCTACTGTCAAACTTTTTTAAGTGCTTTTATTGGTTAAATTAAAAAAATATTGCTGTACACAAAAAAATTTCGTTCATTATTATGTGGCACAGTTTTAGTAAATTATAAATAAATTATAAATTTCATAGCATATGTTATATAAGTTATATAAGTAATATATATAAGGCATACAACTTTCTTTTGATACAATTTGTAAACTTTATAAATGCAGCCTAAAAGCTTATAAGTGTATGAAGGCAGACTTGCGCATTAAAGGAACAATTTAAATTCTTCGTTACGAAAATTCGTTATGTAAATTAAATAACATTACTTTCTAAAGAATATCGATTAGATAAAATGCATTTATTTATCCACCAATGTCATTCCATGGTTGTCAAATTTATTGACACTCACTGTATGTAGTGGTTCATTAATTAATTCCCTTATCGTTTTCGTGTTTTTGTTTTTTTTTGCTTCGTTTTTTCTTTTTTTTTTTATTATTATTAAATAAAATTATCATTTTGACACCAGTAATAATCTATACTTTTGGTATGTTTATAATTGTCCCCCTTTTTTATGATACTCCAAATAGTTTTTGTGCAGTAGGTTCTATTTAGTTGGGCATTTAATAAAATAATCTATTTGTTCTATAAACAAACATTAATGGTATTCACGTCACAGATTTTATTCTTGCAAAAATGTGAAATTGCTAAACCGAAATTTTATATTATTCAGGGATGGCAGGCTAAAATACCGTTTTCGATTCAAAACACTTTCAACTGACTATCGTTATCCCAAAAATACCGTTACTGAAATAATTGAAATACCGTTATCCGTAAAATACCGTTACCGATATAACTGAAATAATAATACTTCTAAAATATCATTACCGAAATAACTAATATAGCGTTATCGCTAAAATTCCGTTATCGAAATAATTAAAATAGCGTTATCCTAAAAATACCGTTACCGATTTAATCTGACAACATCAGAAAAAGTAATCGCTCAAAATAGATATATTTTCCCAAATTTTCATCATAAATAAGCCAGTCATTGGAATGCGGTCAGAATGGTGCTAAACAAATAGGTGTGCAGTGACAACATCAGAATAACTAAAACAACGTTACCCTTAAAATACCGCTATTGAACTAACTGAAACCCCGTTATCCTTAAAATAACGTTACCGTTATCGCTAAAATAAAGTTACAGAAGTGCGTCCCGGTAGGCTAGTTGGTAGCGTGCTGGCTTATCAGTGCGGGGGTCGTGGTTTCGATTCCCACTAGAGGCACTGGTATATTTTCGCAACAACGAGCCGAAGGCCATAGTAGCTAGTGCTCGGTTAGGGTTATAGTATATAATTTGTAATTATATAATTATTAATTAATAAAAAAAAAAAGTTACAGAAATAAGTAAAATACAGTTAACGCTAAAAAAAAACCGTTACCGAAACAACTGAAATATCGTTAACCTAAAATAACGTTACCGAAATAAAAGAAAATAGCGTTACCTTTATCGGTTACCATCTATTATATTATTTGATTAAAATCACTCGTTACTTATTGAATTATGTTTCCTTGCCAGCAAACTATCTCCAAAATGAGTCAGAAAAATGGTTGAAAATATATTATTAAAATTTTTAATTTTTGCATGAAAGAATGTGGTTTAGCAAAAGGAGACTTTTTAGATTCAAAAAATGTTCAGAAAAGATATTTAAAAAATCTATACTCTCAAAAATCAAACTTTTTTTATAGCCTTTTTTTTTGTTAACAAAATAATCAAATTCAATCTGAACCATTTATATGATTCAATAAATTTCTTCACATTTTTGTGTCATTTATGATTGTTTTTGGAAGTCTCTTATTTTCTTCCAAAAAATTAGTAATTCTTGACTATAAACTTTTGAAACTTCATAGATATGTGTTGTATTTGATTTATTGACTCATAGAATAACAACAATCAAAAAAAGTACCCAAGTTTAGCTGGATGGGATATTTTTCAATTGTTTCTATCTGATTAATTTAAATATTTTTTTATTCCCGTTTTTATTAAATAATTTCAGTTGACTTCCAAGAAAAATCACATGTGTTAAAAAAAAGTGTTGCCAAATTTGATAATTATGAATTTTTGCTATAACACAGGAGGACAAACTTCTAAAAATTAATAATGGTATGACCCACCAAACCAATTTTCTATATTTCAGCCCTGATGATTTCAATGGCGCTCTTTGTTTTTTGATGTATGCTAAAGTTTTTCCACAAAAGGACTTTTTTCCACAAAATGACTTAAATGTTTGGCGTATGCTAATGTAATTTTTTGCATATTAAATTTTTAAAATGCTTTCAATCTTACTGCTTTCTGTTGATATGTTAAATCAATTCTTATTTGAGGTACATATTTGATTTAAAAAACCGCTATTTAGCGGTTTTTCTAATTTTTTCCAATTTTTAGGAATTTACCTTAACCAATGGCCATCCAGTCGAATGAGCCTAGTGGGAAGAGAAGTCTCAGTAAGAAAACCGTTAGTTTAATATGGTGCCTCATATGCAAAACGCGCGATTTGTCAAAAATTTTATATGGCAGCTTAGCTTTCCGAGATGAACCCAGAATCCAACTTTTAGTATGATATGTGAAAACCTTTGAAAAGTTAATGTGCAATCAAAATAAACCAAAATTTTTTATATTTGAAAAAGTTTTTCTAACAACAACCCTACTTTTGTAAAAAATATGTAGGGTAAAGGCTTGCCGGTTTCAAGGTTGATTTTGTGATGAGTTATGGGCGAAAAAGCTAAGTGGTGGCAACCTACAAGCCTTTCCCCAAATGTTTAGCTGGACATTTGGAAACATACCTTAGACAGATATTTACATATCATACACACAGAGAAAAATTTAGCTATTTATTTCTCTGTGTGTACTAAAAGATGGACCTTGGGGTAATTTTGGAAAGCTATGCTGCTATGTACAAATTTTTAAAAAGCACTTTGATAAAATAACTTTTTTCTTCCTACACTCATAAAAAAAAGTTTGTAAAGTCAGCAAAAAATTTTGCTGAGTCAGCAAAATTTTAGTCAGGAGGATGCTAGCAAAAAAGTTGCTAATGTCAGCAAAATCTTTTGCTGAAAATCAGCGAGCTGATTTTTAGCAACAAAATTTGTAGATTCAGCAAAAGTTTTGCTAACACTTAGTAGATTAGAAATAAAAAAGCGTTGGTAAAAATTAATAAATTTTTTGCTGAATTTTAGTAGACTGAAAAAAACGCAAAAAATTTGTAGAAAAATTGTAATTTAGTTAATTTATTTGCTGAAAATCATAAAACATATTTTTGTGATTCTTTTAAAAATAATTTACTATAATAACGAAATATAACAATTTTAATTTTCCCACATTGACGACATGAATTAATTTAATATCTGAAAATATATAGAAATAAATATATATAACATAACAAAAATTTTCTTTCAACTACTTACATCAATGGTTGTCTTAATGATGCTATGACGAAACTGCCGAAGATAATTCTAGAAACGAAACGAAAAAATAAACAAAACAAACGAAACGAAAAAACAACCCTTTTTTTGCAATAAGAAAAAGAAACCATACAAATCTACCTAAGATGTGTGTTTTTGTCTTTCTCTTTACTCTGTCTACATGTCTGTATATGTTTTTTCATGGTTGATTTTTTTACTTGTCTTGTTAGAGTTGTACTTTTTAATGTCATTTTCCTCTTCTCTACTACATCTTGACATGCCGCGACATCTGCTTATCAGCACAATTTTTTTTTAGCAAAATTAATTAGTAAAACATTAGTATATTAGTAAAGCATTAGTATAAAACAGTTAAGTGCTGAATAAGTATAACAAAAATTTTAGCTGAAAACACGATTTTAGCAAAAATATTTGCTAAAAAATAGTATACCTGATTTACAAGACGTTTTACTAACTTTTCTACTAACTTATTTTTTTGAGTGTAATATAACTCTTCTCAATGACTCTTTCCACTTCGTGAACATTTAAATAGCTCGATTAATTATTTTGCGGTAGAATTCTCGAAAACCTAAAAACTTAGAAAAAACGCTTAACAGCGAGTTTAATTTTAAGCTTTGGAAATCAGATATGTATCATAAATCTTACACACAGAGAAATAAAGTGCCAACCGAATTAAAAACTGTATTTGGGTGTTAACTACCAATAAATTCGTTTAGAACAACCATATTCAAATTTGTTTTCTGAATATTTTGGTTGTTGCAACTAAAATTCTGTGATATTAGCCGAACTTTGTTGTGAAAACCAATATTCAGTTGTACCAACCAATTTCAGTTGTAGTAACTGAATCTGAGTCGTAGTAACAGAATTTCAATTGGCAAAATTTTTCTATGTGCACTACTAGTCTTGCCCTTAGATTTCAGCATGAAGATGCGTGAAATTGTAAAGTCATTTTGTGGAAAAACTGTTAAATACATCGAAAAATAAAGTACGCCATTGAAATCAGCATGCCCGAAATATTTATAATTGATAGTCAGAGCATTATTAATTTTTTTGATGTAATGCAGTGTAATTAGTAATTTTTTAATCTTTTATATACATGTTTATGCCTTAAAAATTTTGTTAAATCACTACACTGATAGAATTTTCCTTCATAGTATTAATGAAACGATTTCATTAAAATCGATTCATTGGTTTAATGAAAAATTTCATAACTGAATAAAAAATCCATTAATATTGGTATTTTTTTCATTAACATTTTTTATGATTTTTTCATAACTTCATAAAAAAAATTCATTCAATCAATTAAAAATTTTCAAATTTTTTTCAATAAAAAATTTAGACTTGTAATAGAAAAAAAAATTTTTTTTTTGTACTATCATTTTGAAATAAAAAAACTGAAAAATTTCTTTTAAACAGAATTAACCAAAACTTTGATATAAATAAATTTTTTTTATTAAATTTGCTAACAGTTTTGACGAAATTCCAGGGAACAGATTCTCTAAGCAAATCGACATAGTTTTGTTCAAACCGAGACCTAATTGTTATCGTTTTGACGATGTTACACAAAAACGTTATGCTAAACGATAATAAATTTTTGTTTTTTAACAACATTGTTAACAATATTTAACATTTTTATCTAATATGGTCGTAATTTAACCACAAAAAGTGGACTATAATCGTCGATCGTTCTACAGAATTCCAAGCCAGATCGATAAAAAATTACATATTTTGTACCGACATATAAGAAAATATGTCATCTTTTAACACAAATTATAAAAAAATGTAAAGAAAGATTGAAAAATTTTGTAAAAATAAAACAATAAAAACAGAAATAAATTAAAATTGGACCAGAATAGACCTTATAAATAATATCATCGAATGATAATTTCTCAATAACCACCAAATTAATGCTATGCTAAAATAATCATAAAAAGTGCAAATTATTAAATAGTGTCCGACCGAACAGTTCGGCCAGAAAATGCATTTGGTCTGTATTCGGAATTTTAAAGCATTATGGACAAATTTGGCGAATGGAAAAATGTTTATTGGGCTGATTAGATGCTATTTTAAGTGTCAAATTTGAAGAAAAGCCTGTAGTTAAGCAATGAATTCACTGTTCGGCCTCAGAAAGTTCGGCCAAATTGAAAATAGTTCGGCGGCCGAACGTTTAACTTTATAGCTAAACTTCGGCTTTTCTCTTAAATTTTATACACAAAATCGAATTAAATCGGCTCAACAAACATGTTTCCAATACCAAAATTTGTCATCATTGCCTCTAGATATCAAAAAACCGACAAAATATAATTTTTTGGCCGAACTGTTCGGTCGGACACTATTATTAAATATCAACGAAAATATTTCATACAAACTATGAATTTTATTCATTAAACACATGAAACTTTCATAACGATTGGGCTAGTATTAATGAAAACAATTTCATATACTTTATGAAACTTTCATTTTGTCAATGAAACCATTCATTAAAATTGATTTAATGAAACACATTTCATTGACTCAATGAAACGTTTCTTTGGGGACTTTCTTATGAAAAAATTCATTGGATTAATGAAGGAATTCATTAATACTACGCACAAATTTCTATTAGTGCAGACCTTATAAATAATATCAACGAATGATAGTTTCTCAATAACCACCAAATTAATGCTATCCTAAAATAATCATAAAAAGTGCAAATTATTAAATATCAACGAAAATATTTCATACAAACTATGAATTTTATTCATTAAACATATGAAACTTTCAGAACGATTAGGCTAGTATTAATGAAAAAAATTTCATATACTTTATGAAATTTTCATTGGGTCAATGAAACCATTCATTAAAATTGATTTAATGAAACACCTAATGAAACGTTTCTTTGGGGAATTTTTTATGAAAAAATTCATTGAATCAATGAAGGAATTCATTAATACTACGCACAAATTTCTATCAGTGTATTTAAAGTTACACTTTTATAACATAAAATTTTTACACTTAATTTTTGGCAAAGCAAAATTATTACACTCATAGAAATAAACCTGTAAAAATAGCAGAAAAAGCTACTAAATATTTGTTAAAACTGACGTTGCAGAAAAAACTGCTAAAATATGCAAATTTTTTTTGTTAAATATTATTAAAATAAGAATAGCAAAATTGAAAGTGTTAACTTTACAAAATTGAACTCATATTCGAGTTAAATTTTAATTAATTGCAAATTACTCTGCTAAAATCAGCAAAAACTTTTACTAAATATTTGTATACTAAAAACAGCAAACAAAAACTGTTATATTAACAAATTTTTTGCTATATTTTCCTTCAATTTAGTAGTATAAAAATAACAGTATATTTTGCTTAAATCAACAGAAATTTTTGCTAAAAAATTGTAGATTGCTGATATCCGAAAGGCAGACTTTTATTCGTCATTTTAACTAATTTTTTAGTGGGTTTAGCAAATATTTTTACTAAGTTTCTTCAATTAGTGTAAGTTTGTGGAAATTATTAAACATTTGTTTGCTATTATGTTTGTGAAAAACTTTACACTTTCACAATTTTACAAAACCAAATTTTCTACCACGAATCTCCTTATTATAAATAATATTGGCTTTTTGAGGCTTTAACTTGTTTTATTTTAGAAAATTCAAGGTTTAATTTACAATAGTTTTTATTAATAATAAATGTTGTAACCATTAATCAGTTAGTAACTCATTACAAAATAATTTATATTACGTAGCAGTTGATGATTACAAAAGTTCATTTAGATATAATATAAATAATATAATACAAAGATCGATATCATTGGCTATTTTTTTGGAGGCATATTATTTCTAATCCCTACAAAGAGAGAATTTCTTGGACGATTTTTAATGACATTTGTTCACTAAACTAATGAAGTTTCTTCACAATGTAAATGAAAAAATTCTTTAAGTTTATGAAAAAGCTACATAGTTTTAATGAAACTACTTTTTAATGAAACTTTTTCATTAGTCTTGGTATGAAATTGTTAATAAATAATAAGAAATTTTTCATTACATTTTACGAAAAACTGCATTAATGTAATGAAAAGTTTCAATGGACGAATTCCAGTGACAATTCATAGATCTAATTTAAAAGTTCATTGATATCATGCAAATAATTCTCACAGTGTAATTTCGAAATTCCTCTCCAAAGACTTTTTAAATAGCTGGCGAAAATTTTGCTCTGATGTATAAATAAATGTTCTCTCTTAATTTAAATAGTTTGTGTAATGAATATAAATTTTTTTTTTCAAATTTTGCGTAGTTAGTAAGGCTTCGGTCAAAAGTTTCAATTTCATCGAGTAATCAAAGCGTTTGTATATAAAAAATTTATATTAATTTACATTTTGTTAATAAAGCATTTTTTCTGTACATACATATATAAAAATGATTCAAATAATATGCCGTATAAAAAATATGATAACACAAACAATTTGTTTTACAAATTGCCAAACGAAAAACCAAGATAAAATTTAAATTTTCTGGATTTAATTTCAAAAACTTAACTAAAATCCGTTTAAAAAATATCTACAATTTATTTTTTTTAATATTTAAAGAAAATTTGTATTAAAGTATCTATCAAAAAAATCTTTAATATTGTCTTGTTTTTATATATTTTAATATTCAGACGACACTATGTCGTGTAATAAAGTTTTTTTTTCCTAATTTATGAAAATAACATTTTTGTATATGAGTAATTTCAAACTTTTTCGGCACCTGTTGAAACTGACTTTAGATGCCTCTTATTTCTCAAGGTTTTTTGAGTTGAGAGAAACGATGGACAGAGTTATATAGAATATAGTTACAAAATACGCTCAAAAAAGTTTTTAAAAAGGAGACAAAGATAATTACCGTTAAAATAACATAAATGTTGTTTTTATATGTTGAAAAAACTGATGGCTCTAAGCAGTCGAATGGGAACACGGGTGCGGGTGTCTTTGGAACAGGCTTCCAGCGTTCTTTACATTTCAGGCGGAGATTTGGGAAATCTGTGTCTGTGCAGGGGAATGCCTGCGAAGGGGAACCATACAAAATGCAGTCACAAGACTTGGGAAATAATTCTCTAAAAAAGTAATTTCCATATCGCTGATTGGTGAAAAGTTCTAAGGTGGTTTACAAGTGAAACCAAAATTTTCCAATTTTTTAACTTTCGCAGTTTTTCCATAAGGGTTTTACGTCGGAATTGAGTTTAGGGAACATTATTTAAAAAAACGGTGTAATTTTATTAGTGTTTTCAAAAGACGACTTTTTGAGAAAGCGGGTTTTCGGTTAACTGACTGTAAAAAAAATCGGTTAATCGGGTAACCGCCCTTAATTAAATCAGAATTTCTCCTACTAGAAATTATAAAAAATGTTTTTTTTTTTTTTTTAAATGTAAAAATGACACTTCAAAAAAAAATATGACCGCCTCTGGAATAAAAAAAAGAAAAAACCGAAATTAAACAATTAGTGACACCGGGGACCTACAGGCACCCTGGGTCCAAACAACGGAAACGCATATTTACATACAAGTATGGGTATCCAAATGAAAGGCAATTTTCTCACGATTTTAAACGTGGCCCGGTCTAGAGCCCTTTTAGTAAATTTTAGACTTTTTAGGGGGTACTCGGATAGAATTGGATAATTAATAAATTGTATCTAATTAAATATAATTTGATCCAAAGTGATACAATTTAATAGAACCGTTTTTCAGATCAAATTATATCCTCTTTTATGTGAGGAAAATATATTACCATATATAATTTTATATATAAACTTTTTTACTCTGGACACAAAAAATATGAAAACATTGTAATTTGCCCTCTTTATTTTCCAGAGGAACACATTCTTAAGCTTTTCTTAAGTTCAGCAAGATTGAATTAATTTAATTTGAATGTAAAAATGTTTTTGCACAAATCAAAATATATAAATACAACTCTAATATATATGGAATACAACTCTCATATATGGGCAGGGGCTCCACTGTCTATTCTGAAGCTTCTGGACCGTGTTCAGGGGAGGGCGGTGAAGCTTATCAATGACAGTAGTGTATCCAACCCTATTGATTAATTGGAGCATCGTCGGAATGTGGGTTGTGTGACACTTTTCTATCGATATTACCATGGGAGATGATCATCTGAGATAAGTGAACTTATTCCACGAGCCCGAGTTTTTATTCGTAATACTGGCTTATCTAGTAGAGCACATCCGTTTGTAGTTGATTGTCCTGTGTTTCGCACAACGCATTACAGAGAAAATTCGTTTTTTAGTCGAACGATTCGTATGTGGAACAAACAAAATATCCACAAACACTACTTCCTCCTTCCCATACCCTATTTTCCTGATCAATACAAAGCACTGCATGAGTAGGGGGCATCATCTGTGTATTGCTTAAATTTAAAAAAAAAAAAAAAACAATTTTTCTGGCAACACTGCCTCTATGACATACATATTAAGATCAGTCTGTTCAAGTCCCAGAGGCTTCCCACGTTAGTGCCGATATAATATCTTATTTTCTATATTTTAGCTATAAAATTAGTTATGAAAAAATATGTATCGTTTCTAAAAAAGCTTAAGTTCTTTTTATAAATTACTAATATTTCCGCATCTAAAGCAGTTGCGACCAACACTTTTATAGTTTTTTAACGAATATAGACACAGAAAAAAAAACCAATGTTAAAATAACATCGCGAAATGTTGATTGAGAATCATGGTAAATTTCTGCACTTTTTTTCAATTTATCATTGTTTCACATTAATTTAAAAGGAAAAATATTAAAATAACCTCTAATCACGTTAATTTATTATTGTTTACTGTTAAAATAACATTGTTCAATATTGATCCCATAAAAACCGGTTTTATACTGAAATCAAAAGTTTATCATGTTAAATTAACATTCATACCTACTGTTAAAATAACATTGTTCAATATTGAACCTATAAAAACATTTTCTATACTGAAATCAAAGGGTTATCTTGTTAAATTAACATGCATAGCTACTTAAGCATATATGTATGTATGTACAAAAATCCATAGAAAGCATAGAAAATTGTTTTGATTTCATATGAAAAAGCATTTATAATTCGTAAACAAAGTTTATTTTTAATTTAAAGGCGTGAAATTCTCGTAGAATATATTTCACTAAAATGTTACATGTGAAGTTGCGATTTTGACTTTCTAATAAAATAATATTTTAGTTCACTTTCATTGTTTAAATTACTATTTGAGGACTTTAAAGTTCAAGTCAAATTTTTTAACGGTAAAAACAATTTGATATTCTTAAAAAACTAAATATTTCTACTATATTTGCATCCCAAATGATTTAAATAAAATTTAAAAACGCCTACAGAAAAAACCCGGGTTGTGAAAAACCGAAATTTGGCCAAAAACTGTTTTTGAAAACACAAAATTTTATACAGTTTGCGGTGTACTAAGTTGATGTTAGCGCATCAATAACGGAATGCGAAAATGTATGTTTTTTTGGCGTCTGATATACTTTCAAAATTATATTCGAAATTAGAGTTAGTTATCTAGAGTTCATCACCACGACGGACCTAATTTATAAAATACAAAAAAAAAAAATCAATCCTAATGAATACATCGACAGTTTTTTCCAAACACATTTCGCGCTAAATCGCAGTATGAATTCCGCCAAAACGTACATCAAATAAAAGATTTTAATTAGCTTTATATTCAAATTGAAAAGGCATACGAATGTTAAGGACTTTAAATTTTATGGAGCAAACAAAATTTTCAAGTATTTAATATGATTTCCTGCAAATAACAAAAATTAAATAACAAAAATGATTTTTCCTTAAATAATCGTGGTTTTCCATTTATAACGAGCTTTTAACCTCTGTATATCTACAAAAATAAAGCAAATTAATTATTTTAGCTAGGTTGATAAATGTATTTCAATCTGGCAAAAGATCTCATCAAAACCCGAAGTTTTAGAAAAGCAAGAGAATCCAGAATAGGCAGAGCTTAAACAAAACCTATTAAATCATAAATTTTGCTCCATTTTTGTCTTCTTAGCAATCAAACGCGTATCTAGGGTCTTTTCTTAACAAGCATCATGACGTTACTAAACTTTAAAGACAAAAAAATGTTCTGTTTATATAAAAAAAATTTACTTTTACTTTGGCTCAAGTAATATTTTTATGTTTTTTTTTTTGGTGGTGTAAAATATATATATTTTACCTCCAAGTCTCAAACTTTTTTGAAATTCTTCATATGCGCAATTATAACAATAGATACCTGTGTAATCATGGTATATTTTTTTTATTACCATCTTTTTTTGCTTTACCCCTAACTAACTCATGTTAGTTATACAATATACTCGTGAGTATATAGTGTAAATATAAGACATTTCACACCAACTGTCGTGTTACAAAATAACGTATAACAAATTAATGTCAATTGTAGTACCGACATGCAGCGAATGATTATTTGAATGCTTTTGGCTAAACCTTCTGATTAAGGATAACATACGGGATCAGATCTTCAAATCCCTCGATTCTATGTTTTTAAAATTTATATTCCAGAATATTTTAGGATTATGGATTTTTATCGGAATATCGAGATTTTTTCGGTAGTTTTTTATTTTGCTTGAAAACTTTGTTGAACTATTTTTCCAACATTAAAAATTTGCAGTCTGGATTAATATAAAATCATTTAAATTTAAATGAAACTTGATGTAAAAAATTATTATTTTGCTTTTCTCTAAATAACTATGTATTATTTTGGTAAATAACTGGCCATAATTTCAAAATTTATCCGTGACTTTTGTGAAAATATACATTATTTTTGTAACTATGCATTTATAATATATTAGATAACCATTGTGGAATGACTCATATGTGTGTATACACATATACTTTCCCAATAAGCATTTGGAAGATATACCAGCAAAAAGATATTACGCCAATATAATTATTTTTTCTTTTGGTGGACCATCAAAGTGGTATTTTTAAAATATCTTCTTTTTATCAGATGGAAGATATATCGAAAGAAATTTGATTTTTGTTTAAATAAATTATTGTTGGGAAATTAAAAAAAAATATGATAAAATAAAACAGCTCGATTCGAATGGGATACTTTGGCGAATAAATTGACAAATTTTAAGGGAAGCTTAAATTGCATTTCGATGCTTTATTGAATATTGCCTAAAAAAAATTATTTCTGTGTTTTTGAAGGGTCAAAATAAATGCAAATTTAAGATAGGGTAATATAAGGAGGCGCAAAAGTAATCCTCCTATCAGAAAATGCTATACATAATAAATACATAATAAAAAAAAAACATCGGAAGGTTATTTTTGCGCCACCTTATATATTTAAAATTATTTGTTCTTCAAAGTTTAGTAACGACATTATGCTTGTTATTAAAAAACTCTAGCCACGTGTTTGATTACTAAGTAGACAAGGTTTTTTTGTAAAAGTTCAGTCTAATGTGGAGGCTTTAGCTTTTCTAAAACTTCGAGTTCTGATCAGATCTTTAGCCAGATCGAAATACTAGTATCAACCTAGCTAATATGTTTGATTTGCTCTATTTTTGTAAATATACGGAGGTTGAAAGCTCGTTATAAAGGCAGAATTAGTTTGTACGTTCTGTTCTGTTATGAATCAGCTGTTTTGTTTCTGTTCAATTGAAAGTCTGTTTGTTTGGTTAATTTTCACTTTTTCGTTCTGATCTGTTGCGGACAAATCTGTTGAAAATAGAATTCAACGTTAAGTGACAGCCTAAAGTGCGTATGTATTAGTTTGTTGTGAAATCTTTTTCTCAATATTTGAATGTTTTTGGTTGGATTTTCTTTTACTTTTTAAAACAGCTGATTCCTTTCACAGAAAAAGTAATTACAAAATATTACCTACAGAACAGAATGACACAGAACGGTAAAAGAAAGTAACAACTAATGAGGCCTTAAATTAAAAATGACATTAAAATAATCTCGATGTTTATATACAACAAAAAAACTAATAAAACTGTTAAAATTTTAATGTTAACTAAAAAATATTTGCATGTGAATGTATGTATAATAAAAAATATTTTTATCTGCCGGGTGGTTATCAGGCGATATATTCTTTTTAACTTCCAGGTGTTATATCCGATACATTTTTGTATTTTATAGATGATAATTTAGCGATATCGTCTATTTATCTTCTAGAAGAGTTGGTTTTTTAGTGCTTGAAAGTATTGCTTTCGGGACACGTTTTCTGCCAAAAGGGGTATCTTCCGCGATTGTTACGAAGGCGATTGTTCCCGCAATCAAATTTGTCTTCCAGGCAATACGATTGGGGAATCATATTCGTATTCGTATTGCCATGTTTACTGGGTTACGTTAGAAGTATGTAAATATTTACATATTTATTATGAAATCCCAAGTGTTTATACTATAATATTCCCTCGTATAAAAAGAGTAAAAGTTTTATTTGAATATACGTAGTTTAATAAAAATCTTTTTATTATCCCCTCAGTTTGTGTTTGATGAAAATTTTTATTTAATTTCTTTTGTATTTAACAAAAAAAAGGTTTCTTTATTAAAATATAATTACCACGAAAGCAAACAAAAAATAAAGATTTCCCTAATTTTATGAGAATTATGTTTTTAAAACTATTGTTTGTATTTGTTTAGAAGTTTAAAAAACAATTTTTAAACTTATTTATCCAAATACAACACAGAACCAAATTGGTTCATAAATAAAGGGTGTTTTTTATAGAGGTATAGAACTTTTAAATGGAATAAAACAAAGATGAATTTTTTAAATTAACATGAAATTTACTTTATTCGAAAGATAGTCTTCTGGCATTAGTAGTATTATTCTTTATTTAAATTTAGCAACGTACATATTATTACAAAAAGCATAGTTACTTAAAATAAGAATATTGTGAGTAATGAGCGACTTTGACTATATGTCGTCAGTCGACTAACTATTTAAAATAATACAAAAGATAGTTTGAATGATATCAAATACAAATGTTTAAAAATTATATTCAGTTACTAAAAAATTTCTATAATTAACACATGCCTTTATATAGTTTGCCAAAAATTTTCCAGTCTATTGTAATACCATTTAATAAATCAATAATTTCGTTTTCACTAAGTTCAGACTTTCCTATATACATAATTTTAAACTCTCTTAGAGCCCTACACCGACCTAGAAAATGCTCTATATTTTCAATTTCATTAATATTACAGAGAGAACATAAATTTAAGCCATTTATTTGAAACCTATTGCCATTGAGAGCTATTAAACCACTTCTAGCTTTAAAAATCCACAATATATCTTCTATGTTTGTTTCTCCGATCAAGTATGTATTTTCATTTATTACATCTAATTTTTTATAAATTCTTTCCGTTTGTGAGGTTTTTGCCATATATTCTCGGTGGTATTTATCTTTCAGTGAGCTAAGCAGATTCAAACGATTTTCACTCCACTGAGTCTTACTAAATGTTTCATCTGTCCACGTTATGTTATATTCGCGACCAATGTTGTTCATCTCTTTCAGCCAGTATAATTCGTGCCGTAGGAGTACCTTTGTTAGCTTGTATGGCAGCCGATCTTCTTTATATTCAAAAAGGGTTCTGCTCACATATCTTAAATGTAGATCTAGAGTGTATAAATGACCACTTTCAATACATGTCTCTAATCTTAGTATATAAGTTGGCGTGAAGTTTGGGAGTCTTAATATTTTTTTGATGAAGTAGAGTTGAAGTTTGTCAAGTTTCTGGCATTATAAAATATATATGTCTTCTGGTATATGACCGTCACGGCTGGCTCGGACGTAGTCTAATCTGGAGGTCCAATTTTCGATGACTTTTTCCAACATTTGTGGCCATATTTTGGCAATAACGAATGTTGTTATCAGCATAGTTATCGGCGTAGACTAGCAACTTCACATAACCCCACAGAAAATAGTACAGCGGCGTTAAATCGCACGACCGTGGAGGCCAATTCACGGGTCCGAAACGTGAAACTATGCGGTTACCAAACGTTTCCATCAATAAATCAATTGTAGCACGAGCTGTGTGACATGTTGCGCCGTCACTGACTGGGGTCTTCCTCTATGCTACCCCCTACATCAGCAATGGCTTCTTCTGTACGCACTGTACAACGTCTCTGTGGATGCATATTATCATTCAGAGTAAACGTGGTGCGAAAACGTTCTATAGTTAATCAAATTAATTGCTCTGATGAACGATTATGTTGACCGTAAAATGGACGTAGTGCGCTATACGTATTTCGAACAGAACCATGATTTTCAAAATAAATTTGCACAATTTGGAAGAGTTCATGTTGAAATGCCAAACCAAACTAAACATAAATCACTTGACAGCTGGAAAAATGGCCGCCAGTTAAAAAAGTGCTACCAACTTAAAGTTCTATACCTGTATAAAAAAACACCCTTTAGTAGGAACTGCTTTCATTGATTTTAGTTCATAACATGTACGAACAAATTACTACCATATATGAAATTTTCATTAATTTCCCATTTAAAAAAAATATTTATAAAAACTAGTTAGTTTGAAATAGAAAGAATGTCAGAAAAAAATATTTTTTGTTTTAAAATAATAAAATTGATAATCAATTCGTACCATTTCCAGAGGAATATTAAAAGGTTGGGGCAATTGTAGTTATATAAAGATAAATATTTTTTTATAACAATCATATATTTGGTTATTTAAATACATTTTAAATTAACATTTGATAAAATAAAGCCGCTCTAAAACATCCATTGTTGAAAACAGAATTACGTCTTTCGATAATGGCGATGGAGTCAGTAAAATATACAGAAAATGTGGTATACAACTTGGGAATGAAGAATTTCAAAATAGTTATATGTATTAATTATAATAGACCACCAAAAGATTGAATATAAAATGTTATTTCTTTGTTTTATGTGATTAAATATTTTGTTGTTAGAATTTGTGCATAATAAAGAAAAATACGAAAAAACTTTAAAAAAAAAAACCGATCATGAATTTTTTTATTACATATATGTAGGAACAAATTCATACTCTGAATGAAAACGTTTTGGGAAAAAATATGTTCGTTTCATACAGTTTAGGAAAAAAAGTTTTGGATTTTGCTGATGTTTTTGGATTTAAAATATTCCACTTAGTTTTTTTCATAAAGCAAATATATTACTAGGTATAGGTCCCCATTAGGGAACATTTCCTTATTATAACAATTAAAAAACAGTATTTCAGCAGAAAACAGTCAATGTTTTTAGTTATTTTAAAAATACAAAATTTTTTTGAGTTTTTTGCCTTTTTAATTTTTATTTATTTTTAGGGCTCGACAGTTAATGCATTTGCAATCGGGGGTTGTGCATATTTTATGCATAAAAAGTTTTAAAAATATGTAATTATAAACTTATTATATATATTTTAAGTAAATTTGTTGCTGACGTTAGCAATTTTTCTGCAAGGATCCTCCCAGCAAAAATGTTACTGACATTAACTACTTTTTTTTGAGTGTAGCGTTAATCATCGTTATAGTAACTGAACTTTTCTGTTTACTTGGATTTAAATAAATTTGTATCAAGAAAAAAAAATGTTTACAAATTTTAAGAAAAAAACCGTAAAATATATAAATGTTGCAAAACACATATTGTAGTACAATAAAAAAATATTAAAAACATGCATTAAAATAAAAAATATATAAATATAAAATTTTTTTGTTGTTAGAAATTTGATGATTCTACAAAAAAATGTTGGTGTAACTTTCTCCTCTTATTTGCACGAACTACTGAGCCCTACACTAAGAGAACGACATATATGAATGATATTAATGAATTTTTGTATTAGATCAATGAACGTCCATTATAACTTTTCATTAAATGAATGCAGTTTTTCATAAAGTTTTATGAGAAATTGGGCATTATTTATTAAAAATTTGATACACCTAATGAAAAAGTTTTATTAAAAATAGTTTCATAACAATTATGATGATTTTTCATTGGGTTTAAGAAATTTTTCATTCACATTTTGAAGAAAACTTCATTAATTTAGTAAACAGTTTTATTAAAACTCTTTCTCTCTCTGAAAAACTGCACTCAAAAAAAAAAGTTTGTGAAAATTTTGTTAATTAAACGTCTATTTAAAATTTTTAGTTAAATGGTTTTACTAAAAAACTAATTTTGAACTAATGTTTAACTAGTTTTTGTTGCTACCAAAACTGCTCTTCACAGTCAAAGCACGAGAAACAAATAAAATGACGAAATATAGATACCGCAGCTTATCTACACGAAGTAGAGACATAAAAGATACAAATAAATACAACCATTATAAGACTTACAAAAAAAATGCAACAGCGGTTGATTTCATTCATTGCATCTTTTCTTTTGTATACATAAATAAAAAATCAAAGTTACGCACGCGGCAAAAAAAATGTGAATATTTCAAAATATAAATAAAACAATAAATAAATTAAATAAATTAAATAAAATTACCAAAATTACTAAACGAATGACGTGTTACAATAAACCATACTTTGATAGATTTGAAAATTAAAGAATTATTTGTGAAGTAAACAGATTCAGTCAAAACTGTACTCAACATGAAGTAAGAAATGCAAACTATATGCATATTACATTTGGCTTTTTTAAAATAAGTAGTTTTTATATTTATACTTCTTTTATATTTTGGAATTATTATTTGAAAAATGAAAAATTACTCGGAAAATATTATAATTTCTTATTTACAAGTTTGATATAATTTTTATTAAAAATAAAAATTATGTTTTTTCAACCTTTAATTGTCCAATGAAAATAAAAATTATTTAAGTTCGAGGCCATACTCTATATTTCTTTATAAGGATATTGTCCTAACAAATAATCTATAGAGTTTTTGATTTAAAATTTATTAATTGACCACTTTCAGGAATGTGCTGATATATCTATTTCGGGAATTTTCTAGGTTCCCATCATCATTTCATTTTCATTGCACAATTAAAGGCCGAAACTTGTAAAAAAGACAAAGTACGGTCTTGTTTACTTTTCCTTTACATATTGTTTTTAATTAAAACAAAACAAGTGGAAAAATAAAAATTAGAATAAAAACAAAACACGTGTATTGTATATCTACCAAAGGTAGAGCTTGCCCAAAAACAAATCGATTTTCATTTTGCTGAATTTAATAATTTTTTGCTAAGCACTTTTACTAATATTAGGAATTTTTCTGCAAGGAATTTTTTGCTGACTCAACTAACCTTTCTGCTAACTTAAATGACTTTTCTTTTGAGTGTGCCTTAATTTAATGAAAAGTTTTCAGGGACGAATTCCAGTGACACTTTATAGATCTAATGCAAAAATTCATTGCTATCATGCAGATAATTCTCTCAGTGAGGTATGTAGTTGTTTTTCAACAATTGAAATGGCTATATTTTCAGTAATTTTAAAGGTTAATACCTTCGATTTAACTGTAATTTTTATTAGACAACACAAAATTTTATAATATTGTAAAGGATTTATTTTTAAATTTAAATTTGAAATCTTATCGTATAAAAAGTTAAATAAGAAAATAAAAATTAATTGAAAAATCAAAAAGTGGTATTCATAAACTTAAGTTACACATTCAAAGTGCACTACAAACACCGACACCGAGTTCACAACTAGAAGGTTTTTAGGCTTATGCATTCGTGAGTCTATTTATAAGTCTTTGAACATTCACTGTCTACAGAAATCTGAAAGTTGTTTTATGTAAAAAAAAAATATATTTTTCGAATTAATACGCATTATGCAACATTAAAAAAGTAAAAATATATAGAATAATTAAAAATAAATGAAAAAAATAATAAATCGATTGGAAATTTATCAAAATAGTTGTGTCCAATGGTCAGCACCTCAATGCCGAGCATGGGCAATTTTTTAAAATTATTGTTCCTAATGTCAACACATAATAAAATAAGAAAAACTAAATCTTTTTACTACATTCATTCAGAACATATTTTAATTAATATCTACCATTAGAAACTTGCATGGGTAAAGTATAATGCATATTAACCAGGCGCGGACCCAGAAAAAGGTTTTGCGGAGGGGAGTTAGAGTATTTTTGCATAAAGTTTCTTATCTTTTTAGCATTTTGTATTTGGTACACACAGAGAATAAATTGGTTGGAATTTCATTGTAACCAACAAAATTTAATCATTATTCAATAATTTTACTTGTAAGTACTTTAAAGTTCATCATCAGAATAATTAAACTATATTTTAAACAGAAAATATATAAAATTAAACAAAACACAGTCACATCATTCAAACTATTAGTTTTCCTTATCAATAGTGAAAAAACATTATCTTCTACATTACATTTAATACCAACAACCAACCACTTTTAGGAGATTTTTATCTCCTGAATAAAATATTTGCAGTTAAAATCGAATATTAGTTTCGCCTACAAAATAACAATTACTACATCTAAAATATAAGTTTTCGTTACCAATCTTAAAATAATATAAAGTTTTTTAATAGTTTTGGTCACTCTAATAAAATATTAAGATTAGCAACCCAACTTGAAAAAAAAATATTCAAGGTAGAAATTTGAATATACTAATTCAAATTGAGTTTAGGCTAGAAGTAAAGTAATTGCCTGACAAACAGGAAGGCGCCGGTTCGAGCCCAGTTCGCGGAGAAGAATTTTTTTTTAATAAAATAATTTTAAAATAATATTATTTTTTTTTTATAGTTTTTTAATAATAAAATATTGAGATTAGCAACCGAATTTCTATTGTACATACAAATCTATTTTTAGACATGTATTTAAATTTGAAACTAGAAAATAAAGGGTCCGCCAAATAACTTTTTTTTTGAACTCTTGAACTAATTAGACTTATATGGCGTCATACCAAGGTCTTTATGCAAAATTCGTCTCAATGATGTCTCCGAAATGTTCAATTGTTGAGAACGACGGTGAATTGATGTTGATGGCGCTTCACGCACACTTTCTGCCACATCAGCAATATTCTCGGGTGTACGCACTGTTTTTGGCTTTTCACGCTTTGGTTTATCGATGAGGATGCCAGTTTATTTCACTTTTTTCACAAGATAACGAACATACGGACCATATTCGTTCAGCGGAAGGATAAAACTAATTATCTGTCAAATCAGACATGAGCTAAGTGTTACCATTCACGAAATAAGCACTAGTTAAAAAAAAACGTTAGACGGCGGACCCTTTATTCGAGGTTGAAATTTAAAAAAAGCTTATTTAAATTGGGTTTAGGCTAGAGGTAAAGTACTTGCCTGACAAACGGAAGATCACCGGTTCGTGGCATATAAGTTTTTTATTAATAAAATAATTTTTGTTCAACGCATGTGAATCTATTTATAGAATATTATAGTCTATGAACATCAATTATTCAATTGCTACAACAAAAATTCCAAATTTGTAAATAAATGTCGGTTGTTACAATAGTATTAAAATTTAATAAAATTGATAGTATTTGGAACCACAAAAATTCGGTTGACAAAAAGTTCGGTTGCAACTACAAAACTGTTTTCTGTGTGCAGAGGAAATGTTTCATTTTCCCTCCCCCTCTGGTTTGAAATTTTTTTTTAAATTAAAAAAAATTTCAAACCAGAGTTTTCTCTGCTTATTTGTTTATTTTTTTTTTTTCGATTACATTTTTACGTTTGTATTGTATATCTACCAAAGGTAGAGCTTGCCCAAAAACAAATCGATTTTCATTTTGCTGAATTTAATAATTTTTTGCTAAGCACTTTTACTAATATTAGGAATTTTTCTGCAAGGAATTTTTTGCTGACTCAACTAACCTTTCTGCTAACTTAAATGACTTTTCTTTTGAGTGTGCCTTAATTTAATGAAAAGTTTTCAGGGACGAATTCCAGTGACACTTTATAGATCTAATGCAAAAATTCATTGCTATCATGCAGATAATTCTCTCAGTGAGGTAGTTGTTTTTCAACAATTGAAATGGCTATATTTTCAGTAATATTAAAGGTTTAATACCTTTGATTTAACTGTAATTTTTATTAGACAACACAAAATTTTATAATATTGTAAAGGATTTATTTTTAAATTTAAATTTGAAATCTTATCGTATAAAAAGTTAAATAAGAAAATAAAAATTAATTGAAAAATCAAAAAGTGGTATTCACAAACTTAAGTTACACATTCAAAGTGCGCTACAAACACCGACACCGAGTTCACAACTAGAAGGTTTTTTAGGCTTATGCATTCGTGAGTCTATTTATAAGTCTTTGAACATTCACTGTCTACAGAAATCTGAAAGTTGTTTTATGTAAAAAAAAATATATTTTTCGAATTAATACGCATTATGCAACATTAAAAAAGTAAAAATATATAGAATAATTAAAAATAAATGAAAAAAATAATAAATCGATTGGAAATTTATCAAAATAGTTGTGTCCAATGGTCAGCACCTCAATGCCGAGCATTGGCAATTTTTTAAAATTATTGTTCCTAATGTCAACACATATTAAAATAAGAAAAACTAAATATTTTTACTACATTCATTCAGAACATATTTTAATTAATGTCTACCATTAGAAACTTGCATGGGTAAAGTATAATGCATATTAACCAGGCGCGGATCCAGAAAAAGGTTTTGCGGAGGGGATTTAGAGTATTTTAGCATAAAGTTTCTTATCTTTTTAGCATTTTTGTATTGAAAAATTTTTTTTTTTTTTTTTTTTTTTTATTAATTAATAATCATATAATTACAAATTATATACTATTACCCTAACCGAGCACTAGCTACTATGGCCTTCGGCGCGTTGTAGCGAAAACAGACCAGTGCCTCTGGTGGGAATCGAACCCACGACCCCCGCACTAATAAGCCAGAACGCTACCAACTAACCTACCGGGGCGCACTGAAAAAATTTATTTTGGTACACACAGAGAATAAATTGGTTGGAATTTCATTGTAACCAACAAAATTTAATCATTATTCAATAATTTTACTTGTAAGTACTTTAAAGTTCATCATCATTAAACAGAAAATATATTAAATTAAACAAAACACAGTCACATCATTCAAACTATAGGTTTTCCTTATCAATAGTGAAAAAAACATTATCTTCTACATTACATTTAATACAAACAACCAACCACTTTAAGGAGATTTTATCTCTTGAATAAAAGTTTCGCCTACAAAATAACAATTACTATATCTAAAATATAAGTTTTCGTTACCAATCTTAAAAAAATATCAAGTTTTTTAATAGTTTTGGTCTCTCTAATAAAATAATAAGATTAGCAACCCAACTTGAAAAAAAATATTCAAGGTAGAAATTTGAAAATACTAATTCAAATTAAGTTTAGGCTAGAGGTAAAGTAATTGCCTGACAAACAGGAAGCCGCCGGTTCGAGCCCAGTTCGCGGAGAAGAATTTTTTATTAATAAAATATTTTAAAATCATATTAATTTTTTTAGGTTTTTTAATAATAAAATATTGAGATTAGCAACCGAATTTCTATTGTACATACAAATCTATTTTTAGACGTGTATTTAAATTTAAAACTAGAAAATATTCGAGGTTGAAATTTAAAAAAAATTTAAAAAAACTACTTGCCTGACAAACGGAAGATCACCGGTTCGAGCCCTGTTCGAGGCATATAAGTTTTTTATTAATAAAATAATTTTTGTTGAACGCATGTGAATCTATTTATAGAATATTATAGTCCATTAACATCAATTATTCAATTGCTACAACAAAAATTCCAAATTTGTAAATAAATGTCGGTTGTTACAATAGTATTAAAATTTAATAAAATTGATAGTATGTGGAACCACAAAAATTCGGTTGGCAAAAAATTCGGTTGCAACTACAAAACTGTTTTCTGTGTGTAGAGGAAATGTTCCATTTTCAATCCCCCTGGATCCGCTCCTGCTACTATCAATTTAAAATTTTCAAATTAAAAAAAAAATTTCAAACCAGAGTTTTCTCTGCTTATTTGTTTATTATTTTCTTTTTTTCGATTACATTTTTACGTTTCCATTTTGCTTTGCATAAAAATCACTTCTAAGGCTTTCGCTAACTTTACAAATGTCAAAGTCGCGATGACATAAGAGATCATTTGCAAATAAGATCATTTTGCGATACAATAATGACTTTTACGCATCGTGTGCTATATAAAAATTTATAGAATCTGAAGATTAATTTCTATACACAAACTTTCATAAAATCCCAATTTAAGTCTTTCATAAATACATCGTAAGATAAAAAAAAAATATCGTTAAAAATTTACATCGTAGACAGAATGACAACATCATTTGCAAAACTTTTGCAAAAATTAGGCTAAAAAAAAATCAGCTACGAAATATGATCATTTATTTTATGTCAGACAACTTTCAAGTTAAAAAAAAAATTGTTTCACAAAAAAATAAATTTTGTTTTAAAAGGTTTTTTTTTTATCAAACTCCTCTCTGTTTCATTGTGGTTGATCTCTTTCTGATCTGTATTTTGTTTGGCTTGTTTTTCGTTCATTAACATTTATTATAATAATATGTAGTGGCAGGCAGTATTCCCCTTTCTCGTCTACTACAGTGTGGCTGGCTAGAAGAGTCATCAAAGTGTGTTGAGTGAGTCTTAAAATGTTCAACAAAAATTCATAATTCAGCTGCTTATCACTATGACTCATATATTAAGCTCCCCATTAGCAAAATGTACTCTCTGCACTTAACCCTAAAAGAACAAATATTTTTTGTGACGTGATAACAAAAAAAAAACTTTTTTAAGATTAACTAAAATATTTATAAGAATACTACTAACCCTTTAATTTTTTTATTTTTTATATATCAGAAGAAAATTTAAACAAAAATTCAAATGATTTTGCAATAAAAGTTGAACTAATTTTTATTATTGAGATTTTAGTTAAAAATGTTGCTATTTTGACTTAATAAAATATTAAATTTTGAAATAATTTTTTTTTTGCTGAATTTACTAGTCTAAAAATATTATTTTGATAATCAAAATCAGCAGAAGTCATTGTGATGCGGTGTTTGCGTTTCAGTATTTGTGTATTTTTTTTTTTTTTTTTTGATATTGTGTCACGTCACGTGAACACGTCGTTTTAGATAAAGTAAGTAAGTTTAATTCTTGTACCACTTCAAGACGCTAAAAGATTATGGCTTTTTTTCAAGGCATAATATTAATAAATAGGCTAAGGAAAAATACAAAAATCTTAAAAAAAATAAATGTAGCGAATTGACTGAGCACTACCCAGCCAAAAATTGCCAATGGTCTGAAAAATCAAGCACTGGCAGAGCACTATTTGCCAATGATCCAACAAATAAAGTGCTGACAAAGCACTGATTTACAACGCTCTGCCAACGTTAGTAAAAAGTGCTTTGCCAGTGCTTAATTAACAAAATTTACAACAGTAAAAATAATAAAAGCACTGGCACAGCTCTGGCTTAGAACGCTCTGCCAACGTTAGTAAAAAGTGCTTTGCCAGTACTTGATTTACAAAATTTACAACCGTAAAGATAAAAAAGCACTGGCACAGTACTGAATTAGAACGCTTTCTCAACATTGGCAAAAAGTGCTTTGCCAGTACTTGATTTACAAAATTTACAACCGTTAACTTAATAAAAACAGTGCCACATCCCTTGTTCACAACAAGAGTTTAAAAATTCAAAACTAAATTGCAATTTATGATTTGAAGATAAGAATGTTAAGGTCTCCTATTATAGTCAGCACAAAGTATAGTTTTTGTACCAAAATTTTACTTAACAAATTTATTTTCAAATTTCTTTCTTTAGTAAAATTGTAGTAAAAAATCGTGCTAACTTATCACAAAAATAATTTGATAAAAAAAAATATTCAGTTATTTTGTAATTAACTTAGCTGAAGCAAGCCTATTGTTATTTCTGTTCAAATTACCAAAATCATTCAATAAGAAATAATAGAACTCTTTACTGAAGTGAATTACTAAGTAGGACTTTATTGGTCGTTTTTGGTTTTTGTTTTGGCGCTTATTGCCAGTGCTTTGCCAACGTTTTAAAAAAGCAATGGCCAAGCCCTGTCCGGTGTTATCATTTTGGGGTTGGCAAAGCACTTATTATATTATTAAAAAAACAATTTATTGGTTGTTCTACCAATGCTTTGCCAACGTTTTAAAATTATGGTTTTGGTACTGGCAAATCGCTAATTTCCAGTGCTTTGCCAACGTTTTAAAAAAGGAATGGCCAAGCCCTGTCCGGTGTTATCATTTGGGGTTGGCAAAGCACTTAAATCTTCAGATATCCAACACTCTACGAACGCTCATACCACCGTTGAAAGCACTGGGCCAATGCTTTGCTGTTCGTATTTTTCTGGCTGGGTAGCTACAAAACACAAAGTTGTTCCGGACAGCACAGATAATATGTTACAAATAAGTTATAGCCACACTGCAAGTAAGGGTTAATTAGTTATCAAATTTATTAGTGGATTTCGAAACCTTTTCGACGATATATTAAAAACGAAAAACGGATAAATAATGGGAGAGCTGTTTAATTTTTTTATAAAAATCCCATTAAAAACCCAAACAATTACATAAAAATCTTATTCTGTCGAGCCGAGAGGCTGCTTTTTATAATTTTTAAATGCAGAACGACAGAAATTTTTAATCTATCTTATATTAGTATTTAACAAAATTTTTTAGTTATTTAATTGTTAGTTATTTAAAATTAGAAAATTATATCGAGTTTTAAAATTCTCGTTTAGTTTATATTTGTTTTTATCGATATGCAAATAATAATTAGAAACTTTTATTGTATCTCCAATGCATTAAAATAGAGATTGCAAATTTACGATTATACGTAATCGAAATCGCAATTAATCGCATTCTAGTTTTTTTACATTTAAAAAATATTTAAAAATAAAAATTCAAAAATCCGGCCTGACAGGTTTGTGAGAAATTTTGTAACTTAAAAAAAAAGATTTTTTTAAATCGGTTACGAATTGTGGTCTGAAATGTTTTTTGCTCAGAATAAGTTCTTTTGGAAACACTGCCTTGGATTTTTAAATATTAGCTTTTTACAATTTGTGTAGCTATTCATTAAATATTTTTTATAAAAATATTTTAAAATTTAACTTAAATGCATGCAAATAGTGTTGTATGTTACAAGAAGTTAATTTTGAAGTGTTTATTTTAAAATACGAAACATTATTTAAGCAAATACGAAACTTTATGTCTGTACTAAAAGTTTGCTAGTAGATTGTATATAGTTTTTTAAGATCTGAACGATTTTAAAAAAAAATGTCAAGGTTGATATATGGAAATTTAAAAAAATAATCAAAAACCATCATATTTAGGATTTATATTTTGTATATATTAAACTTTGGTGGCTAATATTTTCATTAGAGGACGCTTTAAGCTAAAAAATTACAAAAATGTCTTATTAAAAGATTGAAATTTTTTTAGCTGATCTATGACGAGCCCTTAATGAGCTAATCCTTTCGCTACCGACTTTTTGTTTGTGGGTATATTTATATTTTGGACTTCAGATTCTTGTTAGGGGTCCTTAAATTAGAAAAAAAGGTTAACATATATGCCCCCTCCCTATGCTAGCAACCAAAAAAAAAATGGGACCGAAAATCGAATTTTTGAACATTCTCAACCCATTTTCAACATTCGAATAAATAAAAATGCTTTGTTTGATTTTTTTTTCTGGTCATTAGATGATGCTACGTGCCAAATTTCGATATTCTAGGTTTGGCTGGGAGTAGAAGCTTATCAAAAAAAATCGAACTTTGTTAACGAATATCGCGACTATATTTCCCTGATGAACAGTTTATGCATACAACGATTTTTTTTTTTCAATGACCAATATCCTAATGAACATATTTAGACAATAGATAATATATAGTTTTATTGCATTATCACATTTTTTATATATTTTTTTTTAATGTATTCACTGAGTAGTCAAAGGGTTAATAAATCATATTTCTCACAGGGAAACTTAAAATATCTAATATCAATGGAAAATTGTTAAAGTTCTGCCTATTATGGAGGCTCTAGCTTTTCTAAAACATCGGGTTTTGATGAGATCTTTAGCCAGATCGAAATACTAGTATCAGCCTACACTCAAAAAAATAAGTTAGTAGAAAAGTTAGTAAAACGTCTTGTAAATCAGGTATACTATTTTTTAGCAAATATTTTTGCTAAAATCGTGTTTTCAGCTAAAATTTTTGTTATACTTATTCAGCACTTAACTGTTTTATACTAATGCTTTACTAATATACTAATGTTTTACTAATTAATTTTGCTAAAAAAAATTGTGCTGATAAGCAGAAGTCGCGGCATGTCAAGATGTAGTAGAGAAGAGGAAAATGATACTAAAAAGTACAACTCTAACAAGACAAGTAAAAAAATCAGCAATGAAAAAAACATATACAGACATGTAGACAGAGTAAAGCAAAAGAGAAAGACACACATCTTAGGTAGATTTGTATGGTTCCTTTTTCTTATTGCAAAAAAAAGGGTTGTTTTTTTTCGTTTCGTTTGTTTTTGTTTATTTTTTCGTTTCGTTTCTAGAATTATCTTCGGCAGTTGCGATAGCATCATTTAAACGATAGTATCATTTAGACAACCATTGATGTAAGTAGTTGAAAGAAAATTTTTATGTTATATATATTTATTTCTATATATTTTCAGATATTAAATTAATTCATGTCGTCAATGTGGGAAAATGAAAATTTTTATATTTCGTAATTATTGTAAATTATTTTTAAAAGAATCACAAAAATATATTTTATGATTTTCAGCAAATATATTAACTAAATTACAATTATTTTTACAATTTTTTTGCGTTTTTTTCAGTCTACTAAAATTCAGCAAAAAATTTATTAATTTTTACCAACGCTTTTTTATTTGTAATCTACTAAGTGTTAGCAAAACTTTTGCTGAATCTACTTATTTTGTTGCTAAAAATCAGCTCGCTGATTTTCAGCAAAAGATTTTGCTGACATTAGCAATTTTTTTGCTAGCATCCTCCTGACTAAAATTTTGCTGACTCAGCAAAATTTTTTGCTGACTTTACAAACTTTTTTTTTTGAGTGTAGCTAATATGTTTGATTTGCTTTATTTTTGTAAATATACGGAGGTTGAAAGCTCGTTATAAATTGAAAATAACATAAAAATAGTCTCGATATATATAAAAACAAAAACTAATATAACTGTAAAAAAATATTACTTGAGCCAGAGTATACACTAAAAATTTTTTATATAAATAGAACATTTTTGGTCTTCAAAGTTTAGTAACGTCATGATGCTTGTTAGGAAATGACCTTACCACGTGCTTGATTACTAAGAAGACAAGAATGGAGCAAAATTTATGATTAATAGGTTTTTTGTTAAAGTTCTGCCTGTTATGGAGGCTCTAGCTTTTCTAAAACATCGGGTTCTGATGAGATCTTTAGCCAGATCGAAATACTAGTATCAACCTAGCTAATATGTTTGATTTGCTTTATTTTTGTAAATATAGTGAGGTTGAAAGCTCGTTATAAATTGAAAATAACATAAAAATAATCTCGATATATATAAAAAGAAGACAAGAATGGAGCAAAATTGATGATTAATAGGTTTTTTGAGATCTTTAGCCAGATCGAAATACTAGTATCAACCTAGCTAATATGTTTGATTTGCTTTATTTTTGTAAATATACTGAGGCTGAAAGCTCGTTATAAATTAAAAATAACATAAAAATAATCTCGATATATATAAAAACAAAACACTAATATAACTGGGAAAATAAATTGTTTTTTTTTTTCAAAATAACTTGGAAGAATTACGAAAAATTAGGTATTTTTAGTTTTACGCAATTCTTCCAAATTATTTTGAAATAAATGGATAATCGCGATTAACGGAATATTTTTTGATCGTAATCGCGATTAAGGATAACTTTAATTATTTGCCAACTCTACATTAACAAGTCATAACTGGAGTACCGGTTGAAATATTGACTTTACATTTTAAGTGGGATGTACACTCAAAAAAATAAGTTAGTAGAAAAGTTAGTAAAACATCTTGTAAATCAGGTATACTATTTTTCAGCAAATTTTTTGCTAAAATTATGTTTTAAACTAAAATTTAAGTTATACTTAGTCAGCACTTAACTGTTTTGAACTAATGTTTTACAAATATTTTACTAATATTTACTAATTTATTTTGCTAAAAAAATTGTGCTGATTAGCACATCAATAGTGTGAACGACAACCAGATTAAAAGTTATACGCAGAATGAATTAGATGTCAAGATGTAGTAGTGACAAGGAAAATTATACTAAAAAGTACAACTCTAGTAAGACACATAAAAAATCAACCATGGAAGATTTTGTATCTGTTTTTCATACATAAAACAAAATTGTGGATTGAAACAACTTAAATTTTTGCGTTTTCACCGGCTCAGCTCGCTGATTTTCAGCAAAAGATTTTGCTAACATTAGCAATTTTTTTGCAAGCACCCTCCTGACTAAAATTTTGCTGACTCAGAAAATTTTTTGCTGACTTTACTAACTTTTTTATTTGAGTGTAGGATGTACAAATTTTTATTGTAATTGAAAGGAAAAAATTTGTTTCACTAAGAAATATGTTTTTAAATATCAAAAAAAAAAATAACTGTTAACAGTTGATTTTAACAATTTTTACAGTTAAAAATTGTCATTTATTTTTACCACATCGTTAGTTATTTTTACTGCATTTGTGTGTTGTTAATCAACAGTTGAAAACAACTTGAAATTTTTAGTTGTTTTAACGGTAATTACATTTGTTGCCTTTTTAACTGAATTTAGATTGGTTTTAACTGTCATTTTCAGTAGATTATACAGTCAAACTTTTTTAAATGTGTAAAATACAAGAGATGTAACTTAATTGTTAAATGTTCTGTTATTTTGAAAATCCCAAAATTTTAGATTGTTTTGTATGGGGTTCAGCTAATTTCAGACATGCAATTCTAAATTTGTTACCCCTTTCTTTAAAACCTTAGATATGAGATTGGACCGAAATGATGCGGACAGACACAAATTTTAGCACAATCGAAATTCTCACCTTGTAGAGTTCGCCATTGTTAGTAAATTTTAACATTAGAGGGTTAATAGAGTATCTTTTTTTTGTTTTACTTTACTTGGGTGTTTTTATACTTATTTTTTATTATTTATTTTTCTTTTTTTTTTCATTTTAATGGCGTTATATGGTAATGAAATTTTTTGTTTTGTAGTCATTTTACAATTGTTGAGTAAAAACGCAATTTTTTTTATTGTTGTTTTTTTTTCTTTTGCAATTGTTTTATTTTAAAATTTTTTTTTGCAAAATAAAATGAAAAAACAAAGTTATGATTTAACTTTATTTTAAGTTGAAGTTGCTCATATAATAATCGTAGACAAATGTATTTTTCATTTTTAGAAATATGTACTAAAAATCTATGACGAGTCTATTTCCTTAAATGAAATTGTTATTGTTATATTTTTTCCTACTAAATGACGTTATGAAATATTATGTTTAAAAATAGTTATGAGTACTTTATGTAGAAATACTACAAATTACTATTATATTGTAAGTATTTTTGATATCACTTTACTTTAATAGACTCTTTTTCATTCAAAGTTCAGTTAAATTGTTAAACGTTTTGAGTGAAAATTGTAAAGTAAATACATATTGAAACTTTTCTCAAGTTTAATGGCAAATAATAAAAAAAAAAAAAAAATGTGTTGATTGTTTTTTAGTCTTATATAATACACATTTTGTGGCTTAGAAACCATAAGAAAGTTTTTAATTTATTTTTTTCAGATATTTTTTGGTAAAGAATATTTTTAAACAAGATTTTTTGAAAACCTGTTTGATGGTTATTGATTAGTATTGTTTCTTTTTTTAAAAAAAAATAAGGTCATTAAAGTTGGCAAATTAAATTTTTGGTTGCTAAATATGTATTCCTTTTATAACATAAAGGCTTGAAATGATAGTACACCATATTCAACATAGAGACAAAAAAGAGTTACCATATGGCGCCCAACATAGATGTCGTCTAGAAAAGATGAAGGCAGGACATTTGACAAAACAAACTAAATCAATTTAAGTAGTTTTTTTTTTTGGAATAAAAATATTTAAAGAGAAAATTCTTTATTCAAGCTAGAAATTTATAATAATACACAGCCAGGAATTGCTGATTGTCAGAAAAATCAAGCACTGGTAAAGGCACTTTATTTTTTAGTACCATTGGCAGAAATTGAAATTGGCAAAATGAAATTGGCAAAATGTGCTTTGCCAGTACATGATTTGTAAAATGTACAACCGTAAAAAAAAAAAAAATAAAGCTCTGACAAAGTCCTGATTTAGAACGTTTTGCCAACGTTAGTTAATAATGCTTTTAAAGCATTGATTTAAAAAAATGTACGGCACTTTGTTAAAAAAAAATAGTAAAATTGTGTTTTTTTATGTTTGTGAAAAATCTTTTTTTAGACCAATTTTTTTTTTTACTTTCCAGAGTTGGCAAGTTACTTCCAACAAACGTTATGCCAGTGCTGGAAAACTAGCACAAACAACTCTTAGCCACCTGTTATCACTTATTTGCATTTTAAGCTATCAAGTATTATGTGTCACGTTAGCTCAGTGGGAAGAGCTCTCGGCTGCCAATTTAGCTGCCAGGTTCGAGTCCCGGCAGGACCAAAAAAAATTTAAACTTAAATTGTAATAAGATAACAAACAAGTAAGGACGCTTTCAACTCAACGCTTTATTAAAAGATATTTAAATTTTTTCCTGAAGATGAACAGCGAAGCTGTTCGAAATATCGAAAAGATAATAAATATTTAAAAATAAAACTTTCAAAATTTGAATTTTATTTTTAATTTATGACCTTGAGCCAAACCAAAAACCTCATCACATTAACTTTTTTTTTCAATTTATTGTAGAAAATCTATTTTTAGACCACATATTATTTGGTTTTGCCAGTGTTTCGACAAGTTTGTTTTGCCAGTGTTTGTTTACCTAGGCAGTTGGCAACGCTGTAAAAAAGGAACGGCCAAGCCCTACCCGGTGTTATCATTTTGGGGATGGCAAATCACTTTAATCTTCAGAAATCTAATGCTCTTCCAACGATAATACCACCGTTTAAATCCTTGCGCTAACGATTTGCCCTTTGTATTTCTCATTCATCTCTTAAAAAGTGCACCCGAAAAGATTGAATTCGAACACACATCGTCTTTTGAAAAAAGTCTTAAATGTATTTAAAAAAAAAAGTTCTTTTGTCAACAGTACACGGATAACAAATCAATATATTTTGGGGCATTTACCTTTTACGATTTTAATGAAATTACCCATATATGTCAAAAAAAACGGGAATCAGATCCTATGAACTCAAAAATGTTTGACAGTATAATCTACTGAAAATGACAGTTAAAACAACTGCAAATTCAATTTAAAAGGCGATGAATTAATTATATTAATTACCTTTAAAATAACTAAAAATTTAGTTATTTTGAACAGCTAGCAAATGCAATAAAAATAAAGTCATAAATATAACTAAAACTGTCGTAAAATAACTGACTAATTTTTACTACAAAAATTTTGAAACAGTAAAAATTGGTAAAAACTACTGTTTGTAATAAAGTAGTTTATATTGTTAAATTGTAAAAATAACTTTTTACTTTGTGTCATAGTGAGTTTTAAACCCACAGCCACACATCAGGTTATGACTCATTGCATCTGCTCTTAGCGTGTTGAGACAAGGTCAACACAGCGATGAGTACGGCTAATTGAAGTTTTGTAAATCATAGCTTACACAATGTATTGTTTTAATCAGAAGAGACAGAGTTAACTAATGCCTGTGAACAATTTATTTTTCAACTAGAATGCTTCCTCTTTTTAATCCTATTGTTATCTCTTTTTCACAAGCAATTATTATTGACACCAAGTGTAAATTTAGAGATAGAGTTGATGCTGGGCACATTTTTTCAATTGTTTTTAAAAAAAATCTCTAAATATAGTTAGCATGCTGGTCCCAAAAAAGTCAATGTTGCTATTTATTAAAGTAATTATAAATTTTTCAAAAATGACAACGTTTGAAGTGCGAAATGCGAAATGCAACCAAAAACTGCATTTGCATTATGAAAGCATTTTCGAATAAAATGGTTGTTTTTTTTAATCACTTACCGTTAGGAAGACAATTTAAACTTTCTTATGCTTTTTAAATCTTTGAAATAGTCCATCGACTTTACAAAATATGGCTTTTCAAAGTTCACTACTCTAAGCATTTTTTGAATTTTTTCAAAAATTATATACGGAAATAAAAACTCGAGTTTGCCGAAGTTTGAGGAATTTAAAAGGGTTGAGAGTATACGTGTGCCAAATTTAAACAAAATCAGAGCTGGAGGATACAAAATTACAGTTTTTAAACGTTCTTTCATGGAATGGATGATATATATAGAGAAATTTCGGTGTTCAAAAAAAGTTCCTGTTTAAGGACCTCTAATATATACAGCAAAAAAAAAAATCTAAATTTTTACAAATTCTTAAATTTTTTCAAATTATATGTATTTAGAAATGTTGAGGTTAAGAAGAAGAAAAAATGTTTTTCTCTAAAAATTAAAAACACTATTAATTTTTTTTAAATCAGACTAGACTAGTTTCTACCTTTTTATGGACAAGCGTCATCAGTGATTTTCCATTTAAATTGTATTATTATTTGTGTCTTATAATTGTCAGATTGTCTCTATATGATACATTTTTCAACAAACTGCGGCTGTAAGAATCAAACCTGAGCTCTTCTTACGTTACACACGTAACAATACCAAGTCATGACCGTTTAGGGATCACACCCAAGTATGGCCTCGAATGTAATGCAGCTAAATTGCAGCTTTCTTTCCTATTAGCTTTTCTGTTATTGTATATTATACACAGAAGTGACAACACTAACAAACACACAAATATTCTATTTTTAGATTTTTGTTTACTTTTCTAATCTCCTCCATCTCTATTTCACAACGTTATCAGATTGACGTATGGTTTTTACGTTCAGTGTTGACAACTATGCGTTTTAAGTTGAGACATCGCCACAGGTCAAATTTCATAATGTATTTTAGTATTTTTTAATTTTTAATTAATATGCATTTGACAAATTTAATTTAGAAATATTGAGGTTAAGAAGAAGAATAATATATATCGCACACCCAGTTCAAAAGTGACTCAACTCAAAATTTTAATTTTTCGGTTTTACATGCTTAAACTATGCACAATATACTTGTTTATCTATAAAAAAAAATATGAGTGTATTTTGTTGTTGTTAACTATTGCTAAAAAACAGGTATGTCTTTCTTTGGCCTGGGTTCTATATTCCACTACGAAGTGAAAGTGGAATCGTTTTCAATTCCACATTTTCAATTCCGCTGTGTTCTGAAAACCAGTGAATCGTTTTTTTCACGACGATTACATTTTCATTTTGTTCTTAGCAACAACATAAAAAAATGCGGGATAAAACCAAATTATCACTTTAAAGTGAATGAAATTGCAATAAAGAGTGCATTTTTTAACAAAAAAAAAAATAATCAAAAAAATACTTATTTTTAAAATAATATAAAATGAGTTTCGCAATTGTGATTTCCTGGTATTTAATTAAAAAAGAAAAACAAAGAACGGAAAATCTATATAGAAAAAGGCTTCGTAACTGTTCAAATAATTTGGAACTACCAGAAAAATCGTAAGACAATAATTAAAACTGAGTCGCAAGTGTTTAAAATTAATAAAAAAATAGTTTTATTGCGTACTTATTTATTATGATCGCAAAAGACTTCAATCTAGCAGTGGAAATAAGTACAGCGTCAAAAATTTTAACAAATATGTGTAATGTTTTGAAAACTGTCATATGCCCAAAATTGATTAGATTTGAAAGAAGTCGCGTAGAAATTGAGAAATCAAAAAGGGAAATCATCGGTTGCGGTTCCTCATTTTCTATATTTTCAGTACCTTCGTCATTTTTATTTAATTTTTGTAAAATTACGTTTACTACATTGTCGGAACTGGTGCCATCTAAGTTTGACAATTCAGTAGATGAATTTGTGGTTGTTTACCCTTTGCTAGTCGTCCCGAATGATTTAGCAGCTGGAACACCTTCGACTGCTTTATAAAGGCCAGAAAGTTTGGCAACTGAATCTTCTTTGGATGATATGTGTTGGATATTATTGGGTCCTCCACCTGTTGCCGTTACCTCTGCTCTATTTTCGGACAATTTTTTACAAATGGTAGCCTTCCAATCAGCCCAAGCCTTTTTCCAACCAGTTGCATCGTTTTCTGGAGGTCCTAAGCTGTTTAATGTACTTGCTAAGTCCTTCCACAACTGGTCTTCAACTATTTTGCCGCCCCTCTAAAAACCTTTGGCCAAACCAGATTTGTTTCCCATGAATATGAAAAATGGGACCTCTTGTTCCGGATTCATGTGTTTTCCCGTAAAAAATACAACACTTTTTCAGTTAAATAAACGTATATTAACAACATATCACATTTACTTACATTGTTTGATTTTTTTTTACTTTTAATATTCAAAATAATTATTTTATTTTCTAAAAAGTTTGGTTTTTCACTCAGTTAACTAATACCGTTTTACAATTACTTTTTTTTAGTGAAATTGTTTTATAGAACACATCAAATCACTTCAATTCCACTAGAAACAAAATGAAAATGAAATTTTTCTTTTCAAATCACTTATGTAGAATTGGGAACACAAATTGAGCGAAAGTTTCACTTTCACTTCATTTTCGGAATGTAGAACAGATGCGTTTATGTTTCAATTGGTATAAAGTTGCAAATATTTCTGAAAAATTAAAAATTTTGAATTGAGTCACTTTTGTACTAGGTGTGCGATATGTATTTATGTTTTTTAAAATTTATATCAAAAATCTTAAACGATTAAAAAAGGTTTACCACTGAAAATTTTTCAAATAAGGATTTGTTTGTCGTTTTCATATATTTTCTAGCTTTTCTCATTTTTTGTTCAAATTAAAACAAATATTGTTGAGCCCACAGAAATTTTGTCCACTGTATAAACTTTCTAGAAACAAAACTCTTTTAAATTCGAAATCCTTTTTTAATAATATACTTCAACTTTAACTTTTGACATTTTATAAACTTAAGGAATATATAAAAAAAAAAAAAAGTAATAATAATGTGTAAGGAAAAATGTAGAGTATGTAAATAAAACTTACCACGACGGTTAAAGGGTCGCACCCTGACAGCAACTTTGATCTTATCCGTTGACATTTTGAGTATTTAACAGCTACAGTTTGATGATGAAAACGGGCGGAGAGTTGAAAAGGACACCAAATACAAATCCAAGTTGTAGTTTAACGTAGAATTTATTTATAAAAGTTGATTAGATTTGCAGGCCTATGATGACGATAAGAAAAGGAACAGGCTGCCCCAGCTAAGTGGGTGGTGGTAATAGTCGCAGTTAAACAAAGAAAACAAATAGACACGAACGAATTGGAAATAAAAATACACTCGTAACTTTAAATGCGATACTCTACAGAGACCAAAGTCTACCAAAGTATAAAAACAGGCGAAGAAATACAAACAAAAACAATTTAATTTTTCTATATTTCCTTTTACTTTAGACTTTTCTTTATTTTGTATTATTATAACAATAAGTAGGACGATAGATTCTGATGGATTTTTTGTTTTGGATTTTCTTTTGAATTGTGTGTAGAAGAAATGACTTTAAGTTGACTGAATGACTGACTGGCTGGCTGACTCGATAGTTTTGTTGGTTGGCTTGGTTGGTTGGTTGGTTAGTTGGCTTTTTGCCTGATTTTGGAGTTTTTCCAACTTAAAGTGTCGTTCGTGTTATAGTTTTGTTGCTGCTACTGCTGCTTGTTATTGTGGCAGAAACACCCAGTAGTAAGTTTTTGACTCAGTGTCTGTAGTGTATTTGTTATTGCTGTTTGCTGCTTATTTTCAAGAGGATTTAGAATTGTTCATGTTTAAAGTTGTAGTAATTGTTGTTGTTTCTGTGTATTAGTTTATAGGAAGTTGTCACAGCAAAAAACAACCAGACATGTACAGCAGTATAGCAGGTGAAGAGGGGAGGACAGGCAGTTTAATGTAGGATTTTGGTTGTTATTTTATTTTTTGTATTTTCTTTTAAATAATATTTTTGCAAGGAATATTTTTTACACACGCACGCACCTGGTAAAGAGACCATAAGACGAGAATTATAAATATGCGTTTATTACGCTTCTATGCGGTATTAAATACTAGTTCTGTTGTTTCATAAATGAGTCGTCAGTCAATGGGTAGCCCGCATATATACAATATGTACTATATGATTGATTTTAATAAATGAAAGACTTTTTGTTATAAATTTTATTTCGTTTTTATTATAGTTTTAATGAAATTTTGTTATTTTATTACAATTATTACAGTGCCCTACAAAATTTTGGATACAACAACCATTTTTAGTAACACTGTGCCTAACACTCAAAAAAAGAAGCCCGTACAAATAGTTGAAAATTCAACTTCAACAACTGAAACAAGTATCTAAATTTGCGACAGTAGAATTTTCAATGAAGTTGAGAATTATCGTTCTTCTAAATTTAGATCGCCTACATTTTAGTTAAAAAAGTTAGTTAAAGTACAATAATTGAATAAATGAAATAAATTAAAATAAATTAAAATAAATAAGTTGCAATTCGCAAATGTTTTCTGCTAAATGTTAGTTGGTTAGAACTAAGTAAAAAAAACTCAGGTATTATACAAAAATTTGGATGAATTTTTGTTTAAAATAAATGCTGCTGAAATAACTATCATTTTGTCAATTACTTATTTATTCAAAACAAATTTAATTTAATTTTATTCCATTGTAAATTACACAATTAAAAACACTATATAAATTCTGTTAACACATATGTCCTGTTAAAAACTATGCCCCATCTGTTGTGTTTGTTGGGTCAAAATGGCCCAATTTATAAATCAGAAAAAATCATAATATAACTTATTTGTAATTAATTTTTTCTTTCACAATTACAAATTTAGGATACTTTCAAGCGCTTATAATAAAAAATAGTAACATTAAAAAGAAAACATATATAAATTTTCAGGATTTTAAAAACTTGATACAACATTTTTGTAGCTTTTTTACTAAAGAAACTTAACAAGTTTGATATAATGTTTATTAAAAATTATGTTTTTTCGACCTTTAATTGTGCAATGAAAATGAAAATTATTCAAGTTCGAGTCCATACTCTATGTTTCTTTATTAGAATATTGTCCCAACAAATAATCTATAGAGTTTTTGTTTTCACATTTATTAATTGACCACTTTCAGGAATGGTTCCCATCATCAGAACACATTTTGAAAGAAGTGACAATCCCATGCAAAACATCAATCATTCATATAAACTAGTTTTCTCACTAAATGAGAACTAATATATGAGCTCGAAGTTAAAGATTATGACCATTGATCAAAAATAAATTGAAAACTTGTTTGTTGTGTGCACCCTCTACCTTTTGGTAAATATATATAATACATGCTTTCTGTTTTTTCTCCTTTTTATTTTCACACTTGTTTTGTTTAAAAACAAGATGTAAAGGGGGAGTAAAAAAGACCGTACTTTGTCTTTTATACAAGTTTGATATAATTTTTTATTAAAAATTATGTTTTGTTGACCTTTAATTGTGCAATGAAAATGTGTTCTGATGGTGGGAACCTAGAAAATTCCCGAAATAGATCCTGAAAGTCAATTAATAAATTTGAAAACAAAAACTCTATAGATTATTTGTTAGGACATTATTGTAATAATGAAATTTTGATGAAATTTTAATATTAAATATGATCATCACAATTGTGAAATCTTTAGCAAAATTAGCCACATAAATGTCTTTTACAATTTTAAAAATGTTTACACACATCGAATGTTCTTAGGAAACTTAACAAAAAAAAATGTTTTTAAACTTTATTAAAATCTCTTATACTTTAAAACTTATAAGAAATCAAAGTTATAAGCGCTATATGGGAGTAAAAAGCGCTCGCTCAAAACGTGATTTTTGTACAGATAAAAAAATTTAATATGATTACTATGACATACATTTAAAAGAAAAGACTACAATCTATCAATCATGCTCAAAAAATTTCAAATCCAAGCAAACTTAGTGTAAAAAATATGAAATATAAATCTAAAATGACCCAAACACAACAGGTGTACGAATGTAAAAAATAAATTGTCGCCTGGAACAAAATTTATATTTTTAGGTTTGTTTTTTTTTTTTTCATTAATCAGAATATATTTGACGTAATTTATAATATAAAAATGATAATTACTCTATACAAATAGTTTAAAGTATCAAATTTTAAGTTTGTTTTTTTGAAATTGGGTCATTTTGACCCAAACAGGACCGAAGAGTTTTGTTTTATTATCCCTTTTGTATATCATCCTTGCTTGTTTGTGTTTACTTTGCTTTCTCTATTAATGCCATGTATAATTGTTTGAAAATATTAGTGGACTGAAAACAGAGAAAGCCTATATTATACATAAATAAATCTATTTTTTATTTTAACTAAATATATTATGGAATTAACAGAAACATCGGCAGCATTATCTATTATATATAGTTCACCAACATAATTTTTTTTAACAAGATTTTAAATTGAGAATTAACTTTAAAAAAAATTATGCGTGCTGGGTGGGCTAATTTGGTGACCACCACTGTATATGGAAAAAGTTCCATAACTTTGTCAATTTTCAATCGATTTTAAAAAATGAAGCCTCATTTTCCTCAGGAAAAAAACCTCGTAGAAGTTTAAAAAGTTTAAAAAAAATTTTTAATTTTATTTGTTATTACAAAAATCTCTATTTATTTAAAATAATGTAAAGAAAGTATATATATTTGGAAAGATAAGGTAATTTTCTTTTAAATACCGTTTAAAAATTCATCGGTAAAAAAATAAAAAATAACTTTGTTCCAAATGTTTAAATGCTACATTCGCAAAAAATACTCTTGCCGTTGTCTCGAAAATTTCAGGGTATATTGCAACTTCTTAAACCGGTTTTGTAATACACTCAGATAGACTTACAACCTACAATTACAAATCAAGAATTATTTTTTTCGAACAAGTGATTTTTCCTTGTAATCTTGACCCATTGTTCCGAAACTACTGAACCGATTTAAAAACAACATTCAAAATATATGTTGCAAATTAATGATATTGGCAAAATTTTCTGTATGTACCGAATGAACAAGCATATTTCAAAATATTTTCAAACTAGAGCTCAATTCGCACTACAACCAAAATCTTGTAGTTTTTAAAAACTTTTGTTTTTTTTTTGCTCAAAATTTCAAAAGAACTTGAGAAGTTAATAAAATACATTTTCAGAAACTATTACTGGTTAGTGTAAATTTAGTATTGTACTACTTTATTTCTTAAATCTTAAAAATTCATTATCCAATTTAATCCCTTAAATTATACCTATATTTCTTTAAATAATTTTATTTTTAAAAGGCAAAGTACTAGCTTTAATATAAATTCAGCTTAATAAAGTTTTTTTTTAACAAATAAAAATACCTAAATAAAAAATATTTACACTACCAGCAAACAAGCTCAAAAATAAGTCGGAAATAGGCTCAAATTATATTATTAAAATTTCAAATTTTTGTATAAAAGTGATTCCAAAAGAAACTTCTTTTTTGATTCTAAAAAGATATTTAAAAAAATTTCATATGCTCAAAAATTAGAAGTCTTTTTTTATTATTCACAAAATATTCAAATTCAATCACATTGATCCCAGCAAAAAAAAAACTGGATTTGGTAAGCAGTATCCACACTTGTATGCTTCCAAAATAGCGCTTCACCACCTTGCATACAATAAAGCAATTGGGAAGGCATTATGTTGTGCTTCCCTAAATGCCTTCTTTGAAGCAGTGAATAATGTCTACAATGAAGAAATAAAGAATGCATTCCATGGAGCATTAATGTTGTCAACATACAAAAAAAGCGCTTTGTATTGCCTAAGAAGTCATGAATCATTGCTTCTAAGAGCACGTGAAAGAAGCCATTTTCACCTGCTTAAAAGAGACATACCAAGTGGGACATCGCGAACAAAAATCATGCCTTCTTTATTTGCTTTGGAAGCGCTTCGTAATTAAATAATGCGTTCCGAAAGCGCTTCTGGGTAAGCACTATTTTTTTGCTGGGATGTGTCAATTTTGGACCATTTTTTGGATTCAATGTTTTTTTTTTAATTTTTTGTTTTTTATGACTCTTTTTAAAAGCCTCATATTTTTGTCAAAAATTGAGTCATTTTTGACAATAAAAATATTAAATTTCAAAAATCTTTGACTCATAGAATAAGAACCCTCAAAAAGTATAGATGTTTTGCTGAATGGGATACAGTGCAAGCTCGGTATTCACGACTACCCATTATCGCGACGGCTCGGTTATGGCGACGGCTTAATGATTAACATTGCAGGTTATATAATCGCGACAGTGTAACGAAAAACGGGTTCCATTTTCGCGATTTTTATCTGTTTTTCTAAATTTGATTACAATGTCTAGAACCAAAAAGGGAAATCCGCGTCTTTTGGTATATTTAACTTTTTGGATGATTTTGACCTTCAATTTTGTCAGTTTATTCGTGTCATTTGTTGTGTAAATACATCTCTTAATATGGGAAAAGTTCAACATTTTTTAAAGCCAACGATTTCTCAAAAATTAGAGATTTTAAAAAAATTTAAAAGTGGAGATTCCATAAATTCAATTTGCGTGAATTACAAGTTGATAAGTCTACGGTTTACCTCATTATAAAGCAAGAAAATTCATTAAAAAAGTTCGTACACACAACAAAAAGTGACCCTGGCAAATGGGAAAAAAAATGTTCCAATATCAGCAGAGATTTTACGATCAAAAGCCAGTCATTTGTATTCCAAAATTTATCAAACCAATTCAGGTTTTAATGCCAGTGAAGGATGGTTGAAGAAATTTAAGTGTCGACATGGAATAAGATTTTTAAAAATTACGGGCGAGAAATCGTCTTCGAAACCTAATCTTATTGATCCATTTGTGAAAGAGTTTAAGGATTACGTTGATGAGCACGGATTGACTCTTCACCACTTATAGGATGCTTCCAAATCACATTCTTGTCACATGTAATGAGAAAACGGCTCCCGGAAGAAAAATATGTAAAGAGCGAATAACTTTTTTGCCCTGTTCAAATGCGATTGGCACAGACAAACTGAAAATCGAAAACCAACGCGCTTTTAAATGCTTTTGCAATAATCCTGTAATGTACAAGTCCAGTAATAACGCCTGGATGACATCATTTCTACTCAAGAACAGGTTTCATCACGAATTTGTTACCCACGTAAGTTAATTTTCACCAATTAGTAAAAGTAAGTTGTTCATAAGTAAAAGTTTTTTAGGTCCGAAAATTTTTGGCTTCAAAAGGTCTATGTGATTTAGCAGTTATTTTAAAAAATAATTTGCCAAAAAAGCAACTCAAAATCTCCAGTTTCTTTAAAACTGTTTAAAATGTAAATATATCAATAAAAACAATTCTAATTTTAAATATTACATACAATTTTTCAATAAAATTTTGGGTTCTGTTATCGCGAAAATTCAGTTTTCGCGACAGGTCTTGTTTTTAATTAGTCGCGAAAATCGAGCTTGCACGTACTAAACAATTTTTACATTAAAATTTATAAAAAAGTTTATTTTAAATGTATATTTATCTTTAGTAAAATAATTTTTCCAAAATGTTTATTTTTAATAACAAAAATTTATATTTACTTATATTTGACGAACTTTCCTCTTTTATTTGTAATTTTGTTCTAGTAGTTTTAAGAATTAGGGTGCATATCGTAATCGTTAGAAATGATCAAAGCAATTTTAATAGTTTTCACAAAATAAATTTAAGAATTGTGCGCCCCGGTAGGCTAGTTGGTAGCGTTCTGGCTTATCAGTGCGGGGGTCGTAGGTTCGATTCCCACCATAAGCACTGGTCTGTTTTCGCTACAACGAGTCGGTTAGGGTAATAGGATATAATTTGTAATTATATGATTATTAATTAATAATAATAATAAATTTAAGAATTAAATATTTGAAAGCTCTGCTAAAATTAAGCACAAATATTTTTTTATCTATCTCAACAAATAATTTATTAAACTTGAATTTGGTATTTTACTTAAATTTTTTCTATAAATTATATTTGCATTTAAAACAAAAAAGATTAAAGGTTCATTCACAATACTACATACTGGATGGATTACTCTATGCTACAGATTGGATTAAAGAAAAAAAAAGTAATAGAATTATATAAAAAATATTTAAGTGCAAAAGAGAAAGGAACAAAAACCAATCTGTACGTATGTACATAGTAGGTACTCCTCCTATATTTAACAATCGACCTTTATTTTTCAAAATGATTTCATTACATTTTCAATGAATTTATAAAATTTATAAATATAAATGAAATATTAACCTATCTTGGTTTTAAATAAATTATATTATTTATGTAAATTTACCAAAAAAAAACAAAATATAATACATAATACTGATTTTTGAAAAATTTTCATAAATGAGCGATAACCTTTTATTTGAAAAACTAAGAACATTTTGTTAAATATAAAATATTTTATTTTACAATAAAGAAAAAGAAAAAGAAACATCGAAATTATTTCGTAAAATATTAAAAAAATATATATTCTTAAAATGTTTACAAAATTTCGTAATTTCGTATATCTTACGAAAGATTTTCGTGGTTCGAAACAACGAAACTTTTTCTGTAAAATATAAAAAATACTTTGTAAAATGCACACAAAAATTTCGAAATTTCGTATATTTTACGAAATACTTTCGTGGTGCCAAATAACGAAAATACGTTCGTAAAACACAAAAATATATTCGTAAAATGCACACAAAACTTTCGTAGATTTCGTATATTTTACGAAAGATTTTCATGAAGCGAAATAACGAAATGTTTCGTACAATGTAGATAAGGTTTCGTATATATTAAGTATGGATTGTTTTCAGTGTAGTGTTATTGGAGCAAATGCCGATAGCGAGCTAATAGTCGGCTAACAGCCTTCGCCGACCTTTTTGCGTGTGTGTTAGCTGCCACCTGTATATGCGGCTGATTTCGGCTAAAAAATGTTAGCCGACTAATGACGAGTTTTTAGAATGTAGATTATCTTTAATCTTGGTTTAAATCAGTTTGTAACTGGAATGCTGCTACTAGAATTTTATTTATTTTGCTTTATTTCAGTAAAGACCTAAATTCTGAAGTACACACAGAGAAATAAAGTGCCAACCGAATTAAAAAGTGTATATTAATGTTAACAACCTAAAAATTCAGTTAGTACAACGATATTAACACAATGTTTTGAGTGTTGTAACTAAAATTCAGTTAAATTAAGCGAATTTTTTTGAAAAAGCCCACTTTGATATTTCAGAAAGTAGGAGGAATCTCTCCATGATTATGGGAGCTACTTCTTCTCCGGGAGACACGCTAGCAGATTAATGCATAAAACATCATTCTAGGTGACCGTTAAGGGGTTAAAATTTAAGTTGAAAGAGAGCAAAATGTACAAATCTCGGGATAGAGATATTTCAGAAAGTAGGAGGAGTCTTTCCAAGATTAGAGTCTTTTTTTCTTCTCCATAAGACGCTCTAGCAGATTAATGTATAAATTATATTCGATTGGATTGGATTCTATTGGGGCACTCTAAATGGGTCAAAGTGGGATTTTTCAAAATTTTAAACTACGGGTCAAAAGTCGGGACATCAGAATTCGTTTTAGAGGTATGGTTCCTTCGGCAAAGTTTCTTATTTTGATCCCTAGAATACGATTTTCCTTAAACATTTAGCGATTTGGCTAAAGTGCACTTTATGGGGCGTAACGAAATTAAAAAAAAAAGTACATGGACCCCTCCGGAATAAAAAAAAAAAATTGTTTTGTTCTGGAGTTAAGGGGGCCGGGGCCCCCTTTGGCCCCCAGGACCTAAAAACTGATACACCACCGAATACACTAGTATTCAAATCAAAGGAAATTTTCTCCCGATTCCAAAAATAGTATTATTTTTTGGATAAGTGAACCAGGGCGGCAACCAGAGCCATTTTAAACCCCCCAAAAGGGGGTAAAAAAAAAATGCAAATGTTAATGAAAAAAAATATAATCCCCTCCGGAATAAAAAAAGAAAATTTTTTTGTTCTGGAGTTAAGGGGGACGGTGCCCTCTTTGGCCCCCAGACCCTAAAAAGTGATACTCGAACGAATATGCAAGCATGGGTACTCAAATCAAACGAAATTTTCTCCCGATTTCAAAAATGATATTATTTTTACTCAATTTATTCAAAAAAAATGAAAATTTTTTTGAAAAAATCGAAAAAAATCGTTTGGCCCCCAGGCCCTAAAAACTGATCACTTTTTAATTATTTAAAACAAAAAATGAAAATTTTTTGAAAAAATCGCGCGTCTCATTATCTTCCCTAGTGCGAAACTTTATTCAGCGAAGCCACCTGCCGCGTCCTATGGAGGAGAAAACCCCTAAGAGCGGCCGCAGGCCGTCACGCAGAAAAACTTTATAAAGCAAGGATTTTCAATATTGTTGCAGTTAAATTAATATTTGCAAAAATGTGTAATGATTAAAGTGATTTTGATTTGCATTTTTTTTTTACCCCCTTTTGGGGGTTTAAAATGGCTCTGGTTGCCGCCCTGGTTCACTTATCCAAAAAATAATACTATTTTTGGAATCGGGAGAAAATTTCCTTTGATTTGAATACCCATACTTGTATATTCGGTGGTGTATCAGTTTTTAGGTCCTGTGGGCCAAAGGGGGCCCCGGCCCCCTTAACTCCAGAACAAAAAAATTTTTTTTTTATTCCGGAGGGGGTCATATTTTTTTTTTTTTTTCGTCACGCCCCATAAACTGCACTTTTGCCAGCGATTTTTTTGCCTCCATACAAATCGACCCGGCCTAATAAATATGGATATTTTTTACCTTAGACGCAGCCGACAATTTAGTATCGGCTTCGTCGTTCGTATCATAAATTTTGTATGGCACTGTATGTTGATCTATAAATATGTCTGATACTTTTTATAAAAATTCTAAAATTGTTTTTTTTTCTTTCTTTATTGTTATGTGTATGAATATAATTTCCTTTTACGTTTTATTTAATTAATTTTAATTTTTAATACAAATGTATATTTTTTTTTTTATTATTTATGCTTTCGTATTATGATTTTTTTTTTATTTGTTTGTGAATCAAATAAGATTTTTGTGTTTGTTTTGTTGTTGTTGTTATTGTTGCATTTGTTATATTTACATTGGAAAAAGTACACAGTAAAAAAAAAAAGAAACAACGGCTGTCTACATATGACAGCTAGCGATAATGACGTTTATAATAAAAACATACAACAAAACACGCTAAATTCCGTTATATACACACAAACACATTCTCACTTTTATAATGTAATTTTTATTATTTTGTTCATTCATTCAATATATAAATTTTATTTGTTCACTGACAATAAAAAAAAACACAATTACAAAAAAAAATAAAAAAGGGAAAAGAAATATAAAAGGGACCTTGGGGATGAATAAAGGACATTGTTTGCTTGGTTGGCAGAAGGTGGACGTTAATAGTTTAAGTAAATTTACTTTATCATGTTTAATTATTACTTTTGTTATGCTCTTCATAATTTTTGTATAAATAAAAAAATATGATTAATATAAATTCCCATTTGAGTAATTTTTTCACTTTTTCCCCATTTCCTTTATTTGTGTTAACAATTAGAACTTATATTTGCTGTTGTTATATTCATTATTTAATAATTAACATTTATTTTCACTTTTTTCGTTCTCTTTCTTTTTGTTAATTATTGTTAATAACTTTTGCTTATTTATTATTACTAATATATATTTTTTTTTGTTTTTTTTTTATATCACTTCACCCACTTCTTATTTCTTCATCCACTTTCGCGCACATATAATAAACGACTGACTGGAGTGTGTGACTTTTGTTTTTTCCATAAGTAGAGATTTGAGACGTATATGATTTCTTTGGACAATCGATTTTTATCGCAAAATTTTTTCACAGATTTATTTCTTTTAAACTTTCATTTATGTTTCGTATAACTGTTATTGCAATTAGTAAAAATTGAATAAATTTTTGTTAATTAATTTACATAGTTTTTATTTGTTTTAATTATGCTGGTATTTAATTTATTTTTTGCAAATTTTTTAACAAAAATAATTTTTCCGTCAGCAGGTAGAAAAACAATTGATACGAATCGCCATATTTGTTAATTTGTCAAACTACGACATTAAGTTGGCAATTCTTGTTAGTGATGCCATATAGTAAACAAATGGCCTTACTGAGACACTGTTGTATCGACAAAATTAAAGATGCCAGATTTTATAGCCAATCACAATTTCAATTACCACAATAATGTCGACAAACGACACACTACAAAAATAAAAAAAAAAATATTTTTTGTATTTCCCAGAGTTTAAAATTAATACTGTAGTAGTCGTGATTTGCTATAAATTTCATAATTTAATAGCAACGTGCAAGATATATTGAAACTGTCGGCACATTACACTATGAAATTATTTCTTATGTGTATTTTGTTTTGATTGTGCGCTGTTACAGCAATAGCTGCATTTTATTTTAATAATTTTATACTGTTGTCGTAGTTCATTTATTTGGTGCTGTGGAATTCATTTTTGATATTATGTGTTGTGGTATGAAAATATTAAATATTTCTTGCTGCTGTGGTGAGCTTATTTAATGAAATTTAATAGTGTAGCAATGGGATTCCCCGAACTTTTCCTTACTGAATAAAAAACACAATGTGTACATGTATGTCGTGCCACAGGTACAGCAGCACAATATTAAATATTACCATAGAATAACAAAATATATATGTATAAATGAATATAACAACAATCAACAAACAAACAAACAATACAACTGTCGAAGATAAAATAATTTCTTAGCATGCTATCACCACAGTTCAATATATCTTGCTAGCAATGTGAGAAAAATTAATGTGTTCAATATATCTTGCAGATATTCAACAAACATTTTTCATATGCTAAATTTTAAACTCTGGTATTTATTTCCCTTGTTAAGATCAGTTAAAATGATAACACAACTCTTAATACTTTACTTTACACAAGTATAATTAAAAGTGTGATAAAATTCTCGGTCTGTCAAAAAAGTATGAAAGAAAATATTATCGAAACACACAAAAAATGTATTTGTTTTTTCTTTTTTTCTCTTTATTTTTTCTTCTAATTATTTATTTGTTTCACCATTTGTTGATTTTAATCTTTCTTAGCTTTTATTTATGTATAATACAGCACTTGTGTTGAGACATGTGGTAACTTTATGAAATATTTCAAAAAATAAAACTTTACAAAAAAGAATTCACATTTTTTAAATGTGTGTCAATATTTTTACATATGAGTAACGAATTGTGTTCACACTATTATACATTTTCTTATTACATTTTTGAAATATATAATACTTGTGTGTTTATGTGAAAGGGGCTTTAATAGTTTTCTTTTATATGTCAGTGAAGGAATTCACTTGTTATCTTGTTTAAATGATACTACTTTTTAAATTTTAGCTTAGATTGTTACAAAACTTAGCTAAGCTACAAAATCGTACACTCAAAAAAGTTCTATAGTTACTATATGATAGTTATTTGTGTAGTAATGCGTTTGTAGATATTTTAACTACAATTGCAGTTGTTTTACTTCGAAAAATAAAGTTTCACGTTGTTAAGCGTTGATTTTTTAAACAACCTACCAAAATTACTGCATTGCGGTAAAAGTTATTTTGGTCTCGACTTTTTGACAAAGTGAGTGTGCACCAAATGATATAAAAACAGAAAACCAACATGGCGCCTGCAACATGCGGCTTGTTTATAAATTTTTAAACGATTATCTTTAGTGAATGTTAAAGAAGATAGATATAAAAAATGAAAACTCTGTAAATTGTATTAAATAAATTAAATATTAAGGTAAGATTTGGAATAGAAATTAAATTTATTTACTTGAATATTATAATATTATATATTATTATATTATATATTTATAATATTAAATGTTGCATTTCTTTTCTTGTAGCTTTTTAGTATTTGCATAGTAAGTCAATGTGACGAAAATAAATCAAAGGAACTATATTACATCTCTTAAAGACAGACATGTGGAAGAAATGATTTGAAAAGTAGCATGAAACGTGAATACTTATAGTGATATTTTATGAAAATATGGTTTTACAATAGTGTGTTATTAAATAATAAAATCTGATTAAGAATATTTACAAAAAAAGTATTTTTGTTAATATTTTTTTTTAAATGCTGGAAATGTTGTTTTAACTGGATTTGCAGTTATTTTTACTAAATTCGATAGTTAATTTTTAACAGTTGAAAATAACTGTTAACTGCAAATGTAGTTATTTTAACTGCCATTTGCAGTTAATTCTACCTACATAATTTTCTGAGTGTATAAATTGAAAAACGAACAAAGTGAAATAAAGTACTACTGAATTTTCGTTTATAAATAAAAACCGCTAGTCAATACAAAACATGTTTAAACAAGGAAAACTTTGCGTATAAGATAAGTTCATAAAAACAATTAAAGAATTCCTTTAAATTTTGACCAGCCTTTGAATTATTTATCAAAAATTTACAAAATGATAAAATATTTAAAAATCATTAGTTGAATGAAAAAATCGCCTAAATGGAGACAAATCTTTAAAGTTGGCAGCATTACCGGAAGTTATAAAAACTGTTATACACAGTAATTCATAATGCTACCAGATTATCAAATAATACCTGTCGTTGCCAGAATGCTGCGTTTGATTAGCTTGTTTGATTGACTTTATATTTTAGTGTCTATGACTCACCCTATGTAAAGCAGATCAAGTTTTTTGTCACAGACTAACCATACCCGACACGAAAATTTGAAGTCTGGCAGCACTGCCAAATTCAAATATATTTATATCAAGATAAACAAAAGTCGCTAAAGTGGGTTGTATTGCCAAAGTTGCATCTTACTCGTTAGTTTGCATTAAAAAAAGTAACGAGTAGTAACAAATTTTCCCTTTCGAGAATAGCCAAAATAATGTGTAATTAATAAAAATAAAAGCTCTTATTCACTTTTTTAAAGAATCAGAACAATATAAGCTTCAATTAGGCCGTTTAAAAAACTGCAAGCTTTTGTTGAAAAGTCCAGCGGATCTATGACGTGTCTTCTTAAGGTAAACAAAATTTCTTCTCAAATTAGAGCTTAAAATTTAAAAAAAAAAATTTTAAAAAATTTCATTAATTAGTGAAATCTATTCATTGATACACACAGAGAAATAAAGTGCCAACCGAATTGAAAAGTGTGTATTAAAGGTAACAACTAATAAATTCAACGATATTTATATAAGATTTATAAATTTGTTTCGTGTTGCAACTAAAATTCAGTTGAATTAACCGAACTTTGTTGTGACAACTAATGTTAAGTTGTGCCAACCGTCTGAAATTCGTAATAACCTAATTTGAGTCGTAGTAACCAAATTTCAGTTGGCAAATAGCTAATTTTTTTTCTGTGTACATTATTCCTTAATTCCATTGTAGTACACTCAGTTACAACATGACAGTTGTTTGTGTAGTGATCTATAGTAGTTGTTTTAACTGCAATTACAGTTGTTTTCATATGAAATAATACAAAACAACTATCATTACAGTTATTTAGAAAACAACTTAAGAATATTTCAGTATTTTTTAACAGTTGTTTGAAGCAGTTTTTTTGCTATTTTAATAAACAATTACCAAAAACAGTAATTTTGCAGTAAACAGTTAATTTTTGGTTGTTGTTAAAAAAAAAAAAAAAAAAATTATGTCGGGTTTATAAAAATTTTAGCTTAGATTTGTTATTTCAGCAAATACTTTTCCAAATCATAGAATTTCCAACAAAATAGCATTCATATTTTGGCATTTTTGTTGCATATTTTCAATTTAATTGCATATTTTGGCATATGTTGTAAAAATTTAAATTAAGTTTTAATTGAAAAATAAATAAAAGAAAATATTTGTAACCCTGAATAATAGCATCTAGTTGTCATTTGTTAGACATTTAAATTATATTTAATTTTTAAACCAACAATCTCGAGTAATATATCGATTTTTAAAAATCCAAATCCTATTTTCCTTTTTTAGTTGCATGAAATTCCTTGCGCTAGCTATAACGCTATACTAGATAATTTTGACTTTGCATTTAAGGTAAGATGTAATAAATACAAATTAGTTTTTACTACATTTGTTAGTTGCTTTTCAACAATTAAAAACAACTACATTTTCAGTTATTTTAACGGAATTACCTTTGTTTAACTGTCATTTGCAGTAGATTCTACTGTAAAACTATGAGATTCACATAGATAAGTTAATCTCCTAAAAACGGAATTAACTGCTTAATTCAGCACTAAACAAGGCGACTAAACTATTTTTTTAATCTTTTTGATTAACAGTTAATCTCTATTTCTAAACGACTCTGTATTGTACTACTAATCGTGTGCAACTCTGTATTTTTACATAAGTTCCGTTGGCAACGCTAACAAAACATGCATACAAAGTCAGATTAAAATTAACGTTAAGAGGCTGTGGCAAAATAATGTTGGCGCTGTCGACAAAAATGTTTGCTAACTCCGGCATTTCCCTTGTTCCTCTTATGCCGGATCACTATCGGCGCCACCTTAGTATTTTAAACTGACAGAGTTAATCCGAACTTCAAATTTTTTTGCTGCTTTTGGCGCTTTATATAGAACTAACTCTAAATCATTAATGGGATGTCCCTCCTTAAATGGTTAAGATTTTGTCTAAGTTTTAATCTCGTATTTTACTTTAAGTCATGCCTAATCCAAAAATAATAACCATTTTTGTATAAAACTGAATTTTTAAAATTAGAAAAACTAAACACAAAAACGTAAAAAAATGATGATAAAACAAAAAATTTTTTTTTTTTTTAATTCCGGTAGACTTTGTAAGGCTCTGAGAATATTAGGTTACCATAAAAGGCCGCATACATATGTCTAATGTCGATCACAACAAGTTTTGTTGAAATCGTCCTGCAGGTTTTAATAAAATTGCAAAAAGTAAAAAGGAGGCATATCGTCAGTTTACTATTGGTTTGAGCCACTGACAATTTTTGAAAAAATTTAGTTAGAAATGGATTATATATATTGCAAATACCTTCTTCCTAATTCCGAAACTAGTTTCTCGATATCTTGTATTTTATCTGAGATATTCAGAATCGACTTTGTATTATATCCGCAATTTTAACGTTTAATAAACATTAGTCTGATGCATAGACCATTGTTTGGCACATGGAGTAAATTTCGTATACAAAAATTAAAAAAAAAAACGTTATTATTGTTTTGCTGCTATTGACATACTGCATACACTCAAAAAATAAAAAGTATAAAATCAGCTAAAAATAGCGTATAAGTTACCTAAGTTTTTTGTATAGAATACAACTTGAAAAGTTTTTCGACAAGTTATACAAACAGCTTTGGCAAAACGTTGTTAAATAAAACTACTTTATACTTAAACTTTAAAAACTTTGTAAACTTTGCATGTGTTAGCTTTATGTGAAATTCCATTGTACTACTTTATAAAATCTAACCATTAAATTTTGTTTATTTTACAAATTTTTATATGCTATTTTTTAATCCATTTGTTTTTTTTTTTTTAAATAATATGCATTTATTAATGCTTTTTGTACAAATAATTAAATAGAAAAAATACTTAAGAAAATTTACAACACATTTCCCACCCGTATGAATGGAGCAGATGTAATGTGACAAAAAAAAATGGAATCAAATAAAAATTCATTAAAATCAGCTAGAGTTTTGTTTAAACACAAATACATACCAATTTCAAATAACTCTCATACTTTTTATTAGAGATATTTAATAAAAAAATTTAATTCTAAATTTTAAGTTTTTTTACTTCCATAAAATTAGACTATGAAAAAAACAACCCCTTTTTTGCTTGCCGTCAAGTTTTATAGTTGAATATATGACAGTCAAGTAACCAATTTGTTATCTTGTTTAAATTTTACTTTAGAAAGTTACAAAAAAAAAACTTAGGTAAGATACAAAATAGTAATAAAATTAAAATAAAAATTGGGGAACGAACAAAGTGAACTATTTTAAAGTGCAATATTACTTATCATCGTTTACAAACTAAGGAAACTTTGTTTTTTTTTTGCAAAAGAGACAGATCATGTAATTTATACTATTAAATGCTGTGGTGGACCAAAATGACTCCACGGAATTTAAAAAAAATATTTTTTCCATTACCTAAGCCACATTACGCAACTTTTGACACAAATTTCGTGAAAAGGTTCAATTTGTTAACAAAATACACTATGAGAGCCAACTTTAAACGCTTGTAACAGATTAAAGATAGCAGCCAAAAATTTTTTAAAATTATTTTTTTTGAATTATAGGAAGTTAACTTAACAACGTGTAAGGGATTTCCATATAAAAAAAATTACTTCTTTCAAATTTTGAAATGCTGTGGTGGACCAAAATTAAAAAACTTTAATAGTTTTCTTTCCTTAATCTACTCCACATTGCGCAACTTTTGACACCAATTTTGCGAAAAAATTCTAAACTTTTATTTGGACAAAATAGGCTGGTAATGGATGGAAGATGACCTCCAATATTTTTTTTATTTTTCTCGTATATTGCTCTTAAATACGCGTAGTTTGAGACCTAACGTGAAAACCTTAATTATTCGGGACATCCTAATGACCATCCAAAATAGAGAATGTTTTTCATATACAATTTTGTGTGCTCGCCATTTTTTTGTGTACTTTGAGTGTGTACTTAAACTTTAAGTACATAATCCAACCAAGCCACATGTATGTAGATCAACAACTTCATTCACAAGAACACATTAGTTGGATAGATCACAAAATTTTTGGAAATAATTCTGTCATTTCTGACTTAGTAGTCCGATTGCAATGAACTTTGGAACAGGCATCATATTGACCACCCTTCCCCAAAGAGGTCGGCAATATGACCATCAAAAATATGGAACGTTTTTCATATACAATTTTGTGTGCTCGCCATTTTTTTTTTGTTTCCAAACAGATTTTTAAAAAATTAACATTTTTGTAATCTGCAGGTAGAGACTAACAAAAAACATGTTTATTATGAGTTTTCCGATAAAATTTTTGTTTTACTACCAGTCAAGCGATAAAAATTTTTGCGAATTATTTTAAATAATTAGTAGTTTTGATTAAGGAACTATACAATTTTCTAAAAAATGCAGTTGCTTCTCAACGCCATTTTATTTTATTAGAGGGCAAAAACCGGTATTTTTATCGCAGAAGTCCAAAATTACACTCAAAAAAATAAGTTAGTAGAAATGTTAGTAAAACATCTTGTAAATCAGGTATACTATTTTTCATCAAATTTTTTGCTAAAATTATGTTTTAAACTAAAATTTTAGTTATACTTATTCAGCACTTAACTGTTTTGAACTAGTGTTTTACTAATTTTTTACTAATTTATTTTGCTAAAAAAATTGTGTTGATTAGCACATTAATAGTGTGAACGACAACCAGACTGAAGGATATACTCAAATTGAATTAGATGTTGCGGCATGTCACGATGTAGTAGTGACGAGGAAAATTATACTAAAAAGTAAGACATAATATAAAAAAATCAACCATGGAAGATTTTTGTATCTGTTTTTTCATACATAAAACAAAATTGTGGATTAAAACAAACTTAAATTTTGCGTAGTGACCGGCTTGTGAAAGTAATTGTCTATTGATTAAATAAAAGACAAATTAAAATATTTAAATTTAATAAAGTTTATATATATTAACAATCTTGTGTGGTCAAATTGCAAACAAATATGCAATAGGTAGGCAGACTAAAGCGAAAGACAAAGACATACATCTTAGATTGATTTTTCTGTTTCCTTTTTCGTATTGAAAAAGAGGGTTGTGTATGTTATATGTTGTTATTTCGTTTCTTTAATTTTCTGCCGCATTTGCGTTCCTTTAAAAGATAACATCATTTAGACAATAATTGATGTAAGTAGTTCAAAGATAATTTCATTTATGTTATATATAATTATTTCTATTGTTTTCAGATATTACATTAATTCATATCGTCAATTTGGGAGTATGAACATTTTTATATTTTGTAACGTATTGTAAATTATTTTAAAAAGAATCACAAAAATATATTTTATGATTTTCAGCAAATCAATTAACTAAAGTATAATTTTTCTACAAATTTTTTGAGTTTTTTTCAATCTACTAATATTCAGCAAACATTTTATTAATTTTTAGCAAGGGTTTTTAATTTCTAATCTACTAAGTGTTAGCAAAACTTTTGCTGAATCTACTAATTTTGTTGCTAAAAATCAGCTCGCTGATTTTCAGCAAAAGATTTTGCGGAAATTAGCAACTTTTTTTGCAAGCACCCTCCTGACTAAAAATTTGCTGACTCAGCAAAATTTTTTGCTGACTTTACTAATGTAATGACGTGGAAACTCCAATGCGAAAGATAAGATAAATCTGTATTAATAAAGAACTGTCGAAAAACTGAATTATCTTATTTAAAGTACTGGCAAACTACTGAATTCCATTGCTGTGCCAGCGTTGGATAATACCTACGGCCAAGCGTATATTGGTGTTATCATTTCGACACCGTGCCAGTACTGTAAAAGTTAAAAATCCGACACTTTGCCAGTACTTGTACTACCGTCTCCAGTACCGCGCCAGTAACGGCCCGTTCGTATTTTTCTACCTGGCACGCGGTCAAGCAAACGTTTAACAAATCAAAAATATTTTTGGCCGAAGCTGAATAAACAAATAAATGAATGGTCAAGAGAATGTTTAGATTGCAAAAAATCTAGAATTCATTGGCACACAATATCTCCTACACTAATAGAAATAATCCTGCAGAAGCAGCAAAAAGAACTACTAAAAATTAGTTAAAAATTACTTTGCAGTAAAAACTGTTAAAATATCAGATTTTTTACTAAATATTAGTAATAAAAGAATAGCGAAAATATATCTGTTTACGAATATTTAGTTATATTTGAGCTAAACTTTAGTTAATTGAAAGTAACAAAGTAATCTGCTAAAATCAGCAAAAATATTTTCTAAATATTAGTAGACAAAAAATCATTAAAAAATGTGAAATTTTTAAAGTTCTTTTAGTTTTTTTTTTAATACGAATAAAATCTGCCCTTATGAAATCAACAATCTACAATTTCTGTAGATTTTAGCAAAACAAACTGTTATTTACATTCTACTAAATTTGGAGTACATATAGCAAACATTTTGTTAATATTACAGTTTTTTTTTTTTTTGCTATTTTGAGTCTACAAATATTTAGTAAAAATTTTGCGAATTCTTCAGAGTAAAATGTCATTTTCAATTAACCAATATTCACATCGAATATAACTAAAATTTTATAAAGCTAACAGATTTTTTTTGATGTTCTCATTTTTATTAATATTTAGCAAAAAAAATTTTCTAAATTTAGCAGTTGTTTCTGCAAGGTAATTTTTAACTAATTTTTAGTAGCTTTTTAAAATTCCGATACCCAAAGGTCGCTTTGAACATATTCACTTAGATATCTTGAACATATTTACTTATATATCGCTTCCTCCATCGTACGGTTATAGACATATGCTTACTATTATAGATCGTTTTACATGATGTCCCGAGGTCTATTCCCTAAAAGATATCACAGCTTCCACTGTTGTCGACAAACTTGTAAGGAATTTTATTTCTAGATTTGGTGTGCCATGGGATATTACCACAGATCAGGGTAGCCAATTTACTTCGCAAAAATTTTCTGAATTAACAAAAATGTTAGGAAGCAACAATATTGCAATTTCAGAATGACATCCGCGGGCAAATGATATGATTGAACGGTTTCATGGAAAACTTAAAACTTCTTTAATGGTCTTACTCGGTTTACGTTCAGTTTATAAGGATGATATAGAAAACACTCAGGCTGAAATGGATTTTTTTTTTTTTTTTTTATTTTTTAGAAAGAGAAGCAACACTTAGGAAAATTCTTCATATTAATTAATGTGTTGCTTTCTTTTGTTCTTTTGGAAAGGGGATAGTGGAGAGATGAAAGGTGGTGAAAGATGAAGGGCTTCAAACATGGCAACATTGTAACTGCGCGAGATGATAAGTCTTAGAACAGTTGTTGCTCGACACCTGATGTAGAGTTGGCGAATTTATTGAAGCTTTTTGTTTCATAGCACTGATTCATTATTTTACTTCGGTGGGGTTAAGTGCTATGGGAACACCGAAGGTGGGCGCAGCGATACATATAAGTGACATAAAACTCATACATATTATTTTTCTAAATTGATGTTGCCGTCACCGGGAATCGAACCCGGGACCATCTGTGTAACAGTCCAACGCGCTAACCATTACCTGGAGAAATCGTGGCATCTCATATTAATATTGATGCTTCGGATGTCTTATTTAAAATGAAAAATAATTTTAGAAATGTTAGATTAGGTTTGTCTCATAACAAAGATTCGGAATCCAGTGTGCACGTTCCAAATGATTTAAAAATTTGTAAATTTGTATTTTTGAAGATTGTTAATAAAAGCTCGTAATAGAGAAAAATTAAAAATGGTTTAAACTAGAAAAAGACAATGCAATTATTATAGTACCTTCCTGTTGACCGATTAAAACCGGCTATAACAGAAAAGGCAATGCAGAATGGTAATGCCAACATAAATAAAACACTTAACACGTTACTTTTAATTTACTCGGTATTAGTTTTCGTCCGGAGGGGAAGTGGTGTAGGGTCTTGATAATGTTAACACTTTTTATACTTTTAGAATTAAGTTTTCGTGGCTCTTTTTGTATTTTGTTTTATCAAGTGTATGTCCAAGCATAATTCATTCAATTCGAAATACTTCAAAATAAATGTTAATTTTGAATAAAAAACTAAAACAAACTTTCATTAAAATAATAACAAACCATCTACACCATATCCTACCGTAATTAAAAGCAGGGACTTTCATGCAAATTAATGCTTTTTTCCCTAAGTCTGAGAACAGGGTAACCAAAATATCTTTGCGAATCAAAGTATTTGCGTAAAAATAGCATCGATTTGTTAGTGCATATTTTTGCATATTTTGCTATAAATGCATATTTGTAATGCATATTTTTTCCTTTTTTTTAGCTTTAAATGCATATTTTGTTGCATATTTTTACTTATTTTGCTTTAAATGCATGGTTTTACTGCATTTTTCTTAGTTTTTCGTAAAAACATCACTTTAAATTATATTTGACTAATTTAAATGCATGCTATATTAAATATTACATTTGGTTTTTATTTTTCAAATTATACATTTTTTATTTTATTATAAAGATCAAGATCTGGCCCAAAGTCCGGCGACGCCATTATGATCTTTTGTGCCACATATCAAAAAGCTCACTCCAAACTGCCTATAACTTTCCCTATGAACCTTCAATTAATCAAGAATGGAGGGGACCCCCTAATATTCCCTGGGTCCAAGATTTCCCTATTAAAAATGCTTCTCCTAGTACTGTATACTCTCCTAGTACACTCACATAAGACGTGTACTGTGGTTTCCTCCTCCTCAAGACAAAGCCGACATATAGGTGACCCAACACTCAGGAAACTTCTACTTTAAAAATATGTACACTCAGAGAAATAAAGTACCAACCGAATTGAAAGTTGTAGATTAATGGTAACAACTTATAAATTTAGTTAGTACAACGATATTTACATTAGATTTCTTAATGTTTTGGGTGTTGAAGCTAAAATTCAGTTGAATTAACCGAACTTTGTTGTGAAAACTAATGTAGAATTGTGTCAACCATCTGAAATTCGTAATAGCCGAATTTGAGTCGTAGTAACCGAATTTCAGTTGGCAAATATAAACATTTTTCTCTGTGTGTAGTTGTTTGTAATACAGTTTATTTATTTTTAATGTAAATGTCAGTCATTTGTAGAACAAATTAAATTTTTTACTAACCTTGTAGTTCATTTAAAAAAAAACAACCCACATCAATTGTTAGACATATTAAACAAGACATTAAAAAACAAATTACATTGTTAGTTGAATTTACTGTAATGTAAGTCGTCGTTTCTTTAAATGAAATTTCATTTGTTTTCAACTACATTTGCAGTGGTTTTTACCTACATAGTATTCTAAGTGAACTTATCCGATTTTCCACAAATGGTATCTCAACCTAAAGTGTCCCGTTGGGAATCCAACAAGAAGCCTAATGTCACTGCTAGGAAGGTTCAGAATAACTCCGTAAGAGAAGGGAATAACCAATGTCTTCGTCTGCCGCATACCAGCGGCGCAGTCCCAGTGAAAAAGCACTATGGACAACTTGCCCCCAGATACCAGGGCACTAATGGTGGACCAGTTTACCACACGGTAAGGTTACGGAACCAGCATCAAAATCGACGAAGCAACTTTGGCCAATTCGTCAGCCACCTCATTACCCTCATAACCACTATGCCCCGGTATCCAGAAAAGGGCCAAGGGTTTATTACGTGCAGCCAACGTGTATATTTAGTGCATATTTTAAGATTTTTCATGTATATTATAGGCGCCTAAAACACACCTACTTAGTGCATGACGTTCCTGCCCCTAATTATATGCTACACTCAAACAAACAAGTTAATAGACAAATTTGTAATACGCTTCATATTCCAATTCGGGGTATTCTTGGACACACTTTTTCTCAAAATTTCAAAGCTTGATTTTGTGGTACGATAAATAACCTTTCTTTTGGTACCAGCAATTTAACCTAATTGTTTAAAATTGTACACTCTGTATCAGTTGGCGCAAAAAACTGGTTTTTGAGATTTTAAAAAATCTCGGGCTATTATTGGACAGTTTTGTAAATTGATAAAAATTAAATTGTTAATGAAAATGAAAGAATATATTATAATGAATAAAATAAAGTGAAAAATATCTATGAAAATCGCAGTTAAGGCACGTGGAAGTGTTCGGGTTTGCTCCGGCACAACTCAAGCAATACAATTGGCTGTGTTTCGGCGATTTTCTTTCTTGGGCATATTTTTCATGCAAATTATGCAAAAATCAATACCTTTCTCCGCGTCAGTTTCGTTCGGAGACGGTATTCTCTTTTGTGGAGTCTTTGATTTGCCACGGCCTTTTTTCTTCTTTGCTGCTGGTGTGTCATCTTTCTCCGATAAACTTTGCCGCTTCTTCTCGGCCTTATCACGTTGCTCAGACACATTTTCTGGCGATGTCAAAACGACCGACTTCATTGGCTTATGGCCACGATTTGACTTTTTCGCTGGCGTGCCAAGTTTCAACGGACCTACCGATTTTAATGTCCATTTTGGCATAATAACGCGGCATTCTGTCAAAAAAAATTTAAACGGACAAAAAAAACGATTTGTAATTGCCAAAAAAAACTAATGCTTTGTTGAAATTATGCATGAAAAATGCATGTCCAGAATTAAGTGTCCAATAATACCCCGACAAAAGTGTCCAATAATACCCCGAACGCTAATTTTTACAAAATGTCGGCGTATAAGTAACACAATGCAAATTTCATACAAAACTCTTATATGCGTCGAAAGCTTAAAGTTCAAAGAATATTATAAATATATTTACCTCACTTGGTTCGTCGAAAAATGTTGTCAAAATGAACAAAACACTAAGTGAAAAAAACACTTTACAAACATCAAAATTCTGTTTGCTATGATAGCGAGGTAACAATGCGTCAAGTGCAAGTCAAGTGCTCAATAAAAAATGAGATTATAATTGGACGAGTCTATGCTAGTTGGTGGAGATCTCAAGCGTTACAAACGGAAAAAATATCGCGCTGTCCAACAATACCCCGTGTCCAATAATACCCCAACCTCCCCTACAAAATAATTCTTTAGTTTAAATTTTTACAAATTACAAATTTTTTGTACAATATTTTGGTTGCTAATTTTAGCGACTCGTTTGTAAAAAATAGTAAAATATTTTGCTAAAACTAGCCGTGAAAATAAGCAAAAAAATTTAACAATTTATAAAAAATGAAAAAAAAAATTTTTTTGGATAAAAATTATTTTGTACTAAACTGTATTAAAGATTTCTACTAAATTTCTTATATAAGTTTACATTTACAGTTAAAAATTACTATAACTGTTGACTACATAAATGTCTAACATGTAGTTGCGGTTGTAATTTTCATAGTGTACTTATACAGTAGTGGTCAAAACATTTGGAACTGAGATCGCATTTGTTGTTTTCATTGATTTATTTTCTTCAAATCACATTTAGTTACTAAAATTTATTTTTTACATATTCTTCATACATTGTTTTATGTTAAACAAATAAAAAAAAATTAATTTCGTTAAATTAAAACAATAAAAAAAATTAATAATAATAGATGTATTCAAAATGCAGGTGTTGAAAACATTTGCAACTCTCATTATTCTTACTCTTAACGAAACAATTTATACTAACAAATGCTAGGATATAACGGTAATCGCATTCCTTTTTAATATGAGATTCAGGCCGTTACATTTTTAAAACAAATTTATTATAATTATTGTTCTTTAATAGTTGTAATAAGATGTTGGAAGCATAAACATCGTAAGAATAATTTTTGTAAACAAATGGCAGGAAATAAATACAATTCTGATTTAAAATCAAAAGTTTTAAATGATTTTCAAAATGTACTTTCTCAAAAAGAAATTTCTATAAAGTACTCTCCGTTCCAAAATCAACGATTTGCCGCAGTGTTAATAGTGGTAACATCCACACAACTCATAAAGGTTGAAGACCCCGTATTAAACTGTAAGAGAAGATCGGAAAATCAATAATTTTTTTACGAAATATCCCAAAGCAGTTCCCAGAGAAGCTAAAACTGATCTTTTAATAGATGCCAGTATTCCCACCATTGAAAGACGAGCCCGAGAATATGGTCTTGGAAGTTATAGATGTACAAAAAAAACCGTTTGTGTCGGAAAAAACCTAAAAGCTCGACTTGACTTTGCACGCACCCATTTGAACTGGACTCAACAGCAATGGAAAAATGTATTGTGGTCAGATGAGTCTAAATTCAACCTCCGGGGATCAGATGGAAGAACCAATGTTTGAAGATCACGAGGCGAAAAGTTTAATCCCAGATACACAACCGCCACAGTGAAGCATGGAGGTGGAAACATTATGGTGTGGGGGTGTTTTTCAGGAAATGTTATTGGCCCAATTCACCGCATTACTAGCACAATGACGTCCACAATCTATAGAGATCTTTTGAGTTCAGTTATGCTTCCGTATGCTGAATGGGAAATGCCACTCTCATGGACCTTCCAGCACGACAACGACCCAAAACACACGGCGGGGTTTGTAAAAGTTTGGCTGCAGGAAAATGAAATTAATATCATGTCGTGGCCGGCTCAATCTCACGATCTCAACCCGATTGAGAACATGTGGATGATTGTAAAACGGAATATCGGCAATAAAGTATTCCGAAATAGTGATGAACTTTTCGTCGAGTTGGATAAGCAGTGGAATGAAATTTCTGACGATTATATTAAAAAGCTCATTGCCTCAATGCCTAAGAGATGATCAGAAGTTATAAAAAATAATGGCTACGCTACAAAATACTGAGCGTTAAAACCATTGTTTGTATTTCCTGTTAATTACTTTAAGAGTGGCAAATGTTTTGAACACTGCACTATCGGACTTATTTTGTTAAAATTACTTTTTTTTTATTTTTGAGAAGTTATGAATAATTTTTTTGTATTTGTAAAATAATATGCTATAACTGAATTTAACAAAAAAAAAACAAAAACTTATACCACAAATCTTTTTGATCAAAAAAAAATATAATTACCTAAACCATGATTTCAGTTGCAAATGTTTTGAACACCACTGTAATTTAGAGTGCACTAATACTTGTAGAGCAAGCAAACTTAATCAAATAATCAACATAAACTTAATTGAATTAATACATAAATTGAAATAAATTTAAATTTAAATAAGCCCGTGCTTTTGGGTGTAAAACAAAAAATTTTTAAGGGGTACAATTAAGTCGTTTCATACCCACTAATCTCGTTGTGGCTGACTGTTGTACTTCAGTTTATAGTCTCTGTTAGTTATTACATTTTAGTGTTTCAGTTTAAGGTTTAACATAAAAGATGATGGACCAAAGTTGATAAAAACTAAATGTATTTATTCAATCGTGCACATTTGCTCGAAAGGCGTCGTTAAGTTAAGAAGTTGTTCGAAAAACTTTTTTTTTTTAAATAAATTAATCCATACACACGGAAATTTCAAAAAACGCATACAATACAAACAATTTTACCGGGAGACGTGATCTTTAACAAAACGAATACCATTTTATTCAACAAAAAAAAAAAAAAAAAAAAGAAAAAAAAAAAAAAAACTACTAAAATTGTAAATAAATAATAAAAAAAATATTTGAACATAGTTCAACATTATCAGTACGAATTAACGTGTGCTCACTAAAATTGTATATCTCGCATACAATTGACTACGACAAAGGTACACAAAACACCACCATAAAAAAAGGTGCGAGTGATGAAGAATTACGAAAAAATATTGTAAAAAAAAAGTTCATAATATTTAACCAGAGTGTTTAAGTTTTAATAAGAAACCCCCCCAAAAAATATATATTTTTTCTCTCTGAAAATAAAAGGTGATTATAAGGTTTATTTTTATTTTTTTTTTTTTTTCGTTAAAAACAAAGAAAGTAAAAGTGTCCTTGAAAGTAACAAGTTTGAATGAATAAAATAAAATTATAATTTTAAGGTTTCCAAATTTATATAAATTTAATAAAAATCAATTGTGTAATTATCAAGATATATGGGTACAAATTATTCAAAAAAAAAAGTTTATTTTAAAAATTATATAAAAAAATTTATATAATTTAAAATATATTGTCTGTAATTAAAATGATCCTTAAGTTAAAAATGAAATTAGGATATGAATGAATATGACTTGCGCTAAAAAATTTATTATTAATTTGTCAAGATATTTAATTCTAACATTTTGAAAAAAAAACAACAATTAGCAGAAATTTTAAATAAAGTCTTTAAAAAAAACTGTGTGCCCTTTAAAATATTGAATAAAAAAAACTTTTCTTATTTTTTCTTCGATCTTTTTGAATAAATTTTTGTCTTTTGTTTTATTGAGCTAAAGATCCTTTATTTTATAATTATAAGTATTTATTTCCAATATTTCGTCTTTGCATTAGAAGACTTCTTCAGGGAAATTTTTTTATAATTAAAAAACTTAAAAATAATAAATACAAAAAAAAAAAAAAAAAAAAAAGGCGGGAAATAAAATATTTTCTAATGTCAAATTGAAAACTAACCCAGAAAACAAAGTATAAATAATTGAAATAATAGATATACATTAGAAATGTTACTCAAACACTTATATATTCCATTTGATAAAACAAATCAGAATTAAGTGTAAATGAGGTTGCCACTGCTTTCTAAACTTGTTCTGATGATAGGGACCTAGAAAATCCCCGAACTGGAACCATCAACAAATTCTTGAAAGTGGTCAATTAATAATTTGAAAACAAAAAACTCTATAGATTATTTGTTAGGACAATATCCTAATAAAGAAATATAGAGTATGGCCTTGAACTTGAATAAATTTTCATTTTCATAACAAAATTATAGATCAAAAAAAAAAAAAAAAAAAAAAAAAAAAAACATAATTTTTATTTATTTTTAAATAAACTGAAAACTAGAATAGCAGGTCATAAATCCGATCAAAAATACAATAAAACCACTTCTACGCAAAAAAACAGCATTATCATTACACTGCAGCAACTCCAATCATTATCCAGATTTTGATAACACATCAATTTTAAACACAGAAAGCAATTATAAACGAAGATATACATTAGAAATGTTACAGATCATAAAAGTACCATCAACACAAAGAATTAACTATAAAACAGACACATCCAATATTGCACAGAATTACAGACATTTAGTCAATAGGAAATAATAAAATTATTATAATTCTCATTTAGATTTTAAGAAACTATTAATTTAAAATTGTTTGCTATGTTATGATATTTCAATTATTTATACTTTGTTTTCTGGGTTAATTTTCAATTTGACATTAGAAAATATTTTATTTCCCGCCTTTTTTTTTTTTTTTTGTAATTATTATTTTTAAGTTTTTTAATTATAAAAAAATTTCCCTGAAGATGTCTTCCAATGCGAAGACAAAATATTGGAAATAAATACTTATAATTATAAAATAAAGGATCTTTAGCTCAATAAAACAAAAGACAAGAATAAAAAAAACTATGGAAAAAGTATTTAAAAAAAGTCAACAACATAGCTTCATACAGGATGTCTCTAACGGATATAAAAACTCAAGTTTCAGTATGATTTAGCACTAAGAAAAAATAGTCTAGACCAAATCTGTTTTTCACATTCCATATCTATTGTCAAAATTATTCTATCATGTATAATTTCAATTCATGGTTAGAAGCATAGTGTTTTTTTTTTTAACAAAGTTTCGGTGGCAAATTTCTTTAAAATTTAATTTTTTTAAAACCATGACTACTACTTCAACCCTTGAAGTGAAAAATGTGTAATATTGAGCAAAAAAAAGAGTTTAAAGTTAAATTGCAATAATAAATGTTAGATGCTAAAGATTGAGTTCGAAATAAGTATAACATTGTTTTTCGACTGGTACACTCACAATATTTCTTTCGTAAAGACTACTGAATATTAGTGTCCGACCGAACAGTTCGGCCAAAAAACTATATTTTGTCGGTTTTTTGATATCTCCCAGCGAAACCACACATTACCAAATCATGGGTAAAGTAATGTATCGCCATAGGGCCTCATGCATTACTTTACACGTTACTTCATTGATGAATTTTACAGGCGATGAACCTCAAGGTAACTCATTACCTTGTAGTGGGTAAAGTAACTGGTTACTTATATGGTTACATGGTAGGCAAAAGTAATGTGTCTATAAATAGATTTTCATAAAAAAAATGAATAAAAATTTTTTTTTACAGATATTTTTTTTTTTAATTAAATAAATAACTTTTTTTTTATTAAATAAATAACTTGGTCATGCTGGGATTCGAACCTGGGGTCTCTGGTATTTAACAATTAGTTAGGCGAGAACTCTACCAACTGAGCTATCGATACATACAATATTTTATTGCTTAGCATGTAGATGAGTTGTTGTGCTTCGTGTTTTCGTTCGTGATATCAAAAATATACACCTTACCATTATGCTTACAAAAAATCACAAAGTAATGTGTCTATAAATAGATTTTCAAAAATATATATCAATAATTACTTAACGTTTATAATTCATGCATTAAGTCATTAAGTCGGTAAGTCATTATTTTATGTTTTGAAGTAATGTAAAATGTAATGAGGTCTCATTACAAGGTAATCCATGAGTGTCCAATTATCGGTAACTCATTACTTCTTGTTTTAAAATAATGATACGGGTAAGGAGTACACATTACAAGGTAATGCATTACTTTATCGCACCCATTACCAAAGTTTTGCTGGGCTAGAGACAATGATGACATATTTTGGTATTGGAAACATGTTTGTTGAGCCGATTTAATTCGATTTTGTGTATAAAATTTAAGAGAAAAGCTGAAGTTTAGCTGTAAAGTTAAAATTTCGGCCGCCGAACTATTTTCAATTTGGCCGAACTTTCTGAGGCCGAACAGTGAATTCATTGCTTAACTACAGAATTTTCTTCAAATTTGACACTGAAAATAGCATCTAATCAGCCCAATAAACATTTTTCCATCCGCCAAATTTGTCCATAATGCTTTAAAATACCGATTACAGACCAAATGGATTTTCTGGCCGAACTGTTCGGTCGGACACTACTGAATATACACATTAAATTAATTGAAAATAAATTTAAAAAAAGGACTATTAACTTTTCGTTTAAAACAATTGTTTTTTTTTTTTTTTTAATTGTTTATTTATTATTTAAATTATTAATAATACAATACAAAATTTATTTGTCTCGCGCCAGTAATGGCTTTTGAGACTAGTTGGCAAAAATTAATTATTCAATTGAAATATTATTTTAAAAAAAGTATATAAGGGCTATTTCAAATTTTTTGAGCACCTGCTGAAACCGACATACTATGGCTCTTATTTCGTTAAGTTTTATGAATTGAAAAAAAACGTTGTACAGGGTTTGGATGACTATACTTGAAGGATATGACGTGCAAAGTTTTACATTGAAAAGTCTTCACCTTTAGAATTGGTGGTCATCTAAAATTCGAAAAATTAAAAAAAACGACTTGAAACTTGCAATAGTTTTTTCATTCTTCCCGTTTTCTCTGTAATAGTTTTTAGCTTTCAGATCCAAACCAATACAAAATGTAGTCACTAGACTTGGAGGATATATCCACAAAAAAAATTTTTTTTGATATCGCTGCTGGGGGAAAAGTTGCATGGTGGTTTATAAGTGAAACCAAAATTTTCCGAATTTTGAACTTTTTGAAAATTTTAAATAGGGTTTTTGCGCCGTTTAATCAAAATGAGTTTTAAGCGCAGAATTATGAAAACGGCGTAATTTTATAAAGTTAGAGGTATATCAAGTTGGTGTCAGCGCACCAATAACGTATCACGGACATCACAAACTTAAAAGAAATTAGCGTAAATTTTTTGAAAATGTATCTTTTTTGCGTCTGACAATCTGAATTGTCTTTTTAGTTGGCTAGTGTATTGCGTGATGTGAGTAACTTCGTAAAGTACACCTCCGAGGCGAAAACGCACTTTAAAATTTTTAAACGCAAAAACTTTATGAACTTTTGAAAATTTTTGCAAAAACCAATTTTTTTTAAGCTTTTTTTTATATCAAAACATGGCTTGGGAATATGTTTAGGTATCTAAATAGATTCTTCTCGATGGACTAAACTGATAAAGTGCAAAAAAAAATAAATTTTTTTCAATCCTGGCGCGTGTAGCGGCAGTTTTTTCCAAACACATTTCGCTTTGTGACAACTAAAGCGCTGTATCAATTCCGCTCAAACGTACATCGAATGGAAGACTTTACTGAGCTTGATACTAAAATCGAAAACGCACCAAAAAATTTTAAGGATTTAAAATTTTATGGAGGAAACAAAATGTTTCTAACCTTAAAAAGCATATTTGTATGAAATATTTGATTTTGAAAATTTAAAAGACTTATTTTGAATTCGGGTTAATACGTAACCCAGAATACCAACAAGTATTTTAAAATCGGTCCAATATTAATATTTGCAAAAACAACGCGTTTTTTTTGAACCTCTAGAAAGTGAGACTATATTTTTAAAAAATATTCACGAGAGCCACCTTAACAAATTTCAACAAAACAATTAAAAAATACTACCGCGAAAACCGCCAAATTACCGCCGATCTAAGAATAAATATTTGAGTTTCAATTCAGTTTATTTTATTTATGTGCGTGAACAGTCGTGAATAAAAATTAGTAAAATGGTTTCAGATTATACATTAAAAAACGTGAAATTCGTAAAAACTGAGAAGCGAAACAAATTAACCGGTAAAAGACGCGAATATCGCCAATCTGAAAAAATAAAAAGCAAAAAAAAAAAAACAAAAAAATTGCAAATTGGTTGTAAGAAAGTCAGTTAGGTATTCGGTTTTAAATAACAATAATAATAATAATAAAAACAATACCATCAAAACAAAAAATTGCGGATTAAAAAAAGTTGAAAACGGCTTAGAATTTATCACTGGAACCCAAGATTTAACTAACGAAACGTTAGTTACAGCTTCCAATTTGCAGAACAATTTTACAAATTTTCAAAGGTAACAAATCAAAATAGCAAAAAATCATGAGTGGTAAAGTTTAAATGGTTATATCTCTTAAACCATTAGCGATAGGCAAATAGTTTTTTCCCAAAACATTACAAATTATGTCTTATACTAGCCGTAATTTTTTAAAATGTTTAACAATTTTAAATAAATTTTTATATGCATACACGGTCAAAAAAAATTTTTTTTTATTTTTTTTTTCAGTGTATTTTAAAAAGTATTGAAGCTTTTACAAATATTTTAGTGTGCTAAGAAAGCCCTTAATGGGTATTATCCACACGCGTTATCCTTTTCCAATTTTAACAAAAACTGTAATTTTAATATTTTTTTTTTAATTTTTAACTTAAAACCGCCGTAACATTTGCGCCGTTTAATAAAAATGATTAACGCGAACGGATTTCACATGCTCAAATATAGGCTTATACACACACAAATCGACATTGATGTCAGACAAAAAAAAAAACTTAAAAAAAATGTCTAGGTGCTGTAAATTTTTGAAGTTGCCCATAAGCATTTTAATAAGTATAATATACTAGCTGACCCGGTCCACGTTGTTGGACCTTACAAAGTCTGTTGTGGTCTTTTATAACTCTGTTTAAAAGTTTTCTTGGATTAAGAGATCTCAAGCTTAAGACGACTGTACCCGAAACTTTTAAAATAAATTAATAAAAAATTTCAAAAGATAGTATTAGTGTTTGAAATGAAAAATTGTAATTTTGATTACCATTTGTTTATTTGTTAAGTAATAATTATCACAATTATTAAGTGTTTTGGTATTAATGTTAAAAAAAACTTTAACTACTATTATTGAAAATATTAAAAATTAAATAAATTAAGATTATTATTGCAATGCTAATCTGTGAACTATATTTTTTGTTTGACCATTTTCGGCAAATATAAATAAATCACTGGGTTTGCCTACTCTGGAGCAGGCTACATATAACTGTCCATGTGAAAAGCATGGATTTCCCAAATCCAAACCGCAAAGATTCATAGATTGGCCTTGAGATTTGTTTATGGTCATGGCAAAGGCTAGTCTAATTGGGAACTGCAAGCGTCTAAACTGTATTGGACTATCCGTTGGTATTATATGACATTATTTGAAGTAAACAGAAAAGTAAATAATGAAAACTGAAAAGCCAATCTATTTATATTCGTTTATGTCGTACTTGGGAACTTTTCATCGTTATCAAAATGTTATTAAAATTTAATTGAATTCAAATTTTTTGGCAATAGTATTTGTGTTACTTATATTATAATAATAAAATCATACGAAAAATAATAACTTCTATGAATGGTTAATATTTATGTGGAAATAAAACGGAAATTGACGAAAAATAATAACTCCCATGTATGGCTAATATTTATGTGCAAATAAAACGCCTAAATTTGTGTTTAAAAATTAGTTCTGTGCCTAAATATATTGCATTTAATAATATTATGAATATGACTGAAAAAAAATATACGTTTTCATGAATATTTTAACACCAGCGCCACCTACAGGTGAAAAACTTTGTCAGCAACTTTAGTTTTATGTACATAATATATGTTGCGAATTTGAGCTAATTTGGACCGTAAATAAATTTTTTGGGAAAATCTCGACCCCAGCGCCACCTATCGGGTACAAAAAAAAAGTTATGCAAATCGGAGAACCAAAGGAACATATGGTATGAATACGAAGTCGCTAGCATTAGTGGTTCAACAGTTATTAGAGTACCAACATACGCACCAACGTTTTTATATATTAAGAAGATGTAATTTATGTAATTTAAAAAATATAAAGTTTTATTCAAGAAGCATTTCAATATTTTCTAATAGAAAGTCATTTATAAGTTTTTTTAAAAATTGATAACCGACTACAACTTTTTATGTTATTGGGAATACCGTTAAAAAGTAAACTTCCTGCATATTCTATTCTCTGCTTGGTAGTCTCCAATCTGCACCTTGTAGTTCTGAGATTTGCTGCATTTCTTGTATTAAATCGAGTTTGATGATTTTCCAATTTCACAGTTCTGTAACCTATGTTATTAACTGATTTGTAAACATAATACAAAAGTTGTTTTTGATATAAACTATTAATTGGTAAAATAGTTTTGCAATATTGTTTATACAAAGATACAGTATTGTGTCTAAGATTAAGATTAAATATACATTTAAGAGATTTATTTTGTAGCGATTTCAATTCGTTGCTCCTTTTCCATGCATAAATTATCGTAAGGTACTCTAAGCGGCTGTGTATAGTAGCTTGATATATCAACATTTTCGTCTTTGTGCTTAATTTCCTTTTTAACTTAAACAGAATTCCAGATGCTGAGGCAATTTTAGATTTCAAATATTTAATATGTGCATCCCATGACAAGCTGCTCTTTAGCATTATACCCAAGTATTTGATTTCATGTTCCTCTTTGACTGATTGGCCATCTACGAAAATGCTAAAATCATTATTTACGAAGTTTGAGTGCGCTCGAAAACGTACCAATTTGGTTTTATTTTCATTCAAACCCAAGCGATTTAATCTCGCAGATTCAAAAATTAGGCAAGAATCTGTCTCCATGTTAGTTTTAAGAACAAGATCATATTTATAAGGATAAAATATAGAAATATCATCGGCAAACATCACGATTTTACCAAAGAGGCCAAGATTATTTATATCATTCAGATATATCATAAAAAGGAGAGGCCTTAAAACACTGCCCTGTGGAACTCCACAATTTACATCAGCTACCAAACTTTTATCACCTCCAATTTCGACATATTGCTTCCTATTTGTTAAAAAACTTTTAATCAATTTCAACTCATTACCTGAAACACCGTAATATTTTAGCTTTTCAATCAATATCGTATGATCAACAAGGTCAAAAGCTTTGCTAAAATCATAGAAAATACCAGCAACGTCATAAAAACCGTCATCCAGACCTTCGCAGATTGTATTTACAACATCAACAACCGCTTTATCCGTTCCAGTGCCTTTCATATAGCCAAACTGATTTTTGTACAGTAAAGATTCATCTTGAATATATTCCAGAAGCTAGGAATGAATTATCTTTTCAAATACTTTATCTATTGTAGATAACAATGATGCTGGCCTATGTGTTTCAACTGTATTTGAATGTGGAGATTTCGGTATAGGAATTATTTTGTTTAATTTTAGTAGATCTGGGTATATAGCACAGCGTTTCATAGAGTTAAAAATGCTTGCAAGGGAAGTAGATAAAGTTTGAGAGCAAAAAAGAAGTAATTTAGAGGAAATATTATCATGGCCTGAGCTTTTTGATCCTTTCAAATTTCCTATAATGTTCTCTACATCATTTGATGTCACATCCTTTAAAGAAAATCGTTTATTATGCTGAATCAGTGTTCTTAAAGAGTTACAATTATCTTCAGGATACTTTTCAATACTATTCCTTAATTTTTTAGTTTATTTTCAACTGTTCAAAATTTAATTAACAAAATCAATATAATATAACAACTTTATGTTTTAAATAGAAAACTTTAACTGAATGTTAAAAAATGGAGTGTAAATTGTAACACTGATGCCCGTAATTTCAAGCAATAGATACACTCATAAAAAAAAGTTTGTAAAGTCAGCAAAAAATTTTGCTGAGTCAGCAAAATTTTAGTCAGGAGGATGCTAGCAAAAAAGTTGCTAATGTCAGCAAAATCTTTTGCTGAAAATCAGCGAGCTGATTTTTAGCAACAAAATTTGTAGATTCAGCAAAAGTTTTGCTAACACTTAGTAGATTAGAAATAAAAAAGCGTTGGTAAAAATTAATAAATTTTTTGCTGAATTTTAGTAGACTGAAAAAAACGCAAAAAATTTGTAGAAAAATTGTAATTTAGTTAATTTATTTGCTGAAAATCATAAAACATATTTTTGTGATTCTTTTAAAAATAATTTACTATAATAACGAAATATAACAATTTTAATTTTCCCACATTGACGACATGAATTAATTTAATATCTGAAAATATATAGAAATAAATATATATAACATAACAAAAATTTTCTTTCAACTACTTACATCAATGGTTGTCTTAATGATGCTATGACGAAACTGCCGAAGATAATTCTAGAAACGAAACGAAAAAATAAACAAAACAAACGAAACGAAAAAAACAACCCTTTTTTTGCAATAAGAAAAAGAAACCATACAAATCTACCTAAGATGTGTGTTTTTGTCTTTCTCTTTACTCTGTCTACATGTCTGTATATGTTTTTTCATGGTTGATTTTTTTACTTGTCTTGTTAGAGTTGTACTTTTTAATATCATTTTCCTCTTCTCTACTACATCTTGACATGCCGCGACATCTGCTTATCAGCACAATTTTTTTTAGCAACATTAATTAGTAAAACATTAGTATATTAGTAAAGCATTAGTATAAAACAGTTAAGTGCTGAATAAGTATAACAAAAATTTTAGCTGAAAACACGATTTTATCAAAAATATTTGCTAAAAAATAGTATACCTGATTTACAAGATGTTTTACTAACTTTTCTACTAACTTATTTTTTTGAGTGTACCTACCGGTGCTTAGATACCTACCCGATTTTGTTCGTGTACACGGTAGGTATCTAAGCACCAGTAGGTATATATTGCTTGAAATTACGGCCATGAGTACGGAAAACAAAATGGAACGATGAACTAACTTTCTATTATCCGATAACATATCGCTCATTTACTTCAAGTACGTCACAACTCAAAAAACATGATTTTTGAGTTAATGAGGCAGAATTATTAGTTATATCTCGTTATATCTACTTTCTGAAATATCAAAGTGGAATTTTTCAAAATTTGACCCTACGGGTCAAAAGTCGGCACATCAGAATTCGTTTTTGAGATATGGTTCCTTCGGCAAAGTTTCTTATTTTGATCCCTAGAATACGATTTTCCTTGAACGTTGAGCGATTTTTTTGCCTCCATACAAATCGACCCGGCCTAATGTTTATGTTTGTATTATCAAGTAAATAAGTAAAATAATGAAATCAACCTGTGGCTATTTTCTTAAAAATTTATCACTCGGGATCTCTCTCGGACCTAGCCTATTTATACTATAAGAGAATTTTTCGATTCCCGACAATAAATGTGGACCTGCCTCTGGGCAGATCCGGAAAGACATTTTTAGCAGACATTTTCACTTGATTCAGCTAAAAACTTCTGTTGATTTAGCTGAATTCTTAGTTAATTTAACTAAATCTGTCAACTTAAATTTAGTTCTTCTAAAATTTAGGGCACCTACATTTAGCAGACTGTGATTTTCAACATCATTGAACATTATGAAAATTCAGGTACTATTTTGTGTTGTAGTATCTCAATTTTCAACTATTTGAACGGCCTTTATGTGTGAGTGTGGTGAAAAATAATTTTTTGTGGTAAAAACCATTTCTGTCGTGAAAATAATGTGCTAAAAAAATCCAAGGTCAAAATAAAAACCTATACGCCTCTAGAGTCTGCTAAAAAATATTTTATTTATTCACTAGACGCCTAAAGATGAATTTGTTCTGAAATACACCAATTTCCATGTAACATTTAAAGATACCTTTACATTTTTACTCATAACTTTTTAACCGCCCAACTGATTTTGCTCAGAAATGTTAGGAAAGATGTTCATATGTAAAACTGATTTAAGACGCTTGCATGCTCGTCCATATAACATTAATATCAGCGACAGTAACAATTCTGAAAATCAAATATTACACGGCTTTGACTTTAAAGCTACTACACAGGAAGATGTTCTTGAATCTATTTTGAGTATTAAATCCGACTCTGCTGGTCATGACGGAGTTCACCTAAAATTCATAAAACTAATTCTACCATACATTCTGCCTCATATAACTCATCTGTTTAACACAATTTTAGCAACATCCACATTCCCTTATATGTGGAAACATGCAAAAAACTATTCCCACACCAAAATCTAATCATGAATATCGACCAATTGCAATCTTGCCATACTTGTCAAAAGTCTTTGAACGCTTACTTCATTCACAGATAAGTAAATACCTACACGATAACTCCTTGCTTACTGATAAACAATCTGGCTTTAGACCACAACATAGTTGTGTTTCTGCTTTATTAGAGGTCTCTGAGGAATAACGAATTAATGTTGATGAGAAAAGAATATGTTTTCTAGTTTTACTGCATCACTCAAGATAGATCCCAAGCAGTTTACTATGGTAATGACAAATCAAATAGTTGTTTAGTATCGAGAGGGGTACCACATGGTTCTATACTTGGTCCACTTTTATATTCCATATACTCAAATGATGTACCTTCTCAACTTAAACACTGTGGACTAGAAATGTATGCGGATGATGTACAACTGTATATCAGTTGCCAACCATCCGATACCACAGAATGCATTAGTAAGCTAAACCAGGACCTGGACAGAATAAACTCATGGGCTTCAAGGAATGGTCTTTGCTTAAACGATAGGAAAACTAAAGCTATGGTAATTGCTAAGAGCAAACTGATCCCCACATCTTTTCCACCAATCCAAATAAACAATTCGAGTATATAAATAGTGGAATCAGCTAAAAATCCTGGTGTTATATTTAATTCCAAACTTGACTGGTGTAATTACATCAATGCAATATGTGGTAAAACGTTCTCTATGTTGCGCAATCTGTGGATGACCCAATATTACACTCCGGTTGAAATACGTATGTTATTGACAAAGACATATCTAATGCCAACACTGTTGTATGGGTGTGAACTTTTTTCAAGCTGTGATTCGGCAAGTCAGAAAAAACTTAACGTTACTTTCAATAATATCGCCAGATACGTTTTTGGTATTAAGCGGTTCTCAAAGCAAAGCAGTTATACAACATATCTTTTGATAACCTGTTAAAATGCCGCTGTCTAATTTTCTTACATTAAACTATCTATATAAAACAACCGGGCTATTTATACAATCGTCTTATCTTCTCTAGATCAAATAGAGGAAAAAAGATAAACAGTTTTCGATATCGTAATCAGATATCTGAAAGAAATTTCAATTCGCGAAAACTTATAACCAATATTTATTAAAAATAGCAAAGATTCTTAAATTTTATTTAACACCCATATTGGCTTTCTAAAATTAGTACAAGAATTTTAATATTTTTTGATATAATTTAAACTTTAAAGTTCTTTTAGAAGGAATTTTGACGTGATGGCAAAAAACTGAAAACGCAGTTTAACTATATGTGGTATCTAGTTTCCCCTACATATTCAATTTTCCATGTGAGAGAAAAATATTGAAATTTTATTGGAGGGTGTTATCGGATTGCCAATGTTTTTTGTATCGGAAATATAATTCCTGTGCTATAATTAAACCCATATACTTATTATTTTCATTTTTTGTTTTTTTTTATTAATTAATAATCATATAATTACAAATTATATACTATTATCCTAACCGAGCACTAGCTACTATGGCCTTCGGCGCGTTGTAGCGAAAACAGACCAGTGCCTCTAGTGGGAATCGAACCCACGACCCCCGCACTTATAAGCCAGCACGCTATCAACTAGCCTACCGGGGTGCACCCATATACTTAAAAAAAGTCCTTAATGACAGATTTGTAATAAAATATTTTTAAATTGATTGATGGATGACATATTGCAAAATAAGTCTGTGTGATATTTCAAATACTTTTAAATGGTTTTTCAGTTAAAAAGGGATTCATAATTAATTCTTTAAATTTCATTTCCATAACGAATATAAACAAAAAAAAAAAAAACCGCAAAGATTTTGCCAAAAAAAACATCAAATTAATTTTATTCATATTATGACAATAAATAAATTTAACACAAAAAATCGCGAATAATAAAAAAGTCAAGGTCATCTGTTATTTTTTGGTTGCCTTTTTTACTCATTTTAAATCAATTAACAAATTAAAAAAAAAAAAATAAAACTGATGTGAAATTAGGTTCGTCAATGGGCTGATCTAAATAAAAAATATAATCTGCATTTTATATTCCACATAAAAATGTGCTGTAAATATTATACATTTTAATATCTTTAAAATTAATCAAAATAAAACTTCACACTTTAAACCGATATTTTTTTTTTCTTTAAAAACTCTACATACAATATCAAGTTTTAAAAAATATTATTGAACTAAAATGGCACAATGTTTTACTAATGAATAATTTGTGAAATATCTTATTACAACAATAGAAATGTAAATCTTAAACTAAAATAAGTTTTAACAAGTCTTTGGAAAGTTTTATAAACGTTTTAATATTTTTTTACGGATTATTTGCAGTTTTTTTTAGCAAATGAGCAAAAAACAAAAAAATAAAATACTGCGTATAAAATACACAGTGTTATAACACTGTGCAACAAATTTTGGGTCATCGAATCTTTTCTGAATGAGACCAACGGGAAATGAAAATAGACTATCAGTAGACCAAAACACTCAAAGGGTTGTTAATTTATAGCATTTTGTAGCTGGGGCTATTTTGAGGAAAATTTTTCGGTTATTTTTGTATATCGAGGGCCTATATTCAAAACCCTCTATCTTTGATTTTCACGAAAATGACTTATTGATGGTAAAATGTTCAGTAAAACAGCCCTCATTTTTTTGCTGTTTTTTTTGCATTTTTGTTATTTCTCTATCTTACGCAATTAATTTTTCTGAATGCAAAACCTTCTATCTTTTCAAATAATAAATTTTCAAATATTTTTTTGCAATAATTTCTTCTTGCAATACATGTTTTCTTACTATTTTTTTTGCATGCTGAACATGAATTTTACATTTTTTAATCGTTCATTAAAATAGCGAAAGCCGATTCTGAATTGAATTAAAATGAAAATATTTTACCTTTTGGTTTTTGGAAAATATAATGGTTAAACTTGCAACTTGCTTAAAAAGTGTCTACTTTTAAAGTGTCATCTACGATATTATTGTCAAAAAAAAAATAATTTATATGATATTAAAAATCATAATTAAAATATTATTGTCGCGTGATATACTTACATAATGGTACGTTTGAAATTTAGTTTAATAATTAGATTTTAATAATAAACTTTGGATATTTTGTGTGGACAGAAAACTAAAGTGGCTTTTAATTCCTTGCAACGTATAGCAGTCCATTATGCATCATCAAATGAAGATATGGAGGATGGGCGGATAACAGATATGTTTACACATAACTAATTACAACAGCAATAAAACAAAATACATATCTACCCAGATTCCGAAGACGAGAAAATCCACAATAATGTGGTCGTCTGCAAAATAACTAAACGGAAACATAATCCTATATCAAATACCCGAAAGGATATAGGCACTCATCAGTGCACAAATTATTGGTGGAGCGAAATCAATGGTGATTTGTACGCGTCTGTATTTGTTTCCTGTATTATTCATCATTTAAAAACGTATTGCTTATCGGATTCATTGGCAATTACGATTTTTTCAGGTGGTTGTGGCTACCAAAACCGCAATCATTATTTATCTAATGCTCTATCTAATTTTTCTGCGGAAAATAATAAAGTTATTAAACAGAAGTTCTTAGAGAAAGGCCATACGCAAATGGAGTGCGATTGTGCCCATGCTAAGACAGAGATTACATTGGAAAATCAATCTATACACTTGCCAATCGATTACGTTAGAATTACTAGAGAAGTCAGAAAGACTGTTAAAATTAACAATGAGATCGTAAAAAAGCCGTTTGATGCAGAATATTTAAATTATGATTTCTTTAATAATTACAATGATGACAAACTTATGCGTTTTTCTTCCATTAGACCAGGACGAGTAAAGAACGATCCTACTGTGTCTAATTTAAGATCTCTTTCATATCTTCCAAATGGTAACATAACAAATAAAGTAGATTTTGATACAGATTACATGGATCTACATGTTCGTATTCAACCTTACACAGGACATTTTGAACCAAAACCTCTATATTCTGGTTCAGTATAAATTCAGCCAAATAAGTGGAAGAATTTGCAAGATTTGAAGAGCATAATACCACCGGAGTACCATAATTTACTCCAATCAAACTCCAAAAAAAGTTAAAAAAAGCAAAAAAAAAAAAAAAACACATAACTTTTTGTTTCATATTGTTTATTATTCATTTTTTTATCTTATGTTGTATTACTAGGCGTTATCTTAAATAAATCACCTTAAAAACTGACAAATGACATAAATGAAATCAAAATAATTTATTTTTATTAAAATGCAAAACCCTCTGATCATTTTCATACATAAACATTGAATATTTTTGAGAAGCAAAACCCTCTATCTATCATAAAGTCCCCAATAATGCAACATTTTAAAAACCAATTATATGTGAGATTCAGTAGTTGCTTTAAAAAATATTGTAGAATACCGAATTCTAATAACTCAAGTAATACGCGTAAAAAACAGTTTTTTGGCTTTCCTGAAAAGTTGTGTTTTTTAAGATAGAGGGTTTTGAATATAGGCTCTCGATATGCAATCTAATGGAGTAAATGTAAATATATATTTATTTGGGTGCCGATAAGGGTATACAATTAATCGGGTTTCTAGTTTAATCGGTTAATCGAGCAAATAATTAATCGGGATTGAGATTTAATCGGTTAATAATCGGTTAATTAATAATTATTCGGTTAACCGAATAATTCAAATTTGAATAAATAGAATGGTTAATAATAAAAAACAACTTATTTATTGTTTTTTAATTTTATATTTTATTAATAAAAAAAAAAAAACAAATAAAACATAACAATTTATAAGTAATATAAAAATAAAGTAAATGAGATCCTTCTTTGTATACTTATGTTGTATATGTGTTAATTAAAGGTTTTAAAGAGATCATGTGAAATAATCTTTTAAAAAAAGAATGTTATTCAAATGTTTAGCTTTTAAACGGTTCTTTTCTTTAGTTTTTATAAACTAATAATAGTTTTTATAAATTTTCGCTAATTGTGGATGTTGGTTAAATCGAAAGTAGGGCATGATAAAGAAGGTCCAACTTCTCAGTTCTTTTCTTTGTTTTTTCTAAACATATAAAATCCTCCATTATGCCATTAAAGTCCTTTTTAGAATTTTTTATATTTTTAATATGATTAATAGTATTATTTAATTCTGATAAAAGATTATTTTCATTAATATGAGAAGTTTCTTCTATTATCATTAAACATTCTAGAAAAAAGTTGATTTCCAAACTCCTTAGTTTCAGTTTTTGAACTATATTTTAAAAAAGTATTGCTAGACGGCAATGTTCCTGAGTTAAGGAATAAATTAAGTGTATTTAAAACTTTAACTCGTCTATAATTTAGTCTGTACTTTAAGCTTTTAATTAGATCATTTGCAATAGAATTGTTGGCCTTCTCCAAATTATTAATTAAAAATTTAATAGTTCCTTCAAATTCAATTGAAGAAGCAGAATCCTTACATAGCTCTTTTATAGCGACGTCCAAAGGCTTTAATATTTTAGATAAGTTTTCCAAAACTTGTATTTCTAAATTAGAAAAAGGAATCAAATCGAAATCGGCTAAAACATGGTTTACACGTTTGTATATTCGAAGGAAGTTGTCTATCATATTTGACAACGATGACCAGCGATGTTTAATATCATGTATAAGTCGAATCTCTTTATTTTCTTGCAACTTTATATAATCCTGTAATTTTTGCTGTTTTTCATTCGATTTATTAAAAAGTTTACAGTACTTACGTATGTGATTACAATGCCATGTATAATTCTCCTTTAAGTTCAAAATCATTTTCTACTTCACAATCTACATTTTCACCATCATCATTATATAAAATATAAAATATTCATATATAAAAAATACATCAAAATACAAAAAAAGACAAATTTCGGTTAATCGGTTTATTTGTTATTTGAAAATCATCAATTTTAAATTATTCGAACAGTTAACCGACAAAAATTAATCGGTTAACCGATTAACGGTTAACCGATTGAATACCCTAGTGCCGATCCCAAAAATCGCGTGAATTCCGGGATTTGCAATTTTTTTTATTTGCCTACACTGATAGAAATTTTTGCGTAGTATTAATGAATTCCTTCACTAATCCAATGAATTTTTGCATAAAAAAGTCCCCAAAGAAACGTTTCATTGAGTCAATGAAAGGTGTTTCATTAAATCAATTTTAATGAATGGTTTCATTGACCCAATGAAAATTTCATAAAGTATATGAAATTTTTTTCATTAATCCTAGCCTAATCGTTATGAAAGTTTCATGTGTTTAATGAATAAAATTCATAGGATATTTAATAATTTGCACTTTTTATGATTATTTTAGCATAGCATTAATTTGGTGGTTATTGAGAAATTATCATTCGTTGATATTATTTATAAGGTCTGGTCTTTATAGGATCTATAAAGAACAGTGTAGAACGATCGACCACTTTTTGTAGTTAAATTACGACCATATTAGATAAAAATGTTAAATTTTTTTAACAATGTTGTTAAAAAAACAAAATTTTTTACTGCGTGTATTGAATTTGCGGATTTGGCTCAAATGGTACATTTTTGGCATAAAGGGTCTTAAACCACGAAAATTAATAATATTTCCAGTACGATTTTGGGCGACCTAATACAAAAAAAAATAAAAAAATACAAAATTTTAATAAAATTAATACAATGAAGTTGAGACTTTTCATTGCCTGCAGTGTGGAAACTAAAGAGACGTATGAATTCCTAAAACTATTCTCCAGGAAAAAGACTACAATAAACATCAATGGAAAATGAGCTGTGACTTGAAAGTTGTACACAGAAAGTATTTTGTATGACGAAAAATAATAAAAATGTTCAGTAAATCAATGAAGCTTTTCTTCAGAAAATAAACGAAAACTTTGTTAAAAGAAAATATTCATCCTTTTTATGAAAGTTGTATTTTAATGAAACTGTTTCATTGAGTGTATGAAAATTTTCTATAATAATATGATATTTTTCATACGATTTTATGAAAATTTGCATTTATTTTGCGAAAATGTTCAATGAACGAATGTAAAATTTCATTAATAGCATGCAGATAATTCTCTGAGTGTATCAAATCTTCGTGGGTTGCAATTTGAACACATTAAATGCTTGCGTTTTTTGTGAAGTTAGCACAGCAGATATAAGTGCTTCGTTATTCAGCCGAGAGAAGAGCTCGAACTACATAGCGTAGTTTTTCTAATATGAAATATTTAAAAAATATTCAGACTTAATTGTGAAATTTTTTAAAAATAAACTTACTAATCCATATCCTAGCCAATAAACCAGTCAGATATACATATATCAAAAAAATTATAATTTTCTCCAAAAATTAAAAAAAAAACCAACCCTAAATTTTCTAAACTTTGACCACATTTATCTGGTCCACTTTAACAAAAAAAAATATTTTTTCGTTTTATTGGGTGTATAACTTTAAAATGTGAGATTCAGAACAGATGGTGTATCTTTTACACATGGTTTGTGTCTTTAATAACTTATATGATATTTTGGAGGGTAAACATCTGTCATTTATTATCCCTTAGTCATAGAACGAAATAGTGTAAATGACAAAGTTTTTTTTCGAAAATATCTTTAAATATCTTTAAATCTGTCAAAATTTCGTAAGTTTCGGAAATTTAAAGTTTTTTTTTAATTTAAAATTACATATTATATTTAAAACCGAAAATTGCAATCAATTTATATTTAATTACATATGTATTGTTTTGGGTGTACCTGTTTTTTGCTTTTTTTATAAAATTTTTTTTTGACTGTAAATATTATAAAGATATTTAATTTTAATCCGCACTATCCACTCCTACAGTAATTTATTTCGATCAATTAATAAGTTGCACAATAAGTGCCAAAACCCCGTTAACATCACCAACTATCCCACTGTGCAATGCGTTCCATGTTAGCGATTAATGTTGTTATTGAAATGATATTACATTGATTTGTTGCTGCTGTTATAAATCATTATACTAAAAATCAATATCAATTTGATTAAACTCAAAAAAAATATTAATTTTTTGTTCATAAAATAGTTAAGTATCGCTTACTCTCACTCTCACTCTCACTCTCGATTTCGATAAACTTGATTTTTTTTTTAAGCGGTATGCGGTAACAGTTGACCCATGACAAATAGTGTTTATGTGTGATAATATTAAGTAATGGCTTAAGTCGACATGTGCACAATTTACTGATTAATAAAGATGTCCTCATGCACTCATTTCGAAATAACGCTAAAGAGTGGAATCTAGCAACACACACACAAAAAAAAGCATTAGAAAATCAAGTAGAAACAACATTAAATTAAATAGAAACAGCTTTGAAATCAAACAAAGTTTGAAAATTGCATGTCGGTTTAAATTCAATGTTATACAATTCAATCTATAAAAAAACACTTCGTATGTCAACACCACTTTATCCAATTTTTTTTTGCTTTTCGGGATGGTATATTTATATTTAATTACAGATGCATTGTTATTGGTGTACCTGTTTTTAGCTTTTTTTATGAAATTTGTTTTTGAGTGTAAATATTATAAAGATATTTAATTTTAATCCGCACTATCCACTCCTACAGTAATTTATTTCGATCAATTAATAAGTTGCACAATAAGTGACAAAACCCCGTTAACTTCCCCAACTATGCTTTCCATGTTAGCGAGATTAATGTTGTTATTGAAATGATATTACATTGATTTGTTGCTGCTGTTATAAATCATTATACTAAAAATCAATATCAAATTAATTAACCTCAAAAAAAATACTAATTTTTTGTTTATAAAATTGTTAAGTATCGCTTACTCTCACTCTCACTCTCGATTTCGATAAACTTGATTTTTTTTTGAATCGGAATGCGGTAACAGTTGACCCATGACAAATAGTTTTTATATGTGGTAATATTAAAAAAAGGCTTAAGTCGACATGTAAACAATTTACTGATTACTAAAGATGTCCTCATGTACTCATCACTCATTTCGAAATGACGCTAAAGAGCTGAATCTAGCTATACACAAAAAAAGAATTAGAAAATCAAATAGAAACAACATTAAATTAAATAGAATCAGCTTTGAAATCAAACAAAGTTTGTTTGCTATTTAGTTTAAATATGTTTATACTTATTTTTAAAATGCAGAGATGACAACTATAATGTTGAAATATTAACTTAAATACGAAAAACTTTATTTTAAATAGAATCATATTTACTTTAATAAGATTAATACTTAATGAAAATGAAAATTATTCAAGTTCGAGGCCATACTCTATATTTCTTTATTAGGATATTGTCCTAACAAATAATCTATAGAGTTTTTCGTTTTCAAATTTATTAATTGACCCTTTCAGGAATGTGTTGATAGATCTATTTCGGGAATTTTCTTCCCATTATCAGAACACGTTTTGAGAAAGGTAACAATCCCATGCCCTGTATATTTTGTTTGTAGACAAAACAAAGTGTACAAAAAGAAAAAAAAAAAAACAAAAAACCTGTATTGATTATCTACCAACGGTAGACCTTACACACAAACAACAAGTTTTTAATTTATTTTCTGATCTATGGTGATAATCTTTAACTTCGAGCACATATATTAGTTCTCATTTAGTAAGAAAAGTAGTTTATATGAATGTTTGATGTTTTGCATGGGATTGTTACCTCTTTCAAAACGTGTTCTGATGATGGGAACCTAGAAATTTCCCGAAATAGATCTATCAACACATTCCTGAAAGGGTCAAATAATAAATTTGAAAACAAAGAAACTCTATGGATTATTTGTTAGGACAATATCCTAATAAAGAAATATAGAGTATGAAATCGAACTTGAATAATTTTCATTTTCATTGCACAATTAAAGGTCGAAAAAAACATAATTTTTATTTTTTAATAAAAATTATATCAAAATTTATACTTAAACTAAAAATTTTCGAACAAAAATAAGTTATTAATTTAAATATGAATAATACTATTCTATACAAACACATTAAAAACTATACAATTTTCGACATCTACCCCCTTTAATTTTAACCAAACTTGACTTGAAAAGTAAGTGTCATATAAATATGTCATCGTACAAGTTTTGGGTTGTTAGCTCTAACGGTTGTGGAAACATCGCTTTATAAAATATGAAATTTAACAAAAGTAGTCGTATTTCAAGCTACTGTTGTCGTGCTTCAAATCAAATAAGAAAAAATCCGCAGTTTAAACCGCTGTATTATAATTTAATCCACTATGCCGTTGCCAAATTCCTTTGTGGAATCTTACGGAATCCAAAGTTATGGATAAAAATCTGAAAAAAATACTAAATATTAGAGCGTCTCATCTTGTATGGAGAAAAAAGTATTTTTATCCACCCCTCAAAATGTAGCTTAGTTTGTTTTATGATGATTACCAAAATATTTCGTGTCTAGCTTTAAGATCCTGTGAGCTGGACCGTTTTTTAAAAGCTACTTTTTTAGTTTTTCAAATAATTTTGTACTTTAACTAAAGACAATATTAAAATCATATGAAAGTTTTTTTTCATACTTTTTCCAGGGATATTATGTTAAAAACTGAGTTTCAAGTTTTCTGTACTGAAATTTTTGTGATATAAATTTCAAATTGACATATTATAATCTTTAGTCGATTTAAGTAAATACGTGTTTCAACATTTTTCGAAATTCGCACTAGGTCGCGTTTTATCAAAAATTCAAAAGGATGGGAAAAATATGTTATAATCAATTCTATTTCGGTATTAATTTTTTTCTTTAGTCAAGTGCATTATCTATTTGTGAAAATAATTTAAAATTTTGTAAAAAATTTTGAATCAATCAAGTCGAGTAAATCAAGCCGACTGAGTTTCTAGTTGATGTAAGGATAAAAAGTCTGCTTTTAGGAGAATTCAAAATTTTGCAAAGTTTTGTCTTTTAAAAATGCAGCAATTTGAGCTCGAAATACATAAAAATAAAGAGCTGCTTACATTATTTTAATTTGCGAAAAAAGTTATGGCGCGAAAAAAACGCGTATTAGATTTTTTCTATTACATTTACATCTTAACATCAACTAGTAACTAAATACATTTGCAGTTCGGAGTAATAACAAATTTTTCTCAAAATTTGGTCCAAAGCACCGATGAAAATGCACTAAATTTGCAAAATTCTATAATATTTCCATACATAGATGATGTATTTGCCCAAAGAAAAATGTTAATACCGATACTGATATAACTACAACATAGTTTTCCCATCATAATACATTTTTGGTAAATCGCAAATTAGTGCGATTTTCAAAAAATCTGAAACACGTATTTAATTAAATCGACTAAAGATTGAAATATGTCAATTTGACATTTAAATGACATAAACCTCCGTACAAAAAACACCAAAAATTTTGGGAACCGGTACTGTTTTCACCTACCACGGGCCTAGTACTTTCAGACCCATCATGTGATATAGAGTTTTATACCGATCACGAGATAGTTACTTTAAAAAGCGATCCTCTTTACACCTACCACCGGACCGGTTCTTTCAGATCCATCATGTGATACAGACTTATTAACCGGTCTCATGGTAGGTACTTTAGAAACCGGTCCTCTTTTCACCTATCATATGATATCTATTTTAGGATCCGTTCCTGTTTTCACGTATTTCCGATTAGGTTTCAATTCCCAACTGACCTCTTCTTCCCCGCAGTTAATATATTAGCAAATGTTACTTTAAAGTTGTTAGTAAACCGTTAGGACTTTAAAATTAGTTCGTAATAGCCGAGGTTTTCTCTCAACCGAGTTTATCTTAAACGAATTTTATAGCACGAGCCTTCAAAAAACAGAAAACGAAAAATTGTAAATTTTTTTAACAATCAAAAAATTGTAAATTTTTTTAACAATCAAAAGTTTTTTAAAAAAGGTTTAAAATTTGAGTCATATAATTTTTTTACGGTATTAGACTGTGACTGGCTGTGACTGTCTTAAGACTATTTTAAAGACTGAAAGTGGCAACTTTTTATACAAAACAACAATAAAACTCAATAAAATTCAAATTTTATGTCATTTCAATTTCAAATAAATAAAGTTTTCTGTGACTCTTGCAACAATGAACACATGTGGAATACTGTCATAACTAGAGTCACAGACTTTTTCGTTTGAACAGGCTTTAAAAATTGGTAATAGAATCAATTATAAAAACAATCAGAGAGTGATGCTTATAAAATATAACTAGTGCACACTTTTCAATTAAAATTATTAATTATTGTAAGTAATTCCCAATTTTAGGCGAGAATGAATTTATCGGACTAATAAAGTCCAAAATAAAAAATGGTTAATTATTCAATTCATTTTTTTTTTGCAATAGTTTAAAATATGAATTAAAAAAATTTTAAAAATATATTGTGAAATTTTACATTTAGTTTTAATTGATTATTTTGTCGGAACACAGCGCGGACCCCCTGAAATACTTCTACGGACCCCGGACCGGAACCGATGGTCTACAAACTGTAAAAAAACTATCCATATTGCATTCTAGAGTACACTACAGAACATAAAAAAATACCTCATTGTATGGTTTTCGTCATTGGAATAGATGATATATTTTTAAAACACCAAACCTTTGCTAAAACTGCAGTTAATATTCTATTAGCTGATGTGTAGCAACCAAATTTATCTCCTAACAAAAATAATAGCAGCCCTTAAAAAATTTTTTTTTTCAAAGTTTTGATTTTGATAGCGTAAAGCATCACGATATTTCATAAATTGGTCAAATACTCTATGAAAAAAATAATTGCAGTTTTTTTGCATAATAACACTAATAACACTTTTTAACGAAAACACATTATTTAAAAAGTTATAGCATATCAAAGCTATTAACCATTTTTCTTTAATTTTTTAGCTCAAAAGTTAAAACAGCATGGGGTTTCACCCAATGTGGCATAAAGTGCTCGGGGAGCAAGAAAATAAAGCAACTTTGCTTTTTTGGATACAATGATTAACATGATATATACGACCATATATTTGCCCATATATGAACATATTTGAACACATATGAACAACAAATCGTTCATCATGTATCCTTTTACAAAATAATATAAACAAAGTTTTGAATCAATTTGAATAAAATTTAATTTATTTAAAAAAAAGTGAATTAAAGAATTAATTATTTTCAAGCTTTGTTTAAATCAGATTTTCATTTTTAAACATTCAATAGATCTTGAGGTATAATAAATTTTCTTAATTTCCCGTTTGAAAACATTGCTTTTCAACATAAGCCATTTTTCAAAAACACCACAGTTATTATAACATGTGTTTTTTGATATATTTTGGTTTTTCAAAACTTTGTTGAGATACCGACATCAAAGCAATACACTTTCGATTACCATATAACCAACAATGCACACAATTTTTTTCAAAATAACATGCACGAATACATTTTTTAACCATAATTGATTTAAACCACGAAACAAAACAAAAAAACTCTTACAATTTTCTCTAAAAAAGTGAACATTTACATAAATTTGCAGCAAAAACATGACTGGACATCATCCTCATGAACATAATCCCACAAAAGAATAGCGAATTTTTAAATAATTTTTAATGAACGGTTTTTTTTCTACAAAAAGTTCTTTTATATAAAAGATAGTTTTTAAATAGGGTACTTTTTATAAAAGATATCTTTTTATAAAAGGTACTTTTTTAAAAGATACCTTTTTGTAAAAGTTACTTTTTTTTAAAGGTACTTTTTTATAAAAGGTACTTTTTTATAAAAGGTACTTTTTTATAAAAGGTACTTTTTTATAAAAGGTACTTTTTTTATAAAAGATATTTTTTTAAAAAAATGTAAATTTTTTTTTACAAAAGATACTTTTTTGAAAAAGATACCTTTTTATGAAAGGTTTTTCTTGTAAAATAAACTTTTTTATAAATGGTACTTTTTATAAAAGGAATATAAGGGAATGTATCCTAATGTGGCCCTACATCTGGTATTTTGGATATATGAAACAAACTAAGTACAATATTCCACATCCAAATACACTAGTTTATAAGCCAACTCCTTTTGTATTTTTCGGCTATAGATAATTTTCTTATGGCAACTAATAAAAAAAGTTTTATAACAATTTTCAAAACAACTCAAAAAGTCCACATTAGGGAACATGTACCCTAAAGTGGACCTATAAAACTTCTTAAAAAGGTATAAAATAGTTAGAAACTGATGTAAAAACGACTCAAAAATTATGTTTAAATTAAGTTTTATTTGTACAATAGGTAAATCAAATTATAAATTAACCTTTTGACGACGGATGTTTGATATATGTCCCATTCTTAGTTTTTGTTGTATAAGCTACAATTTTCAACCGATTTTCCCGAGTGTGATGTGTATCGACAAAGGATATATGTACACACAGAGAAAAAAATTGCTATTTGCCAACTGAATTTCGGGTACTTTAACTCAAATTCGGGTATTTCGAATTTCAGTCGGCAGGTAAAACTGAAAATTAGTTTTCACAACAAAGTTCGGCTAATTCAACTGTATTTTAGTTGCAACATTTAAAATATTCAGAAATCTAAAGTAAATATCGTTGTACTAACTTAATTTATAAGTTGTCACCATTAAAATACGCTTTTCAATTCGGTTGGCACTTTATTTCTCTGTGTGTAGCTTTTAAAAATACTCTATTTTTTCTCCCCAAAACTTTTTCCTGGATCCGGTCCTTTATATATCCGATTGGTCATCAAAGGTAAAAATGAGGTGGGGTTTCTTCAGTTTTATTTTTTGTTCGTATTGAAGTTTCAAGTGGTATTTATAGATTTTTATGTCCTGATTCAAAGTCTGGTATCCAATTTTTTTATTCTGTTACAATTTAGAAATATCGCATAAAAGGGATATTTAGGAACCACAGTCAAAACTCGATGTACGACTCAAGCTATTTTGAAACATTTTACATATTCGCTGTTAGCACAGCAAAATAATTAAAAAAACATGTGTCATATGTAGGGTTTGGGAATTCCCGAACTTTTTGATTTCCCGGAATTCCCGGGAAATTGATTTTGTCTATTTAAAACCAGTAATTTGATCCTAAGGAAGGTTTTTTTTTAAAAAGTTTTTATAAAAATTAAATAATAAAGCACACATGTATTCAATTCGTGCATTAAAAACTAAAACAAAAACATATTAATTAAATGATTTGAGATCATTTTAAATTAAAAACAAATATTATATAATGTTAAATAAAAAATACATAAATTCATTTAAAAATGAGTAAATCAGATCCAAATAAAAATAAAAATGCTGAGAAATAAAATATTTCTGCATTAATTAATTATGTTCCATGGATTTTTGCAAAAAATATTTTGCAAAAAAGTTGCAAAAATATTTTTGACGACACTTTTTTTAAGAAATTGTTGGCTCGATAAACTCAATTCCGCCAAAAAATTGAAAATTTTCCAAAAGTTTATTAAACTTATGATTTTAATTTTGTGGTTAAATTTAAAATGATCACAGTTCTTGCAGATAAATACGCCCGTAGCAGACATGGGCGTTAATCATTACATTTTGTAATTAATTACGCATTCAATTACAAATTACAAGTAATTGTAATTGAAAAAACTCAATTACAATTACATGCAATTGTAATTAAGCTGAAGCAAAACTTCAATTACAAAAAAATGTAATTGTAATTAAAAAAAAATCAATTACAAATTACATGTAATTGTAATTGAAATAATATCAATTACAAATTACATGCAATTGTAATTGAAAAATATGAATTACAATTACATGTAATTTAAAAAAAGCAATTGGTTTTAAGAAGTAATTATAAGAAAAATGTAATCATTACATAAAAAATAAATTAATTTCGAAAATGTATTCAATTACAATTATTATCAATTACATGTACAAGAAGTCAATAATAATGATAATAAAATAAGTAATAATAATAAAAAAAAAAATTACAATAACGATAATGAAAATCAAAATAACAACAATAATAACAATAATAAAAATAATATTAATTGTTAGTGTCCGACCGAACAGTTCGGCCAAAAACCTATATTTTGTCGGTTTTTTGATATCTAGAGGCAATGATGACAAATTTTGGTATTGGAAACATGGTTTTTGAGCCGATTTAATTCGATTTTGTGTATAAAATTTAAGAGAAAAGCCGAAGTTTAGCTATAAAGTTAAAAGTTCGGCCGCCGAACTATTTTCAATTTGGCCGAACTTTTTGAGGCCGAACAGTGAATTCATTGCTTAACTACAGACTTTTCTTCAAATTTGACACTCAAAATAGCATCTAATCAGCCCAATAAACATTTTTCCATCCGCCAAATTTGTCCATAATGCTTTAAAATACCGAATACAGACCAAATGGATTTTCTGGCCGAACTGTTCGGTCGGACACTATTAATTGTAATACTAATGGCGATCTTATTTATGTATTAAAAAAAACGTGGTACTATATTTTATAAAAAAAATAAAAGCTCTATTGTTTTTAGTTTCCACTTTGGGGTCTTGAATAGGGTACCACTGCAAGGCCTGTGTCATTATTTTGGAACGCATAACGTATTTTTAAGAAACATTTCATCAGTTAATCTTTGTCGCCGGCGTGTTCAAATGATACCAGCAAAAGAAAAAAAGTCTTTCTAGTGGTGCTGAAAATGTTAAAGGAGTATTTGACCGCTGAAACATTTTTGAAATAGTTGGCTCATTTTATATGAACTGCGCTTTTATATAAATAACAATTAATTTAAAATACAAAAGTTTTCATCTTCTGAATCGGAAGCTGAGAGCCCAATTAAATTTTTTTATATATTCAGATACAACTTGATACAATTAAATATTTCTATATTAATATTTATATAGTCATAGAAACATTTATGTTATATCATAAATAGTCGTATCTAATTGTATATAGCTTCGTGTTGTTTAAAAAATTTGTATATGTTGGTATATATAGCAATATATATAATTTTATATGGTAATATATATAATTGTACTTAATATACCTACCTAATTATATATAATATATGATGAATTTCATATCAAAACCTATAAAAAACGCACATTTTGAACCCGACCCTCTCAGAATTTGATGAAATTTTGCATACAGCTACATTTTACCTATACAAACACAACCTCATATTTAGAAATTGCAGTTTTGAAAATATGTGGGCGTGGCAAGGTATCGAAGTTTTTGAAAAATGACGATAATATGTACTTTCAAGCTGTGATTACTACGGAATGGCTGAACCGATTTCAAAGATCTTGGTACCATTAGAAAGGTATTTAAATCAGCTTTCGAAAACATATACTGCAAAAATTTTATATTACACTTATAAGACCTCCATAAAGTTGCTTATGCAGACGCTGACGACTATAACAAAACAAAAGAAGAGCTATTTTCAAGGTATAAAAATGCTAAAACCATTACAGGAACTCAAAGCTTCCATTCTTGTATACCTTTAGATGAAACTTCACTAAAAGTTAGCAAATATTCCGAAAGTCAACAGTATGAGCTGCGCAAAATTATATATTAAATCTAAAAAAATAAAAAAAAACTTACCATATTTTGGGGGTGTCTGAAAAATTTGATAATACGATTCTTGTTCTAATCTATTAGAATTACAAAAAAATCTGTATAACTTTCAAAGTATAGCTACTTTATTTTGTTTTGTCACACAATGATATCAAAATATAAGGAAGTTAACAAGAGATGCATTTACTTAAAAAAATTTAAAAAAAACGCCATTTTAGTTTTTAGATATGTTATATATATTATATAGACCCTTCTAAAAAAAAATTTTTTTGGAAAAAAAACTTGGCCTTTAAAGTGTTTTCCCAGTTTAAAGTTTTATTTTTGGTAAAAAAACAAAATTTCAGCGTGATATAAAAATTTTTACAGTGTATGTTTTCGAAAGCTAATTTATATACCTTTCTAATGGTACCAAAATCTTTGAAATCGCTTCAGCCATTCCGTAGTAATCACAGCTTGAAAGTACATATTATCGTCATTTTTCAAAAATTTCGATACCTTGCCACGCCCACATATTTTCAAAAATGCAATTTCTAAATATGAGTTTGTATTTGTATAGGTAAAATGTAGCTGTATGCAAAATTTTATCAAATTAAGGGTCGGGTTCAACGCATATCGGTTTTGATATGAAATTCATCATATCCAATATAGGGTTATATATGGGCTCGTATATAATTCAACATAAATGTTCATATAATTATATATCAATACACTTAGAATACTATGTAGGCAAATACCACTGCAAATATAGTTTAAATACAAATTAAATTTCACTTAAAGAAAGAACGACTTACATTTTAGTAAATTCATTCATTTGTTTTTTAATGCTCCAAACATGAACCACAAATGTAGTAGAAATAACTCACGTATGTATGTTAGTAAAAAATAAACAAACCTTTATTTTTTTAAATAACAAAAAACTAATGTAAAAATGAATGCAAAAGCATAAAACAGTCATTTGATGTGGTTTGTTTTTTTGAAATGAACTACAAGGTTAGTAAAAAATATAATTTCTTCTACAAACGACTGACATTTGCATTAAAAATAAAGAAACTGTATTAAAACCCAAAAGAACTACATATTTTTAAAGCAAAAGTTCCCTGAATTTACACTTCAATAGAAAGAAAAAAACAGATTTCTGTGTGTGTTTTGACATTAAGTATAAATAAATCTACTAACTAAATGAGAATTACATGCAGGTTTAAATTCAATGTTACAAAATTCAAGCTATAAAAAAATATTTGCTATGAGAATAACACTTTTTCCAATTGTTTTTTACTTTTTGAGAAGGTATACATATTGATAATTTTTTATCAAATGTGTTATTATTTAATTGAAAAATAATTCAATTAACGAGCTATCAATATTATGGAATCGGTGGTTTTAGTGATTGAAATGGGTTTTTATTTTTTTTGTGTGTTACTTTTTAAACTCGATGACAGTTGATAGTTTTGACATATTCATGCAACAACACAAACTTTTTTGTAAAATAATTTTTTTTTATAAAAGATTTATTCAATAAAAGATAATTTTACAAAAGGTTCCTTAGTATATCGGTAAATTATGTAGTGCTCAAATCATGTTTTGGCATTTTCTTAACTTTTTTTTCAACAACTTATGACCATTTTATAATCAGTAGTTACCAACTTAACAAAAAAGTAAAGCTTGTTTTTAATGTCTTCTTGAATTCAGGTTAAATTATTGGCTGGTTTGTTTTTTATTTACCTTTCTTTTGACCAAATAGGAACGTGTAGTATAAAGTTAGTGGTATAGTTTTGGTAGATAACTATCAGTCTGTCGTGATTGTTAATGAAAAATCGTAATTGTTTAACAAATAAAACAAAATATTGCGCAATATCGAAATGTTAAAGTGTTATATTTGAGATTGAGAAGATGATGAAGATGACGACGCGATTGATAAAAATTAAACAAGTGATTATTGAGTGCGGTTTTTTTTTTGAATGAGTCAACTATTGATTGTGGGTTAGTGGGTTAAAGTAAACGATAAACACAATTTGGGAGACAAAAATGCTAATTAAAAAGACAATTATACTTTAGTTTGAGTTCTTTGATTTTAAACTAAATTATTCATTTATATAGATTTACAAATCTTATTTACAAATAATCTACTATGTTAATTGCGTGTGGGGTTTCCCATAAAAAAATAAAGGGTCCGCCAAATAATTTTTTTTTTTTTTTGAAAATGCTATAAAAAAAACTACTGAATATTTTCTCAAATTTCTTTTTATATTTGAAAGTACAATCCTTCCGGTTAATAATGGAAAATAATTTCATTCAAATGGCTGCCTCGGCTGGCCATGCAGTAGCCTACATGATCGGTCCAATTTTTAAGCACATTATCGATTGTGTGCAGCTGTATTTCACCAATGGCTTCACGAATATTGTCCTTTAAAGCGTCAATTGTCTCTGGCTTGTTGGCGTAACACTTATCTTTGACGGCATCCCACAAATAACAGTCCAACGGTGTCAAATCTCAGCTCCGAGGTGGCCAAACGACATCAGCGGCTGATAATGCGATCTTCAAAAACAGGGCGCAAAACAAAGCAATTTTCGCACACATTCTGCAACATTACCATGATTTAGTAATGTCGCAATATTTCCCAGCGTTGTTCAAGCGTATACACAACCATATTCGTTCAGCGGAAGGATAAAACTAATTATCTGTCAAATCAGACATGAGCTAAGTGTTACCATTCACGAAATAAGCACTAGTTGAAAAAAAAAACGTTAGATGGCGGACCCTTTACTATTTCTACGTAATTTGTATTATTAAAAAATTACAGTCATATTTTATATAAGTATCTACGTGATTTTCAAATGTTCTTAAGGTGACAGGTTGATCTTTTCATAAAGAATTTTTGAGATATGTAGTATGTGACTTTAAAACATTGCTCTTTTTTTTGTAAATGGTTTCTACTTTACAATAACATACATCAATCCTTTTTAAAAATATTTTTTTATCAATTTGTCAATGCGGGTTTTTGTAAAGCTGACAGATATTCAAAAAGAAATGGCAAGCATCTTTACTTTTTAAAAAAAGAGTCTTCCCACAATGATATTTCCAATTATTCACTTTTTTGGTCTTTATTCTTCTTAGATCTACACACACATTTGTGGGCCAAAATTCTTAATTTTAATTTTTTTTTAATATTTTCAATACCAGACATGGGAAATAATAAAATACACACATATTGTTATTATGAAGTTATGAAGGCGTTGTGGTGTAATGGTTAGCGCGTTGGACTGTTACACAGATGATACCGGGTTCGATTCCCTGTGACGGCAACATCAACTTAGAAAAAATAATATGTGTGAGTTTTCTATCCCTCATATATACCGCAGCGCCCACCTTCGGTGTTCCCATAGCACTTAATCCCACCGAAGTAAAATAATCAATCAGGGCTATGACACAAAAAAGCTTCAATAAGCAACAACTGTTCTAAGACATATCTCGCGCAATTACAGTGTTGCCATGTTTGAAGCTCTTCATCCTTCACCACATTTCATCTCTCTACTATCCCCTTTCCAAAAAAGCAACACATAAGTAAATAGGAAGAGTTTCCTGAGTGTTGCTTCTCTTAAAAAAAAAAAAAAATGTCCCATGTCCGGTATCAAAACAAAGAATAAAATTAAATTAAATTTGAAATTTCCAAGGAAGCATTTAAGCCCACGAATGTAAGCTTAGGAATAAGGAAATTTCATAAGAGAATAATTAAAAAATATAATTGACAACGTCCATTTCTGATTTTGGCTCATGCCACTCTGTAGATTGAAGTATTCTATAATTGGGAAGCCAACTATAAGTTCAAATTGAATTCATGCTTTTTAAGCTCTGTCTGAACTTCATATAAAGCCCTTTTATACACACAGAGAAATAAAGTGTCAACCGACTGTAGAAGTGTATTGTTAGTAACAATTTATAAATTCAGTTAGTGCAATGCTATTTACTCTAAATTTCTGAATATTTTGGGTGTTGCAACTAAAATTCAGTTGAATTAACCAAACTTAGTTGAGAAAACCAATGTTCAGTTGTACCAACCGGCTGAAATTCGTAATAACAGAATTTGAGTCGTAGCAACCAAATTTCGGTAGGCAAATAACTAAATTTTTCTCTGTGTGTGTAAAGAATAAGCATTTAAACGGCGCAGGGACGATTAAATAAGAAAGAACGTGTCGTAACCGGATAAAATGAAAAACTTTTTTAAGAACCTTTAAAATGATATGTAATATTATATTTATCATTTGCGGAGATGGGAGTAGGTTAAGAAATATTTTATTTCAAAATTAAGAAAAATAAAAAAAAAATTATATACATATTTTATCCATAAATGGGTATACATTTCTTTGGCATCTTTCAAATTATGTATCATATGTTTATATTTCCCCAATATGAAACCAAAATTTTTATAAAAATCCCATAAAACAAAATTTCTTTTACGAAAAAAATTCAGAAGTTGATAAAATGGTAATAAAAAATACTTTTATTTAGTTGTAAAGCTTGTTCAAGCTTAAACATTATTTAAATTATGAGAAAATCATTTAAAAATAATTAAATTTATACATATCGTCACCTAAAATGCAAAAGGGCGTAACTAACATATTTACTTTTTCTACAGGAGAAGCAAAAAATGCTCACAGATATTTTAACAATATCGTTAATAAAACTGATAGTTTTAATCATAGAACCCACAAATTTTGTGGAGAAATGTAGTTCGATACAGAGCTTTATAATCGCTCCACTCTACTTTAGTATTTTACAGGGCAACCAAAAAAAAAAAATGCGCGAAAACGAAAACATATAAGATTCAAACCGCTATTTTTTATCGTAGAAGTCCAAAATTTTGTGTAGGCATATAGTTTAGCCAAATGAATCGTAATCATCAATAAAACCGGTTTTGCAAACTTTGTTAGTTACGCCCTTTTGCATTTTAGGTGACGATATATTGATTATAAGAAATTTTTGTATACATTTTTCCTAGTTTGAACTTAACTTTAGATAAGCACTAAAAACTTTTCTAACATTGAAGACCCGCCCACTTTAGAAGGGGAGCGATATTCAAAAAAAAAGTTGTAATATCAGAGTTGCATGAGCAATTTTTTATTCATTTCAGTTAATTTTTTTTTATGCCAAAAATGCAATATATTCGATTTTGGCAACTCTTATTTTTTGACTGCTAAAATATTGCAATGCTAATTTTAATGTTTATTTTTCCTCTTGATAGTTTTCGAATAGTTTTCCAGAAAATTTAAAAATTTGAATTTTTACAAATTCAAAACAGATTTTTTTCAAAAAGTGCTCGATCTAAGATTTTGATTTTTATCGCAAAACTTTATTTGAGACAACCCAAATACATAATCAAGGGAAAAATTTGTACAAACATGAAATTGAGCCGTTAATTTTTTTTTTTTTAGTTTTACAGAAAAGTTTAGGCCAGTAGACCCTTTAGTTAAGTAAGTATAAATAGTAGACTCCGTGGAAAAATTCTAGTTGTTTGGGTTGTAATACAGTTTCTTTATTTTTAATGTAACTGTCAGTCATTTGTATAACAAATTTAAATTTTTACTAAGTCCTGGTTCACACACGGCAATTTTACTTGCGCAATTTTTCTTCAATTCTTCTTTGAAATTGCTTTTGTGTTCACACAGAAAAAGTTTTTTTCAGCAATTTTCGTATATCAACCTGCAGTGTTGAAAATTGCGGATGACAAAACAAAACGGAATTGGAGTACGGGCAAGTCTGTACCCCCTTCCATTCTCTTTTCCTCCCTCTTCTATAAACTCAAGAATTGCGCAAGTATAATTGCCGTGTGTGAACCGGGTCTAACATTGTAATTCATTAAAAAAAAAACAAACCACATCAAATGACTGTTTCATGATTTTAAATTCATTTTTACAGTCGTTTTTTGTATTTAAAAAAATAAAAAAAATAAATGTTTGCTTATTTTTTACTAATATATGTGGTTCATTTTTACTACAATTGTTAATAATTTTTTGAACAGTAAAAACAAATGACAAATGTTAGTTGAATTTAATGAAATGTTAGTCGTCCTTTCTTTGAGTGAAATTTTATTTGTTTTTGACTACAATTGCTGTATTAGTGTAGGAAAACTAAGTAAACGTTACTAAAATTTAGTAATTATTTTTTTTTAATCTTAAATGTTCAATGATTTGCTATAAATCAGACAATTATTTTTTTAATAATAAGTTCATTGTTTTTTTTTTGATAATTTAAGCAAATCAGTTTTAACAAAGACTTACATATTTTGCTAAAATCAGCTACAAAAATTGTAAAAAACTTTGTTTTTACTGAAACATGATTTCGTACTAAAAATTAGTGAAGGAATGTTTGCTAATGTGTTTGTTGGCCCACATTATAATATTCCAAAGACTTCAGATTATAGCTTATTAGATAAATAAAGTGTTTGCTAAATAATTCTTAGAAAATTATTTACAAACGACAAAAATTTGTGTTTAAATTAATCGGTATTTTGAATTTGATTTATTTAAATTTTTGTTCATTAAAACGTTTTACGCATCGTTTAAAGCTGCCGTATGCCGTATGTATGTCCATATGTTATAGCAACAGAAACCTGAATTTTTAATTCTAACTTTTTTAACTGCGGTGGAAAAGATAAGAATATCAACGTACCACTTTAGTGTAACCACAAGGTACCACATAAGCAGACATTACGAAAATTTAATTCTTAAATTTGGTTACTTATTTATAATTTTTTATGGAATCAATAATAAGTTTTATTAAAATTGTGAACAAAAATTTTACCGTTTGCAAAAATCCAATTTGAAAATTTCTTTAAAACTTAAACTGAATTAACAACATTTTTGATGTTAACGAAAAATAAAACATTTTTTAGATTTTAAAAAGGAGTTTCCTTACGGGCTATTTTGGTCAATAATCGGTTTTATTTGTAAATAAAAATCGATTGATCATGTTTTTGCTCAACGTTTCGTTTGAGAAGCATAAAATTATAAAATGATTTTTTGTTACATAGTCAGAAAATATGATATGTAAAATTTATTTGTTAATAAAAACTGGACATCACTACACAGAATTTTAAATAAATAATTAAATAAATATTAACAACACAGTACACAGAAAATCACAGGTTAAGCTGACTGTAGTATCACAGAACTTTAACTTTTTGTTGGGGTTTTTTGTTCAACGACACAATAAAACCAATAAAAAATTTATGCATCGAAAAATTTTTAAAATAAAAATGTCGGAAATTTAACTTAATGACAAACTCAAAACAAAAGACTGAAGACACAAACTTCGAATATGACTATTAAAGAAATTTTATAAGAGGTAGACAAATAAATATTATAAATTAAATCTTTTAATTAAAAATAACATGCTCGTTAGAGCACCCACAATGTGCAAAAGTTTTATTTTTACAGCACATTTTATTTTTACGGTACATTGGGATAAAAAAAATTTTCGTGGAAAAATTTTTCCTCTCGGATGCAAACAGGCCAGTCAGAATCGACTTTTATCTCTAAAAATGGACTACAATTATGCGTTGGCAGAACATAGGATTAATAATCTTGACAGTATTGTCCTGTTACCCGATTGATAACAGTGGCCAACCGTTTGTTTGTGCAAACTTGATAGCATTGGCATAGCGTTGGTAGTTCAACAAATTTGGTGTTTTTAAAATACCCTAAATTTAATTAATTTTGAGAAATATGTATAATAAAACACATTTATAAGCAGAAATACATTCCGTCTTAGTCATTTGCATCATATTTAAATGTGTGAAGTATAATAATATATAAAAAAAGATAATGCTCGTAATAGGTTGTCATATTGGTGAAACCAATATTGACAAGTAATTTTGCGGGTGGTACTGGCAAAACATATGCTTTACAAACAAAATAGTGTTTTCTGGTACAGTATTGTAACTTTATTAATTTTTAGCACGGAGGGTTATACAAAAAAAAAGCAGTGGTTTGCCAGTACTATATTTTTGTACTGTTGGCAATTTATACCTGGGTAGTTTTAATAAAACAATAACATTTGAAAAATATATGGTTACCAAAATCCAAATTGAAATTACAATTTATTACATTTTGGGCACATCAAGTGTGAACGTGTCAAATTTTCTCGAAATTTGAATAAATTAAAAATTTATTCGGACACTAAACTTTAATGGAAAAAAAGGAAAAGAGAAAAAGAAGGAAAAGGGGTGCAAGAGAGAGAATAAATGGCGAAGCAAATGAAAATAAAGGGTCCGCCAAATAACTTTTTTTTTTTTGAACTCCTGCACCAATTGGCATTTGCATGGCGTCATACCAAGGTCTTTATGCTAAATTCGTCTCAATGATGTCTCCGAAATGTTCAATTGTTGAGAACGACGGTGAATTGATGTTGATGGTGCTTCACGCACACTTTTTGCCACAGCAGCAATATTCTCGGGTGTACGCACTGTTTTTGGCTTTTCACGCTTTGGTTTATCGATGAGGATGCCAGTTTCTTTCACTTTTTTCACAAGATAACGAACATACGGACCATATTCATTCAGCGGAAGGATAAAACTAATTATCTGTCAAATCAGACATGAGCTAAGTGTTACCATTCACGAAAAAAAAAACGTTAGATGGCGGACCCTTTATTTAGCTTAAATCAACAGAAATATTTGCTGGAAAATTGTAGACTGCTGATTTAAGAAGAGCAATTTTTTATTCTCATAAAAGAAATTTAAAAAACGCTTTAAAAATTTTCAAGTTTTTTTTTTTGTTAACTAATATTTAATTTTTTTTTAAGAATTTGTTATTTTCAATTATGTTAAATTTAGCTCAAATATAACTAAAATTTTATAGATTCCACTGATTTATTTTTGTAATTTTTTTCTTACTAATTTTAGCAAAAAAAAAATCTGCTAATTTTAGCACTTTTTCTGGCCACGTCACTTTGAACAAATTTTTAGTGGTTTTAGCAAAAACTTTTACTATTAGTGTAACTTTAATAACAGAGCAATTTTATAACAAGATTTTTTGGAAAAAAATATATTATTCAGTAGAGAAAAGTAAAACAAAATAAATCAATTTGAACAATTTTGCAAAATTTTCATTTTTGCAAGATATATTTCCAATTCCATTTTTGGCTGTAAAAGAAATTTGTATTTTCCAGCTGATATATTTTACCTATCTGTCTTAAATTTTCAAATATGCTCTGAACTAATTCCATTTGCACAAGCGAAAAATTAATATTAATTTATGGAAAATTTTTGCTATTTTGTGCTTTGTCATTATCAAGAAAATTTTTTTTTTTTTTTATTTTGTTAATTAATAATTATATAATTACAAATTATATACTATTACATTAACCGAGCACTAGCTACTATGGCCTTCGGCGCGTACTTTTGGTGGGAATCGAACCCACGACCCCCACACAGATAAGCCAGCACGCTACCAACTAGCCTACCGGGGCGCACATCAAGAAAATACTTTATTAGAACTGTTTCAGCAAAAAGTTATAAGTTATTCTACTAAAGTGTTTTCCCTGATGGCACTTTTATCGTTTAACGTAATAATGTATAAGTTAATCAAATTTTGTGGTTATTTTGATTTCACAATTATTATTTGAAATGAATAAGTTTGATAATTTTTTGTTCTTGTGCATAATTTTTAGCGAAAAATTTCTCGGTTGAATATCATAAATTTTGGTCCGGATCGGACAAAACTTAACAGAGATTATAGGATCAGATTTAAGAGGGATGTGCAAATTTGATGAAAATCGGTTAATATTAACCCTTAAATGATCACTGTATCTTTAAAGATGCAACCATTCAAAAATTTCCTACGACTTTATTTTAAGCTTAATCAAAATGAAAACTTCACTAGTGTGTTAAGAACTCTCAAGCGTTCTTTAATAAAATACATTTATAATTAAATATTTAGAATCGTACCTTTTATTAACCATCAAAGTCAAAAAAATTAAAAACTTCAAAATTAATTAAAAACTCAAGAATTGCGCTTTTTATGATATCGAAAAAAGGGCACATGTAATTTTAGAAAGTTTAAATAAAAGGCATTAGTGTTAAGAGGCAAATATAAGCTTTTGAATGATATATCTTTTTTGTTCCTAAGTCACTCCGTTTTTGTGTAACGGGCAATTTAAAATTTTGAAAATTTTGCATTTTTGGTTATAAAAAGCGTAAAAAAAAATTATTTGAAAAATCTTGGTACGCAGTTTTTTTTTAGTTAGCATTTCATATTATAAAAACACAATTTTATTTAAATCGAAGGTGTTGAGCATTTAAGGGTTAAGATAAAGATCTTCAAATTAACCACTTATATTGAAAGTGTTATAAAAAAAATTTCTATAATGCTTCAATATATAAATATTCAATACTCACTGCACAAAACTTATTTGTCAAAATTTTAAAGATCGCTGAAATTTTAACGGAATTGTTGTGCTGTAATTTATTTTGAATAACACGGAATCCTCCACATAAAAGTGTTGTTTGGGTCTTACGAACGTTGATTTTTGAAAAATTCACAATTTCGCTATTTCGTGAGTGTAAGTGTTATGGGAATACCGAGGAAAATGAGATTTTGTATTCAGCAACAATTTTGGGAATGAAAATTTTTTTCAAAGTCGATTCTGACTGGCCTGTTTTTAAACGAGTGGAAACATTTTTCAACGGAAATTGATTTTTATCTCCAATATACAGGAAAATGCGCGGGGAGCTGTAGAAATAAAACTTTTGCACAAATGGGTGGTCTACTGCTCATGTTTTTTAATTTAAACTTCTGTTCAAATAAACTTCAAAAGCTCTTAGAAAACACTTTTAGCAAAAAATAAAAATTAAAAATTTCTGTAATTACCAGATATACTTATTATTTGCTTTAGTGACTCAATTTGTTTTTAGTGTTAAACCTACGGTTGTTGGATTATATTGGTAAACAGCTTATTTTGGATTCTTATTGACATTGAAAATCAATTACGATAAATAGTATTTCTAACAAATGGGAATAAATGGTATTGATTTTTGACATATTATGGATTTTTTTTTATAGTGGTTTACCTTTTATTGTCATAAAAAATACATACAAAATAATAGTTATTAATAATTTTTTTCCGAAAAAACCTTCACAGATCAATTATTTTCGTATAAAGACATCAAGCAAATGTAGTGTAAATGAAATGTTTATAGAAATAATGGAATTAGTCCTTTAAGGTAAAACATATTTGGGTAATTTTGTTTCCGAATATTTTTTATTTAGCGCCTTTACGAGTCTGAGACTAAAATTGCGCCATTTCGCCCACAGACCGAAATTCAAAAATCCGGCTTCGTTAGGGTCTTTTTGAAGGTTGCTATTATAAGTCTGTAAATTTTTAGCTTTCTATATCATCAGTGAACTTTAGAAAGCTCCGGAGAGACAAACACATACACAAACATTAGGAAATTATATATATAGATAGAAGATATTTATAGATTCAACAGACTATTTTGCTATTCTTATCTTAATAATAATTAGCCAAACAAATCTGCTAATATTAGCAGTTTTTCTACAACGTATTTTTTTTTTTTTTATTTATTTTTTTTACATTTATTCCAAATAAACTACACTCGAATTAATTTCTGTTGAAATTTAACCAACTTATAGTATCAAACTATACTCCTACTATAAGTTGGGTAAATTTACTCTATGTGTGTAAATGAAAAAAAAAAAATACACCCAATACGTGTAAGTTGGTCAACAAAAAGTGTGTAAATGTACTATGCAAGTGAGTAAAAATGTAATTAAATTTAGAAATAAATGAATAATTTTACTGAATTTTTAGGTAAAAACACATGCTTTACTTGTAAATATACGAATATTATGCGTAAAAATACATTTTTATATGCGTAAAAATGCGTATCTTTACCTTGCGGTAAGAAAGAATAACAGCCCAAAAAAGTTTTCAAATAAAACAACAAAATTAATTTTTAGAAAGAGTTTTATTAATATTTTGTATAATAATAAATTTAATAATAAATATTTGTGTATAATTGGTTGTTCATATACAGAGCTTCAAAGATTGAATTCTATTTTGAAAAAATCAGATCGGATTTTTTTAAATCGAATGATTTTTTCTTTATCAACCGCAGATAATTCATTCTTTTGAATTCAATCAATTTAGCTCTAATTCGATATTATCAATTATTGAATTCAATCATTGGTAATTCAATCGTTGGGAAGTCAATTGTTGAGAATTCAATCATTGCGAATTCCACAATTGGGAATTCAGTCTATTTTTTACTCAATCGATTTACAATTTGCCAAAATCGGCGAAACTGAAAAACACCGCCGGAATTGAAAAAAAAAAACGCTAAAATTAAAAAAAAAAGTCGTTAAAATGAAAAAAAATCCCCAAAAATTTAAAACAATCTCCAAAATTGAAAAAAAAACGCCAAAAATGTAAAAAATCACTTAAATTGAAAAAATCGACAATATTTAAACAAATTTCCAAAATTAAAAAAAAATCACTAAAATTTGCCAAAATTGAAAATTCACCAAAACTAAAAAAAATCGCCAAAAATAAAAATATCGCCAAAAATTTGAAAAATTGCTTAAAGTAAAAACATCGTCAAAAAAAAACTTCAAAATTTAAAAACGGCAAAAGTAAAAAATCGCGAAAATTTAAAAAATCACCATAATTGATAAAAAAAAAAAATAGCTCAAATTGGAAAAAGTTGTCTGTGTCATTTATTTATCTCTGTTAGTTTTTGAAACATAGGCGATGTTTCAAATAAATACTCTTTTTTTTCGAGAAAAACGCGATTTACGTATCCAGCCAATCAAATCGATATTTAGGATCGTTGTAAGGGTAAATGGTGCAACCATTTTTCCTCCAGCTCCATTAGTTTTCGAAATATGTACCTTTGACTAAATAAAAACCGTCCATAACTCAAAAAATAAAAGAGCTACTGGAAAAATGGCACCGGTGTTCAAAACTCTTAGATCGCGTTTTTCTCGAAAACAAAGCATCGCAAAGTAAAAAGAGAATTTATTTGGAACATCGCCTGTGTTTCGAAAACTAATAAAGATACATTTACAACTATTTTAAGTTTCTCTGCAAAATTTTTCCTTTTTTCAATTTAAGCTTTCTTTCCAATTTGAATTTTTTTTTCATTTTTGGCGATTTTTTTTCTTTTGCAGTTTTTTATTTCTAATTTTGAAATTTTTTTTTATTTTTAGCTATTGTTCTAATTTTTGGCGACTTTTTTTAGTTTTAACGATTTTTTTTTATTTTTTTCAGATTTTTTTTTAATTTTAGGGATTTTTCTAATTTTTTGCGATTTTTTTTTTTAAATATTAGCAACTTTTTTAATTTTTGGCGATTTTCTTTAAATGTTAGCGTTTTTTTTTTTAAATTTAGAGATTTTTTTTTTAATTTTAGCGATTTTGTTTTATTAATATTTACGTTTTTTTAAAGATTTTTTCAATTTTAGCGATTTTTGGCGATTTTTTCAATTTTGGCAATTTTTTTCAATATTGGCGATATTTTTAAATCGATTGAGTAAAAACCGACTGAATAAATCGAATGAAGAATTTTATTCTTTAAAGCTCTGTACATATATTATATTTTGAAAATATTTTTCCACAATTAGGCTGCAAACACTTGGAAATAAATTATAAACTAAACACTATCACAAATACTACAGTTATAAATTTTTTTTCATTCAAATTCTCAATAAATTAAATTTTTTAGTTTTTTTGGCTTTTTTTAATTTGTTTCATTTTTTTTCAAATTTAAAAATGTCAAAATATTTATTACTATTATAAGTTAATATATTTACAAACTTTGTGCGTAAAAGTTTTAATTAACAAAATAATACTACTTTTAGGCATAATGTGTGTAATTGTAAACACATAATTGGTAAAAATACTGTAAGTGGGTATTATTGTATATAAAAGTGTGCGCAAAATAGTTTTACGCATTTTTATGCATAAATTTACCGAATTTGCGTAATAATACATGAAACTTTACTCGTTTGTAGAAAATTTACAAACATTTTTTAGAGTGTATACAAAAATTAGTATAAAATTAAATCTATTTTAAAGATCTATACAAAAATTTACCAAAAAAATTTAAAATGATGTTTTTACTGTTGCCATTTTGGTGCCCACCTTTTAGCCGTTAAAAGTAAGATTGGTACGATAAAAAAATGCGCTCGTTCGTTAGTTTAGTACCCTTTATCACATATCCAAATTTAATTAAAAACTGTTAATTTCCTAGTGGGTCGTTTTTTTTGGTCAAAAATGACCAAATCAAATTGCACAAAAAATAATTATTTGTAGCAAGTGGAAATTTTTTTTTAATCAATTTAAAAAAATTAAAAGCTTTAGTCATAGTATAAATCACGTTTCATTGGTCTTTTTTTGTCCTCATGCCCCTAAGGGTTAAATATTTATTAAATAAAATTAAAGATAATTAGTCTAATCAAATTTAAGTGATATTTTTGCGAAAATTATACAAACTTTTATATTGATAAAATAATGAATTTTTTATAATATGTCCTGAAAAGGAGCTGCTCCTTAATTTATTTTTTTCTTTAATTATAACTATTATGTTATAAAAACAGTAATCGACATCTCCAAATTAGGCATTTTAAAAAATCTTTAAAATTAATTCAAAAGACACGTTTTTACATTTTTAATTTGTGCATCATTTTTGATTTCAGGCTAAAGTGGGTTGATGATATCCAATGAAGTCAGAATTCCATATCTGAATAATTTTGATTATATTAAATGAATAAATTAAATAAAAAATTATATTTTTCATAATTTCGAATTTTTAACAATAATACACTGTTTTCACAAATGGGCCATGGGTTAACGTTTTCCAAAAAATCGATTTTTTACATTTCGAGCCATTTTCAATAAAAGTTAAGGTGTAATAAACGAAAAGTGAAAAATCGTTTTAAAGGGCCATGCTAATAAATATGTCTCATGAAGATGAAATAGAGTTGAACATGTAGATTAGTCTCAATTATTACAAATTGTAATCTTAGGCAATGTTTATACTAGAGATGGTGCGCCCCGATAGGCTGGTTGGTAGCGTGCTGGCTTATCAGTGCGGAGGTCGTGGTTTCGATTCCCATCAGAGGCACTGGTCTGTTTTCGCTACAACGCGCCAAAGGCCATAGTAGCTAGTGCTCGGTTAGGGTAATAGTATATAATTTGTAATTATATGATTATTAATTAATAAAATAAAATATACTAGAGATGGGCACGTCAGTGAATTTTGACTGACACTTACTCACACTAAGAGAGAAAAATTCCACTCGCGCATAATTACTCACGAGCATTTCTTTATTACTCACACTGCTTCACGCTCACGTGAGTAAATTCAGATTTTACTCACACTCACGCGTGGTTCACGTGAATCACGAAAATTCACCAAACAAAATCCTAAAATCCCAAAATTCACCAAACGGAAAGACATAAAATGTAAAAATTAAGTTACATTTTGTCATTATTTTGTATTTTAAAAACCCAAAAATATTACATAGGCGAAAAAATTAAAAAAAAATTTTTATTCAAAGACAAAATTTTTTGGTATATTTGTACTCACGCACACTCCCTTACGTGAAAATTTCGCTAAAGCACACCCACTCACGAAGAACTTTTTATGCGTTGTGGTGTAATGGTTAGCGCGTTGCACTGTTACACGGATTGTCCCGGGTTCGATTCCCGGTGACGACAACTTCAATTTAGAAAAGTAATATGTATGAGTTTTCTATCACTTATATGTATCGCTGCGCCCACCTTCGGTGTTCCCATATCACTTAACCCCCACCGAAGTAAAATAATGAATCAGGGCTATGAAACAAAAAGCTTCAATAAATTCGCCAACTCTACATCAGGTGGCGAGCAACAACTTTTCTAAGACTTATCATCTCGCGCAATTACAGTGTTGCCATGTTTGAAGCCCTTCATCTTCCACCACCTTTCATCTCTTCACTATCCAAAAGAAAGAAAGCAAAATCTGTTGTTTTCCAAAGAAAGCAACACATTAATAAATAGGAAGAATTTCCTGAGTGTTGCTTCCCTTTAAAAAAAAAAAGTGGGGTGATGGTATCCAATGAAGTCAGAATTCCACATCTGAATAATTTTGATTATACTAAATGAATAAATTAAATAAAAAATTATATTTTTTATAATTTCGAATTTAATAATACACTTTTTTCACAAATGGTACATTTTAAGGACGAAATTCGCCATGGGTTAACGTTTTCCAAAAAAATCGGTTTTTTACATTTGGAGTTAAGGTGTAATAAACGAAAAGGGAACATTTGTTTTAAAGGGACATGCTAATAAATATGTCTCATGAAGATGAAATAGGGTTGAACATAGAAATAGAGTTGAACATGTAGATTAGTTCCAATTATTAAAAATTGTAATCTTAGGCAATGTTTCCACTAGAGATGGGCACGTCAGTGAATTTTGACTGACACTCACGCTCACGAGAGAAAAATTCCACTCACGCACAATTACTCACGAGCATTTCTTTATTACTCACACTCCCTCACGCTCACGTGAGTTAATTTAGATTTTACTCACACTCACGCGTGAATCAATAAAATTCACCAAACAAAATCCTAAAATCACAAAATTCACCAAACGGAAAGACATAAAATGTAAAAATTATGTTAAATTTTGTTAAATTAAAAAGTTTTGTCGAAAAACTTTAAAAAACATTCTTATTTGAAGACAACAGTTTTTTGGTATATTTGTACTCACGTACACTCACTCACGCGAAAATTTCGCTCACTCACACTCATTCACGAAGAACTTTTTCCTGAGTGTGAGTAGTCGTGAGCAATGATCACGAGTGATTCATTGCTCACGACTCCATCTCTAGTTTCCACTGAACGTGTTTTAAAACAAAATATGTTTTCCTAATATTTCTTTCCAACAAAACTTATGTTTTGCTCAAAACACGTAAGTGGAAACGTATCATTACTTTTATATGCTATCCACTGAAAAATGTTTTGCACATTTTTTGGAACAAACCATAATTTGTACATGTTTTCCAACACATGTGTAGTGGAAACGTAGCATTACTCTAATTAATTAATGTTATTGTATTACTTAAATTACGAGCACCAAATACTTAGGTCAAGGTCTTTTTTTTTTTCAATTCCACTCGAAACGAAGAGAAGATCTAATCCTTTTAATAAATGATTTTATTTTAAATTTTCAAATCTGTTTTTAAACACTCAAATACACAAAATTATAAAAAAAAAAACTGATCAACATCATAAATCAAGTAAAACTGTATTACGAAATATTATTGTTTTTTTTTTTTCATCAACATGATCATTTATAATTTACAAATTATGGTGATTAACCGGTTTTTTTTTCTTAAACAAAATACCAATTATTCGCTCCAGTTTTAAAACCGAAAAAAAAACTTTAATTAATTGAAAGTAAAAGGATACTAATAAAAATATATTAAAATTTACTGGGTAACCTGTAAACAAGTTGTCATTGATATGATTGTTGATTAAAATCTTAGTCGAAAACTAAAAATTTAAGTAATCGTTTCAATAGTAACCGAATATTAAATTCGCACCTTCATCACTTTTACAACAAATCAAATTTGCACAAAATATAGTAATCAATGAGTGTGCAAAAAGTGTTTTTTTTTTGTGTTAAAACTAACTTGAAAGTTTTATTTGAAAAATATTATGGTTTGTGCCATATTTTATGTTAGTTTCAGTTTATTTTTTGGAGCTTTTTTCTTTTAAAATTTCAAGGTTAATTTAAACCAGCTGTATCTTTTAATATGCCTGTTGGTACGATTATTTTTTATGAGTACCCCATACTTAAACGTCATTTGCAGCATGTGATGCCACCAAATATTCATGTAAATTTATAAGTTTCTGGAGCTTTATTGTTGTTTGAATTTATAATTAAGTTTGAACACATTTTATTTTTTTTTTTTTTGGAATTTACAAAAACATCTACTAAACAAAAACCAGCATTTGTATTCCAATTAACATCAAGTCGGCTTAGGTCAATAATTGCATTATATGTATGAGATTTGTTAATGAACCATTTGTATATATATGAAGTTATTAAATAAAATGTTGTTCAAGTTTATTGAATAAACTTTTCTAGAATCTATAACTTAAATGCTGACCCACTTCATTGCTTTTGTAAAACAAATTACTTTAGTTATTTTTAACGAATTTTAAGATCGGATGACCCAATAATAGTAAACTATATTAGACCAATCTAAACAATACTATAAACATAAATTTAACATTCATTTGAATATAATCATAATACCTACACTGATACAATTTTTGTGGACAAAAAATAATGCAAATATTCAGTAAATTCGACTTTATCTTATAGGGTGAACACATTTTTTTTGTTTAATTAATAAAAAGATTTTGTTTTATTAAACTAGTTCTTTACTGAAACTTCTTCATCACTCAATGAATGAAACTTTTAATAATCAAAATAATGTTTTTTAAAATTTTATAAAAACCAGCAACTGTGTTGCTTCTATGGAAAAATGCATTCAGATCATGCAGATAATTCTCTCAGTGTATGGAAAATTAAGATAAGCAAAAAAGTATATGGTACACTCGCATGAAGTATGAAAAATGACATCCATTAAATGGCGTCCATTTTTCTGTTGGCATTTAATGGCTCTTTTCAAGATGTTTAACATTACGTTGCGTAACGTTTCTGGCTCCAATTCTGCAATTACTGTGCGAATATTCTGCTTAAGTTGCTCAATGTTTTGTGGTTTGTTGACGTAAACCCGTCCCTTCTAGAACCCCCCCCCCCCCCCCATAAAAAACTCAGGGGCCGTCAAATCTGAGGAACAAGGTGGCCACGGAAAATCAGCATTTTTTAAAATTATTCGGTCATCAAACAGTTATTGCAGAATCGCCAATGGAGCTGTAGCTTACATCTTGCTGGAACCACATGTAAAGCTTTTTGAGAACTACTGGATGTAAAAAAATGTTCCAACTTGGACCGATATACCTTCCCGAAGATAGTTTCTGGTTTCCAAAGACTACTTTAGCTCTATCTCGATTAGTTTTCGAAATATTTCTCTTTTTATGATTTGGAAGAATAACGTTATTCACTCACTCACTGACTCAACATCGCCTATACCGCTGGACCTAGGAACTTTAAATTTTGCATGGAGGTCCTTCCTCCAGCGTAGACGGCCGCTAAGGCGTGATTTTTGGAAATTCCCCTTGGCGGACTGACCAAACCCCTTGGCATATAAAGCTCAAATTTTCAATATGTGTTCTTTCGGATATGACCCATTCTGGTATGGTACTTTTTGGAGTTTTGCCCATAAACGTGGCAAAATATGGGTTAACATGGGGGAAAAGTCTCCTCCTTGGGGGCCTGGCCAAACCACTATAGCGAGGAATCTGAAATTTGGCATATGGATACCTTATCACGAGTGGATACGTTATATATAGTACTGTATTGACGGGATTTTTTGAAAATTTCCAAGTGGAGGAGTAAAAGGGGGAAATTTCCCCCTTTGCGGACTGACCAAACGACTGATGCTAAGAATTTGAAATTTGGTACGTGATTTCCTAAACATTAGTAGATATTTGTATAGAGGGGATTTTTGGAAATTTCTATGGGGAGTGGCTAAAAGGGGAACAGTTTTCCCCTTGGCTGCCTGACCACACCACTAAAGCGAGGAACTTGGTATGTGGGTACCTTATCACAAGAAGGCATATGGGCAACTTCAAAAATTTACAGCACCTAGACATTTTTTTTTTAAGTTTTTTTTTTTTTGTCTGACATCAATGTCGATTTGTGTTTGTATAAGCCGATATTTGAGCATGTGAAATCCGTTCGCGTTAATCATTTTTATTAAACGGCGCAAATTTTACGGCGGTTTTAAGTTAAAAATTAAAAAAAAATATTAAAATTACAGTTTTTGTTAAAATTGAAAAAGGATAACGCGTGTGGATAAAACCCCTTAAGGGCTTTCTTAGCACACTAAAATATTTGTAAAAGCTTCAATACTTTTTAAAATACACTGAAAAAAAAAATAAAAAAAAATTTTTTTTGATCGTGTATGCATATAAAAATTTATTTAATATTGTTAAACATTTTACAAAATTACGGCTAGTATAAGACATAATTTGTAATGTTTTGGGAAAAAACTATTTGCTTATCGCTAATGGTTCAAGAGATATAACCATTTAAACTTTACCACTCATGATTTTTTGCTATTTTGATTTGTTACCTTTGAAAATTTGTAAAATTGTTCTGCAAATTGGAAGCTGTAACTAACGTTTCGTTAGTTAAATCTTGGGTTCCAGTGATAAATTCTAAACCGTTTTCAATTTTTTTAAATCCGCAATTTTTTGTTTGATGGCATTGTTTTTATTATTATTATTATTGTTATTTAAAACCGAATACCTAACTGACTTTCTTACACCAATTTGCGATTTGTTTGTTTTTTTTTTTGCTTTTTATTTTTTCAGATTGGCGATATTCGCGTCTTTTATCGGTTAATTTGTTTTGCTTCTCAGTTTTTACGAATTTCACGTTTTTTAATGTATAATATGAAACCATTTTACTAATTTTTATTCACGACTGTTCACGCACATAAATAAAATAAACTGAATTGAAACTCAAATATTTATTCTTAGAAGCATTCAGCAAAGGCTATTATGATCATAGAGTTTTTATAATAAAGCAAGTTCTTTAAGATGTCATTGCATCAGCGGTAATTTGGCGGTTTTCGCGGTAGTATGTTTTAATTGTTTTGTTGAAATTTGTTAAGGTGGCCCTCGTGAATATTGTTTAAAAATATAGTCTCACTTTCTAGGGGTTCAAAACAAACGCGTTTTTTTTTTGCAAATATTAATATTGGACCGATTATAAAATACTTGTTGGGATTCTGGGTTACGTATTAACCCGAATTCAAAAATAATTCTTTTAAATTTTTAAAATCAAATATTTCATACAAGGATGCTTTTTAAGGTTAGAAACATTTTATTTCCTCCATAAAATTTTAAATCCTTAAAATTTTTTGGTGCGTTTCCGATTTTAGTATCAAGCTCAGTAAAGTCTTCCATTCGATGTACGTTTGAGCGGAATTGATACAGCGCTTTAGTTGTCACAAAGCAAAATGTGTTTGGAAAAATCAGCCGCTGCATGCGCCAGGATTGAAAAAATTTATTTTTTTTGCACTTTATCAGTTTAGTCCGTCACGAAGAATCTATTTAGATACCTAAACATATTCCCATGCCATGTTTTGATATAAAAAAAAGCTTAAAAAAAATTGTTTTTTTTGCAAAAATTTTCAAAAGTTTATATAATTTTTGCGTTTAAAAATTTTAAAGTGCATTTTCGCCTCGGAGGTGCACTTTACGAAGTTATTCACATCACGCAATACACTAGCGAACTTAAAAGACAATTCAGATTGATGTACCTCTAACTTTATAAAATTACGCCGTTTTTATAATTCTGCGCTTAAAACTCATTTTTATTAAACGGCGCAAAAACCCTATTTAAAATCTTCAAAAAGTTCAAAATTCGGAAAATTTTGGTTTCACTTGTAAACCACCATGCAACTTTTCACCCAGCAGCGATATCAAAAAAATTTTTTTTGTGGATATATCCTCCAAGTCTAGTGACTATATTTTGTATTGGTTTGGATCTGAAAGCTAAAAACTATTACAGAGAAAACGGAATGAATGAAAAAACTCTTGCAAGTTTCAAGTCGTTTTTTAATTTTTCGAATTTTAGATGACCACCAATTCTTAAGGTGAAGACTTTTCAATGTAAAATTTTGCACGTCATATCCTTCAAGTATAGTCATCGAAACCCTGTACAACGTTTTTTTCAATTCATAAAACTTAACGAAATAAGAGCCATAGTATGTCGGTTTCAGCAGGTGCTCAAAAAATTTGAAATAGCCCATATGTATTGACGGGATTTCTGGCAATTCCGTTGATGCTAGGAACTTGAAATTTGGTACGTGAGTTTCTAATCGAAAGTAGACATCTGTATAGAGCGGCTTTTGGAAATTACATCGGGGACATCCCCTTGGCGGTCTGCCCAAATCCCTTTGGTCTGAAATGTTGACAGTTAAAATATATGTTTATTCGCATTTGAACTAGCTCACTTATATAATACTTTTTGCAACATGGTAAAAATATTGGTGAGATTAGGAACAACTCTCCCCTGGGAGTCAAGGCCAAACCACAAAAACGAGGAACTTAGAATTTGGTATGTGAATTCCTTATCACGAGAAGTAGAACTAAGAGGTCGAAAAAGTCTCCCCCTTGGGAACTTAGAGTATTTTTAATTATTTTTTTTAATCTTTTTTACATTGTTGTATTGAAAAATATCATTTTGGAGGTGAAATTTCCCATTTCCCCACGCCTTGAAACCGCGCCTGATATCACACAATTCATATTTACGTAAGGCTTTACGGAAAACTCGACTGTGCAAAATTTTGAAAATATGAAGATTTTCAAAGTTTCATGTAAATTTGTATAAATATTTTTTGAAGCACCTGGGACAAGTTTATATATTTTAAAGTCGCATATAAGAATATATTTCGTTTACAAACTTTCAGAGCAATTCGATGATAATTGTGTAGTGGGCGAACTACTACTCGAAAAAATCTGCCTATTTTCACACATCTGTATGAAAGTAGCTAAGTTTTATTTCGAGTAGTTGTTCGCCAAGCCCACATTTTTCATCAGATTCGTTTGAATTTTTGAATATGGAATCTATTAATGCAGGCGACTGCAAAAAATAAAGGTATGTTCCAAGTTTTTCCTAAAAAAGTTCTGTAATATTACATTAAACTTATAAAATCTCCATATTTTCACACATTTGTATCGGAGTGGTCGAGTTTTTTCGAGTATTTGTTCGCCAAGCCCACAATTTTCATCAGATTCCTTTGAATTCTTGAATAGGGAATCTGTTTTATATTCTGCTCCAACAAATATTGTGTAAAATGACATCAAATGTTTAAAATCAGCATATTTTCGCTCATTTTTATGGAAGTGGTCGCGGTTTGTTCGAGTAGTAGTTGTTCGCCTAGGCCACAATTTTCATCAGATTCCTTTGAAATTTTAAATAGGAAATCTTTTAATGTTTTTTAGAGTCCAAAAAATTAAAGTATGTACCAAGATTTGCTTAAAAATTTTAAAATCTGCTATATTTTCTTTTTGTAATAGTTTATTTTTTTATTTATTTAATAGATATAAAAATATATTTACAATAAAATTCATTAGATTCAAGAATAAATATAATTAGTTATCTATAAGTGGCATAACTTAATAGTTGTTAGCCAGATTGGCAAAATAAAAGCTGTTTAAAAATCATTATAATTATTTTTTCATACATATTTACAAAAAAAATTTATAAAAAAAAAAAAAAAAAAAAAAAAATATATATATATATATACATGTAATTTAAATTTTTTAATTCGGTTTTAAAACAGAAACTATGCAAATTCATTCAATATTAGTTTTCTGTATTTTAAGCAAATATCTAAATAATTTACAAGAGTATTAAAGTTATAAGTTTGTCCATTGAGTATATTTAGGACTTCAGTTAAATTAAGATTACTTTTGTTGAAATATTGAATTCTGATACTGTTATAAATAGGGCAGATACCAATAAGATGAAAAGTGTTTTCTGTTGCGTCAAGGTTACAAAGTGTGCATAACCCGACTGATGAAGCTCTAAAAGATCTAGCGTTTATATCAAGAAGGCCTCCTCTGGCTCTAATCAATTGACTTATAGCACGAGAAGAAAGATTCGAGGTAGTAATTTGTAGCAAAGAGTGGTTTAACTGTGGATATAGATCATGAAATTGAGAACTTCTTGCATCGGCTATTAGATTTTCCTTTTCGTAAACTTTAACCATAGACAAAATTGTTTTGTGGTGTTTGCAAAGTGGCACGGAACTATTTACTGGAACAAAATTAATTTTTTCACAGAGGTTAATCCAATCCTCAGCCCAAAAAGTGTGTTTAGCAATTATTATTTCCGCAAGCTTGCGAGGCAATCTATTATAAGGCATGTTAAGGACCTTGTTGATGTAATCAAAATGCAATTTTAACGTTTCAAGATATAGAGAGTTTAAGCCAGTTTCTAGAAGAAGCATGTAGTTTGGAGTGTTGCTAGGCAAAAATAACATCTTTTTAATAAAAAATCGTAATAATTTTTCAACTACATCATATTTTTTATAACCCCATATTTGGGCACCGTAGAACATTATTGAGCGAGAAGCAGCAATGAAGATTTTTAATTTATTTTTATTATAAATTTTAGGATGGTTTATATATTTAGACCAAGTAGAAGAAATCGCCATTTTTGATGTTGTTAGTTTGTTTTCTAAATGTTTGTTAAAAGACAAATTATAGCACAAATCCATACCAAGATATTTGTATGAGTTTACAATTTCAATTTCATCTTCTCCATAATTCCACTTTAAGTTTTTTGATATTCTTGTTCCGCTCCGAAAAACTAAAACTTTAGATTTAGTAAGGTTGACTTTTAAATGCCACAGGTTACTGTACGTAAGGAGAGAATCTATCATGGTTTCTTTTTGTAATAGTAATTCTTTATTTTAAAAACTTTCAAAACATATACAATATGAAAATGAAAATTATTCAAGTTCGAGGCCATACTCTATAGTTCTTAATTAGGATATTGTAATAACAAGTAATCTATAAAGTTTTTGTTTTAAAATTTATTAATTGACCACTTTCAGGAATGTGTTGATAGATCTATTTCGGGAATTTTCTAAGTTCCCATCATCAGAACACGTTTTGAAAGAAGTGACAATCCCGTGCAAAACATCAAACATTCATATAAACTAGTTTTCATGTTGATCAAAAATATATTGAAAACTTGTTTGTTACGTGCACCCTCTACCTTTGGTAGATATATAATACACGCTTTTTGTTTTTTTCTTCTTTTTTTTATTTTCCCACTTGTTTTATTTTGTTTAAAAATAAGATGTAAACTTTGTTCACATCTTGTACTTTGTCTTTTATACAAGTTTGATATAATTTTTATTAAAAATAATATATATTTTTTTTGACCTTTAATTGTGGAATGAAAATGAAAATTATTCAAGTTCGAGGCCATACTCTTTATTTCTTTATTAGGATATAGTCCTAATAAGGACAATTAGTTAACATTTAACAATTTAACATTTAACAATAAAATTTATTAGTTAACAAATACAATATAGTTTGATAAGTTTATGAAAAAAAAAAAAATAAATAATAATACGTACGGCTTCGAGTTCGAGTTTTCTTCGAGTAGAGGATTGCATATCCCACAATCTTCTTCGGATTGCCACGAAATTTTAAATATGGATTCTGATAAAGTATGCGAATACAACCGTTTTAAAAAAATTTTTTTTTATAAAATTTTATCAAACTAGTGAATTTTTATTGTTGATCTATATAAATTGTATGTGAGTTGTTGGTTAGTTCGGTTAAAGATCATGAATATTTTTCCATATTAACAGAAAAATTATAATTTTATTTGTGATAATTTACTTTAATTAACAGAAAAAACAATTAGAAAAAAAGTTATTTGACACCTGCATGAATGGAGTTAACTTTCTAGCCCGCAACGGCCTTCATCAACATTCTTCGTGCCTTAAAGTGTTAAATTGTAAACATCATCTATTTAACTCAACTAGTTAGGTTAAAAATGTGCCGTAACTTAGTTTTTGAGTATGACGAAATTTACTGCGAACTTATTTTCTATAAAGCTATGTTTAGTTGTTAATTATTACCACAGCTGCCAGTTCAACTAATTAAGTTGAAATTTGACTGGCAGTTATTTTCAAATGTCATCATATTCTATCCTTTACATTGTAAGTGAAGGAAAATCAAACATTGAAGATTTTATTCGTTTTTCAACATATGTCGAGCATATATATTAAGCGAATTTTTGCACTGTACCTTGTGAGTGGTTAATAGTGAATTTTTATTGTTGATCTATAAAAAATAATCTATTTCTACAATTTTGAATGGAAATGGTCGAGTTTTTTCGAGCAGTTGTTCGCCGACTGCGCAATTTTGATTGCATCACTTTAAAATTTAAAATGTACTATCTATGAATACACAGTGCAACACGAAAAAAATAACCATATACGGACACCACTACGTGATTAAAGACTAAAAAAAAAAAATACCCGTGTCTTCCAATTTTTCCGAAAGTCATCTCCTTTTTTGTTTATGGGCCGCCAAAGATTTGGGGCCTCGGTATCATTTTCGCAAAAAAGTGATCATTTTCTCAGGCTCATATCTTGCAAACCGTTCAGAATTTCGATTTACTCTCTATGGCAAAGTTGTAGCTCTTGTCATAAAGAACAAAAATTGCGAACATATAAAATAAAAAAACTTCACCTTCCAGATCAAAATCGCAAAAAACTTAAAAAAATTCGATTTTTTTTACCTTTTTTCCCGTGTTCAGGTCCATAGGTAGCAAACCGTTCAAAATTCCAGGAAACAATCAACCACAAAAATTTACCTAAGATCTCAATAAACAAATTTCTAGAACATATGAACTTCCTGGGAATTGGGTTTGCTACCTATGCACCTGAACAGGAGAAAAAAAATGAAATTAAATTTTTTTTCTCTTTTGCGCGCTACCTAAACAGTGTTAAGAATCATCTCTAGATATCAAGATATGAGCCTGAGAAAATGATCACTTTTTTGCGAAAATGATACCGAGGCCCCAAATCTTTGGCGGCCCATAAACAAAAGAGGAGATGACTTTGGGAAAAATTGGGAGACACGGGTCTTTTTTTTTTAGTCTTTTATCACGTAGTGGTGTCCGTATATGGTTATTTTGCCATGACTTAAAAAATTACACACAGTGATATAGTCAATTCATAGAAGTGCTCAATTTAAAACAAAACTTTTTTTAATTTTTTTTTTTTGTGATTTGATAGAGTTTTTTCGAGTAGTAGTTAGCCCAGGACACAATGTTCATCCGATTAAGGTGAAATTTGCTAGGAATATTCTTTGAAAATCTTGGACCTTTCCAAAAAGTATACATTTGTTATACCTATCTTTAACATTTATCTCTTAACATGAGTTCAAACGAACAAAAAGTGCACTTTCACTACTCGAGGTACTCGACGAGTAGTTCGAACTACTCTAGTATCGAGTTTGATAGTGTACCCGAGCTATTCGAGTTTTATCGTAGGCACTGCCTTATACCGGCACCCAAAGATCAGGGGCCGGTGGCGACCCCTTAACCTTGATAAAAAAAAAATTCAAAAAAATTATGCGTTATTTTTCAACGGTGCCCATAACAAAATCGAATTTTTTTTTATAAACCACCCTAGTGGGCACTTTACTTTTCTATTTGGTCTGAAAAATAAGTTACAAAATTCACAAATTTTATAACAGCATATTTATCTAATTTCATTACAGATTTTTTCCCCCAAATCTCCAAAGATGACAGCTGTAAGATGGAAACTTTTATTTCCATTTTTAGTTGCACTCATCCTCAATACTGCGGAAATATCACAAGCAAATCATAATAATGTTAGTTATTATTTAACAACAAATCAAACACATTTAAATCATTATACGATAATTGACAATACAAATGAAACACTTACGAGTGAAAATATCACAACAGTGAATGAAATTGATGAAGATGCAGATGCAGATGAAGTGGATTATAATTTGATAGCACCATCATATGAGGCACATTTGTTGAAATCATCAATTATATATGGTTTGGCCAAAACTGTTAATGGCAGCAATGTAAATCTGGAATGTTATAGACATTTGGGAAATATACAACGTGGTATATTGAGGAAAGAACCCTGGGCCATGAAGGGTAAGTTTGAGATGAAAAATATAAAATAATCGATTTCATTTCAAACATGTTTTATCTTAGCTTTGGATGCTTCAGGATCAAAACCAGCTGGTTTTGTATTTGGTCAAAATTTCTGGTTTGGCAGTCGCGAAGCTTGTGGTGCTGTTCGCCGTCCCGTGGGTATTACTTTATCTGAAAATTTTCCACGTGTTATGAAACAGGGTATTATCAATGAAATTGCTCCCTTCGATATGGACTATCGTGTGGTGTATTTAAGACATCATTCGCCATGGCAAGTTGAAATTAAATTAATGTCTGAACAAATTATCCATATTGGTCTTTGCTTGCCCTCATCTTGTGGTACTCCCGAAATACAACAATTAATGAGTGATTATGTTAAGGAGGGTCTGTTTGTGGAAAATGATATCTATGATATACAACCAGAAGTTATTTATATGAAAGATTTACAAATTCCCGAAAATTTCTTTGAAAGAGAAAGTTTTAAACTGATAAGTGTATTTTTAGCATTTACACTGGCTATGGTATTAATAGCTTCATATCTAAGAGCCGAACCTAAAGAGATAGAAGAAAAACTGGAAGATACTCCTCCATTGGAGGAAACAGATACAAGTTCTTCCAATAATTTAACCGATATCAATTTATCTAGTTTTCCCAAGTTACGCAATTTTATTATGTGTTTTGATGTCCAAACAAATTGTTCAAAAGTTTTTAGCACTAAGGACTCTAAGCCGAGCGAAATTCCCGTTATCAATGGTTTACGTTCGATATGTGCTTTATGGCTATTGGTGTTCCATGTGGTATGGTACATGTATTTTACCGTCAGCAATAAAACATTTTTAATATCTTATGCAGAAAAATTATTTTTCCAATATGTTAGTTCCGCTCCCGTATTGGTAGATGTATTCTTTACCATTAGGTATATATGAAGTTTTGATTTGTGATATGGAGAATATTTTATAATGTTGTTGTTTTTTTCCAGTGGTTTCTTACAAACTTATAATTTCTTGAGGAATAAGGAAAAAATGGAAAACATTCGCAACAATAGTTTTATACAAAATGCTAAGCAATTTTTCAAAATGGTTTTCCATCGTTATTTAAGGTAAGTATCAGGTAATAATTAACAACTTAAATTTCTAGATTCGGCCGATCCGATTCTTGTATACCCTTTAAACTAATGCTTGATACACACGCAATTCACCCCTGTCCACCCAAATCTAGTATTGCCCAGTATTAGTGATACGAAATGTCATTATTAAGAGAGAATTTACAATAATTTGACAATTCATATCACCAATAGGGGGAAGAAGAAGATATGCATGGGCAGGGGTGGATAGTATGTAAATTTCTCCTAAAACTAAATTATAACATGATTGCGTAACAGGGTTCTCTTTATAAAAACATGAATTTCATATTGATTCAATTCGAAGTTACGCCTATCTAAATATATTTATTTTAATGACCATGCCCATTAAAAAAGTGGCGTATGGAAAATCTTACATTTAAAAGGGCGGTGGAGCAGACAGCGATTTCTCGTTTTTTCTACTAGGTGGAGGGGTGGTGGATGTAACGGGATATTGAAGGTTGGACATTTTTTCTCTCTATCTGCCTTGACGTCTTTTGACAGAACACGGGGTACCATATAGCAATGGACGACATTATTTGATTTTATTTTATCTTCTCAAGATCTTTGACTGTCCGTGGACATAGTTTGCTAAATTTCTGGATGCTACAGGTTTCTGAATAAAGATTATATTTTTGACAACTGGTGAGTTAATTTTCATTTGCGGACAACAAAAATTAACGTCACTTGATACTATAATTACTCACAAGGGGGCATGAACAGAGAAAAAGTTCCGTTATGAAATGGTGATGTTGGCAGATTCAGAAGAGAGTCTAGAAGATTGTTTAATAGAGTACATGAGACAAATTTGTCAGAACACTAAACTCTATGTCGTTGTAAGCAGAGGAAACATAAGAGTTTTATTTAATTGTCAAAAATAAACTCTTTTTAAAAATTTTCTCATTATGCACGTAGCGAAAAGAGCATAATTTTTTCTTAAAAATATGTAAATAGAAAAAATTTATACCGATTTGTCCGTTAGCAGAATGTAAATTTTGAATCAAGGTTTGCAATCTATTTTTTCTACTAGAAAACCTATTTTAGCATTCCACCATTTTTTTGTAATTTGTAAGTGAAATTTAAAAATCTGCAATTAGTGACATTCATGACACTCCATTTGGATATGATTTTAAGAACTCTCACAAAATTTATTATTTCCTAATTTTTTGTTTTATTTTGTGCAGCTTTTTTCATCAAAGATGAGAATAATTTTGTACTTTTGGTGAAAATATCAGTACTGATATTTTTAAATTTTGTTTTTGAGAGAAAAAAATAAACAAAAATTAAAAAAAATTTATGAAAACAAAATATCCTTTCAGAAAAATAAATTTTTTTGTACACAAGTGTTTGTTTTTTATTGAGGAACCAACAAAATAAAACGTTTTTAAAGTATTAAAATCTGGTGCCTGGCTGGTTCAAACAGAGTTGTAAACAGTGTTGCCAGGTTTGACGATTTATCGACATTTTGACGAATTTAATACCTAAAATTACTAAATGACGATTGGACGATTTTTGCTTCCAAAACGACGATTTTTTGACAAACGTTTAATATGTCAGCAAAACATGTTTATATGCTATTCTTAAAAAACACTGGATCTCTTTTTGGATTTTTATTATTTCGTTAAAATTAAAAACTATTTTTTATTGAAGTCTAACATATATTTGCTAAAATGATGTGAAATAAAGTTTAGCAAAAAAATTACTTTATGGATTCATCTTAGGTTTATTTCAATTTATTTTCTGCACTTATAATATTATGTAGGTAAAGACCACTGCAAATGTAGTTAAAAACAAAAAACAAATCAACAAAACAATTCCCTTGAAACAAGAACGACGTACATTTCGGTAAATTCAACTAACATTGACATTTGTTTTTTACTGTTCAAAAAATTAATCACAATTGTAGTATTGATGCACCACTATGCAGTAAAAAATAAACAAACATTTACTTGTTTTATTTTTTTAAATAAAAACTACTGTATAAAATGAGTGTAAAATCATAATATTGTAACCACATGGGTCTTTAAATGAATTACAATTTTTTATTTTGTTTTTTTTTTTTTTTAAAGAGAAGCAACACTCAGGAAATTCTTCCTATTAATTAATGTGTTGCTTTCTTTGGAAAGGGGATAGTGGAGAGATGAAAGGTGGTGAAAGATGGTGAAAGATGAAGGGCTTCAAACATGGCAACACTGTAATTGCGAGAGATGATAAGTCTGAGAACAGTTGTTGCTCGCCACCTGATGTAGAGTTGGCGAATTTATTGAAGCTTTTTGTTTCATAGCCCTGATTCATTATTTTACTTCGGTGGGGGTTAAGTGCTATGGAAACACCGAAGGTGGGCGCAGCGATACATATAAGTGATAGAAAACTCATACATATTATTTTTCTAAATTGATGTTGTCGTCACCGGGAATCGAACCCGGGACCATCTGTGTAACAGTCCAACGCGCTAACCATTACACCACAGTCAAAAATAAAATTTTTCTATAAATGACTGTTTTTTTCACTTAAAAATAAAAATACTGTATTACAACTCAAACAACGACAAATATTTACCGCAGAAGTTCCCTGAGTATGTGCTTACTTTTTTCATGAAAAAGAATTTAGGATTTAAAGTGCTATCGTTATATATATCATGATTTTCAAAGTTTAAATTCAGAAAAAGTGTAAAAAATCGAGAGCACTGGAAAAGTTAATTACATAAATGTTCTTTATTTTTTTTTTATTAAAACTTTACCACACTTGTAACAAATATTTTTTGTTTTGACGATTTTTTGACGATTTTTGGAAAATTGGACGATTTTATGCTCAACCTACCTGGCAACACTGGTTGTGTACCTAAAACCTCCTAGAAACAAAATTCGCAAAGTCTCGTAACGACTTGCAAATATTTTATATTTCTATATATTTTAATTTTTAAAAGTTTTTTGTTTAATTTGATGCAAAAATCTTATTGGTAGCTTTTTTGTTCAAAAACTTATGATGGATACAAAATGTAAAAATTATTTCGTAAACATTCTTTAATAGTTAAGTTTTTTTAATGTGTAAATATCGATGGTTTATAATAAACAGTATTCGTTAACATTTAAGTTTTATCGTTTAATTTTAATAGAAAACCAACCAATAGAAATAAAATCTGTGAAAATTTTTGTTAAGTCTATTCGAAAGCAATAAATAAAATCTAATATGACAACATTATATTAGATTTTGGACTTGAGGTAGAGCAATATTCTAACTAAATATATGAAAATATAAAAAGTCGGACAGAAACATTTTTGTACAAGTTTGTTATAATTTTTATTAAAAATAAAAATTATGTTTTTCTCGACCTTTAATTGTGCAATGAAAATGTAAATTATTCAAGTTCGAGGCCATACTCTACATTTCTTTATTAGGAAATTGTCCTAACAAATAATCTATTGAGTTTTTGTGTTCAAATTTATTCTTTGACCCTTTTAGGAATGTGTTGATAGATCTATTTCGGGAATTTTCTAGGTTCCCATCAACAGAACACGTTTTGAAAGAGGTAACAATCACATGCCAAACATCAAACATTCATATAAACTAGTTTACTCACTACATGAGAACTAATATATGAGCTCGAAGTTAAAGATTATCACCATTGATCAAGTTTTCAATTTATTTTTTGATCAATGGTGATAATCTTTAACTTCGAGCTCATATATTAGTTCTCATGTAGTGAGTAAACTAGTTTATATGAATGTTTGATGTTTGGCATGTGATTGTTACCTCTTTCAAAACGTGTTCTGATGATGGGAACCTAGAAAATTCCCGAAATAGATCTATCAACACATTCCTAAAAGGGTCAAAGAATAAATTTGAAAACAAAAACTCAATAGATTATTTGTTAGGACAATTTCCTAATAAAGAAATGTAGAGTATGGCCTCGAACTTGAATAATTTACATTTTTGTATTTTTAATATAAAAATTAGCACATTTTTGACTTATTAAAAATTTCTTTACAATTATGTTGAATGATTAACTTATGCTTTTATAATTAGATATTTAAAAAAAAAAAATTCAAATAATTCCACTTAGAGGAGAAGATAAAATAATTTATTGAAAAAATAATTAATAACTAATATAAAGAATTATTTTCATTAAAATCCAAAACCAGGAACTGGATTTTATAACTTTTATAACTTTTAAAACATTTTTATTTTGTTTGTTCCTCCATAAAAACAAACATTTGTGTACAAATAAATTTATTTTTTCTAGATGGATATTTTTGTGTTCATCAATTTTTTTAAATTTTTGTTTTCGAAAAAAAAACGGTTTGTCATTTTCAACAAAATTGAAAATTTTTGTCATCTGTAATAAAAAAAATAAAACAAAAAAAAAAAAAAAAATAAGTTCTTTTTTAAAATATTATACAACGCTTGGATTGTGTTTCTTCCAACACCCTTCAAAGAATTTCCATTTTTTTTTCTCACACATGGAAAAATCAATCTCACACATAGAAAAAAAAAAATTTTGGTTTCAGTTTTTCGCCGTCACATCAAAATTCTTTTTTAAAGCACTTTAAAGTTTCACTTTTTTCGAAAAGTATTACAATTCTTTTACTCATTTGAGGATGGCAATATGGGTGCCAAATGAAAGGTGAGAATCTTTGCTATTTTAAAAAAATATTGGTTATAAATTTTCGCGAATGAAAATTTCAAAGATCTTTTAAAAATTTAATCCTTCAATATCCTTGTTGATTCTAAATTCGGAATGAACACGCAACCGGTGTTGCTCAGTTTTACCTAGATTAATGGACATCATTCAGAGCATTTTGGTAAACAAAAATGAGAAAAATCAGTTCAGCGGTTAAAAAGATATAAGAATATCTGTAAATGTTGCATGGAAATTGGTGTTATTCAGAACAAATTCATCTCTAGGCTTCTAGTGAGTAAAATATTTTTTTAACCAGAAGCTAGAGGTGAATAATATTTTATTTTCTCCTCAAATTCACATAAGTCACCAGAGAAATTGGTTTTCCCCTCAAAAATGCTTCTCCAACACAAAATTTATACTTGATAAATAATTGGTTGCCTCCTAATTACATTAAGAATTTACCTTTCGTAGTGTTACGTCAAAACTTCCCAATGGAAACTATTCAATTTTTGATTCTATAAGAAAACATACATTTTGTGTGGTAAAATTATTCAAAAAGTTCGAATTGAAGAAAATTAGGTATATTTTAGAGTATATTTAAGCCTATAGAAAGATTTTATATCGAAGAAATTTATGAAAGATGACAAAGGATATTGTAGGATTAAATTTTTTTAAAGGACATTTATGAAAATTGCGTTACTGCAAAATTATAATCATCATTTTTATTTTAAAGCAGAGGTTCTCACCTTTCATTTGATACACTCAAAAAAATAAGTTAGTAGGAAAGTTAGTAAAACATCTTGTAAATCAGGTATACTATTTTTCAGCAATTTTTTTGCTAAAATTATGTCTTAAACTAAATTTTAGTTAAACTTATTCAGCACTTAACTGTTTTGAACTAATGTTTTACTAATATTTTACTAATGTTTTACTAATTTATTTTGCTAAAAAAACTTGTGTTTATTAGCACATCAATAGTGTGAACACCAGACTGAAAGATATACGCAGAATGAATTAGATGTCGCGGCATGTCACGATGTAGTAGTGACGAGGAAAATTATACTAAAAAGTACAACTCTAGTAAGAAATAATATAAAAAAATCAATGTGTATTTGTAAACTAAATGTTTATATATATTAATAATCTTGTGTGGTCAAATTGCAAACAAATATGCAATAGGGAGACAGGCTAAAGTGAAAGACAAAGACATACATCATATGTAGATTTTTCTGTTTCCTTTTTCTTAATTCAAAAAAGGGTTGTATCTTGTATGTTTTATATTTTGTTATTTTTCGTTTCGTTCAAAGATTATTTCGTTTATGTTATATATAAGTATTTCTATTGTTTTTAGATATTACATTAATTCATATCGTCAATTTGGGAGTATGAACATATTTATATTTTGTAACGTATTGTAAATTATTTTAAAAAGAATCACAAAAATAAGTTTTATGACTTTCAGCAAATAAATTAACTAAAGTATAATTTTTCTACAAATTTTTTGAGTTTTTTTCAGTCTACTAATATTCAGCAAAAATTTTATTACTTTTTAGCAAGGGTTTTTTAATCTCTAATCTCTAAGTGTTAGCAAAACTTTGCTGAATCTACTAATTTTGTTGCTAAAAATCAGCTCGCTGATATTCAGCAAAAGATTTTGCTGACATTAACAGTTTTTTTGCAAGCACCCGCCTGACTAAAATTTTGCTGACTTTACTAACTTTTTTATTTGAGTGTAGCAATTAATTGGTTTTAAAATTTAATTCACGATTTTCATTCTGCAAATAAATAAATTGGTATAAAAAGTTTTGTATTTTGTTCGGATTTTTTTTTCCAAATATATAAAAAAGTCCAATTTAAAAAGTACTTAAAAAATGACAAAATATTGGCGTAATGCGAAAACGGATTATTGTTAAAATTAATTGATATTAAAACGAAATCCACGATTTATATTCTGCAAGCAAATAAATTATTAAAAAAAAGTTTTGCAAATTTTTTATTAATTTTTTGCAAAAATGACTTCAGAAATAAACCTGTAATAAACCTATACCCTCACAGAAATAAACCTATAAAATAGTGAAAAAAAGATTTTTTACTAAATATTAGTAATATAAGAATAAAAAAAACAAATCTGTTGAATTTACAAATATTTAGTTATATTTGAGCTAAATTTTAGTCAATTGAAAGTAACAAAATAATCTGCTGAAATCAGAAAAAACATTTACTAAATAGTAGTAGACAAAAAAATAATTAAAAAATGTGAAAAAAATATCTGTTGATTTTACCAAAATAAACTGTTGTTTGCATTCTACTAAATTTGTGGTAAATATAGAAAAACTTTGTTAATCTTACAGTTTTTGTTTACTATTTTGAGTCTACAAATATTTAATAAAAGTTTTTGCTAATTTTACAGAGTAAAATACTAAAAAATCTGCTAAATTCAGCAGTTTTTTCCGCATTTTTAACAAAATTTTAGTAGCTTTTGCTGCTATTTCTACAGGTTTCTCTCTATGAGTGTATGCCTGTTCCAAATCTCATTGCATTTATAGTACTAAGTAATAAGTGGCAGAATTATTTCCAAAAATTTTGTGTCCTGTTGGATAAAAAATTAAATTTATTTGAAATTTTAATTGTTAAATTTTTATTTTTATTGTCTTAGACTTGGCCCTCTATATCTGGTGGTTATGGCTGTAGTGGATCTGCTATATGTCTACATAAGCAATGTTTCCGTATACCATATCAATGACAGATTTGATGAAAATTGTGCAAATCATTGGTGGCGTAATTTACTATTTGTGCAAAATCTGTTCGATCATAAAGACATGTGCCTAAACTGGACTTGGTCACTGGCCTGTGAAATGCAATATTTTGTAATTGCCACCATTATGCTATTTACATATGTGAAGTAAGTTTTTAATAACAGTTTTCAGAAATTGTTCTTAAAAATTTTTAAGCAATTGAATGATTCTTTTTTTCAGACATCCTAAATTGGTAAAAACATTAACGATTGGTTGCTTTCTGGCTAATATAATTTGGTCTTATAGCATTGGCTTAAATACTAATTTTCAACTATCTTTTGATACATTCTTTGCCACCGGTACCGATATCTATATAAGTCCATTTGTACGCGTTTTACCCTATATTATGGGTGCAGTAGCTGGTTGGTATTTATTGGAGCATAAACAACGTCAATTCGATTTAAGTGAATTTCAAGAGAAATGTCTATGGAATTTCTCACTGCTGATATTTTTCATTTGTATCTATTCTACGATAAAACGTGATATGTCCTATCTCATGGCTATATCATTATTTGTTGTTGGTCGCTTTCTATTCTCCTTGAGTATATGTTGGATGATTATCGGTAGTGCTACTGGACGTAGTACATGTTGGTCGAGATTTTTGGAAGCTAAACCTTTTCAACACTTAAATCGACTATCATATGCGATTTACTTATTAAATCCATTTGTGATAGCATTATTCTTTGGATTGACAAGTGTCAGTACTCATGCCGATCCATTTATGTTGGTAAGTACTTCGGCCAGATTTAATTTCTTAAAGTAGAAATTTTTAGCAGATTTATAATTCTCAAATTTCTTTCTTTCTTTCTCCTTTTTTCCCTTTTATTTAGTGCGTTTTATGTTCTGGTTTCTCCATTATAACTTATTTAACTTCCATTGTCTTTTCACTTGCCTTTGAGATGCCTTTTTGCAATTGGTCTACTTTGATGTTAAGAGGTCTTACATCAAAATTGAAAATTGCCTAATTGTGATGGTTTTTTTTTTTAAATTAGTTTTTTAAGTTTTGGATTATACTTATTAACGAGTATATCGTGCATCCGATTTAATGGATATTGTGATCATTCATGTTTAATTTGTGTTTTTTTTTTTTTTTTTTTAATAATATCATTTTTCATTTTAGTTTACTAAGTCATTAGTTTTAAGTTGATATTTCTCAAAATAATTTAATTTAACAAATCTTGTGAATATTGTATATACTCAACATAATTTTGCCCAGGGATTATAACCAATGTAATATATTATTAAGATATTAAAACAATTCGTACAAACATTAAACAAAACCATTTTTAATTCTTTTCTGTTTCATCTAAATGGAATTTCCTAATATGGAAACCGAATGTGAATAAGTTATCCTGTAATTTATAAGCGAACTTTGCTTATATATTCAGTAGAATTTGTGTTAACCCTCTATATGGCAAACGATGTTTTGCAACGAAGTTCATACCATGTGCTCCACTCGAAAAACAAATAATAAGTTCTTCAACAAATAATAACAATAAGTTCTTCAAATGCATATTAATTAAAAATTAATTGCGACTGCATATTAATTAAAAATTAATATGACGTTAATATAACACTGTACTAAAATACATTATAAAATTTGCCCTGTGGCGATGTCTCAACTTAAAACGCAAAAGTTGCCAACCCTAAACGTAAAAACCATACGTCAATCTGGTAACATTGTGAAATAGAGACGGAGGAGATTAGAAAAATAAACAAAAATCTAAAAATAGAATATTTGTGTGTTTGTTAGTGTTGTCACTTCTGAGTATAATATACAATAACAGAAAAAGCTAATAGGAAAGAAAACTGCAATTTAGCTGCATTAGATTCTAGGCCATACTTGGGTGTGATCGCTAAACGGTCATGACTTGGTATTATTACGTTTGTAATGTAAGATGAGCGCAGGTTTGATTCCTACAGCCGCAGGTTGTTGAAAAATTTATCATATAGAGACAATCTGACAATTATAAGACACAAATAACAAATAGTAATACAATTTAAATGGAAAATCACTGATGAGCCTGTCCATAAAAAGTCAGAAACTAGTCTAGTCTGATTTAAAAATTAATAGTGTTTATAATTTTTAGAGAAAAACGTCTATTCTTATTCTTAATCTCAACATTTCTAAAAGATTTTTTATTTTGTTTTCCCTCGAAATAGCTTAATCTCTTATTATAAAACATTTATTTGGAGCATTTATGTTTAGCTTAAAATAGCCCGCATAGAGGTGGGCCGGTTAGAGGGTTATAAAGAGTGAGATCAAAACAAATCCTACGTACAACTGCTTTTGTGTACGCCACTGAACTTGTTTTCTAATCAAGTTACCTTTAAGAAGGTTGCCAGATTAATTGTGCAAAATATTAGCGATATTGAATTATTAGTTTGTTTACAAATCGCTAATTTACAAAAAGACTGTCATAAGTCAAAAAAAGCGATGTTTGAGGTAATGATGCAGATTTATTAGTTATATCCTACTTAATATTGTGTAAAAATTTCATATTAATATAATGTATAATTTTCGAGTTAGAGGAGAATATATTTTATTTTTTCTGGAAAGTTGATGCAAAGAGTATATACTTTATAGAGAAACTGTGCTACTCATAGGTCTATGAATTATTACAGGTCAATTACTCAATTACACCCAATTACATGTAATTAGAGGTACAAATGTAATTGGCCTGTAATTAAATACACAAATATTGGTATTATGTCCCATATCTGGAATTGACAAAATTTAAAATGTTCCAAGCAAGCGTTTAAGCCAACAAGTGTGAACGTAGGTCTGAAATAATTATATGATAAATTTCACAAGGGAATGATTTTGAAATGTAATTGACGCCGCCCATGTCTGCCAAATAAATAGAGAAAGGGTCGAGCGGGTGCAGATATGGATTGAAAACTTTAAACGCGTTTTCTGAAAATCACATTTTTTGAGTTATTTCAGTCTCTCAGTAAATGACAGAAATGGAATTTGTACAAAAAGTGAGGGCAAAAAAAATAAGTTAAATTTTTTCCAAAAAAAATTAATTTCTTACAAAAAAAAAGAACTCAGAACAATCAAATGATAAGATTTTTTTTTTAATTATTTATGAAGGCTACAAAGCAAGTTCTAAATACTGTCACTTTTTTTTAGAAATGGTCTGTCCGTATCAATTAGGGCACTAAAGAAGCAAAAAAAATCTCAATTACTCACTTTTTGTTCAGATTCCATTAGTAAGCGAAATAATGAGCCGATAGCTTTAATTTTTTGCACACATAATCTGACAACATTCTTAACCCTCTAACTGGCAAACTATGTTTTGCACCGAATTTCATACCATGTGCTTCACTCGAAAAACAAATAATAAGTTCTTCAACAAAATTGTTTATCGTTGCCTAATTTAGGCGATATGAGCCAAAATAATTAAGGGTGTATTTTCAAAAGTTTTGAACAAAAATTATTTCTCTTACCAAGATATAACCACATTCCAAAAACTATTTTTTTCTGCTCCTATTTAAGAAGATATCGGGATTTTCGCTTTTTGGAAAAAGCGAAATTAGGCGAAAAAGTAGCGAAACTTCAATTTATATTGTTCAAACTTCAACGCTTTGCTATCAATACTTAATGTCTTCCTTCTGCCAAATTTCATAAAAAACCGTCTATTAGTTTATAAGTTAAGATGACATCCTTTAGAGGAATCCTGATAATATCCTGTGAGGCCTTGAACCAAAGTAAGGACTTATTATTAAAGATAAAGCTTCAATCTTTCTTATATTTTATTATAAAGAGTTTTTAGTCAACTTAAATTGGATTTTGAGATTTTTGAAACTATGTTTATTCAAAAATAATTTTTTTTTTTTAAATTTTACGAACCGTGGACCGCACACGAAAAATTTCTTTGCAAAAAATTTAGCAAATTTAGTTTTATATCGGAATATATTAATTTCTAAGTATAAAACGCTCATTTGACGCATTTGTGGTAAATTTTATAAAAACTGCCCTGAGGCAGCATTACCCGTTAGAGGGTTAATTTACCGATTTAGAGTAGAAGGGGGAGTTTTCGCCTCTGGGCACATATGCAACTCCCGATTTTCGCTGTATTTAAAAGAGTTATTAAATTGTCTCTTTCCATAATTTGTGCATTTATTGATCATCTTTCATGTCACCAAATTTTACACTGTAAAGGGTGATTTTTTAAAAGCTTTCGAATTTGATTAAAAAAAAAACACATACAATTTAGAGAAATGTATGAAATATTTATTTGAGTTGATAGAACGATCTATATAATTCAATGTTTAAATATGATTTCATGTAAATCTTGACCGCGGCTACGTCTCAAATGGTTCATACGCTGGATCTAATTGTGGCATACTCTCTCCAACATATCGGCCGGTATCTCACGAATAAATTCTTCAATATTGGCTACCATTGCATGAGCCTTAACATAGCCCCACAAAAAATAGTCTAACGGCGTTATATCGCACGATCTAGCTGGCCAATTCGCCGGCTCCGAACGTGAAATAAACTGTTCACCGAACCACCAACATCCAGCTCTTCCATTTTGGGAAAAAAAAAATTTGAAATCATCGCACGCCATTCACAGTAACGTTCCTGCCTTTGTCGTCTTTGAAAAGGTACCGTCCTTTTGCTGCCACCGGCCCATAATCCACACCAAACAGTGCATTTTTCGGGATACATTGCAATGTTCTTGCAATGCTTCTGGCTGCTCTGCACAACAAATACGGCAATTTTGCTTGTTCACGTATCTACTCAAACAGAAATCAGCTTTGTCGCTGAACACAATTTTAAGATAAAAAAGTGGATTTTAATCCAACTTTGCCAGCGCCCATTCACCAAAAGTTAGCCGTTGTGGTATGTCGTGTGGCTTCAATTCTTGCACCAGCTGTATTTTAAAAGGTTTTACACCCAAATCCTTCCTACAAATTTTCCACGTAGTGAAGTAACAGAGGCCCAATTGCAGCCAACGTCGCCAAATCGACAGTTCTCGGTCATCAACAAAACTGGCGGATACAGCTGCGATATTTTCCTCTGTCCGCGCTCTAGGTATGCGTGTTGGTGGTTTAATGTCCAATAATATAAATTTGGTGCGAAATTTAGTAACAAGATTCCAAATCGCCTCTTCAAAAGGTCTGTCAAACTGGACATAAATTGAATGAAGTGCACGATGCACTTAACCGAGCATAAATTTTGATAAGGAAATTCAATAATCTACAAGCGTTGTTCGTTTGTGAGTGGATTCATGGTTAAATTATAGAACAAACTGAACATGTTTAACGGTAACACGTTACTCGACACAGCTGAGCTGCAAAAAACAGTGTTGCGAAAAATCAAGTTGCTAAAAAATCACCCTTTACTTAGCATGTTTTCCTATCCCCGAACATGTTTTTGTGTTTTTTGGGTTGCAATAAAAAAGTATATAGAGTTAGTATATTTGGAACAACTTTTTCATTTCGTATATTAAAACATAATATCCTTCAAGATGTCAAAGCGTTGATATTAGTTTATAATTGTAGCACGAATTTTTTAGAATTTATTTCTAATAAGTGTAAAAAAATAAAAAAATATGTAATCGGCAGATCATGGGGTACATACGCCTGGCCACCAGGTGGGGTAGTTTCGTCAGCCTCAATTGGCAGCACTTTAAAATACGTATACGTTATATTAATTCGTTACATGGTTATATGTGTTGCACGGATCAGACGTAGTTTTCATTCAACTAAATTGAAGAAAAGAAACTTTTAAAATTTTTTTTTGCTGAAATTACAGCTATTTGTATCCATTTATTTTTATTTAATAAAAAATACAAGTTTTCCACCAGAAACGTTATATTTATAGCTGACAATTGTGCATCATCAACACGGCGAGTTTATCCCATAGGTGGGGCTGTTTAGCCGATTTGAGTTACTTTGGAATTCTTAAATAAAGAAATATAAGGAATAATGATTATTTATATTTTAAACATACAAATTAAAGTTAAGATGTGTAAAATTTAGATAAAAAAGAATTAAAAAAAAAAAAAATTATTGGTTGAGTAACGATAGCACTTAAAAAAAAGTGGCGAATCCTTTCCCGGCTACAGTGAAAAGAAACGCGTATTTACATACAACTGTGGATACTCAAACGAAAGGAAATGTCCTCATGTTTACAAAAATGTCCTCATGTTCACATAGAAAAAACCTCTAAGTCCGGCCAAAGGCCAGCTACGCGGAAAACTTTTCAAACAGGAATACTTTAAGATGTTAGATTACCAAACATAAATACACTGAGAGAACTGTCTGCATGATATCAACGAATTTTTGCATTAGATCTATGAAGTGTCACTGAAACTCGTAAATTGAAACTTTTCATTAAATGAATGCAGTTATTGATAAAATCTAATGAAATATTTAATTTCATTTATTGAAAATTTCACAACACTAATGAAAATGTTTCATTAAAACTATGAAGCTTTTTCATAAAGTTTAAGAAATTTTTCATTCATTTTGTGAAAAAAACTTCATCAGTTTAGTGAAGAAATTTCATTAAAACTCGTCCAAGAAATTCGCTCTGTGTAGTATTGCGGAAGGTGCACAGAGAACACATATTCGTGCTGACAATCGCATGTGTTTCCAATTGAATGGTTTTGTTGTGGTTACCGAAGTTTTTTGTTAACACCCTGCGGGAAATGGACCAGTCACTGGTATGGTCATGTGACTAGAACTTTGTGTGTATGAACCTGTCCTAGTTTCGGTTCTGTTATATGAAAGTGACCGGTACTTTTAACATGGGCTTGTCATAGGAGGTGACAATTTGCTACCTGTGGAGCACTGTGTGACGTATCGAATAACTTGACCAAGGTAACCTATCACCATACAGACTGAAATGAATATACTACGGGACAAGTTAGAAGTAGGTAGCGTCAAAGTATGACCATTTTAGGTTTTATGTGATATGCAACACAACCTGTGGGAAAAAAAATTATCACGTGACTGGTGTAGGTATACGTATCTTAGAACTGGAGAACAATTTTTGAAGGAAAAGCAGTCACATATTAAACGCAATGTGTTCTGTAATAGGGGTAGTTTGACTGAAATAGTTTTGAGACGTACCAATGCACTGGTCTAAGGGTACATGTCGCCGGGCATGCGAAAAGTAATTAGCAAGTAACCTGTCACTTTTTATTGAGCGTATGTCCTATTATGCACGAGTTACTAAATAGCCCGTCCGGAACCAATCACTGCACTTTTCCAAAACAGTGTGTCTTACCCCCTCTTCAAAAAAACCTTAAAACAAAAATCAATTTTATAATTATCTTATTTTGTCTATACCCAACAAAAAACTAAGTTTAAGATCGCGACTTTTGGCGAGAAATCGCCATATCTGGCAACCCTGGTCACAGTTCCGTGTTCAGTTCTTTTAAACCAGTGGAGTGTTAAGTCTTCATTTCAACTGTCACATAGTCGGTACAGATAAAATTCCTTCAGTATTATGTCTGCTGTGTAGCAGTCAAGTGACTGAATCCTTTGGCACTCATTGCCATGTTTTCATCCACTGCTAATGGTTTTGAACCAGTTCAATGACCGGTAATAACTTCAACTGGAACTGCCCTAGTTGCTTCAGTACACTTTGATGTTATGTTACATTTTCTCCAGTTACTTGATATATCTGGTAGCAACCAGTGAATGTTTTGTCACCATAACTAAAGTCACGTGATTGGTCATTTCCCCAAAATTAACACTTTTTGGTGCACCACAATTTTGGTTTCACCAGTTTCGTGACGTGCCCCCAAATCATATATCACAGACTTGTCACTTTGGATCAATCGACCCTTCGTTTCCCGCAGGGCATATACAAATATCAGAATACCGAAAAACTCGGCGTTTCTAACAATCCCGAAAAATACCGGAATTTTGTTATCGGGATTTTCAAAATCCCAAATCCACGAATTTTTAAATATCAATCGTGATTGGCATACCTATTCTGTAGCTATTAAGTACTCTTTATTAACTACTTATATTGCCGGTAATAAATATGGACCTATCTCCCTACCGGATATGAATTCCCCATTGACCTCTTGTGCATTAAACTTCACCTACTAAATTCATGTGTAAACTTAATTTAAAAAAAACGGCACTTGAACCCCTTGAGTTTTAAGCCTCTCAAATAATTTGGCATGAGCTTGAGAAAATTTTGACGATAGTTTTCTAAGAACAATAATCATTTTTATAAATCATTTATTTTATTTTTTTTTTAAAAATAAATAAAAATAAAAAAAAAAATGAAACATTTAAAATTTTGAAAATGTTGAGGTTAAGAAGAAGAAGAATAGACGTTTTTCTCTAAAAATTATAAACACTATTAATTTTTAAATCAAACTAGACTAGTTTCTGCCAGTGATTTTCCATTTTTAAATTGTATTATTATTTGTGTCTTATAATTGTCAGATTGTCTCTATATGATAAATTTTTCAACAACCTGCGGCTGTAAGAATCAAACCTGCGCTCATCTTACATTACAAACGTAACAATACCAATTTTGATTTACGAGCTCTCCGAAGTTGTCTGCTGAGATACGCCTTTTGTATTCCAAACCAGTGATGCAAAACGTGGCACAATAGGGCCATTTGTGGCACTTTTGACTGCTTGATGGCCCTGTGGCACTTTCTTATCTATTCTGGCACTTTCAGCTCAAAATTGAACTAACTACTTTAAACCGTTTAGTTCAGACTTTTATGAAATTTGCCTGATTTTTTTCATTCGATGAGAGCATATGCTAGTTCCTTAGAGAATGAAAAACGGGGAGTTGTTTAATTTTTTATAAAAATCGCATTCAAAATAATATATTTTCGTACCAGGAGGTCAGGTTTTAAAATTTTTGAATGCAGGACGATAACATTTTTAAATCTTTTTATATTTGTCCAAATTTTTAAAAGAAGTGCCGCAATTCATTTTTTATTAAAAAAATGTGTTTTTAAAAATGTTATGTAATCGCAAGAGTGGAAATAACTTATGAGAATTCATAAAATATGTTAAACTTTATTGTCAGAGGGGTTTGTCTTGCATTTTTAAAAAAGCATTAAAATGACGAACTCTAATTAACAAATTAATATTATTTTTATTGTAGTAAAAGTATAATAATCGAATTTTTTAAAAAATATGGCCCTACAGGGATGGGATTTTCAAATAGTACCAACCAGCATAAAAAATAGTACTTTTCGACCCTCATAGTACTAAATACAAGTTTTTATTATAAATTAACGTTTTTAAAATTTATTTGTATATAAAAACAAAATTTTGTTGATTTTAGTTACAGAATTTATAAAAATTATCAGACTATTTCTTAAAGTCACCTTTTTTTGCAAAGAAATCTATTTCATTACTCATTCGATTTTAGAATCACAATGCAAATTTGACGATGTTGGCAATTTCCTTTTTTCAATTTTACTTTTTTAAGATATTTATTTTTCACTTTTCGAACACTTTTTTTTTACTCGAACTCAAATAAAATCATCTTTAATCAATTCCATTTACAACGATTGGATCCAAATAAATACATTAGATAAATGTTAATTTATGAATTTGTAATTGAATTAAATGTTGAATCTTGAAGTTTCTCTGAAGTTTCTAAAAATAGAACTGTTGTGTTGTTGGAGTTGTACTTCTGAGATTATGTATGCAAGAACAAAAAACACCGTGTATTGAATAAAACTAGTTTTAATCACAACAAAACTCGACCTGACGATAGATCAGTGCGCTAAAGCGCTCTGTCTAACGTGTGGTGCGAGTGCATGTGGCATTAGAAATCAGTTTATCTATACCACGGTCAGTGATTGCACAGAAAATTTCATATAGACGCAATCGAACAAATAAAAACCTAACAAATATTACATTATTCAAAAAACAGGGTCACTGACGAAGGTTCAATACCAGAAACTGCGCAGTCTGATTAAGGAAAATTGAAAAATTTACAATGTAGTTATGATTTTTAGAAAATACACTCATTCTTCTCTACCACGTCTTTCACAATTAAAATTAAATAAAATTGCATATTAATTATAGTATTAATTGCAATTGTGTGAAAAATACGTTAAAATTCAAACTCAATCTTTAATTTTTATTTATATGTAAATAGTACTAAAAAAGTCAAAGGAGTACCATGGTACTTTTCCGGATCAAATAGTACCAAAAAAGTTCTATAGTACTAACTTTATCATCCCTGTGGCCCTATCAATGGCATTTTGGCCCTTTTAAATTGTCAATTTGGCCCAAAACAATAAAACTCAAAATGCATCACTGTTCCAAACATATTATTAAAATCCGTTTTTTTTTTTTAAATGACTCAAATAAAACATATTTTAAAGAAAAACATTTTAATATACCAAAATTGTTTAAAAATGTCATCAAGAAGAGAAATATGTGTTTGTATTTACAAAAAATTAAATATTTTTGCTTGTATGTATTAATTTAGCTAAATTTTGAGGCATATTCCTACGAAAAAGTTTGTGACTCTTGTTAAGACTGTATTCACCATGAGTTTGCCGTTGCAAGAGTCACAAAAAATTTCTTTATGTGAAATTTTGTTTAAAAAATACAAAAAAAAAATAAAATGACAAATAAAATAATAATTTTATTGTTGTTTTGTATAGAAAAGTCACAAGTAGGAATAGGACCGTTGAAATGACTGAATAATAATATGTAGCACTGGAACAATAAAAAAATTATGGAGAAATAATAATTTTTGAGGTTCTGAGATTTTTAAAGTTTTTATAGAAGACATTTTTAAGTAAAAAAAGCAATTTTTAAGAAAAATTTTCAGAACGTTTTGTTTTTAACAAATAATTTTGTAAGTTTAAGGTTACTAATATATTGAGGCTAAAAAGGAATAGTTAAGAAAAAACCGGTTATTCGACAACAAAAAAACAATTTATTCGATATCCGAAAATTTAACTTTTTAGAAAAACCGAAACCGACAACACACAAAAAACCAATTGAAACCGGGTTTGAAAAACCGGCTCCATCACCCTATTATGGTAGTTAAGGGGCAATTCGAAAGCTATCCATCACTGTCCATCCATTTCTACTATTTCCTGGAACTACTATGTAATGTTACTATTAATGTTGCCTTACTTATTTGCAAAAAGGGCTCATATATGAACATCAAGGAAGTAAGATTTTGAAACATATAAAAATGGTGTATCTAATCAGTTTTATAAACCCATTTTAAAGACCGTTTGTAAACAACTTCAATTCGTAATCTAATTTATAAGAATTTATTTTAACATTTTATTAAGTTCAGAAGTGGTTTCTACCATTTTTTTTTTTAAATTATTATTTTTGACAAATAAGTCCATACAAAAAATGTGTTTCAGCAATTATTGGTAACCTTACGAAGGGCAAATTAAAACATTGTGGACAAATTTAAGATTATAAGTTTTTTTAAACACGAAATATGATATACTCAAAACGTTGAATAGTTGAACTTTAAGTTCACATTTTCATTTAAAATTTCTAGGCTACAAGATCATAATTAAATCTTACTATTAAATAGCAAATGAAAAGCTTTTTTAATTGTAAGAGAAAACAATTAAAATAATTGAGTAATTCGTATTTTTATCTGTAATGCTACGTTTCCACTTAACGTGTTTTGGATGTGTTTTGAAAAACATGTAAAAAATGTTTCCTATACATTTTTTTTTGTCACCAAAACACATGTTTTGCTCAAAACATGTAAATACAGTATAAGGTCATGTTTAAAAAACTTATAATGTTAATATTGTTCACAATGTTTTAATTTAATGTGGTCGTATTATACTTTATTTTAAAATTGTTTAAAATGTCGTTCCATGTGATGCGACAATAAGCAGAATGTTTGCGCTGACATCAATACATACATGTTTTGACATTTAAAAACCTTTTATTGCAATTTGTCCTTTTAAATAATATCGCTTTTTTTATTAAAATGGGTTTTTTAAATGCAAACTTTTCTAAAAAAAAAATTACAAAAAACCTTTTTGCAAGTATAAAGCATTGAAAATTATTTAATTTCTTTTATTAGAATTACAGATGACACTGATAGCCAGTACGTCTAGTTTTAAGATTTATATATTCTTGCCGTAATTAAAGATTTTATTAATAATCTTGTCTGAAATCATAGAACCAATGCGATTTGTTCTACGATTTCACTTTGAAATCACATTCTCAGAGTGTGGTTCCTTAACTGCTAGTACAAGGATGATCGAGTAGGTTTTTCAAAACCGGTTTTTTTGTGTGTTGCCGGCTTCGATTTTCCTAAAAAGTTAAATTTTCGAATGTCGAATAAACCGGTTTTTTGCTGTCGAATACCAGGCTTTTTCTTAACTAGTCTTTTATGGCTTCAATATATTAAAGTCACAAACTTTATTGTTAAAAGCGCAATGTTCTGAAATGTTTTCTTAAAAATCTGTTCTTGAAATAGAGATAGTTTTTACTTAAAAATGACTCATATAAAGAAGATTTTTTATAACCTCAAAAATTATGACTTTTCTGTGTTATTTTTTAAATTGGTCCAATAAATTCTGTCATTTTATATTTTTTGTAAATGGAATCAAATTTTTTCTTTTTTTAGACATTTTTAAACAATATTAGTAAATTAAAATTTCGTTTTCAATGATGAACGGTTCTTAATAAATTGTTTTGAATGCAAAAGGTATATCTATCTCATAAATCAAAATTTTAAATGATTTGTAAAAGTTATACTAATTGTTTTTTGAAAACCATTGAAATTTTTTTATTTCAAGCTCATTAAAAATTAATAATAATTTCTCAAATAAAAAACTTAAATTATTTAAATTTATAAAAAATAAAAAAATAATAAAAATCTATATTTGAATATAATTGTATGACATTTAAAAACCGGTTAACCGATTTTTTCAAATCCCCAAAACCGAAACCGTTTTTTTTAAATTTCAACTATTCGGAAAAACCGAAAACCGGTTTTCGAAAACGATAACCGTAACTAGTACGCTTCATGCCCTTCCGGCCATTTGTTTCGCTGCTCATTGCTTCTTATATTATGCTCCGTTATCCAGAAAATGATAGGTCAACCTTGGGTTTATGTTAAATCTCGATATACGTTCCGATTGACTCGAGAAAATACTTTAGACTACGACAGATCTCTCCTTCACTCATTCTATGTAGTATCTATCCGATTCTGTAGCAGGGATCACAATTTACAAAAAAAAAAACTCTATATTTATTAGTAAGATCCTTATGGGTCTCAAATCTTATCGTAGTGCAATCAGAGTAGCGCATGTCTTAATAAAGATCAGAAAATTTAATATTTTTTACAAGGTTTAGTAGATGATCGGGAAACAGTTAATGATAAATTCGATAGCGATTTTCTGATGCAGAAAAAAACAAGTTTCTGACCATCATAAGAGCGATATTTGAAGGAGTTTTTTTGCATTTCAAGGCATTATGGACAAATTTTGATATTTTAGAAAACTTTGTTGCGCCGATTTTTTTTTTTTTTTTTTTTTAAAAAAGCGAGGCAACACTCAGGAAATACTTCCTATATTTAGTGTGTTGCTTTCTTTGGAAAGGGATAGTATAGAGATGAAAGGTGGGGAAAGATGAAGGGCTTCAGACATGGCAACACTGTAATTGCGCGAGATGATAAGTCTTAGAACAGTTGTTGCTCGCCACCTGATGGAGAGTTGGCGAACTTATTGAAGCAATGTAATTTTGTGTGTAAAATTTAGGAAAAGTGCCAAAGTTTACTCGTAAAGATACCGCAGCATTTTTACCGATTTGTCCAAACGTTCGGCGGCCGAACTAGTAAAATAGTGGCATAAATTTGGATTTTTCCTTAAATTTCACATTCAAAAATTTGTTGAATAGACTTAGAATACTATGAAGTTAACCCCACTGCAAATGTAGTTAAAAACAAATGAAATTTCACTTTAAGAAAGGACGACTTACATTTTACTAAATGCAACTAACATTGCCATTTGTTTTTTAGTGTTCAAAAAATGACTAACAATTGTAGTAAAAATAAACCACATGTTTGTAAAAACTAAAATAATAATTTTTTTTAATGAAAATGAAAATTATTCAAGTTCGAGGCCATATACTCTATATTTCTTCATTAGGATATTGTCCTAACAAATAATCTATAGAGTTTTTGTTTTCAAATTTATTATTTGACCCTTTCAGGAATGTGTTGATAGATCTATTTCGGGAATTTTCTAGGTTCCCATCATCAGAACACGTTTTGAAAGCGGTAACAATGCCATGCCAAACCTCAAGCATTCATATGAACTAGTTTACTCACTACATGAGAACTAATATACATATGAGTTTGAAATTAAAGATTATAACCATTGATCAAAAAATAAATTGAAAACTTGTTTGATGTGCAAGATCCACCTCTGGTGGATATTCAATACACGTTTTTTTTTTTTTGTTTCTCTCTCCTTTTTTATATTTTGTTAAGTTAGGTAACAAAACAGGGAAAGTAAACTAGGCGGTACTTTGCCTTTTTTCACAAGTTTGTTATAATTTTTATTAAAAATAAAAATTATGTTTTTTCGACCTTTAATTGTGCAATGAAAATGAAAATTATTCAAGTTCGAGGCCATATACTCTATATTTCTTCATTAGGATATTGTCCTAACAAATAATCTATAGAGTTTTTGTTTTCAAATTTATTATTTGACCCTTTCAGGAATGTGTTGATAGATCTATTTCGGGAATTTTCTAGGTTCCCATCATCAGAACACGTTTTGAAAGCGGTAACAATCCCATGCCAAACCTCAAGCATTCATATGAACTAGTTTACTCACTACATGAGAACTAATATACATATGAGTTTGAAATTAAAGATTATAACCATTGATCAAAAAATAAATTGAAAACTTGTTTGATGTGCAAGATCCACCTCTGGTGGATATTCAATACACGTTTTTTTTTTTTTTTTTGTTTCTCTCTCCTTTTTTATATTTTGTTAAGTTAGGTAACAAAACAGGGAAAGTAAACTAGGCGGTACTTTGCCTTTTTTCACAAGTTTGTTATAATTTTTATTAAAAATAAAAATTATGTTTTTTCGACCTTTAATTGTGCAATGAAAATGAAAATTATTCAAGTTCGAGGCCATATACTCTATATTTCTTCATTAGGATATTGTCCTAACAAATAATCTATAGAGTTTTTGTTTTCAAATTTATTATTTGACCCTTTCAGGAATGTGTTGATAGATCTATTTCGGGAATTTTCTAGGTTCCCATCATCAGAACACGTTTTGAAAGCGGTAACAATCCCATGCCAAACCTCAAGCATTCATATGAACTAGTTTACTCACTACATGAGAACTAATATACATATGAGTTTGAAATTAAAGATTATAACCATTGATCAAAAAATAAATTGAAAACTTGTCTGATGTGCAAGATCCACCTCTGGTGGATATTCAATACACGTTTTTTTTTTTTTTTTTTTGTTTCTCTCTCCTTTTTTATATTTTGTTAAGTTAGGTAACAAAACAGGGAAAGTAAACTAGGCGGTACTTTGCCTTTTTTCACAAGTTTGTTATAATTTTTATTAAAAATAAAAATTATGTTTTTTCGACCTTTAATTGTGCAATGAAAATGAAAATTATTCAAGTTCGAGGCCATATACTCTATATTTCTTCATTAGGATATTGTCCTAACAAATAATCTTATATATAGATTATTTGTTAGGACAATATCCTAATGAAGAAATATAGAGTATATGGCCTCGAACTTGAATAATTTTCATTTTCATTGCACAATTAAAGGTCGAAAAAACATAATTTTTATTTTTAATAAAAATTATAACAAACTTGTAATAATTTTTTTTTTTAGTTTTTAAAATTTCAAAAAACTACTGTAAAAAAATGAATGCAAAATCATAAAACAATCATTTGATGTGGTTTGTTTTTTTTTTAAATGAACTGCAAATGACTGACATTTGCATTCGAAATTAAGTAACTGTATTACAACCTAAACAACTACATATTTTTACAGCAGGAGTTCCCTGAGTGTATGTTCAAATTAAAAAATATAGTTGTGCCCCGAAATATTATATTGGGCAAAAATGAAAAATGCAGAGAAAAAACAGATTCCTGCTGACAACCGATATTTTTGTCTATCAAATGGTACGGTTCTGGCAACCAAATTTGTTTGGTTGTGACACCAAAAAATCTGTTCAGACAACAAATCTTTGAATGCGACCACTAAATTTCGGTTGCCTTAACAAAACCATAAGCTTACCATTTGATTAGCACAAAATTCGATTTCAGCACGAATCAGACTTCTAGGTGTGCACACAGAAAACAGTTTTGTAGTTGCAACCGAATTTTTTGCCAACCGAATTTTTGTGGTTCAACGTACTATCATTATTAATAAATCTTAATACTATTGTAACACAGACATTTATTAACAAATTTGGAATTTTTATTGTAACAATTGAATATTTTATGTTTATGGATTATAATATTCTATAAATAGATTCACAACATGCGTTCAACAAAATTTATTTCATTAATAAAAAATTATATGCCTCAAACTGGGCTCGAACCAGCGACCGTCCGTTTATCTTGCCTTAACCCAGTTTAAACTTGTTTTTTTAAATTTCAACCTTGAATATTTTTCAGTTTCAAATTTAAATATTTGTCTAAAAATAGATTTGTATGTACAATAGAAATTCGGTTGCTAATCTCAATGTTTTATTAGAGTTACCAAAATTATATTATTTTAAAATTATTTTATTAATAAAAAATTCTTCTCCGCGAACTAGGCTCGATCGTCGCCGGGATCTGCTTGCCAGTCAAGTACTTTATCTCTAGTATAAACTTATATTTTAAATAGCGTTTTTTTTTTGCAGGCGCAACTAAATAGTTTATACAAGGGATAAAATCTCCGAAAAATGGTTGGTTGTTGGTAATAAAGGTAACTTTATTTTGCCGCTATTTTGGTAAACATTAGTCTTGATAGTTCATATTTGGCAGTCGTGAAGTTGGGAGGAACAACGTACCAACAAAACGCACTATTTATCGTGTAGTGAATGATTTCGAAGAAAGAGGGTCTGTAGGGGATAGGCCCAAGCATGTACCACAACGTACTGCAAGATCGGCTGAAAACATTATTGCTGCTCAAGAAAGTGTTCAAACAATCCATCAACCTCAATTCGACTCAGTGCTCAGGAGTATGGTCTTCAAAGAACAACTTTGGTCAAAATTTTACACAAGGATTTGCATTTGTTTCCATTTATGATTCAGTAGTATCAACAAGACGGTGCCACATCGCATACAGCCAGGATTACAATGGCATTACTGCGAGACCTCTTTCCACAACAAGTTATTTCAATAAATGGTGATATTGATTGGCCTCCACTGTCGCCTGATTTGACTGATATTCGTGATGAAAATAACGAAATACCGCGTGAAATGTGTGAGAATGTAATGAAAAATGTGCTCAAAAGGGCTCGCATTTGTGAGGCTAACAGAGGCGGACATTTATCTGAAATTGTATTCCATACATAATTGCCGACATTAAATAAAACATTTTGTCAATATAAGATCCGTTCTCTTTCATTTATTCAAAAATTATAAACAAACAAAGTAGTATACCTTCCCGGCGGACACCCTGTAGAAGATAATATTTTTTCCATATTTATAAGGAAAACCAATAGTTTGAATGATGTGACTGTGTTTTGGTTAATTTTTTATATTTTCTGTTTGCAATGTAGTTTAATTATTCTGATGGTGAATTTTAAGTACTTACAATTAAAATTATTGAATAATGATTAAATTTTGTATATTACAATAGAATTCCAACCAATTTATTCTCTGTGTATGCCTTCGTAATTTTTTGTCTTCCCACAACATATTCAAAATTTTAAGGATTTTGGAGATAAACTCTTAGAAACCTTCCTTGTAAGAAGAATCATGTATTTTTCAAGCTTATTCCAGTTTCAGACTGGCTGATCTCGCTTTAATTATATGCCATATTATGATTATGAAAATATCGGTTAGGGCTTTCTGTAACTATAAGTACATTTTTCTGGGTCACCTTTATTTGACAAGGTTATAACAAATTCAAAAACTCTGCAAGGAATTCGATTACATAGCGTAGGCTTTCTCTTTTAATTTTATGAGATATAAATTAGTTGGTGATATCTTAATTTTCTGCTACTTTCTGATTGTTGTATTATTTATCTTTATGCCTTCAAAATAATCTTGATACGTGAAAATTTATATCCCATAGTACCTTGTAACACAGTTTGTTGATCATAAATATTTCCATATAATAAAAGCCACCATTAATGATAATAATAAACCGCAACTAAATATAAACAGGAAGAAATTAATAATGTTTTTACCTACAAACATACACAGGAAATACAATTTTGTATGAATAATGCATGGATGGTAACCGATTTGATAAGGGTATCGGTAAGGGTGGCGCTATTTTCGTTTATTTCGCTCATACATGGGACTCATGAATTAAATGAACTAATGAAATGTTGATTTAATTACAATTGTGTTGATATCAATGGTAATGAAATTAATTTCATTATAATTTTTCTTTTAATTTTATTGATTAATGAAAATGGGTTTAAATTTCATTACCATTAGTAATGAATCAATTAAAAAAAATATTTACCATTGAAAAATATTCTTTAAAAAAAAAACGTGAAAATGCTGAAATCAGAGATGGAAAGTAATAGCTCAGACTCATGGTTATTTTAAATAATTAATGAGCCCGAAATTTCTAAATTATATAGATATTACTTTGCAGACTAGTTTGTAACCAAGTAAAGTAGAACGAAATTGAATGGAACGAGTTTAATTGGGACACTAAACACAACGAACGAAACGAAATATAAGGGGGTGCAAAATTTGAATTCGGAGTGTTGCTTATTATTATTATCATCACACATATCAATTAACAAAATAATTAAGTCACCCTGTGACAATTTTCTAAAAATAAATTCTTCAGGATCGCTTCCAAAGCCGCATCTGTTGTATTATAATTATCGGGCCGTGTTTGTTTACGCATATACAACAGAGTTCCTCATTTTGAAGCTTTTTAAAAAAATGCACGATGCACATGTTAACATGTTTTCGGTATACCGTGAGCCAAAATGGTATTAAAAATATAGAATGGAACATTGGTCCAAAATGGAACGATATTGAATGGAACTGAAACGAATGGAAACGGAACACTTAACACATTTGTGTTACATGCTACATAGGTGAAGTTTTTTCCGTTTTTCGATATCTCGCATAGTTTTTGAGGTACTTGCCATTTTATAAAATGTTGTTTTTTGAAATGGCCAGTATCTCTGAAACTAAACCAGATATACCAAAACGTACAATACTCCGCAGGAGTATTAATACACCCTGTTAATACGGATAGGCTAGATCCGGGAAAGATCCGGAACGATTAATTTTTTATGGACCAACCACAGGGTATCGTGACAATATTTTGTTGTTGTTTTTGTTTTTTCTTTGATATTTTAAATTTTGAATCTCGCTCCTAGACGAGGACAAGAAATTCTCATTGAGTTTGTGATTTAACATAACAAATATCTCTAGAAATTCCAATAACAAAGTCCCCTGAATATTTCCTTGGCAGGAATGAAATCCGGATAGGGACACGCCTACATCAGATTGTTTTTCACAATTTGTTAAATAAGTTTTTGGACTTTAGCACATTTAATTACTATAAATGCAATTAATGTTTATCCCGATGAAAATAAATTTAAATAACAAATATGCAGATGCTTGTGCAAATTTAAATGTAACTGACACTAATAGAAAACATATGATTTTCTATTGTTGACTTACTTGAATAAACGTCACTACATTGCTAGGTCTGTCAAAAAAACAGAGTAGTATTTGGAAGATGACAAAGCCAATTGTGACAATATTTTGTTGTTGTTTTTGTTTTTTCTTTGATATTTTAAATTTTGAATCTCGCTCCTAGACGAGGACAAGAAATTCTCATTGAGTTTGTGATTTAACATAACAAATATCTCTAGAAATTCCAATAACAAAGTCCCCTGAAGATTTCCTTGGCAGGAATGAAATCCGGATAGGGACACGCCTACATCAGATTGTTTTTCACAATTTGTTAAATAAGTTTTGGGACTTTAGCACATTTAATTACTATAAATATCGTAATTTTTTATTTACCCATATACGAGTACTTACATGAAAATACAAATTAAAACACTCCGATAATAGAATGGAACATTGGTCAAAATGGAAAGATACAGAACGGAATCGGAACAATTGACACATTTGTATTATTGGTATGTGTCGTTTATGTCAGGTTTTGCAAAATTTTTGTCCGTTTTGCTATATCACGCTTAGTTTTCGCCATACTAGCCATTATACAAATAGGCTAGGTCCGGAAAAGATCACGAGGATTTCCTTTTGTATAAAGTGGTCACTAGGTGATTTATTATATATTTTTATTATATATTTTCCGATAAAGCAAAGTTCGTTATCAGTTCAATACAATTTCGTTACCTGTAACTAATGTTCCAATTCCACTCGTTCCCGGTTCCATTAAATATCGTTCATGGTTAGAATTTAAATTTCACTCATTCTCCGTTCCATTTAAGCTCGTTCACAATATTAAGCACTCTTATTCCAGTCATTGCTTGTTTTATTCCATATCGCTGCGAATTCACAAAATTTCACATCTCATCCATATAGTTGTTACATCTTAACAAAAAATTATATATTTTAACTTTCAAACCCTTTTTCCAACCCAGGATTTGTTTTGAAAACTTTTTTTATCAATTGTAATTAGTTTTTTTTTATGCATTAGTGTGATTTCGTTATCATTTGTAATGATTTTACTAAAGGAAAATATTTCACTATCACTAAATGGTAATGAATTTTTTTTCATTTTCATTAGTATAAACTAGTGGTAATGAAATTTCAATAGTAATGAAAAATTCCCAACGTATGATTTCGGTAATGGCATTTAAGTGATAACGATATTACGGCTTTTTAGCGTTAACAGTATTTTACTCATTTCGGTAGCGGTATTTTAGCATTACCGGTATTTTAGGTATTTCGGTAAAGGAATTTTAAGGGTAACGCTATTTTAGTTATTCAGGTATTGTCAATGCTCATCGACATTTTTAGCCACATTATGCACTAATTCCAATCACCTGCTAGTTTATGATCAAACTTTAAGAAAATGTATCTACTTGCATCGATTACACAGCCCCACAAAATTAAAAAAGATTTTTGCTTCTTTGAATTTATCAACTGATTCTAGTTAATTTGGGTGCGCTGAATTCAAATCTGTAATCAGTTTGGAAGATTCTATAGCAGATTAATGCATCTATCATATTTGTGGGTGGGGTTTAAGGGGTTAATTTTTATAAAAAAATAGCAAAATAGCACTATTTTGAAATTAAAAATTAACCCCTTAAACCCCACCCACAAATGTGATTGATGCATTAATCTGCTATAGAATCTTCAAAGAAGAGATTGATACCATAATCTTGGATAAGCTCCTCCTACTTCCTGAGATATGTCCATCCCACACATTGTTACTTTTACAAAATACGGCAATTCCTATGGAAAAGTTTTACTTTTTAAATACTTAAAAAAAAGCTATATCATTAAAACTAGAACTGATAGAGGACAAACTGATTACAGATTTGAATTCAGCGCACCCAAATTAACTAGAATCAGTTGATAAATTCAAAGAAGCAAATTGAGTGTTGGCCTGTGTTATCTTTATTTATGTCGTCAGATTATTTCGCAAACGATATCTTAAGGACAACGCTATTTAAATTATTTCGGTAACGCTATTTTAGAGATAATGATATTTTGTTTACTTCGGTAACGGTATTTTAAAGATATTGGTATAATAATTATATCGGTAACGGTATTTTACGGATAACGGCTTTTCAACCATTACGGTATCGGTATTTTAAGGATAACGATAGTCAGTTTAAAGGGTTCTAAATCCAAAGCGGTATTTTAGAGGTATTTCCTGCCATCCCTGCTATAATATCTTCAAGGATGATATTGTATCATTGTATCATACATACATAGTTCATTGACGCTGTTCTGTAATATTTTCAGTTTTAATAAATAAAATGAAATTCTTAAAAATTTCCTCAATGTTACTGATGTTGTATCTTTCGTCGTTGTTGCTGTTGTTGTCGTTAAAGATCACAGAGATCAAATGCATTACACACTATGGTCAGATTTTACATTTAAATTTTTACATTTATTACATACAAGTCGTTAGTAATTAGTTCTGATTTTTTTAAAGTAGAAGTGCATTTTGATATACCCTATTTTATGTGAGATGGTTGAGTTAGTTATACGTTTAGTTTGTTAATAGGTTTCGGAATGGGTGTCGCAGGACATGACAGTCCTTTCGTTGGATGTTCAATTTGAAGATTATTTAACTGATAAAAAAAGGCATATCTCAAATAGGAAATCATATCTCATTTGACATAGATCGACATTTAATCTTATCCAAGTTTATCTCGAAATTGGGGTATACATTAACCCTCAAACCGACCTAAGGTATTTGCTTTATACCAAACAACAATATGTTCTTCTACAATTTTTTTTTTGTTGCCTACTTTAGGCGATATGGGCCAACACAGGTTAAGATTCGCTCTCATAAACTAATCCATAAAAATCAATAAGATAAGTCGTTAATTATTAAAGTCCAAAAATTAGCCTTTTTGTGCTTATACACTCAAAATAAAAAGTTAATAAAGTCAGCTAATAATTATGCTAAGTCAGCAACATTTTAGTCAGGAAGAGGCTTGCAAAAAAGTTGCTAATGTCAGAAAAGTATTTTGCTGAAAATCAGCGAGCTGATTTTTAACAAAAAATTAGTAGGTTCAGCAAAAGTTTTGCTAACACTCAGTTGCTTAAAAATTCAAAAATCCTTGCTAAAAGTTAATAAAATTTTGTCTGAATATTAGTAGACCAAAAAAAACTCAAAAAATTTGTAGAAAAATTATGCTATAGTTAACTTATTTACTGAAAATCGTAAAAATTTGTTTGTGATTCTTTTAAAAGTAATTCACAATACGTTACAAATTATAAAAATGTTCAAACTCCCAAATTGACGATATGAATTAATTTAATATCTAAAAATATATAGAAATAATTATAAACAAAAACAAAATTATTTTTCAACTACTTACATCAATGGTTGCATCTTTTAAAGGAAGACAAATGCAGTAATTCTAGAAACGAAACACAAAAATAACAAAACATGACATAAGAAAACGGAATCATAAAAAATTATCTAGCAGTGTGTCCTTGTCTTTCCCTTTAGCAAAACGTATATTTGTTTGCAATCTGACCGCTCTACATTAATAATCGCTATAAACATTAAGTTTACAAATAAACATTTAATCTTTAATGAATTTAAATATTTTATTTTGTCTTTAATTTAATTAATTGACAATTACTTTGACAAGCCGATGACAAAACAAAACTAAAGTTTTTTATCTATAATTTATATGTATACACATTGTTAGCGTCCGTTTGTTTTATGTATGAAAAACAGATAGAAAATTCTTCCATGGTTAATTTTTTTATATATTTTACAATTTAATATAATTATCCTAGTCTATACTACCGCTCGACATGCAGCGATATCTACTTCATTCTGCGTATATCTTTCAATCTGGTTGTAGTCCACACTATTAATGTGCTTATTAGCATAATTTTTTTTAGCAAAATAAATTAGTTAAACATTAGTAAAACAGTTAAGTGCTGAATACTTATAACTAAAATTTTAGCTAAAAACTAAATATCAGCAAAAAATTTGCTAAAAAATAGTATAATTGATTTACAACACGTTTTACTAACTTTTCTACTAACTCATTTTTTTTTAAGTGTACTTAAGAAGATATGCCTATTTTCGTATTTCGAAAAACTCAGAATTGAGCGAAAGAGAGCATTAACTTCAATATATATTGATCAAAATTTAAGGCTTTGTTACTACTACACAGAGAGAATTTCTTGGACTGTCTAAAAATGTGCATTTTTGTGCTTATGCTTACAGGGTATTCACATAGACAAGTTAATCTCCGAAAACCGAGATTAACTGCTTAATCGAGAACGAAACAAGGCTATTAAACCATTTTTTAATCTTTTTGATTAACAGTAAATCTAACTTTTTATCTGACTACTATTATTAAACGACTATGTATTATACTACTAATTGTGCGCAGTTCTGTGTTTTTTTCTAAGTTCGGTTGGCAACGCTAACAAAACATATGTACAGAGTCAGTTAAAAATTAACCTTAAGAGGATGCCGCAAAAAAATGTTGGCGCTGTAGACATAACTGTTTACTAACACCGGAATTTTCCTTCTTCCTCTTACGCCGGATCACTGTCATCGCCACCTTGGTATTTTAGACTGACAGAGTTAATATTTTAGCTGTCAAGTTACTCATTCAATTCATATGTAAAGGAGAAAGATTAAAAAGGTGGATTAACTTTAATCAAGTAGATTAATTTCGCAGTCTGAACTCCCTATTAAGAAGATATACCAATTTTCTTTTTTTGAAAAACTCGTTATTGAGCGGAAAAGAGCCTTAACTTTAATATTTATTGATCAAACTTTAAGGCTTTTCTACTACTACACAGCGAGAATTTCTTGGACGAGTTTTTATGAAATTTTTTCACAAAACTAATGAAGTTTTGTGAAAAAGCTTCATAGTGAAACTATTTTTAATTAAACTTTTTCATTATGAAATTCTTAATTAATAAAATGAAATTTTTCATAAAACTGGTTTTCATACATAAAACGAAAGTGTGGATAAAAACAATTTAAATGTTGTGTTGTCACCGGCTTGTTAGGGTAATTATCTATTAATTAAATTAAATAAAAAATAAAGTATTCAAATTTAATACAGATTTAATGTGTATTTGTAAACTAAATATTTTTAGTGATTTTCAGTGATATTCATCTAGTGTGGTCAAACAAATAAAGGGTCCGCCATCTAACGTTTTTTTTTCAACTAGTGCTTATTTCGTGAATGGTAACACTTAGCTCATGTCTGATTTGGCAGATAATTAGTTTTATCCTTCCGCTGAACGAATATGGTTGTGTATACGCTTGAACAACGCTGGGAAATATTCCGACATTACTTTAAAAATCATGGTAATGTTGCAGAATGTGTGCGAAAATTGCGTACGGATTTTGGAAGAAGATCAAGGAGTGGCCGTTACAGTCAGTGGTGATCGTTATCGGGCCATGTTGAACGAATTTTTGTTCACAAAAATTGAAGAGGAGGATATTGGCAACATTTGGTTTCAACAGGACGGCGCTACGTGCCACACAACCGAAGCTACACGCGATGTTTTGCGCCCTGTTTGCTTAATGTGCTTAAAAATTGGACCGATCGTGTAGGCTACTGCATGGCCAGCCGAGGCAGCCATTTGAATGAAATTATTTTCCATTATTAACCGGAAGGATTGTACTTTCAAATAAAACAAGAAATTTGAGAAAATATTCAGTAGTTTTTTTTATGGCATTTTCAAAAAAAAAGTTATTTGGCGGACCCTTTATATGTGCGAAAGAAAAAAGACACATATCTGAGGTAATTTTTGATGTTTCCTTTTGCTTATTTCAAAAAAAGAGTTGCTTATATATGTCATATTTTGTTATTTTTTCGTTTCGTTTCTATAATTATCTAAGGCATTTATTTGTCTTCCTTTAAAATATGCCATCATTTAGACAACCATTGATGTAACGATAATTTTGTTGATGTTATATGCAATTATTTTTTATATTTTTTATTATATTATATCTTTTTTTTATATAATTATATCTTTACCAAAAAAACTTAAAATAGCGTTACCTTAAAAGTACAGTTATCGAAATAAATGAAAACCTGTTATCCTTAAAATGCTGTAACCGAAAAAACTAAAATACCGCTACCGAAATAATTAAAAAACCGTTATCGAAATAAAAAAATATCGTTATCCTTACCGTTAACTACATCGAATCGGTCCCTCAAATATTTTACTGGATTAAATTAGATTAAAATTTAGTTAAAAAACGGCGGACACAATAATATTTAATTAAGATCCTAATAGATCCCATAATATCCCATGGGATTAATTTAGATTTAATTGGATATAAATATATACAAAAAAAAAGATAAGTAATTTGCCGTGGATCGAATAAGATAATTTTGGATTAAATTGTACATTCAAAATATTTTGTAGTTTAAATTAACCCATTAATGCCCATTGGCAACTTAAGTTGCCAGCAGAGTTGTTACAATTTAGCATGCTCTGAGAAAAAGTGAGAGTGCTAAAAAATTTTGTCTCAAAATTAAAAAAAAAAAACGTCTGGGCATTAATGGGTTAACTGTAAATGTAATTTAACATAAATGATAAATCACTTACAATCCGGTCGAATTACTTTCAATTTAAATAATATTGTTTAAATAACTAACGAATCCATAAGATCATATGATTAGCAAGTTAAAAATAAATGTTCAAATTTTAACTACAGATCAATAAAAAAAAAGTTATGTTCAATTAATTGAAATTAGTTCAGTTTTTTGTTCGTTTTTTTTTCAAAATGTTACACACTCTACATGCAGAAAAAAAAATTGGGGGAGTATAATCAAAGTGCTTAGTAATTATATCACTACATAAGTTTCAAATTAGTGTTACAACGTTCTATTAAAATATTTAAAAAAATTTTTAAAATATATACACGCCTAGTAAATTTTTTTTTTAAAAATTCATATATTCTACAAGAAATTTGTAACACAAACTTGAATCTTATATAGTTGTATAATTGAAGAGCTTATTGTAAAAACTTGATAAGCCACATTTATTTTATTGCAGGTTTTATCTTTCTTCTAGTTACCTATTGATGAGTATTTGATTAAAGCCTTGTTTGTACACTTAATACAAGTACCTAGAGAATAAAAGTCCTACAAAAGTCATACTTTATGCATTAAATCAACACTTTGAATGCAAAAAAACAGTAAAAATTAGTATGTGGCTTATCAAGTTTTTACAATAAGCCCTAAGCACTGCGATAATATTATCCCCAGTTTTCTTGTAATTTGAATTGAAATAATTTTGTATATAAACAAACCATTTTAATAAAAAACAACCATGAATTTTTTTGAAAAAAAATTAAATTTATAAAAACAGTAACGGAAACAAATAAATGACAATATTCCGTTTTTGTGGTTAAATTTGTATGAAATTTTAAATAAATGAAAATACTAAATGAAACTAATAAAATCTGTAAATGGTAGTAAATTATTTTTATTATTTATATTTTGTATTTATTATAAAAAGTTGATACAATTATTTATTAGGAAAATAAATGCATGTTCCTTTATTTTAAACTCAATTGAAAACTTTTTTATTAAACTACAAACAGTCAACTACATAATATTCTGAGTGTATCTACTTAAAACCCATTAAATATTTAATTTTGAATAAAATTAAAAAAAAAAATTTACAAAAAATAAAAACAAAAAATATTTAAGTCATTACACAAGAATATATAATTTTATCTTATGCGCATTGAAAATATTAATGATACATGATGCACCATATACATTAGGGTGCGCCAAAGTTGTATGGGGAAAAAATATACATGTATATTAAAGTGGGTTGAAACACAACAATTTTTAAGTGGCCTAATTAAATGAAGTTTGAAATTTTTTAAGAGGATTTAAAAAGATATTTAATATTTTGCAAGAACCGTTAGTGAGCTGGACCATTTGAAAAAAGTGTACTTTTCACTTTTTTTTAAATGCGTCTTCAAAAGATCTTTCATTTTTATACAGTTTCTTGTAACGAAAAAAAAAATATCAAAAAAAAAACTAAAAAGTTGATTTTTTTTAAAATGGTCCAGCTAACTAACGGTTGTTGCAAAATATGAAATATTTTGGGAATATTCTTAGAAAATGCCAAAGTTTATTTTCAGTGTACCACTAAAATTTTTTTTCTGAAACGACCCACCTTAATGTATATAATCATCAGGCACTGGAAGTTCATGCAAATGCATGTTTTTTCCATAAGTCTGAAAATATCTTTGCGAATAAAAAATTTTGCGTTAGAATCGCAACGATTTGTTAGTGCATATTTTTGCATATTTTGTAATAAATGTATTTGCTTTAAATGCAAAATTTTTATTGCATATTTTCACTTATTTTGCATATTTTCATTGAAATTTTTAATTATTTTGTGAAAACTCAGTTTTAATATTATTTTATGTTTGACCAACGAGCTTATAGAAAAAAAGAGGACCCAAACTTCTTAACAGACTTGGCGACGTCAATTACATTTCTTGTGAAATTTTTCTATATTATTAATAATTTCAGACCTACAGTCACACTTGTTGGCTAAAGGCTTCCTTGGCAAAGTTTCTATCGCCATATTTGGTATTAAAAATTTTACAAGTTTTCCAAGTGTGACCGTAGGTCTGAAATTATTAACGATATAGAAAAATTTTACAAGGGAATAATTATGAAATGTAATTGACGTTGCCCAAGTCTGCTTCTCAAAGCCATTTTAGTGTTCTCTAAAATTTGTATTTGCAAACTGGAATTAAGAGATACAGGTTTTAGTGTTTATTTAAATGCTTTAATGTTTATTTAAATTTAAATTATTCAATACAAATTAAACAAGCAAAACGTGCACGGAGCATACTTGGGATTTTTTCATTAGCATTGGAATTTTATTAGCATTAGTTAACTAATACTAATGAAATCACACTAATGCCTGAAAAACTACCCAGGTAGAAATTGCCGATGGTACCAAAATCAAAGTACTGGCAGAGCGTTGGTTAACAGTAATACCAAAAAAAAAGCATTGGGAAAGCACTTATTTGAAACGCTTTGCCAACGTTTGCTGAAAGTGCCTTGCCAATACCTGTTTTGCAAAATTTACAACCGTTTATGAAAAACAACCACTGGCAAAACATCTGTAAACAGTGATTTGCCAACGTTAGCAAAAACGACTTTGCCAGTACTTCTTTGACAAAATTTACGACCGAATATACAAAAATACTACTGGGAAAACATCTTATAAATGTGCTCTGCCAACGCTTATAGAAAATGCTTTGCCAGTACTTCTTTTACAAAATTTACGACCTTATGTGTAAAAATACTACTGGCAAAGCATTGGCTTACAGCGTTTTACCAACACTTGCTAGAAGGGTTTTGCCAGTACATGTTTCACAAAATTTACTACCGTATATGAAAATATACTGCTGGCTAAACATTGGTTTAAATGCTTCACCGACGTTTGAAAAATTGCTTTGCCAGCACTTGTTTCACTTATTTAACTACTGTTTATGAAAATAAGTACAACAGTTTTTTTTTATAAATAATTCTTTACTTTATTTATGTAAAAGAGCTATAGCTATCGTTTCACTTTGAAACTTTGTAAGAATGCACTTAACTTCTACTAAATGTATGTTTATTATTACATAATTTTCATTTAAATTTCTTACTATATACAATCCAATTTCTTTTGATGAAAGAGGAAAGTTAAAAAAATCATCAGTTTCATCAAAAACACAACCTTTTACAAATAGGTCATCACATTTGTGCTTAGAATGCTTAATGCTAAAAATTTCATTTATTACCATAACATTTCCGTTACTGAGTGTGCATACATTATTAGGATGAGATGACGTAAATTTAAAACCTTGAATATTAATAAAAGAAAATACAACTTTGGATTCCGAAGATTCTATAACTTTTCCAAGAGAATACTTTGTATTCTTATAAAGTGGATATACCAAAGGGATATTGTTTTTCGAGTTTTCATAATGAAAAGTATGCAATTTTCTATGAATTTGTGCTATTGGATTTTTGGGAGATTTAACAATAGATTTTATATAGCCCAAACTGTTTTCAAAATCGAAAGCAGAAAATTGTGAAACGGGAGCGCCAATGTTAGCAACGTCATCTGCGATATGGATTAGATTATGAAAATTCATTGTTTGCGAACTGGGTCCATAAAAATGTGACATTAGTTCGAAAAATCTTCTTAAAATTTGCTTTACATAATCCGTTTTTAAAGAAGCTAATGTATAAGATGATAAAATCCTACACGATGAATATAACATTAAAAAATGCTTGTACTGATCAGAATTTAATGAATTTTTTAAAACTATAGCGCTACCATATAACAAAAAAAAACGGAATTGAGTTGCTTTCCAGTTTTTTATATCCAATAAGTCAAATGATTTCCTTTGAAATTCCGATGGTAGGTCATTTGATATATTCAAAAAATTTCGTTGCAAGACTACAAGGTTTTCCTCTGAAATAAAGCAGTACGAGTTTTTTAAAATAAGTTTTTGTAACAAATATTTGCTGACTCCGAGATGTAACATATGCATTTCATCAAGAACTACATTTTTAACCAAATCAAAATTAACAAGATCAAGTAGTGGGCTAACTTCTTTATTAAGATGATGACCAGGATTAGATTTGTCTCGAAACGACTGCACAGTTCTCTCTTCACTATTTATATCTTTAAAAACTCGAGTATTATTAATAGTTTCTCCCTTCACAACGCACCTTTCACAAGAATAAAATCCTGTATGGCCTTTGGAACATTTAATAAACGCTCGAGCCGGCATGTCACAGCAAAACGCAACTATTTTAAACTTAAAATGTTTTCCATTTAATTCAATACCTTCAAAAATAAAAAAGAATTGCTTTTATAAATAAATATTAAAACAAATTATTTATACCTTCATTTTGGAAAATGTTTGCTTCCAAAACAAAATCTTTCAGAAATTCTCTCGCAGAATATGGCTTTGAATTTCCAAAAAATAACGCAATTAGAAAAGGCTTGGTCATGTAAAGGTTGGAAAATACTTTCCCCATAATGGACCAGAACCCTCTTTTGGATTTATTAAAAACATCCATTCCATCTACGTGTATTAATAATTTAATTTCATTTTCTCCATAAAAATTTGGATGTATAATAAAATTCAAATTTTCTTTAATACCAAAATATTTAAATTGGCCTAGTGTATCGTCCAAACTTTTCATTATGTTAGTTTCACTTCTAACAGTTGAGGTTCCTAAAAGTGTTTTGGACGATTTTGGAAGGGAAATATAACCTTCAGATCTAAATATCATTAATACCTCATCTATAGATTTTTGAGTGAGTACATGAACATTTCTTAAAACCCAATTTTTAATCTTTAAATCTATGGTGCCATTTATTAAATCACTGTGATCTATTTCTTCTGCTTGTGAAAGTAAATCATCTGAATTTGTTTCATCAGTTGTGTTTAATTCGCTTGAACAATCCTCATCTTCGCTAAAATCGATTGTCGGAATATAATCTAACTCCTCTACATCTTCAGCTTTGTACAATGGAACAAATATTTGGTTTTCGTCAGCTTCTACAACAATATTAATGGCGATATTACCCATATCATCACATGCGTCATTACCTTAAATAATTAAAATTAATAAAACGAAATAACTCTTTATAATTTTACTTACCTATTTCAGAATTTTCTTCGTTGTTTAGAAATCTATGTTTTTTTAAACGTTCATAAGACATTTTGGTGTTTTAAATTTTTTGTTATAGTTGAAGCCAACAGTCGGTATTGTGCTAAACATTCACATGAGCGATATGCTGCTAATTTGGCAGTTTTCAAATTAAACTAGCGATTTCAAGTAACTTCTGGTGGAAAAAATTAAATCACATATCTTGGTTGCGCAATAACAATCAAAACCTTTTTGGTTTTTCCCAATATATTGTACAACCACCAATATGGCATACACATATCAGACTATATACTAACCAATTTTGATAAACTATTAATTAAATAGAAAATTTTGAGTGGTTTAAAATTTAGCTATTTTTTATTAACCAATGTATTAAAAACAAAAAGTTAACATCAGTGCGTAGGCAACATTGTTGTATTTGACCATTTTACATACTGTGCTGCCATACTACAAACAATTCCTAATTTTTTCGGGAATGGAATTTTAGAGTTAACTATCATTAAAAAATATTAATTATTGATCTTAAACGCAAAAGCGTAAATTGTTTTAAACATAATTTTCAGAAAAAGTCCAGTGTGAGATTGTCAAATATACTCAAGTTTTCTATATTTTTCTTTTTATACTTCAGTTTTTATATATTTTGTTCATGCAAACATAAAAATGATACATATTTAAATCTTCATATTCATATATAAACCATATTAACGCAATAACTTGTTTGTAAGCATATATACAATATTTTTATTGATATTTCTCTCAAAAATATGTATTTTTTTACATTTATATAAATTTTGTTATTTTTTTTTTTTTTTGTTTTTTAATAATTTTGTTTTCAAATAATTTTTTTTAAATAATTCTGTTTTCCAAATAACACATTGTAGAACGCAATCTTTTTTATTAGCTTTTTACTGAAAAAAATGTAACAATCGTTATTTTGTATGTTGATATTTTGGGAGTTTTGCAATCCATATAAAAATTAGAATTTGTAATCTGGCAACACTGTAAGTATTATAAAATAATTGAAAAAATACAGCCCTACTGTACAAACGTCGTTAGTGATGGTTACTATTGAATACTCAATTCAACTTGGTACTCGATAATACTTAAAAAAAGCTTTGTTTTTAAGGTAGCAATACACTACGCATTATTGTGCAACTTTTGCAAAAATATTGCAGTGCAAAATATTGCCAGTGAGTATATCATATTTGAAGGTTGTACAATAAATTGGAAGAAATCACAATAAATTGTGCATAATATTGTCAATATTATTGTAGTTTTGACCCACACAGTGGAATAAAATGTACAATAGCAAAATACAATTTTCATCTAAGTGATGTCATACTCTGCAAATTTCATAACTTTTTTATAGATATGAAACTGGATTTTTCAAAAAATGCTTTTAAAAACTGGGTTTAACCCAGTTCTTTTTTTCCAAATCGTTTTTAACCCAGTTATAATACAAATGCTCACCAAAATCCAATTTAAACCAGATATCGAGTATAATTTAATGGTATCTGTATCAAGTATTCGGTAATCAGACTATTAATTATTTACAACACTAGTTTTCATATAAACAGTTATAACAGTAAATGAAAAAAATATTTCAATTGGAAAATTTTAAGCGTCGGTATCAGTGCTGGTAAAAAATAAAATTTTAATACAATACAACAATTGAATTAATTTTAATTAAAATTTAAAATGGGCAAACGACAGAAAAGTATTGAAAAACCCGCCGATAATGCTGAAATAGGTGAGTAATTACATGTTTATTTAAAAAGAAAATATTAATTTTGATTTTTCTGCAGAAAAAATTCATGAAATAATGAATTCCATTCCAAGTTTTCAAGAACCCACTACTTCTGCTGAAGCTGAGAAGATGCGGAAGCTTTCAACAGCTCCAATAGTAAAACGTAGAAGTAAGTATAATGATCATACCAAATATTTGTAGCTTTTGTTATGTGTTATGTGTTTTAATTTCCGTGTGCCCGCTAAAGTACACTTTAGTTAAAAAGTGCACTAATGAGGCCAACAGAATTTTCTATGGTATTTTTACCATAATCAAAAAGCTTTAGTGCAACTCTATTGCTTTGTACAAAAATTAATTAATATCATGCAAAAAATTTTCTCAGTGTAGGCACAGAAACTAAATAAATCAGTGTAGGTTTAAAAATTAAATAAAAACTTCTTACTATTTCATTTCAGTTGCAGTTGATGACATACAAAAAATTCAAAGTGACATTGATCATTCGAACGTTGCAGGTTTTCAAAAGGACGGTGTCAAAGACCAAAATAATTGCATTTTAATCGAAGTCAGTGGTAAGTGAATATAATTGAATTTATAAAGTATAAAAGTTTTAAAAAGTTAACTTTTTCAGAGTTAGAAAATGTTAAACGTGATCTTAAGGATGAGATAAGATCACTTAGAAGAAGCATTCAATACGACATGAAGAAAATGAACAACAAAATCGATAAAGTTGAATTTTATATGTCAAATACTAAAAACGTGCGTCCTTTATCTGATATACAGAAAAACCTAGGTTTGCAGTCTCCAATAACAGATTTGGCAGCATTCCATAGCTTTGATAATAAAATCAAAACTGATGAGGAATTTGCTGAAATATTTGTAAGTATTGATTATTAAAACTTAGTATAGTAATTCAACTTTTCCAATTCAACTTTTCCAATTCAACTTTTCTAATTCAAATTTTATTCTTCAGCGTGAATTTTTAAATTTTAAATCGAGAGCCAAATCATTGCATGAGGCAATTGGTGGAGTGCTGTCTGCTGTAATGTCGCAAGACTTACAGATAAAGTTTAGCGCCTGCGGAAAGCCAAATAAAGGTTTGGCTAAACTAAATTTAAGCGGCACTTTTGTGTATGGTGAATTAAAAGGTAATATTTATTTAATACTTTTTTTTAATCAAATTATTTACACTATTTTTCTTGTTCTCAGATACTCTTTTAAAACAATTTGAGAAGGAATCTGAATCGACAATATTATCTAAACTGAGTCGTTGGCTGGCAAATGCCAAAGATAGACATGGAGGAAGACATTCCCGTTAATTTGATTTAATAGCATTAAGGTACTACAATTTTTATTTATATTTGGACAATATGATAATTCAGACCTCATATCTACAATAAAAGTATCTTAAGTTTTTTCATAAAAACGTATTTCAAATACAAATTTAACGAAAAATGTTATTTTCAGACCCAATATTATCAATTTAAACTATAAAAATACAAATTTCAGCTAATTTTTTCTTTATTTTGCAAAAAAAAAACTGTTCAATACCATTCATATTTTTAAATTTTAACAAAATTTTTCAAATATTAAAAGCAAAACCTTCAAATTTAATCAATTTGAATTAGAAATCATTTAATATTACTAAATAATGCCTAAAATATGAATTCAATTTTTTATTTTTTCTATTTTATTTCATTATTAAATTATTTAATTTTAATTTAACTATTTTATTACACAATGTAATTTATTATTAAATAAATCAAAATACAAAAATAAAAATATTGCGTTTCAATAATAAGTAACGCAATCTTTTTAATGATATAAAAAAAAATATTTTTTTTTCTCTATTGTTGTAGAACTTTTCAAATTGTTTCGCCAACGCTTTGCCAACCTTCCGAAATACAAACGGCCAACTGAAGATTGACGTTATCATTTCAGTGTTGGCAGAGCACTTAATTTAACAATGTTGCCAACGCTTTGCCAACGTTTCAAACAACGAACGGCCAACTGAAGATTGACGTTATCATTTCAAGGTTGGCCCAACACCTAAACTTTGGAAAAGCGGGCGTCCTGCCAACGCTTGTACGACCTTATACAGTACTTTGCCAACGCTTTGCCGTTTGTATTTTTCTACCTGGGTAATTACAATTGAACAAAAAAAGCATTTGTTTACAAAAAAAATGGATTGTAAATTGTAACACTGAATACGGGAAACGAAATGGAACGAGGAACTAACTTCTTTTATCCGATAACATATGTTTATGTTTGTATTATCACGTAAATAAGTAAAATAATGAAATTACCCTGTGGCTATTTTTTAAAAAATTGATCACTCGGGATCTCTCTCGGACCTAGCCTATTTATGTTATAAACGTATATTAATACTCCGTTTTGGTATATCTCGCTTAGTTTTGGAGATACTGGACATTTTAAAATATCGCCATTTTGTAAAATGGCTTGAATCTCGAAAACTAAGCATGATATCGCAAAACGGACAAAATGTTCGCAAACCTTAATAAAACGCGCTGTACCGAGAACACAAATGTGTACTGTATTCCGATTCCAATCGTTCCCCGTTTCATTCCATATCGTTCCATTTTGGACCAATGTTCCATTCTATTATCAGAGTCATTAAATTTTTATTTTCACGTACGACAACACAATTGTGTACAGTGTTCCGATTCCAATCGTTCCCCGTTTCATTCCATATCGTTCCATTTTAGACCAACGTTCCATTCTATAATCGGAGTGATTAAATTTTTATTTTCACGTACGTTTTTGGGTAAACAAATAATTGTTTTTTTCATAAAAATTTTAATATTTCGGAATATTTCCCAAACCTAGCATATTTGCATTCAGTCAATTGAAATTTTCTTCCTTTAATTAATTCATTACTAATTATAATGAAATTTGAAATCAATGGTAATTAGGGCGATATATCTTCTTCTGAAAATTTAAATAATTTAAACTCATTCTTACAACAAATGGTACTGTATATTTCTATGTACCAAAATTAAATTCTGTTAAAACGGCAGGTTTTAAGTTGCTTGTACATACATACGTAAGGAAATGTTCCCAAATGTGGCCTGTTCCTCAAAGTTGACTTTTCGTTATTTTTCGTGTTGTTACTGAATATGTCATTTAAACATTTTAGATGACAAAAGCTTTAAACTAAAATTAAATTATTAAAAATTTAAATATATGATGGATTTCATCTCAAGTGACCGAGGTTTTAAGATGATCTCAAGGGATCGGGCTGAAGTATGCACCAAGTTGAGTCCTATTGGGTAGCGGGATCGGTCCAGGACTCTCCGAGTTATAGGGTGTTGAATTTTGACATTTTCGTCGAACAGACCATTTTTCGGATAAATATAACTAATTACCTATTGTAGTTAGAAGATTTTGCCCAAATTGATTTCGATAGCTTTTTCTTCAGTCTTTAAAAAAAAAAAAATTCAAATAAAAAATTAAAAAAAATTGTTTTACTTTTTTTGCAAGTCAATTTTTTTGACTTTTTCAAGATGAAACGTTTTTTTTAAGAAAGCTGAGATCTTTTCCTTTAAGAGCTTTGTGGTCTCTTAGTGGGTCGAGACTTGTTTATCTATCAAAATAAACATTTAGTAGCTTAAAACAACGGCTTTTTCATTTTTTTTTTTTTTTAAGTAATAAAAGTGTTTCTAAAACCTAAAATTAAAACTTATTCTGAGCAGCTAGACGCAATTACCTTTCCAACTGTGTATAATAACATCTCTAACTAAAGTTTCATACTCTCTACAGTAAAATACCCAAATTATGTGCACCTCAGAAATGAAAGCACTGTTTTTCTATAGAAATTTTGGACAATCTTAATTTTTTTTTAAATTATTTGTAATAATAATAAAATCAATATATAATAAAAGTTCAATAAATAATGTCTAAAACATTTTAACACGAATATTGGAAGTTCTTACATTGTGATTGAATGGTCGGTGTACTTAAAATTTATTGTAGATAATATATCACAGAACTGGTATAATTTAATACTGAAGTGGGTTAAGCATTGTCAATTGTCCTAAACTTACCAATCCTGTGACTGGTAAAGGGAGGACATACCACTTAACCAGAATGCTTATGAACAAGAAAAAGCCAGTTGATCATAATTTTACCCATTGGAAGCTGTTTAGTTTTCGTTCATTTTATACGACATTCTCCTTTTGCGACAGTCTTGTGGTATGTCTACCTTTGGTTAGTCCTGTGGCATTCAACTATATGGTTTAAAGCAGGACAAATGACCCCCTCCTATGACAAGCCAATGTTAAAGTTGCCAGTTGTTTACATAGGGTAGGGTTTAGCAGAGCACTGTTCTCTGGCACGAAGGGACCGATCCTGTGGCACACGTAGAACCGGTCCCATTCCCCATAGGGTTGTGTCTTTCAACCGCCTTTCATTGCGTTTTTTTTTTATTAATTTTATTTATATATGTATAATAATGTCTGTAATTGGTCAATGGTATTTTGAAAATATCTTTTGAAATATCTAATAATGTGATATTTTATGCATTGGTCTCGGTGCCGAACGTTGTTCTCCAAAAGGATCAAAGAAACATATTTTTTATCAGTACAGTATTGCTCATATCGTCGTGCCATGCACAAATTTAAGTTGCAAATTGAAAAGGTAACTGACATATTGCATTATAGTTTACATCAGGTTCATATTGCACCCCAAAATACGAATTTTCGATTTTTCATGTTTTTGAATTTATTTTTTTTATAGAATTTGAAATTCGAAATCTTGAAAAATATAAAATACGTATTTTGGGGTTCAGTGTGAATGTAGTTTCATAAAAACAAATTATTTAAAAAAAAAATACTAAACAATGTAAGTGTTTTTTTATAAAATATAAACTGGAATACATATTTCATATTTTGATTTACTCGATTAACTCGATAAATCAACAAAAATTGTTCGAGTTATTTTGTACTCGAAATTGGCAATTTAAATTTACTCGAACAATTGTTTGATTAAACTTCATTGATTAAGCGAGTAACGGTTAACCGATTGAATACCCTACTATATGATTTAAGATATAATAATATATAATGTCTTATGAAAAATATGTTTGTGTGTGATATAATATATGCTTATATATGGTGCCATATGTATAATATAACTTTAAATATTATTATATATGACGTTAATTGTAATTGTAAAATTCTATCTATGACACAAGATTAACAATTTAGTTTGAGATAAGATTATATGTGTTCCCACATCAATAATATTTGCTATGCGTATAAAATATAATTATATATTGTTATATATAACCCCATACATAGTTATATATGCAACAGATGTCTAAATTATTTAAAAAAAAAAAAATTTTTGAATGTTACTAAAAAATTATATATGTCACGGGATTTTTCCAGGATTGTATACATCTGTCTGTGGAAACGGCGAGTACTCCGCCAATATATAAGCGGTGTTGCTAGTTTTTCAGTTGCATATAAGGGGAGAAGTTTGGTATTGAAAATGAGCAAAATCGATTAACGCGTTCAAAAGTTATGAGTGAAAATGTGGGCAGACCTTTAAAAATGTTGAAGCAAATTAATAAATTATTCTATTTAATCATACGTACTCAATGCTTTTATACTATGGTGATAGAGTCGGTTTTTTCGAAACCGGTTTCAACCGGGTTTTTGTGTGTTGTCGGTTTTTCTAAAATGTTTGATTTTCAAATATCGAATAAACCGGTTTTTTGTTTTCTAATAACCGGTTTTTTCTTAGCTATTCTTTCCCTGCAGGAAGCTTGGGGTTAAGTGTCTCCAAGTCTCCACTTTTGTCTACTATTTTGTTGACATTGTCAACTAAGCGTCTACACTTTTTACTTTATTAACTCACTAGTAAATTTTTGGTTCCAATGTCTACATATGGTCCCATTAGAACTAATTAGTCACTAGTGAATCTATGGTTCTTATGTCTACATGAGGTCCAATAAGAACTAACGAGTCACTAGTGAATCTTTGGTCCAATGTCTGCATATGGTCCCATAAGAACTACCTAGTCACTAGTGAATCTATGTTTCTAATGTCTACATATGGTGCCATAAGAACTACCTAGTCACTAGTGAATCTTTGGTTCCAATGTCTACATATGGTCCCATAAGAACTACCTATTCACTACCTTGTCAATAGTTCTAATGTCACTAGTGATTTTCAATGACACGTACATGTTAAATGTCTATAGCAAATTACATTGCCTGGGGAATATTTTGTCAGTAGTACTGGTGACACAGTCAATAGTGAATCAACTTTTTCACTATTGACATTTTCTGCAGGGTTTTTAGCTTCAATATATAAGAAACCGCAAATTTACAAAATTCATTGTTAAAAACGGAATATTCTGGTAATGTATGTAAGAAAGCTCTTTTTTACTCAAAAAGTACTCATATAAAATAATGTTCATAACCTTAAAACTTATTACACAGTAAGTATGTGAAAATGACACATCAAAAGCCCGGGACACGTAAACTTTAGCTCAAAATAAAAAATTATTTCAATTTAAAGTGTGCATTGACTCAAGCTATTTTTTTTAGTGTATTTTAAGTAAAAGACATAAAAATCTTTTTTGAAATAACTTTATTTATTGTTTATTTGTAGAGTTGTGTCGTTCATGAACGAACTAGTTCAATTGAACGACTCACTCAACTGAACGATATGATTTGTTCACAAATATTCGATTTTGTCGTTCAATCGTTCATTTCGTTCTTTAGAGTCATAGAACAATTGCATCCCTATTCAATTAAATTGATTGCAAGAGATTTTTTTTTTTAAATAGTAATATAATTGTTTCAAATTAGGAAAAACAATTAAAGTCATAAAAAGAAAATGATTTTTACACAAAATAAACAAATTTTTGTTAGAAAAGTTGCAATTTTAGAACTCTTTTTGTCTATGTACCGTACATTTGTGAAAAAACTCGCAAAACATGAATAGTGCTTAATAAATTGTCAAATGAACGACACAGTTCACAACACGCAGTTCACGATTTTAACGAACTAGTTCACTGACTCGAATTGAACGATAATGACCGAGTCACCAAAATGAACGATTAATCCCAACTCTACTTATTTGTCTAAACTTAAGTCTAACAATAGTGACCGTAAATTTTTAGGAGGATACAATTCATTTATATACAATCCGAAACGTCAGGGCAATTACCTTTGACTTATACTAAAATCTGTTAGTTCAGTGTCATATGGTTCGAATCTTTAAATTTCATTAGAAAACACCGTCTCAAAAGAGACGGACATCGTTGTTAGCTTTGAGTTTCGACATATTAACAACAAATAAAGTAATTTCAAAAGAGATTTCGATATATTTAATTAAAATACACTCAAAAAATCGCTTGAGTCAATGCTAACTTTAAATTGAAATAATTTTTTATTTTGAGCTTACCTATTAAAACTGAGTATACCACTGGATTCTACGACCCAAAATTAAGTTTACGTGTCCCGGGGTTTTGATGTATCATTTTAAAAATTGAAATTATACTTACAGTGTTATTTTTCTGTGTCATTTTTGAATTGATGATATTTTTAAATAATTTTTGTTTATTAAACACGTTTATTAAGAACCGTTCAATAATGAAAGGTTCTTTATAAATTGTTTTGAATGCAAAAGGTGTATCAGATAAATTAAAATTTTAAATGATTTTTAATAATGAGTATTGTTTTTTGGAAACCATCGAAAAATGTTTCTCAAGCGGATTCAAAATAAAATTTTAATTTTTCAAAAAAAACTCAAGTAATTTAATTTTAAACATTTAAAAACCGGTAACCAAACCCGGTTTTTCTAAAATTTCAACTATTCGAAAAAACCGAAAATCGGGTTTCCAAAAAATTTGAAAAATCGATCACCCTATTATATACATATAGCATATGTACAATGTAAACAGGCCTGCCAGATAGTTTTTTTTTTTCGTTATCCTGAAACAAATCATGAAACATCCCCAAAAAATGCCCAACCCGAAAATGGTTAAGCAAATTATTTATCTCATTTGCCCACATCTAACAGTCTTGCCAAACAGTAGTTTTATATATATATTTTTTTTTTTTTTCTCAACAGTTTTATTTACAATCTATTTTACAATATTTAGTAAATTTGATAATGTAAAAGTACTTAACAGACGTTATTAAGCTTCAACAAGCCTAATAAACTTATCTTAAAAATTTGTATTTACAAAGTAATTTACATATTTTTCGGTTTAAAATAAAAAAGAAACAATAGAAAAATTTTTGCAAAATTTACATTTTTAACTTAATATATTTATTTCCTGAAAGGCAAATCTAAAACATGATACCTTTTAAGTCTTCTAATCTCTTCTGTCTCATCTAATAAAGAAATTGCTAAAACGTTACAGTGGTTACTTAGTCGATCTATGTATCGAGAGCTAAACCTATTTATTTCGTCCTTAATGAAAGGAACCCTAAGATCTCTGTGAACCTGAATATTGGTCATATACCACGGGGCATTTGCTATAAACCTCAATGTTTTAGATTGATAACGTTGTAGAATTTCCACATTAGAGTTACTCGCCGTGCCCCATAACTGCAGCCCATATGTCCACACTGGTTTCAATATAGTCTTGTATAATAATATCTTATTTTCCAGGCTTAGCTCAGATTTTGGTCTTAATAACCACCACATTTTTCTGGTTTTAATATTTAGATGATCTCTCTTTGTTCTAATGTGATTTTTCCATGTGAGTCTATGATCAAGATGCATTCCCAAATATTTAACGGTTTTAGCTTTTGGAATTTCTGAACCGTTAATATACAACGATGGACATTCTTCTTTTCTCAGAGTAAATGTTACATGATTAGATTTATCTGCGTTAATACAAATTTTCCATTTTATTAACCATTGTTGTAGTTGATTAAGATACATTTGTACCAAGTGTGATGCTTCAACTGCAGAGCTGCTAGATGCTAATATAGCAGTATCATCTGCGTAGGTTGCTATTACAACATTTTCATTTAATGGCATATCAGAAGTGTATAAAGTGTACAACATAGGGCCTAATACACTGCCCTGTGGGACACCTGATTTAATTTGACATATGCTAGACCTATCATCATCAACTTTAACATAAAACTTTCTGTCGTCTAAGTACGATTTTAAAAAGAGGTAAAATGGAGCTGGTAAGAGTTTTTTAAGCTTATACATAAGACCGTCATGCCATACCCTGTCGAAGGCCTGTTTGACATCTAAAAACACAGAAGCGCAGTACAATTTCCTCTCCAATGAGTCGGTTATCATGTTAACTATTCGATGACATTGTTCCGGTGTTCCATGTTTATGTCGAAAGCCAAATTGATGGTCTGGGATAATCTTTTGTTTTTCCAATAGCGGGAGCAATCTAATTGAAAACAATCTTTCAAAAATTTTTGAAAAAATTGGCAGCAAGCTAATTGGTCTATATGACGACAATTCATTTTCAGGTTTATTGGGCTTAGGAATCATAATAATCTCAGCACATTTCCATTGATATGGAAAGTGTGAAAGTCTTAATATAGAATTGTAAAGGAGGGTGAGAAATAAAACACCTTTTTTTTGGAAGAGATTTTGCCACTAATGGATCAATTTTGTCATATCCAGGCGATTTCGAGTTGTTGAGTTTATTTATTTCGTTTTGAACTTCTCTAGGTGAAACAGGTTTTACTGGAAGATCCATTTGGCAAGCAGTTTCTAAAAATTGTTGAATATTATTTTCATCGGCAAAATTTGTTGTTGGAAATGGTTGAAAGATTTTTTCCAAGTGACCACAGAATGAATCGGCTTTACTTTTACTACTACGACACCAAGTTCCGTTTTCATCCCTTATTGGAATATTTCTTTTAGTTGGTTTCTTCAAGTACTTCGTGGCTTTCCATAAATTGTATTCGTTATTGTTGGTGACATCCAGATTTCTTAAAAAGGTAGATAGTTCTTCGTTCTTTACTTCAGCGATACGTTTTTTGAGATGATTAGCAGATTTGTTGTGTTGGATTCCTAGTTGATTGCCATACTCTTCTTAGCCTCCTTTTATTTCTAATTAATTCTCTTATTTCGGCTGATACTTTAACCTTACTACCATTTTGTGGCGAAATTTGAGGTGTGGACAGCAACGCGGCTTCATGAATTAGGTTTGTAAATTGATCAACCGCTAAATCGAGCTCATCGCCTGACTTAATAGATACATTTAGCTGCAAATGGTTGTCTATTAGGGCGGGTCGATTTAATAATCGCCCAAAGCTCAGTGAAAATCGTATTCTAGGGATCAAAATAAGAAACTTTGCGGAATTAACCATACCTCTAAAACGAATTCTACTACCCCGAAACTGTTGACTTTTGTCCCGTAGGGTCAAGTTTTGAAAAATCCCACTTTGACCCATGTAGAGTGCCCCAATCGAGTCCAAATGTATGACCGACCCCCACTAACTTTGAAGGGCCGATCCACCCATGCTCGTGGCACACCCCCCTGGAACTCCCCTGGGGGGTTCCCCATACAAACATTTCAAAAAATCTCCATTTTTGGCACTTTATTTTATTATTTTTTATTTATTTTATTTATTTTTAATATTTTATTTATTTTTTCTCTTTAGAAATTTATTTAGTCAGAACATATGTAAATGAAAAAAATAATTTAACTTAGTAATAGAAAAGAAATAAAAAAAATTACTGTTTGAAGTCTTTTTTGCTTTCAAGTCTGGGCAATTTCGCACGGCTCTCTTATGTCGTCGCCATAACAGCCTCTACATTTTCCGGTATAACTCGTTTGGAAACGCTAGCTAGCAATTGAACGTGTCGTTCTGTTGCAGGTCGTAAAATAGGTTGTGTGGGTTTTTTAAGCCACCACAAGACACAGCTGCATGTCGTAAACTTACTTAAGCAAAATCGGTTACAGGTAGAATTGAGCATAAAATTATCATAAAGGATTTTCCAGAAGTAATAAAAGGCGCACTTGCTTAACAGAAAGCATAAAATTATCATAAAGGATTTTCCAGAAGTAATAAAAGGCGCACTTGCTTAACAGTATTTGTGGTCAGATTAACGTTTAATTTACATGTAAGTATTTTATGGGCAGTTTTGACAACAAAATCGGTTACAGGTAGAATTGAGCATAAAATTATCATAAAGGATTTTCCAGAAGTAATAAAAGGCGCACTTGCTTAACAGATTTTGTGGTCAGATTAACTTTTAATTTACATGTAAGTATTTAATGGGCAGTTTTAACAACAAAATCGGTTACAGGTAGAATTAAAATTACCATTTCATTTTTATTACCTCGTAGACCATATATAACGCAACAGTTTTTGTGAATGCATTAAGTCGTTGTGAAGAACTCAAAGTGTGAAGTTCTAATTTCAGATAAAAAAATATTTAAAAAAAAAAATCATTCCAAATCAAAAAGTTTACAATGAATCCACCATCCTTTACACCGCAAGATGAAGCAATAACAACATCAACAACTATCGAAAACCCAATGAGTCATATACCCAGGCATGATGTTACTGTTTTTGGTGTGTCTACTGATTTGACTGATCTTAATTTACCAACCCATCTGGATATTTTGAGATATTATTTTTACTTGAGCGAACAAAAAAAATTGCTCTATAAATCATTCACTATTCAAGTACAAGATAAGTTGATTGGAATTTGGAAAAAACTTGGTATGGAAATAATGCTGAAAAAAAGTGTATATAATAAATTGAATAGATTGCTTGTCAAATATCAAGAGCAAATCAAGAATAGAAACAAACACCAAGAATTTACAGAGTATGTAAAATCTCTGGAAACAATTTTTTTCATTGGAACATGTAAATGCGATTTGAAGGCAGCTCCATGTGCATGCGGTTTGGTTCCCGAACGCCTCAAAGAGTTTATGCACGATCAACATAATCAGAGAAGACTAACAATGGATGGATTTGCGATGGAAATTGAAGAGCAAGGAGCAACGTCTATGTCATCAATGCCAACATACCAAGATCCCGATGATTCAACATACGCACCGCCACCGGTTCAAGAAGATTTGGATATAAGCACAAGTTCACAATACACACAGAGATACGATTGTTTTAACTTTGCCTTGGTATGTGACAGATTTGGTGTGCCTGATAGAGTAGCATCAGCAATGGGAACCGCTCTTTTCCAAGATTTTAAAATGAAAGATACCCATGGCAAACCTCTCATCATGGATAAATCGAAAGTTCGCCGAGAAAAAGAGAAATGCAGACAAGAAGTGCTTCGCAAACGGTTAGATGATACCAATTTGTTAGCATTTTCATTCGATGGCAGAAAAGATGATACTTTAACGAGAGATGCAATTGATGAGAAGTATCATACTAGGATGGTAAAAGAACCTCATCTTGTTATTTTGAGAGAACCGAATTCTGAATTGATTGGTTACGTAAGACTGGAACATGAAACCGCTGAATACAAAACAACCAAATTAAATGATTTTTTTAACGATAAAAATATATCACTGAATGAATTAATTGGCATATGCGTTGACGGTGAGCCAACAAACACTGGCCCACACGGTGGAATTATACGACGATTCGAATTGCTGTTAAAAAGACCATTGCATTGGTTCGTTTGCCTTCTACACTTCAACGAACTTCCGTTTCGGCATTTGTTTGAAGCTTTGGATAAATCAACCAGCACTGGACCAAGATCGGCAACCGGAAAATTGAGCCGTCAAATCGAAACTTGTGAAACTCTTCCGGTAAGTTATTGCTATCACTCATTTATTATAATTGTCAACCGTTTTTAATTGCTTTATTTTTATATATTTTCAGGTGGTGGACGGCTTTCAGAAAATTGAGTTGAAAAATATGCCCCCTGCTCCAGAAAAAATTGAATTTTCCACCGATTCCAAGTACTTATACGACATGGCCCATGCAATTTCTAGCGGCGTGGTTTCAGTGGATCTGGCTAACATCAAACCAGGGAAAATTGTACATTCTCGGTGGCTCACCAAGGCCGCTAGACTATTACGATTATATGTGACAACGGAAAATCCAGATGCAAATTTAAGAATACTGGTTGAATTTATAATTACATGTTATGTGCCAATGTACTTCAATATTAAGTATTACAGCTCTGTCGTGTACGGTAGTAGATTATTTTTCAAATTCATTAGTTGGTCAAGATTTCTAGAACCTCGTTTACGCAAAATTGTCAATAAAGTAATTACAGATAATTCATATTATGCGCATTCGGAAAATATCTTGTTATCAATGTTGTTTGATGATAGCAAAGAAAAGCGCGACTGTGCTATCAAGATAATTCTACGCTATCGAACCGATGTTGACGACCCAACGGGACTTAGAGCTTATAAAAAACCAGATATAAACTTTTATTGCACAAGTTACACGGAAATGATCAATATGAATGACATAAATGACGTATTTGAACCACCATTCACTCGAAGCATTCCATACGATACTTTGAAAGAATATTTAAATCAAGATGATCCACCGTTTAATGATCCAAAAATTCCATCACACATACAAGGAACAGAACGACACGTTCAATTGCTAGCTAGCGTTTCCAAACGAGTTATACCGGAAAATGTAGAGGCTGTTATGGCGACGACGTTAGAGAGCCGTGCGAAATTGCCCAGACTTGAAAGCAAAAAAGACTTCAAACAGTAATTTTTATCTTTTCTTTTCTATTACTAAGTTAAATTAATTTTTTCATTTACATATGTTCTGACTAAATAAATTTCTAAAGAGAAAAAATAAATAAAATATTAAAAATAAATAAAATAAATAAAAAATAATAAAATAAAGTGCCAAAAATGGAGATTTTTTGAAATGTTTGTATGGGGAACCCCCCAGGGGAGTTCCAGGGGGGTGTGCCACGAGCATGGGTGGATCGGCCCTTCAAAGTTAGTGGGGGTTGGTCATACATTTGGACTCGATTGGGGCACTCTACATGGGTCAAAGTGGGATTTTTCAAAACTTGACCCTACGGGACAAAAGTCAACAGTTTCGGGGTAGTAGAATTCGTTTTAGAGGTATGGTTAATTCCGCAAAGTTTCTTATTTTGATCCCTAGAATACGATTTTCACTGAGCTTTGGGCGATTTTTTTGCCTCCCCACAAATCGACCCGGCCTATTGTCTATCCAGTTTTGAAAATTATTTAGATCTGTTTTAGACGTGATTATTTTTAAGCATTTTGAAACAATTGGTATATCGGTACTGATGTTTAAGATAATTGGTGTGTGATCCGAACTAAGATCATCACAATCCATTATATCAAGTAAATTGCTTGATATACCAGAGCAAACAAAAAAGTCTAGCAAATCTGGTATTTTATTGTGATCACTTGGCCAATATGTAGGTTTTCCCGTAGATATGGTTTTGTAATTGGATTTAACAACACACTTATAAAGCTCCTTTCCCTTAGGATTTTCGACTCTAGATCCCCACCAAGGATGCTTGGCATTAAAGTCACCCCCAACAATAAACCTGGGCCCAAGATTCTTAAAAAAGTTTTCATAATTCTCACAAGTTATGTTATGTCTCGGAGGGAATTAAATAGAATATACAGCAACATCAATATTATTGCATTTTATATTAATACCACTTGCTTGAATTGATGGTGAAATAATTGGATCCATAGCTTCATATTTTAGAAAAGATTTTATTAAAACTGCAGAGCCAGCGTGCGCCTTGCCATCAGGATGATTTGCTTGTATGAGATCGTAACCTCTCATATAGAAATAAGTTTTATCTGTGAAATGTGTTTCAGAAATTAATAAAATATCTATGTAATTTGTAATGAGGAAAATTTCAATTTCCCTGGTATGATTGGAAGCACCATTAGCATTCCATGTTGCAATTCTTAAATTTATGGACATAGCTTCATCATTATTTTTGTCATCATATCAAACATTTTGTCCATCATACGTTCTAGTCTTTCTAAGAACCTTGTTTCAGCATTATTTGTAGTTATACCTGTGACTGCTTGTGAATATGTTATAATACCATTATTGTTATTGTTGGAAGTAGCATTACCGTTAGTATTCAATTGTGGAAATTGTTGTGCATTTTGGGAATTTCTCAACGGATATTGATTTCTATTGTTAGCAGCTCTTTTTGATGTAACAATTCCTGGTAAACATTGCATCCTTTATAATTCGCTGTATGAGTTTGTAAACAGTGCACACATTTAGGAGGCGTATTTATATCCTTAGTACAACTAGATGTAGGGTGGTCTAATCCACATTTTACACATCTAAATGGTTTTCTGCAATACGATTTAGTATGCCCGAACTGCTGACACCTGTAGCACTGCACCAAATCATCAGTCTTTTTAGGGGCTTCAATTTTAACGATAGCATTACTAATATATCGTACATTAAAAATGTCTTTATTGTTGTCTTTATTGTTAGGGCTTGGGTCGAGATCTACAAAAAACATAGGTAATGGTAGTTTCGTAACACGGCTTTTAATATTAACTACATCTCTAACTTGGTGTCCTAAAAAAATTAGTTCAGCTTTTATATCACTAGTTGGTGTTGAATGGTGAATACCATTAACGACTACTCTATATGAACGCTCCTCTTTCAATTGATATGTATGATAACTAATATTTTTGAATTCAAAATATTTAACAATTTTCCTAAAAGAATCTTTATTTCTAACCATTAATCTTATTTGATTGTCCCTCATTGATTTATAGCTAAAATCTTCACAAGGAATTTCACTTTTTATATCTTTAATCATATTACATATATTAGATACATGAGGGATATAAATTGGTGGTGGTTTTGGAGATGAGTCTTCTTCTTCGGTTGCTTCTTGGGCTTGATCTTCCTCTGTTGTTTGGCGTTTCTCCGATGTTTCCTTTTCAGCAAGCAAAGCAAATTTATTTGCAGTAGAAGTTGACGGTTCTTGTGATGAGTTAAATTTTTTATGCTGATGCATATTAGGTGATTTAGTTAACCGTCGTTTATTTGCATTTTCTGGTACTTGTTGCCAAATACCATCGTTATCGTCACTATCATCATCACTTAAACTAGGCATGTTAGATGTTTAGTTGTTGTTACACCAGATTAAGTTTTTATTTTTACTTTTTTGTTATTGTTTTTTGCATAAGGGGATTAATAATCCTAATGTTGGAATGTTAATCCCTTTGTTTTTATTTTTTTTAAATAACTTTGTTGTTATTTTAGAGAAAAAAAAAGAAAGGAGTTTTTGCTAATTATGCGCACTATACGTCTATTCACAACCACGGTTTGTTAGAAACTGTTTTTTATATGTATATAAAATAAAAAACTATCTACAATTTCAACAATGTCAAATTTTATTTAAGTCAGAGCTGAAATTCTTTGTTAAATAAGCCCAACTATACTTTACAGGTCAAATTGGCGATTAATAAAAAAATATCACTGTTTACTAATTCTAAAAATCAGTAAAATTCATAACTATTTTTTCGTACCCTTTTTCCTAGAACTTTGATAATAAAGCAAGGAACCCATTAGACTTTTATGACTTCTCTTAAAAACCCATTAAATTTAAAAAAGTTTAAATTTCATACTTTTTTTATTAAAAAAATTCAGATTACTAAAAATATACTTCTTCTTAAAATTCGTAGATTGTACGAAATTGTATCTATCTATCTATCAATCAAATTGTATCTAATCTCTGGTTAGTTTTTTGAGATAAGTTAGTACATTAGTAATATACATTAGTAATATATTTTTAACTAATTTTTAATAAATTTAATATTATAGTAGTTATTTGTTTTAATCTATATGACATATGATTTTTTTAAGCAACTTTATTAGCGGTTTTCTATAAAACATTTCAAGAAAATTTTAAATTGTTTAAATAAAAATCAGCAGTTGTCATATAGACATTAACTTGACTGATTTTGTTGTTAATATATATTCAATTAAAATATTTATTAAAAATTTGTAATATCCCCAAAACATTTCAGAAATCTAAAAAAATGGCATTGTTTAAATCTCTAATGCTTTCCAAGACCGGCAAACATTTGCGTAAAATTTGACAAAAACCGCAAGTCTGGCAAGCCTGAATGTATACGTAAATCAGGGTTGCCAGTTTTTTTTTGGGTCGCATCCCCAAAAGATGAATTGTCATCCCCAAAAATCCCCAAATTATTTTTTCATCCCCAAAAAATTCCCAAATTAATTTTTGCTTTATATATTTAGTTTTTGAACATATTCTGGAATACAAACATTGAATTCATTTAAATAATAAAATAAAAAAGTAATTGTAATTTTGTGTTTCAAATGTCGATGTCTTTTAGTGCCACATAAACTTCCGAATCAAAATCTTCTAATTCATTTCCTTCTTCAATTTTTCTGTACATATTTTTTGTATTAAAAAGTTTCACCATTTCAGGAGATGGATCGAACGATTCACAGCAATTATAATTGTTTTTGAAGTGTGTATTTAATCTTAAAAGAGGTTCTAATAATTCATATTGAATTTTATTTCGAATTTTAGTTTTTATGGTGTTCATGACGGAAAAAAACACGTTCTACGCAAACATTACTTGTTGGTACACAAAGCATATTTAATACCAGCTCAGCAAGTTCTTTAAACTGTTTTGAACCAGCTGCATCTTCATACAAATAAACTTTAATCCAAAATATGCTTATATTATTTGTGATGTCATCACCAAAGAAATCTTTCCATTTTACAAATGGCATTTTTCGCCACTGTGATTCATATTCGTCTGTTGAGACATTGGCCTTTACTACAGGCTGTAAAATTTTCATAATGGAACTAAAGCTTGGTTGACCAATTGAGTTACAACATACATTTGGGGAAAATTGTTTATATATTTTGAAAAAATTCAAGTTTGGCGGAAAACGTTTTAGCATTTGCAACAGCAAACTTTTTAGATATAAGAAACATGTGTTTTTAATTTTTAACGACGAAGACTGAGGCTGAGCTTTTACTTCCTCTTCGAAATCGTATCCCAAATCCATTGCTTCTAACGGTAGATATGCCGAATCCTTTTCCATAATTTCAGGTATTTTCAATACTTCTTCTTCATCTCTTAACCCAGCAATTATTGATGGTTTTAAAATTCTTGCAGCTAGGGAAAGAAGACTTCTATGTAATTTCTCATAAACGCTTCCAGCATCCATTTTGTCATTTTGAAAATCTAAGTTCAGCCTATTTATTTCACCTAAAATAGGTTTCATAAATACTAAGTATAGCCTTATCTCTTCATTGCACATTAGGTCGTAAATAATTTGTGCTGTTTTCTCGGCCTCTGCTGTAGCAATAATGGAAAAGTGGTATTTTAGTTCTACCCATTGTTCTAGAAATGAAATGAAATCCCTATCGAATCCCCAGATCCCCAAACCAAAAATTGTATCCCCAATTTGAAAAAAAAAATCCCCAATTTGGGGATAAATCCCCTAAACTGACAAGTCTGACGTAAATAAAAAGTTACTACAAGAGCTGCCAACCCAATATGTTGAAAAATCGTCAATTTTTGTGAGAAAAATCGTCAAAATCGTCATTTTAAAATTAAGAAATAGTTAAAAAATCGTCAATCCCAAAACTACATATTTTTCAATAAAAAATGGGAACATTTATTCAAAAGTCCGTGGTAACCACATTATTTGTAACTCTTTTACCAGTTTCTTTCCTTTTATGATTAGCTGCTTTATTTTGAGTCTCCTACTTATAAATACACAACTACCCAAACACATTATAGCGAATTTACATTAGGGTCCAAATTCACTTAAAATGGGATTTCGAACAGATTTCCCATACAAAATTAAATCCCAATTTAGTTGAGATTTCAGCAAAATCTAATTGCTATCTGCGAAATCTGTGCTATTCCCTGTTTATGAGATAAAATATAATGAAAAAAATACATTTTTATAAATTTTAAAAACTAAAAAATAACAATTTAAAATGCTTTTTTCATTGAAAGAAGCATTAAAAGCTGAATATGGCTTTGTTTGTTTTCGACAAAGAAAATCCGTGACCTGTTACAAACCATCGAATATTTTGCATTAAACTAATCATCCCTATATGAAAACATTTTCATTATCAAAATAACATTGTATATTTCATAATTTCCATAAATTTTGTGTTCCGAGATTGAACAAAATGTATTTTGGAAAATTTTTTATTTTTGGTTATTTTTTTAAGGTTAGCAACAATATATGTTATGCAATCGAAATCCAATCAGCTGTGAAATTTGCTAATGTTAACGTTTCTGATTTCGAATTGAATTTCAAATTGAAATTTTTATAATGTAAATTCACTATTACAAGGAAAAGAAATGATATTATCATAGACCTATTTCTAAATCAGGCAGAAATGTTAATTCTTACAATTTTGTTTGTTATATGGTTTCACAAAATGTGGGCACATAAAAAATGCCATTCTAAAAAATATTGATTAAGAAGGAATCAAAAACATAAAAAATCACTCTGTAATAAGTGTGTTTGAAGCTAAAATGATTTAAATTATTCAAAAATTAAATTAAATTAAAAATAAATCTTTCAAAATGATAAAGTTTCTGTGTAGTTAATGAACGATTTTTTTTTTTTGATTTTTTGATTGTTTTATTACATTTTCTTTAGATGTTTTAAATGAAAAGAAACTTGATAAATGTAGTAAATTATGAAAAATAAAACAAAAGAAAATTTTAAATTTTATATTTTTATAAATCATAATTTTTTAAACTGTAAATTTTGTGAAATCGTCATTTTATCATATTCCACTTCATAAATCGTCAAAATGTAGACAAATCGTCAAAGTTGGCAGCGCTGGTTACCACTAAAACCACTAGTAAAAGAAACTAAAGGGTCCGCCAAATAACTTTTTTTTTTTTGAAAATGCTATAAAAAAAAACTACTGAATATTTTTCATTTTTTTTTTGATATTCACTAAATTCAAATTTTTTTCATTTTATTTTAATTAACTTGCATGTTTATAGCAGGAATGTAGAAAGATCGCGAGCGAGCCAAAAATATATACACGCAGAAAAAATTTAGCTATTTGCCAACTGAAATTTGGTTACTGCAGCTCAAATTCGGTTATTACGAATTTCAGTTGGTTGGTACAACAGAACATTAGTTTTCACAACAAAGTTCAGTTAATCCAACTGAATTTTAGTTGCAACACCCAAAAAATTCACAAATCTAACGTAAATATCGTTTTACTTACTGAATTTATAAGTTGTTACCATTAAAAAAACACTTTTCAAATCGGTTCGCACTTTATTTCTCTGTGTGTACATTTTAGCATGGAAATTTAATATACAACTCACCTACACTATTTAAAAGTCTTGCTAAAAATACGTAAATAAACTTATTTAGATTTCAAAAATTTAGTAAATAAAACTTCACTACACCATTTTAAATTAAATTCCGAAAATTTTAAATTGTATTTCGAAATCTTCAACAACACCGTTTATTGACAGTAAATACAATACCATAACAAGGTTACCTTATGATGAATCTTAGCTACACCATTTACAATTTTTTTCAGAAAATGTCAAAGGTAGTTTTAAAAATAAATAAATGGTGTACCATGTAGTTACACCATTTCTAGTTATAATTAAAAAATAGGCAAAAATCTAATAAATACCATTTTCATTTTGATTGTGTACTTCAAATTTTTTTTAGCTACACCATTTTAAGTTGAACGTCTTTAGCAAAGAAAACTAAATAATAACAAAATAATTACGAAATTAGATCATCGAAATTGTCTACACCATTTGCAGTAGAATTGCAGAACTAATTTAACTACACTATTTCAAATACAATTCATTGAATTTCTGATCGTATTACAAGTATATTAGAAGACATTCAAGTTGCAGCTTAAACAAAGTAAATAAAGCAATGTATACCATTAAGATTAAAATATATACACCATAAAACATAGCAACACTATTTCTAATTTAATATAATATATTTTTGGCCACGCCATTTCCAATCGCATTTATAAAGTCAAGTATTGAGACTTCATGAAATACAACTTAGCTTCACCATTTACGAGTTTATAATAGAAATACACCAAGGCCATTTAAACTCCGTCAATTTCAAAGTAGATTTTAATAATTTTAAATACACCATTACCAGTTGAATATATGAATAAACTTTAAGAAAACGAAACTTCATAACACCAGTTCCTACTAAATTCCGAGAATTTAAAATAGCATTTCTAAATGTTACAATAAGCAAGGAATTCTGATGATGACACTTGACTGCACAATTAACAACTGTATTTCAAAAAATGTAAAAGTTTGTAATTACTTCATTTTCAACTGCATTGTGGGCGTTGTGGTGTAATGGTAAGCGCGTTGGAGTTTCACACAGAAGGTCCCGGGTTCGATTCCCGGTGCCGGCTACATCAAAATAATATGTATGAGTTTTTTCTATCCCTCATACGTATCGCAATGTCCACCTTCGGTGTTCCCATAGCAATTAACCCCACCGAAGTAAAATAATGAATCAGGGCTATGAACCAAAAAGCTTCAATAAGTTCGCCAACTCTCCATCAGGTGGCGAGCAACAACTGTTCTAAGACTTATCATCTCGCGCAATTACAGTGTTGCCATGTCTGAAGCCCTTCATCTTTCCCCACCTTTCATCTATATACTATCCCTTTCCAAAGAAACCAACACACTAAATATAGAAAGTATTTCCTGAGTGTTGCCTCTCTTTATAAAAAAAAAAAAAATTTATTATATAAAAAAAAAATTAAAATATTTCTGCCTAATTATATTCTGTCAATTTCAGAGCAAATTTTTCTGCACCATTTAAAAAATCATTTGAAAAAATGGTTTAACTATGATTATTAACTTAAGTTTTAACAAGTGATGGTGAGTTACAGTACTAGAAACAGTTTTGCAAAAACTTTTCGCAAAAAATCTCGAAATTGTGTAGCTAATTTTCAAAATTTAACTGGAAATGGTGTACATAAGTTTGTTTTATTAATTTCAGAGATATTTTTAACGTTTTTCTATTAATTCCTGATATGGTGTTGTTGTTTAATTTTATGAAATTTCAAAATTGGGCAGTCCAGTCCAGGTTTTTTATTCTTTGACCAAGTGAATGTTTGTTTAGTTCTAAAAAATCGTGTAACTGGGATTATTTAAGTATTAAATTGTGAAGCTGAGTTATCCAACTTGAATGGTGTAGATAATAACGTTCATAATACAGTTGGATTTTCCCCAAATTCAAAAGAAAACGGTGTATCTTCATGTATATCTTTAATTTTTTTTATAAATAATGAAATTATGAATTTGTTTAATTAAACGATTTTTTTTTTTGCTAATTTTATAAATAAAATGACAGTTCAAAACAAATTGAAATTTTAAATGTTATTGTGTTTTTTACTCACTTTTCGGAATTAAATTGGAAATGGTGTCTTTACATTTTTGAAGTCTTGAAATTAATATGTAAAAATCTAAAAATATATTATTGGAAATGGTGTTGGACAGCGCTTTACTTAGCTTTCAAAATACTATAGTCAGTTTTGAACACACAGCTTAGAAAAGTGTATTTGTTTTAATAATATATTGATAGATACAGTAGTAAAAATGGACATAGTGTAGTTAAATTTAGAAAAATATAATTATTAAAATATATTGGAAATAGTGTAGTTATATTTCTTATTTAGATTAACAATTGGAAATGGTGTAGTCAAAAATCTTTTAGTAATTGCAGGCTTGCTGTTGGAAATGATGTATTGAAATTCTAGCTATTATTTTTAAATCTAAGGCCAGCTAACTTATCTGAAGTTAACTAAAGGTTAGGGCTAAACCAAACACAGAAAAAACTAAAAATTAGTTTCAATACAAAAATTTATTGAATCAATTAATAGGTTAATTGATTTTGCACCTATCACTTCAATGATAATATCAATTAAAACTTTAATTGAAAATTAAAATGGAGGAAAGGTTATAAATAACTTCTACAAAAAAAATATGATACTCACAAAAAAAAGTGTGTAAACGATACGTTGGAATCAGCGATGCCAACTTAGTGCTTTTGGCACTATTTATGGTACTTTTCAATGTCACAAAACACCAAAATTTTGCTCATGGTGCCAAAACATTAAAAACCACTAAATTTGTGCTTTTGTAATTTATCGTTAGTGCTTTTGAGTCAATTTCTTTTTAGAGACCAGTACTTTGCTCAAAAAGCCCGAAAACTGCAATAAACTCCAATTTTTACAGTCTTAAGCTAATTACAATCAAATGTCATTACTTCGCTACAATTTAAATGTTATTGTATGTTAAATTGATGAAAAATTTATTTTTTATGTGGAGTTTGACAGATAATTTCGCAAAAGAGCGAAGAGAATGCTAGACTAAACACCGAAATTGTCGGTGTTTTGGGGGGAATTTGCTAAAACTGCAGCATAAAATGAAGAAAATTAAAAATTTGTTATAGTCTTAAGGAAATGGAAATCAAATGTCATGTTTTTGCCACATTTTAAATATTTTGTTTGTCAAACTGATACGTTTTTTGTATAAAGTTTGACAGATATTTTCTAAAAGAACGAACAAAATACTAGACTAAACACCGAAATAGTGGGTGAAGAAATGTGGTTACTTTATTTTAGAACGAAATCCTGTTATAAAACTTTTTTATCGTCAACTTCAGTTCATTTCCTTAACTTTGTGAACAAATTAAAACAAATGTTGTCTATGTAGTTGTATAATTACTAAGCACTTCGATGATATTCCTACAGTTTTTTTCTGCGTGCAGTGCGCCAACAAATTTCGTGAGCACGAATTTGCAGGAAACTCGTGATCGAGATCTCTTTACCTATAAACACTTTGATTAAACTCTGGTTATATATAGAAAAGTTACTCGCCCTAAGTATTTTATTTTAAATTTTTTGTAAACAAGCCAAAGCGAGCTAACAAATTTACTTGAAAAGAGCTTACGTTATCACAATGCTCGTTTTATTTTTTGTAAAAAGAGCTTTCATGTTTAGAAAGCTCACTTTAGTTTTTTTTAGCCGTACACGCAGAAAAAAAGGTGTATCATTTACAAAAATCAGAGTAATAGTTTACAAAGTTTCGTGGTAATTATACAACTACATAAAATTAACGACAATTTTGTCAAAACGCTTAGGGCAATGTTCGAAGTGATATATATGTAAATAAGCCGAAGTTTTCTGTCTAATATTGCAACGTTTTCCAGGTTAAATAAACTATTTATTTTTGTAAATAAAAAATACTCCATTATATTGCAAATAATATTTTTATTAAAATTAATAATTTATTTTTTTTTTTTAAAAGAGAAGCAACACTCAGGAAATTCTTCCTATTTATTAATGTGTTGCTTTCTTTGGAAAGGTGATAGTGGAGAGATGAAAGGTGGTGAAAGATGAAAGGCTTCAAACAACACTGTAATTGCGCGAGATGATAAGTCTTAGAACAGTTTTTGCTCGCCGATTAATGAAGAGTTGGCGAATTTATTGAAGCATTTTGTTTCATAGCCCTGATTCATTATTTTACTTCGGTGGGGTTAAGTGCTAATGGGAACACCGAAGGTGGGCGCAGCGATACATATAAGTGATAGAAAACGCATACATATTGTTTTTCTAAATTGATGTTGTCGTCACCGGGAATCGAACCCGGGACCATCTGTGTAACAGTCCAACGCGCTAACCATTACACCACAATGTTTAATTTTTCACAAATTTTACATTATTTTAATTTAATTAAATTAAATTGCATCAGAAATAAATTGCTTAAGAAACTCCACCTCCATTTTGCTTTTATGTTCGATATTGCCATATATAATAAATATTGCCACATTGATTTGTAATTCATCTTTGTTATTAGAAAAATATACATGTAGCTTATTTTTTCAAGTTTCATCAATGTAAATTTTACATAGCATAAACTTCAATAAATTACCAAAAAAAAAAAAAACTGGTGAAATTTAACAAAAACGAAGTTCAGCAAATTACCCTAGCATTTTTGCCGTTATTGCAACAATTTGCAAGAAAATTGTTTTATAAAAACACAACAGTTTTTTTCTGCGTGTAAAGTTAAAGCTCGTTTTAAAAAAGTGTGGGAGCTTTATTTTGTTGGCTCGTTGCCTCTTTACAAAAAAGCGATCAAATATTTTTTTGGCTCGTATTAAAAATCAGCTTTTTGTTGGGCTTAAATAGAGCACGAGCCCACGCGTCCGACCATTTTCCATCCCTGGTTTATAGTAATGACGACATTGCCAGGTCATTATTGAGATTTCACCTAAAAAAAAGCATACTGAGCATTTTCGTAAAATTCTCCCAAATTTCTTTTTACATAAAAGCACATACAAATTACAAAATTAAAAAAAAAAATGATATATGTCTGCTACACTCAAAAAATAAGTTAGTAGAAAAGTTAGTAAAACATCTTGTAAATCAGGTATACTATTTTTCCTCAAATTTTTTGCTAAAATTAAGTTTTAAACTAAAATTTTAGTTATACTTAGTCAGCACTTAACTGTTTTGAACTAATGTTTTACTAATATTTTACTAATTTATTTTGCTAAAAAAATTGTGCTGATTAGCACATCAATGGTGTGAACGACAACCAGATTAAAAGTTATACGCAGAATGAATTAAATGTCAAGATGTAGTAGTGACGAGGAAAATTATACTAAAAAGTACAACTCTAGTAAGACACATAGAAACAATAAAACAAAATTGTGGATTGAAAGAACTTAAATTTTTTGTTTTCACCGGCTTGTGAAAGTAATTGTCTATTAATTAAATAAAAGACAAAATAAAATATTTAAAAAAGATTAAATGTGTATTTGTAGTCAAATTGAGTGGTCAAGTTGATAACAAATATACAGCAGGTAGACAGACTAAAGCGAAAGACAAAGTCATACATCGTACATAGGTAAATTTTTATGATTCCTTTTTCTTATTGCAAAAAAAACGGGTTGTATATGTTACATTTTGTTATTTTTTCGTTTCGTTTCTATAATTCTCTGCGGCATTAGCGTTCCTTTAAAAGATAGCATCATTGAGACAACCATCGATGTAAGTAGTAAGATAATTTTGTTTATGTTATATATAATTATTTTTATTGTTTTAACATATTACATTAATTCATGTCGTCAATTTGGGAGAATGAACATTTTTATATTTTGTAACGTATTGTAAATTATTTTAAAAAGAATCACAAAAATATGTTTTATGATTTTCAGCAAAATAAATTAACTAAAGTAAAAATTTTCTACAAATTTTTTGAGTTTTTTTCAGTCTACTAATATTCAGCAAACATTTTATTAAAGTTCAGCAAGGGTTATTTACAGGGACCGTAATCATTATGAGTTTTATAATAAAAATTACACAATAATAATTATGTTATGAGTTTTAAGGATTTTCTTCAATGGTAATGATTATTTTTGAGTAATAATAAAAAAAATCCGCAATAATCATTATTTTTGAGCAAAAAAAAAAATAAAACTCAAAAATAATCATTATTTATGATTTTTATTTTTTTTCGCTCAAAATAAAACTCACTTTCATGTAGGTGTAAATATATATACATATTAGGGTGGGGCGATTAGTATGGAAGAAAAAAAATCTTAATGGGCGCTTCGCGTTTCTGATTCTTGGAATTGCACTGAGCAAAAAAGTCCACTAGACCATACGTCTACGGTGAAAATCGAGCTTCCAGATTTTGACTTTACGGCAAAAAAGCCCTATTTTGAAATTAATAATTAACCCCTTAAACCCCACCCACAAATATGATTGATGCATTAATCTGCTAGAGAATCTTCCAAAGAAGAGATTGATACCAAAATCTTCGATAAGCTCCTCCTACTTCCTGAGATATGTTCATCCCACACATTGAAAGTGAGTTTTATTTTGAACGAAAAAAATAAAAATCATAAATAATGATTTTTTTTTTGCTCAAAAATAATGATTATGGCTGATTTTTTTTTATTATTACTCAAAAATAATCATTGCCATTGAAGAAAACTTTAAAAATCAAAAATTTAAAAATCATAACGGATATGCAAAGATTGTCAAAAAATAATAATAATGGTGCAATAAATTTTTGTTTATGTCTCTTCTAAGTGATTGATTTTTTGATTCAAAAAAACGAGCAATAATCATTATTTACGGTCCCTGGTTTTTTAATTTCTAATCCACTAAGTTTTAGCAAAACTTTTGCTAAATCTACTAATTTTGTTGCTAAAAATCAGCTCGCTGATTTTCAGCAAAAGATTTTTCTGACATTAGCAACTTTTTTTGTAAGCACCCTCCTGACTAAAATTTTATTGACTCAGCAAAATTTTTTGCTGACTTTACTAAGTATTTTATTTGAGTGTATATTTAATTAAAGTATTAAATTTTGTAACTAATTAATACGAATTACAAAATAAAAAGCACTTTTTTTGCGAAAACATAATTTCATATTCTCATTGCTGAAAAAAGAAAGATATCGAATTAAATTTTTTTGAATAAAGGTATATTTTGTGAATTTAAAATAATCAGAAATCTAAGGTAAATATCGTTGTACTAATTGAATTTATTTGTTGTTACCATTAATATACACTTTTTAATTCGGTTGGCACTTTATTTCTCTGTGTGTAGTGCAACAATTTTTTTAAAAACAAAATATTGAATTACGCGAGTAATAAAACACCCAAATTATCTTTAAATAAAATATATTTATATGTTTATACCGGTTAATATAAACACCGGAATGGAGGGTATCCAAATATTCGGCACAACCGAATTTAATCTTTGTTACTTGTTTTTAATAAAGCCCTTCAATTTAGTTGTTACGTGATTGAGGTTGTTATTCTGTTGAATTAGTCTGTTTAAATATTAAAAGAATTCTTCTTAACAAACACTATTAAAAATAGTTTCTTGTTTCTATGGGTGTATAGTATTTGTGTTATTTTTCATTTATAACGAGTGTGATTTTCTCGTGATTAAGTAATTTTGTTTTACATTCAACAAATTTCGTTGTCAAAATCAACCAAAATTCACGTTTTATTCATATTAAAAAGTCAATTGAACAGTTCCGCTACGGCTTCAGCCGAACATCTAAAGTTTGGCAGAAGTTCGGCTACGGCTACACTCAAAAAATTTTAGTTAGTAGAAAAGTTAGTAAAACGTATTGCAAATCAGGTATACTATTTGTTAGCAAATTGTTTCGCGAAAATTATGTTTTCAGCTAAAATTTTAGTTATACTTATGATTATGGTATCAATCTCTTCTTTGGAAGATTCTCTAGCAGATTAATGCACCAATCATATTTGTGGGTGGGGTTAAATTTTTAATTTCAAAATATGCCTTTTTAGCCGTATTTTGTGAAAGTAACCCTGTCCTGGATGGACATATCTCAGGAAGTAGGAGGAGCTTATCCAAGATTATCTCTAACAGATTAATGCATAAAACATAATTGTAGCTTGCGTTTAAGGGTTTAATTTTTAATTTCAAAATAGGCCTTTTTAGCCGTTTGGGTAAATTTTACAAAACATAACATAAATATTAATTAGAAAAATAGTATTTTTACCCCATTTGGGTTAATTTTACAAAAATCGGCAAAAAAAATTAGTAAAACATTTTGCAAATCAGGTATACTATTTGTCAGCAAATTGTTTTGCGAAAGTTATGTTTTCAGCTAAAATTTAAGTTATACTTATTCAGCACTTAACTGTTTTCAAATAATGTTTTACTAATATTATACTAATGTTTCACTAATTTATTTTGCTAAAAAAATAGTTTGTATGACAACCAGATTGAAAGATATACGCAGAATGAAGTAGATGTCGCGGCATGTCAAGATGTAGTAGAGAGGAGGAAAATGATGATACTAAAAACTACAAATGTTGTAAGACATATAATAAAATCAACCATGAAAGATTTTTGCATCTGTTTTCCACACATAAAACAAAATTGTGGATTAAACCAACTTAAATTTTGCGTTGTCACCGGCTTGTGAAAGTAATTGTCGATTATTTAAATTAAAGACAAATAGATAACATAATAGGGATTGCCGATGATATTATTATTTACCATTCTGATGACAAAATTCAGAAAATCAATGAGAATTTGCAAAATTATTTCTACACAGTAGAACAATATGCCAACGACTGGAAAATGAAAATTAATATTGATAAATTTGGATCTATTCTTTTTCGCCCCACAGTGGGTAAATGTAACTATAAAATTGGAAATAATTGAAAAAAATTTGCAATAATAGGTAGTTCTAATATTAGTATTCCAAACAAACAAATTGTTAAATATTTAGGTATTCATCTTGACAAATTTTTATATTTTAATGATCATATTAACTTGCAAATAATTAAGGCAAGAAAAGCATTTTTCGTATACAAAAAACTATTTTTTTCAAAATATATTAGTTCTCAGGTAAAGATAATACTATAACCAAGCATTAATTAGACCAATTTTAACATATGGTTGCCAAATTTGGTTTAATATCTCCGCCCTCTTATATGGAGAAAATGCGAGTTTTTGAAAGGCAATTTCTAAGGGAATGCACTTCACTTTTTAGATCATCAAACAGTGACTTTAAAAAATATGTTTCCAACCAACTATACTATATAACGCTGCTAAGACTAGCCGAATTGACAACTTTATTATTCATTTAATAAGAAACCACATTGCAAAGAGCTTAGAATGTATTGAAAATAACCTGATTATGGCTGCCTATTAAGTAAATGATCAATATATATATGAAACCCTTCAAAATAGTTATGTTCCACTGGAGGCATTTTTACACCTTGATAAACAACGATTTATCCAAAATGAAATGGGCGTTCCTATATTCTACCATGTATATAGAAGAGCCACAGAAAAAGCTATAAAATGCAATCAAATGACAATAGAAAATAAAAGATTCGACACTAGCGTATACTCTGGAGATACAAATATGTTACCGAACATAAATTTAAAAAAATATTGTTGGCTAGACTAAATTGTCAGCTACAGCTCTTACTTTTTTTTTTTTTTTATCACTTAACTCCTTTTTTGGCTCTATCCAATAAGTCCCAGGTGCAAAAAGTCCCAATGAAATAAATTCTAAAAAAATGAAATAAGTCCCGTCTCGAAAAAGTGAAATAATTTCCAAAACAAAAATGAAACAAATCCTAGGTTTTGGTTGTTATTTCATCATAAAATAATTTCCAAAGAATAAAAATTAAATAACTCTCAAAAATAGTCCATGCAACACAAATGAAGTAAGGGCATAACGTTATATTCCCCAAAGTCGTATTGAACAAAAACCAAAATGATATATTGCCCAAATGTCCGCATATCCCCCAAAATTGAGGATGTTAATACGTTATAACGACCAAATCAATAACAGAAAATCCAAAACTTTTTTTTTTTGGTGCTATGGCATTTTATTTTGAAAAAACTTTTTTTTTTTTTTTTGGCGCTATACGGTAAAAAAAAGTTATTGCCCAAAATCATATTTTTTTTTTTTTTTTAAATGCCATAACACATAATGTCTTTTGTGTCGCACGCAGAAAAAACTTTATTTCGCGAAGCCGCCTGCTGCGTTCTACGGAGGAAAAAAACCCCTAAGAGCGGCCGAAGGCCGCCACCCAGAAGAACTTGTTTTTCAAATCAGATGTAGAATCCGTTGAAATCTTATATTTTTAAGACATCAAGTAACATTTATTTGACCTGTCATAACTTTTTATGTCCCAAAATACCAACCCACACCAAGATTTATTGTTTTTTAATGATTATTTTTTTAAAAGTCTATTTTATTAAAAATTGTACGTATATATTAGTGTCTAAACGTTAAATAAACAGAAGGCCAATGCTCTATTCTTTTATTTAAGATAAAAAACAATCAATTAGCTGTTTAAATGACAAAGCTATGAATGGTCAAATTATATTACTTATTGTCTTTAAAATAAGATTTCAACGGATTCGACATTGGATTTGTAAAGACAAGTTTTTCTGTGTGGCGGCCTTCGGCCGCTCTTAGGGTTGTTTTTCCTCCGTAGAACGCGGCAGGCGGCTACGCGAAATAAAGTTTTTTCTGCTTGCGACACAAAAAAATAAAATTCAAGCAATTTTTTTAAGTTTCCTTAAAACTCTATTGTTTGATTTCATGAATCAGCCTTGACATTTAAGGTCTTATGACATTTAAAAAAAAAAATATGATTTTGGGCAATAACTTCTTTTTTTTACCGTCATAGCGCAAAAATTTATTTTGGCCAAACAGAAAACCGTCATAGCGCCCAACAAAAAATGTTATTTCGTCCAAAGCAATGTCGTATTGCACAAATACAAGAAAATTTTTACAACAGCAATTTTCTTATAAGTTTTTTGGGCGCTATGTCCCACGCTAAGTTCTGTTGGGACTTATTTCATTTCGGAATTACTGCATTATGAAATAACACCTGATAACAAAAATGAAATAACTTCTAAAAAAAAGGAAATAACTGCAAAAGAACTGGGTATTATTTCATTTGAAATTACTAGCAAATTTGTATGAAACATTTTTGGGACTTATTTCATTATTGTTTTGGGACTTTTTCCACCTGGGAGTTATTGCACAGAGCCTCCGTTTTTTATTCATACAAAATATAGAAGTAATTTTTTTTTAATTTTTTTCTTTTTCTTTACATGAATTTATACATATTTATTCTTTTGTTGTATAGTAAACACTTAAATTATTTTCTCAAAAAGAATAATAAATTGATAAATGTAAATTGTACTTGAGAGCTCGAATACGGGACAGTGTACATTGAGTTATATAAACTACTATTTGTTTATTTATAGTTTTAATATAAGAAATTTTGCTAAATAAACGATAAAAAAAAAAAATAAAGTAAAGTAAAGTAAAGTAAAGTAATTGTCGATTAATTAAATAAAAGACAAAATAAAATATTTAAATTTAATAAAGATTAAATGTGTATTTTTAAACTAAATGTTTATAGAGATTAATAATCCATTGTGGTCAAATTGAAAACAATTATACAGACAGAGTAAAGCGATAATTTTTTTTTTTTTTTGAAAAGAGAGGCAATACTCAGGAAATACTTCCTATATTTAGTGTGTTGCTTTCTTTGGAAAGGGATAGTATAGAGATGAACGGTGGGGAAAGATGAAGGGCTTCAGACATGGCAACACTGTAATTGCGCTAGATGATAAGTCTTAGAACAGTTGTTGCTCGCCACCTGATGTAGAGTTGGCGAACTTATTGAAGCTTTTTGGTTCATAGCCCTGATTCATTATTTTACTTCGGTGGGGTTAATTGCTATGGGAACACCGAAGGTGGACATTGCGATACGTATGAGGGATAGAAAAAACTCATACATATTATTTTGATGTTGCCGGCACCGGGGATCGAACCCGGGACCTTCTGTGTAAAAGTCCAACGCGCTAACCATTACACCACAACGCCCACAAGTAGTTGAACACCAAGTAGTTGAACACCGTGTAGTTGAACACAGTGATTGCACAGAAAATTTCATATAGACGCAATCGAACAAATAAAAACATAACAAATATTACATTATTCAAAAAAAAAAAACAGGGTCACCGACGAAGGTTCAATACCAGAAACTGCGCAGTCTAATTCAGAAAATTGAAAATTTACAATGTTTTTACCGTCATAGTGCCCAAATTTATTTTGGCCAAACAGACGAAAGATAATTTTGTTTATGTTATATAGAATTATTTATACGTTTTCTTAGATATCACGTTAATTCATGTCATTAATGTGGAAGTATGAACATTTTTATATTTTGTAATGTATTGTAAATTATTTTTAAAAGAATCACCAAAATAATGTTTAATTTTTCTAAAAAAATTTTGAGTTTTTTTCAGTCTACTAATATTCAGCAAGAATTTTATAAATTTTTAGAAAGGGCTTTTTAATTTCTAAACCACTAAGTGTTAGCAAAACTTTTGCTGAATCTATTAACTTTGTTGCTAAAAATCAGCTCGTTAATTTTCAGCAAAAGATTTTGCTGACATTAGCAATTTCTTTGCAAGCACCCTCCTGACAAAAATGTTGCTCTCTCAGCAAAAAGTTTTGCTGACTTTACTAACATTTTTTTGAGTGTAGTCAATAGTTTTTGAAAACTTTTAATTTTTGGTTTAAATTTGTACGAAAGCAAGTTTTATGCAAACAAACCAGAAACGCTTAAGCAACTCAAACAAAATATTCGTGATGAAATTAATGAAATACCGCGTGAAATGTGTGAGAATGTAATGAAAAGTGTGTTCAAAAACGCTCGCATTTGTGAGGCTACCAGAGGCGGACATTTATCTGATATTATATTCCATACATAATTGCCGACATTAAATAAATTTTTTATCAATATAAGATCCATTCTCTTTCATTTAATCAAAAATTATAAACAAACAAAGTAGTATACCTTCCCGGCGGACACCCAGTAGTATATACTTGTTTTTGGCTGTAGTAAAAATGAAGTATAAATTATTTTTAAAAGAATCACAAAAAAAAATTTAAGATTTACAGTAAATAAATTAACCAAAGTATAATTTTTCTACACATTTTTTGAGTTTTTATAGTCTACTAATATTTAGCAAAAATTTTATTAACTTTATTAACGTAGTAAATTTAATGAAATAATGAAAAAATGAAGGCTTTGAATAATTTCATAGCTCCAAAAAAAATTTAAATTAAATTTATGAAGAGATAATTTATGAAATCGAATGAATTTTTTTTATGAAACTTTTTAAAAGTTTATGAAACATATCTTATTTGAATCTACGAAAAAAAATCTATGAAATTGTTTCATTAATATCAGGAAGTATAATTCTTTCAGTGTATAAGTTTTCTCCAATTTTTTTGAGTATTTTTGTAGTCTACTTATATTTAGCAAAAATGTTATTAACTTTTAGCAAGAAATTTGTAATTTTTAATCAACTAAGTGTTAGCAAAACTTTTGGTGAATCTACTAATTTTGTTTTCAAAAATCAGCTCCAATTTGCAGCAGGATATTTTGCTGACATTAGCAATTTTTGTCCAAGCACCACTAAAATTTAGCTGACTTTAAGCTTACTAACTTTTTTTGAGTGTAGATCTCGTCAGAGCCCTAAGTTTTAGAAAAGCTAGAGTCTCCAGAATAGGCAGAGCTTCAATAAAAACCCTATTCGATCAATTTTGTTCCATTCCTGTCTTCTTACACTAAAAAAAAAGTTAGTAAAGCCAGCAAAAAAATTTTGATAAGTCAGGAGGGTGCCTGCAAAAAAAATTGCTAATGCCAGAAAAATCTTTGATGATTTTTAGTAACAAAATTAATAGTTGAACATTTAAATTTGAGGTGAGCACTAAATTTTTGGAGCGACTGTAGATCAATAGCACTAAAATATTGCACTCCAAAAAAAAATTTCGAAAGTGTTTGAAAAACAATATCAGTTCCAACGGCTCTGTGACCATATTGGTCCAAGTAGTTGGGTATGATCTGAAAGCTGCATTTATCGTCTGTTGTCATTGGTTGGAAAGTGTATCTTATGCAAACAAAAAAAAAACTAAAAATGGGACATATATCAAACATTGCTCGTCAAAGGGTTAAATCAGGCATTTCGAAAAATTTCGGTCAAATCTTCTAACTGCAAAGCAAGAATTAACATTCCAAAACTAATTCTTTTTCGCCACTTAAGTGATCAATTCTGATTAGTTGCACTCTTTGCCCAAAGGGCACATCAATTTCTTCATTACCGACTTTTTCATCTTATGTAATAAAAATCAATATTATTTTTATTAAAGCTCTTCAATTTAGTTGTCGCTTGATTGAAGTTGTTCATCTGTTGACTTAATTTGTTTAAATATTAAAAGAATTTTTTTAACAAACACTATTAAAATTGCATTACCCGGGTAAAAATAGTTATCTCTAGTCATATATTTAATATGATTTAGTCATATCTGACTTTAAATGGAGTCACATTACGGATTATATCATTATATACAAATACATCTGATCATTTTTAATGAGAGAAATTTTTATATGGCACTTGCTATTATTATATGTCTTCATATCTGACTGCATATATAACTACATAAGTCATATAATAAGTAAAAATATATGTAGTGATTGATATGATTATACATATATGGTTCAATGCTAAGTCTTTTTAAACTATATGTGACGTTCTACTGAACATATTTTCTATATAATTTTATATGACATTATATATAAACCCATACATATTTTAATAAAGTTCAATATCAAATTAAGTTATCAGACATTATTAAATATGGCATCACATATAACCATATTAATTTTATAACGAAATTACTTTCAAGTGATTTCCTTTATATAAATTTAAATAATAAGACAAAAACAATTAATTATATATTTTTGAAACACTAAATTTGTTGTTGATAATTTTTAAACATTTCGTTATGTTTCATTTAAAAAAATGTGGATCTTTAAAATTGTTGATTTCTAGATATTATGATTTTAAGCATAACTTCAATTTATTAAAATCATACCTACTATCGTTTAAAATTTTATTAAATCAGATATATTTATATCTAATTAGATATAATTTAATGTCCCGGATATAGACAAATCTGGAATAAAATTGTATCAAATTATATCTAATTTGATATAGTTATATACATGTAGATGACCCATTTTACGGATCAATTTGTATGTGTTTGTATATGGTATATCTCAAATTAGATACAATTTTATCAAACTCAATATTACAATTTTTACCCGGGTATTGATCAGTAGCACAATATACATATTGTACACAACTTAAATGTGGTGCAAGAGTAGGCTGACCATTCTTTCTGATTTGATCAGTACATTTACTAATTTTTGATCATTTGTACTGATGAAATAATCGTGTGCTGATTTTTTAAAATTTGTACTTATTTTTAACATTTTCAGAAAATTATATTTTTTCTACAGAAAAACTTAAGTTTTAATCCATTTAGAATAATTTTAGAATTATTTTTAATTTGATGAAAACGGATTTCCCATATGAATAATATGGGAAATCCGTTTAAGATTTAAGATCAGTGCTTAAAATCCGAGAGCTTCAATTTTTCAAAATCTTGGGTCTTTTAGGAAAACAAATATTCAGGTCGAAAAATTAAGCAGTAGTTACTCTGCCTATTTTTCAAAAGATAACATATTTTAAAATTTTTCCTTTATGAAAATTTCTTAGAATTTTAAACTTTCTTTGAAAAGAAACAGATTTTTTAATTGACTTTTTTTAAGGCCTTAACATGTTACATATGGAGAATTTTTGTTTTGACGATTTATAGCAAAATTTTTCTTTAAACTGGCCGACTAAAAAAAAATTTATATGGAGCTTTATGTAGTCATATAAATTTCTATGTGACAATATATGTAATCGTATTAAATTTCATCCGAAATATGGGCCCATATAATTGTATCTGTTTGTATGAAATTAGATAAATGTCCAGTACAATTTTATCCGAATTATGGCCCGATATAATTGTATTAGATTGCATTAGTTTTGTATCTAATTGTATCAAATAGATATAATTGATAGATATAATTATGATACAAATAGATATAATTATATAAAAACCATATATTATTGTATCCGGATTTTGACCTGATATAGCAGTATATGATTGTATGTAAACTGATACATCTGATAAGTAGATCTGAGTTTTAGTCTGGTAAAATTGCACTAAATGTTCGAGTGAGCTCTTTTTCTAGTTCAATTGATCTAAATGAACTAGATTAGACTAGAGTGGCACTATGCACCGCGACCAGAAGTTGGTATTTTGTGCTGCCAGTGAATACACCCTAAAGGTTCAGGCTCCCTACGAAGCCAACTATCCTACCAGGTAAACAGTTCCGAACATCCGATTTCGTCACTATTCGACCACCAAAATAACATTTGCAGAGAACATGCTCTGAGGTCTCGGGTTCCAATTCACAAAACCTGCAAGTATCCGTAGAGGATCGTCCCATCTTGTTCAATTGATACCTAAGGCCACAGTGTCCCGTGAGGTAACACGTCACGGTCCTTAGTTCGCCCCTTGTCATAGACAAGAGTTTTCGCGACATTTCACCAGAGGGAGATATAAACAGCCTAACACTAAATGTTACATTTTTGGAAAATATTGTATGAAAACATACACAACTTCATACAAATGTATGTTCTTCCTATCAAATCCGTAAGGGTCATAAAAAAATATTAAGAAACATATTAATTTTTTGCGGTTATCAAAAAAGTTTCCGCATAAACCTTTTTTAAGTTTATTACACATAAGGGTATCCCGAAAGTGGTCAAATATACGTAATATTATTCAAATGATGGGTATTATCCAGTTGAAAATTCGAGAATAGTTAGCTACCCGTACTTTTTTTTTAAGTTTTGTACAAACTCGTTCTCAAAAGTTTGGCAATGCTGATGATATTTTTGAAAATATATTTATAAAATTTGCATATTAATTATGGTAATTTCGGTCCACTAGATCTTTCAGTTTTAAACAATTAATACATAAAATTGCGCGTTTCAAACTAAATGATGCTGTGGTAGATCATAATTTATCTAAGAGAAGTTTAGAAACGTTTTTCCCATAAAAAAAAATTATAAAAACACACTACGAAGGCCGCGGGTAGCAAATATAAGTACACTCAAAAAAATTTTTGTTTTTTATCCATTAAAATCTCACTAATACCTATCTTTTGAGTACGTAACGAAATTCACACTTTAAATACGGCAATATATAGTTTAATAAAAAAGATCTACAGAATGGAAAATATATCTTTACATATAACTATGAATATGTCAAGCTATCGTTTTATCGAAAACTATTTTTTTTTTTTGTATATTACACTATATGTTATTATACTCATAGAAATAAACCTGTAAAAATAGCAAAAAAAGCTATTTAAAATTTGTTGAAAAAGACGTTGCAGAAAAAACTGCTAAAATTAGAAGTTTTTTTTCAAAATATTACCTACATAAGAATAGCAGCAAGAATCTGTTGAATTTACAAATTTTAGTTAATTGAAAATAGGAAAATTATCTACTAAAAACAGCAAAAACATATACTGAATATTAGTAGACAAAAAAAAATTCAAAAAATGTGAAATTTTGTTTTTTTAGTTTTTTTTAATGCGACTAAAAGTCTGCCTTATTTGCATTCTACTAAATTTGATTTAAAAATAGCAAAAAATTTTGTTAATATGTATTACAGTTTTTTGGTTTCTATTTTGAGTCTACATATATTTAGTAAAATTTTTAGCTAATTTTACAGAGCATTAACTATTTTCAATTAACTAAAATTCACATCGAAAATAACTAAAATTTTGTAAAGGTAACACATTTAATTTTGCTGTTCTTATTTTATTAGTATTTAGCAAATAATCTGCTAAATTTAGCAGTTTTGTATGCAAGATAATTTTTAACTAATTTTTAGTAGCTTTTTCTGCTATTTTTCTATGAGTAGTTTTGATTTGTGTTATATGTAATTATACATGTATTCGTACATAACTAGTATTAACCATATATAATTGTATATGACATATACGATTATATATTGGACGATATGTAATACGATGTAATTATATGTGGCATCGTATTAAAAAACTTAGATGCAAACAATGTATATATAAACACACCCAGCAAAAAATAGTGCTTACCCAGAAGCGCTTCCGGAAGGCGTTATTTAATTACAAAGCGCTTCCAAAGGAAATGCAGAAGGCATGATTTTTGTTCGCGATGTCCTACTTGGTATGTCTCTTTTAAACAGGTGAAAAGCGCTTCTTTCATGTGCTCTTAGAAGCAATAAATTCATGCCTTCTTAGGCAATAAGAAGCGCTTTTTTGTATGTTGACAACATGAATGCTTCATAGTATGCATTCTTTATTGCTTCATTGTAAGCATTATTCACTGCTTCAAAGAATGCATTTTGGGAAGCACAACAGAATGATTTCCTAATTGCTTTATTGTATGCAAGACGGTGAAGTGCTATTTTGGAAGCATACAATTGTAGTTACTGCTTGCCAAATCCAGGTTATTTTTTGCTGGGTACATAAACCTATATATTTACGTATAAAAGCATGCAATAGCATATATATTTATATAAAGTAATGCATACTTATATGTAATCGTTTTTAGTCGGGTAATGAAGTTTTTTTTTTACAAAGTGAATAAAAAATTTCTTACATTTTATGAAAAAGTTTTATAATTTTTATGAAACTATTTTCAATGAACATGACTTTTTAATAAATAAAATATTTTAACTATAAAATTTGATGAAAACTTCATTAATCTAATTAAAAGTTTTAATTGACGAGTTTCAACGGAACTTCGTTGATTTCATACAAGAATGCATTAAAATCATGCATATACTCACAAGAACTTTTCCATAAAATTTCAACAGTTATTTTAAAAGTTTATCGGTAAAGTTGTTTCAATGGAATACACAATTAAAGAAATATATTTTTTAACTTTCTGTCTGTTATTCAATAAACAAAATAAACAAAAAACCGGACTCTCCGTAGTAGTTAAAATATTCAGTTAAAATGTTCTAGTTTAAACAAAAAGTTGTTACATTATATTGAGTATTGTAAACATAAAAACAATCTATTGTTTTTACCGATTTTGTCAATTAATTTTTCAGCAGTTGAAAATAAACTAAAAAATACAATTGTTTTAAACGAAAAGTAAGTAATCCTTTTTTTTAAACTGATTTTGAATTAATTTAAATTGTATATTCTTTATGGAAAAAATATTATGAGTGTAAAGTACTCTCGGTGTATAATTTAATTTATAAAAATTAGCTGAGTCTGAATTTTTTTTATTTAAATTTTGGTAATTCTCATAATCTCAAGTTTAATCTGATTTTGTATATAAGAAAAAAAAATTCGCTGTATTTATGTATTTTGAACATTTTGTAGATTTCATGTCAGAACAAAATGGTCACCCTATGCAAGAGGTAAAGTTTTGTTTGTGAGTTTTCCAATCGACTCTACACTCTATATATAAACGTTGAAATTATATAAGTTTAGATTTAAACGCGGTTAATATCGGCAGCAACCACCTCTATTATCTCTGTGCTAAGCTTAACAGTATTTTTTACTGCTCCAAGTATTTGCTTATATAGATGGTGTGGATACAAATATTTGTTGGTAACAACAAAAAACGACAAGTTGTAAAACCCTTTCGCTACTCGAATTTCAAACACTTGCTCTGCTCTATTGGAAAAACTTTTGATTTTTCCAAATTTTCCGCATTTTCTTAGACAACTGTCAGTTAGTGTTCGAGCATACGGTCAGTTAGTGTTTGCGTTTTAAATTGGCAACAACGTGTTGCAAACAATATGCGGCGGAGAATAAATTTTGCTTTAACGATTGTGGCAATATTAATTGTGTGGATATTTAATGCAGTAACATTAGTGAGGTCGTCGTCGGTCGTTGCAAATGTAGAAAATGTGTTACGAGCGGAGGGAGTGGGGGATCTTGAGCAACAACAACTGGTTAAAAATAATTTCCTGGTTGGTGTTGCTAGTTTGGGAGCTTTTTATGAAAATCATACACAATGTGGCCAAGAACTTGAATTGTTGCTGAAAGCTATGGCCAAACATGAAGTTTGGGGTTTAAAAGGTGTGTCTGTGTGTGTGCCTTTTTGTTAATGCACGTATAAAAAAATATTGATCAATGATCGAGTGCAAACAAGTGATTAATATTTTATGTGTTAACAAAAATTGAAGGTATTCAAATAAGCAAGTAAATGTTAACAAGATTGTTAAATTTGGATACGCCATATCTGCTACGAAAAAAACAGTGTCAAAGTAAAAAAGTCATAAAAATGTGTTGGAAAAAAACGTCGCGTTAAAGAAAAAAGAGTTCTGCAAAAAAACAATAGAAATTTTGAAGTTAAAAATATTATAAACTGCTAAAATTAACCAAATTAACAAAAAAAAAATTTATGAAATCACATGGTTTTGTACAATTTTTAAGATCGTATTACAAAAACAAATGGAAATTTTCAAAAAATTCTTAAAACACATTATCAATTACAACTGCTTTTGTATACCACACTGACGATTTTTTTTATCAAGTTATCTGTAAGAAGGTAGTCGGATAATGTGTGCAAAATAATAAACCGATCGGCTTATTATTATGCTTACAAATGAAATCTGAACAGAAAGTGAGTAATAAAGTTTTTTACAGCAATTTCCAAATAAATTTCTAGTAAACATACATACATTAGAGCGACTCAAGTTGTATGGAAGCGAAATTCGTGCAAGGTGTACCCCCTTCAAAATGAACATTGGTAATTTTTATGATGACATCTAAAATATTTCGGCTCTAGCTTTGACCTCTCGTGAGCTGGACCATTTTGAAAAAGGGTCCATTTTTGCATGTTTTGGTAATTTAAGAATCTGTTTCCTTACCAACATACACAATATGGGTCTCATAAGAAAGATTTTTTTAAGGCGTGTCAAAATGTATATACAATTTGTCCAAGGACGATCATCCATGTCCTTTTTTTAAGGATAGTCTGTAAAAAAAACAGTTTTTGAATTTTTTGTTCCGGGTTGTTTGTAATAAAAATGCCAAATTAACATATTTTAATCTTTAGTCGATTTAATTAAATACGGGTCTCAGCTTTTTTTGAAATTTGTGCTAGTTCGCGTTTTGACAAAAATGCAATGGGTGGTAACTCTTCGTTTTAAAAAGGACAATATGGGTATCAAATTTTTTCTTTTGCCAAGTACATCATCTTAGTATGTAAATAATTTAGATTTTTGCAAATTAGATGCATTTTACACGGTGCTCTGGAATATATATAAATGCAATTTTGTGGTAACTCTAATATGATAGCGGATTTAGTTTCTAGATCATGTATGGATGCAAATAGGACTAAAGAAAGAAAAAAAAAAAATGATCCACGACTTTTTAGCGGCATATTCATCTTTAATTTGCGAAAAAAATATGCCGCCATTTTACGAAATTTTAACTCTTTCTAGCTTCCAAATCGTGACATGAACACTAAAATTTACTTCACAAAATATTTTTTGTTTGTTTTTAATTTTGTTTTCTATCGAAATAGCTTAATTTCTTGTTATAAAACACTCATTTGGAGCATTTATGGCCAATTGAAAATACTCCACTTGGAGGTGGGCTTGCCGGTTAGAGCGTTAAAGCACATTTTCAAACAAACTAATAATACGATTACGCTAATTTATTTAATACACAATCTAAGTACTTTTTAAAAGATACGCAACAAAAACTAAAATCGAGTTTCAAATAAAATATTTGTTGATTCAAAACTCAAAACGGTTTTGAGAAAAAAATAAATCTTTTTAAAAAAAACAATAAAAAAAAATTAGAATGTCCTTGATTTGCAAATATCTCAAAATGCGTATCTTGAATTGTTTTTCTGTTTTTTTAGAGTTAACTTGACATGTTATCTATATCATATACAAATTTGAGAATAGGTTCGAAATATGTTCCGTGGAAATCTTAGTTTTTGTAAACATTACTTTTTATAAAATATTTAATTTTAATATACATTTTGCATTGTAGTTTATAATTAAATATGTTTTAAGTTTTTTGAAAGATGGATTGGAGAGTTTTGGAGTGGCCTTGATTTTTAAATAGTGCAAATGGGCTGTTACCCTTTCAGAATTAAACTTTAACAATATATAGTGGTTTTAGATTTTTCTGAAAATTATAGTTTTGCAGCACAGGACGAAATAGAGAAATAAAGTGCCAACCGAAATGAAAAGTGTATATTAATGGTTACAACTGATAAATTCAGTTAATACAACGATATTTAAATTAGATTTCGGAATATTTTGGGTGTTGCAACTAAAATTCAGTTGAATTAACCGAACTTTGTTATGAAAATTAATGTAAAGTTGTGCCAACTGTCTGAAATTCGTAATAACCGAATTTCGTAGTAACCAAATTTCAGTTGGCAAATAGCAAAATATTTCTCTGTGTGCACGAATATAAAAAATATAAAAATAAACATGATTAACGCTAATTTTAACAAAATTTTTAGATTTGTGTTTTATTATAGGAAAAATTGCATTTAAAAAATACTCTATAAAAAAAATTACAAAATATTGTTATTTCAGGGTCACGATATAAACTTTGAACTTCCTTTTTTATTGTCGGCGAAAAACGTTAAAATAAATGCACCAACTTTGTTTTAACTGGTTTTCATATTAAAAATGTATTTATATTTTTTTTTGAAGGCATTTGTTAAATGCTATTTTAAAAATTTGTCATATCATTAATTCACGCTGAAAAAACGCAGTGCTGGATATATAAATGCTGGCAATATACTTTTGTTAGGAAAACATTTCCGTTTCCCATGTTTCTAATATAACATGTTTGCTTGCAAATACAATTATGTTTGCTGTAAACATATATATTTTTGGAACTATTGAATAACGTCTGCCGACAAACCCACATACATATATGTTTGGCTGCAAATATATATATATGTTTATTATAAGTATGTTTACATGCCCTAAACATAATATTCAAAAATTTTAAAATTTCAAATATATCTTTACTTAGGTTTGAAAATTTGAATCATTGTAAACATAAATGTAATTACCTACAAACATATTAAAAAGTGACTTTTTTCTCCGTGTTAATATTTATATAGATTCTGGATCATTTGAAAGTGTCAATCGTATACTAAAATGCTTTAGAAAGAATAGGGGCATCAAAGATTATCACCCCTATCGTGAATAAAAAGGGAAATGTTTGTTCCCATGTAATTTTCATTCCCCCTCAAGTGAAAATTGGTATCGTGAATTTCCCCTGAAATTGTATTATGCTATTCACGAGTGAATAATTCGACAAAGGCAACAAATTTCGAGGGAACTTTTATTCACGATTGGAATTGAGTGAAAAGGGAAAACAATTCGAGGGAAAAAATATTCACGATAGGGGTGTATATGAATCACACAGTGGCATTCAAGCCAAGGAAGCTTGTCGAGGTGCGTTATTTAAAAATAAAATATTTTATAAAAAGAACGTTTACAACGGAACATATTTCGAAACCATTCTAAAATTGTTATATGATGTAGATAACATGTCAAGTTAACTCTTAACAAAAAATAAGAGATTTCCAAATCAAGGAATTTTTAATTTCCCTGTTTTAAAAAGATGACTGAAAATAGTTTCGAGAAGACTGTATAACTAAGCTTTATTATGAGACTAAGTTCATAACAATTGGATGGATGACACGTTCAACAGATATGATGTTTGGAACACCATGAATTTTACAAAACAAGTTCCACATTTTAACTACGATAAAACGCGAACTACTATGAATTAAAAGAGTTACTAATAAGTTTACTTTTTAAAATGAAAATTTTGACGGGTTAGAATTATTACACGTTTTTAATAAGATGCTAACTTTAGCAAAAGTCAATTGTCTTCCGAACGTTTTCTTTTTAAATTTTTTTTTTTTTATTTGAAAATATTCGGTCATAATTATCAACTTAATTTTTTGTAGCATTTGTGACCCACGGCAAATATGGGTTAATGATGCACCAAATATTTATTGTTTTGCCAGTGAGTAATTGTGATCAAGTTAAACAATTTACAATGTAAAATTAGTTACTTTCATCAAAAATATATTAAAAATTTTTTTTTTTTACTCAATCCGCCAGAATTAAATCGGTCCACACCCTAATTGTATTGAGGGATACCTACATTAAAATTATTTTATTTTTTCTATGAAGTGTTTAAAAAAAGTGCCCAAATTTTTTTTTTGTGCTGGTGCGCCCCAGTAGGCTAGTTATAAGCATGCTGGCTTATCAGTGCGGGGGTCGTGGGTTCGATTCCCACCAGAGGCACTGGTCTGTTTTCGCTACAACGCGCCGAAGGCCATAGTAGCTAGTGCTCGGTTAGGGTAATAGTATATAATTTGTAATTATATGATTACTAATTAATAAACAAAAAAAATATTTTAATGTTGGCAATCTTTCAATATTTTTTTAGATTTTATTCACAATTTGATCTTTGACAATAATAATACAAAATTTTGAGCATTTTTTGGCCTAGTGTGGTTAAGGGTTAACAACATTATACAAATTAAATATTTTATTCCGAAGTTGTCGGGATAAAAGACAATAAAACAAATTTAATATTAATTTGTTTTGGAATTTTTTAAAATAAACTATTTTTAGAAGTTTGATATAATTTTTATTAAAAATAAAAATTATGTTTTTTCGATTTTTAATTGTGCAAAGAAAACTAGTTTATATGAATGTTTAATGTTTGGCATGGAATTGTTACTTCTTTTAAAACGTGTTCTGATGATGGGAACCTAGAAAATTCCCGAAATAGATCTATCTACACATTCCTGAAAGTGGTCAATTAATAAATTTGAAAACAAAAACTCTATAGATTATTTGTTAGGACAATATTCTAATAAAGAAATATATATATGGCCTCGAACTTAAATAATTTTCATTTTCATTGCACAATTAAAGGTCGAAAAAACATAATTTTTATTTTTAATAAAAATTATATCAAACTTGTATAAAAGACAAAGTAGGATCTAGTTTACTCGCCATGTTTTTGTTTTTAAACAAAACAAAAAAAATAAAAAGGAGAGAAAAACATAAAACGTGCATTGAATATATTCCAAAGGTGGACCTTGCACATAACAAACAAGTATTCAATTTATTTTTGATCAATGATGATAATCTTTAACTTCGAGCTCATATATTAGGTCTCATTTAGTGGAAAAACTAGGTTATATGAATGTTTGGCATGGGATTGTCACTTATTTCAAAACGTGTTCTGATGATGGGAACCTAGAAAATTCCCGAAATAGATCTATCAACACATTCCTGAAAGTGGTCAATTAATAAATTTGAAAACAAAAAACTCTATAGATTATTTGTTAGGACAATATTCTAATAAAGAAATATAGAGTATGGTCTCGAACTTGAATAATTTCCATTTTTATAAACTATTTTTATGAAAATAAGTCCTTTATGAAAATCGGGAAAATTTTTTTTCGAAAATTTTTAAAAAATTAGAGAATTTTTTTTTTCATACATCTTAATCTAACCCAGGGTTGTCCCATCAAAAGTTCGACGTTTTAAAAATAACAAGCAGCCTAGTCTTCGTGTTATCTAAAAGATAAAATATTCTAAAATCTAAAGTTTTTTCTTTATAGAAAACTTATTAGGGTATGTGTATACTTTACATATAATCGGTTCTTTTAATTAGTTTTTCATTCATAAACATTTGCTGATTACAAAATTGTCTGTACAAATTTGGTATATTTCATAATCTCTGAATATTTTTGTAGGAAAATTGCCCTTAACCTCGCCGTGTTTTTGGAATATGATATAAAATTTAAAATTTTTAAAAAAATTTTAACAGATTTCATGTCAGGAAAATATGGAAATTTTAAACGTTTAAATTAAAGCTTATTGTAAGATGTGTTAATCTTTTAATCAAAAAGAACTTTTCTCGTAATGATAGCACCTCACACAAAAAGGTGGCGAATGCTCCCCAGGCCACCCTATATTTTAACTTAAAAAGTAGTGTCCGACCGAACAGTTCGTCCAAAAAACTATATTTTGTCGGTTTTTTGCTATCTAGAGGCAATGATGACAAATTTTGGTATTGGAAACATGTTTGTTAAGCTGATTTAGTTCGATTTTGTGTATAAAATTTAAGAGAAAAGCCAAAGTTTAGCTATAAAGTTAAAAGTTCGGCCGCCGAACTATTTTCGATTTGGCCGAACTTTCTGAGGCCTAACAGTGAATTCATTGCTTAACTACAGACTTTTCTTCAGATTTGACACTCAAAATAGCATCTAATCAGTCAAATAAACATTTTTCCACCTAATTTGTCCATAATGCTTTAAAATACCGAATACAGACCAAATGCATTTTCTGGCCGAACTGTTCGGTCGGATACTATTAAAAAGTCATACATGATTGTACGGTTTCTTAAACTACGAGTATGTACTGTCTCTTAAACTTTTTACGTTTTCCCAACATTTATGACATCATATTTTGGAAACCAAAAGAATTTGGGTTTCGAAAGTTTTGTAATCTCAAGTAGAATACGATATTTTTGAATTCATTGATATCGGAAATAGTGAATCCAAATATGAAATTATTTGTTTAAATATTTACTTTACTTGTTTGAATATTTACTTGAATAACATTTTACTTTACAGTTTTGGACTCCTTTGGGACACCACCAAAAGCTTTTACGTGGGGCAATTATTTTTGGTTTGGTACTCCAGGTTTATGTGATGACCTTAATCAGCCGTTAACGATAAGTTTGACCCTGACTAAACCTCCCATTTTCAATGCGACTAGTCCATTTCCTCTCCACTTTGTAGTGGTATATATGAATTTTACAACACCCTACTATATTGATTTGAAATTGCCATTTGAGGTAAATAAATTTTTTTGCTATATAGTTAAAATAAATAAAACCAACCAACTGATTTTTCTCTCCCCTTCCGAATTTGTTCAAATTCGGCATATAAAGTGTCCGCCATCTAACGTTTTTTTTTTCAACTAGTGCTTATTTCGTGAATGGTAACACTTCGCTCATGTCTGATTTAACAGATAATTAGTTTTATCCTTCCGCTGAACGAATATGGTTGTGTATACGCTTGAACAACGCTGGGAAATATTGCGACATTACTTTGAAAATCATGGTAATGTTGCAGAATGTGTGCGAAAATTTTCAGATGAAGCTCATTTTGATCTTGGCGGGTATGTAAACAAGCAAAATTGTCGCATTTGGGGCACAGAAAACCCGCAAGCATACATTGAAAAGCCGATACACCCAAAACGAGTCACTGTTTGGTGTGGATTTTGGTCCAGAGGCATAATTGGGCCATTTTTCTTCGAAAATGAGCAAGGAGTGGCCGTTACAGTCAATGGCGATAGTTATCGGGCCATATTGAACGAATTTTTGTTCACAAAAATTGAAGAGGAGGACATTGGCAACATTTGGTTTCAACAGGACGGCGCTACGTGCCACACAGCCGAAGCTACGCTCGATGTTTTGCGCCCTGTTTTTGAAGATCGCATTATCAGCCGCAGAGCTGATGTCGTTTGGCCACCTCGGAGCTGCGATTTGACACCGTTGGACTATTATTTGTGGGGTGCCGTCAAAGATAAGTGTTACGCCAACAAGCCCGAGACAATTGACGCTTTAAAGGACAATATTCGTGAAGCCATTGGTGAAATACAGCTGCACACAATCGATAATGTGCTTAAAAATTGGACCGATCGAGGCAGCCATTTGAATGAAATTATTTTCCATTATTAACCGGAAGGATTGTACTTTCAAATAAAAAAAGAAATTTGAGAAAATATTCAGTCGTTCTTTTTTGATTGCATTTTCAAAAAAAAAAAGTTATTTGGCGGACCCTTTATATTGTAACTTAGGTTGACAACAGTTTTTAACTCACTAAACACATTGGTTCGCGAAATATGGCGTCTTAAAAATTGAAAAATTCGTTAGAAAGATACTAAAATGACTTTACAAAATTAAGCATATAATGAAGTGTTGATGCTACCTACGTAAATCAAATTCAAAACTACTAACTAATTTTTCAAAGTAAAATTTTCGTGACATAAAGATCGTGGGCAAATATTTAAAAAATTGTTGAATCCTTTCTTTACACTGTCAGTAAGTGGCATGTTGGAGAACGTGTTGGTTTTGATTTATTGAGAAAAATGTCAAACCAAGTACAAACAAAAAATTAAATATAATTTGTTTTAAGTTACACTGTGTGGATTCAAAAATAACGACAGCAGCGTTCCTATATATTTCGGGCCAGATTTTGTGAAAAATTGGGTTAAAGTTTCGCCGGATTTAACAAAGACTTTTATGCATACAATTTTAAATATAAAAGATTTTATCTTAGTTTTTTATGGTAAATACAAAAAAAAAAACCTTCAGCAACATTCGGGTATCGAATTTGGTTAAATAATGTACAGCTTTAACTAGTAAATCCGCGGTTTCTCTCAGTTGTTACTATGTTCTACTATTTTTGCACAATTTTTCATTCCATTTCGCAATTGGTTGAAAAACTTTTGTGCATAAGCAAAAAGACAAATTTGAACAATTATTTCCTGTAAAAAAGAAAACTACAAAAAAATGAACGGATCATGAAAAAACGCGAATTCTACTAAAAATGTATATGACAGATTAGCGAGAAAATATGAAATTAGGTGTAAAAAATTAGGTGTACCAAAATTCAGCTGAAAAAAATAATATTTGAGAAAGTTAATCTAACAAAATCTTTCATTACAGTGATTGTCTACCAAATAGTTTAATATTTTCTAACATCATTAAAATATGTTAGCATACTTCTAGGCGTTTTAAACTTTCTTTAATTTCTAAAAAAATGTTAAGTTTTCTTTGATCTTCTTTTATTTAATTATTCTTATTTTAAACGAGCTTGAGATCATTTATTAATTAATTATAATTATTTATTTCCAATATTTCGTCTCCACATTGGGTGACTTCTTCAGGGAACTGTTATTACAATTGGATGGAAAAAATTGTTTTAATTAAAACAAGTTAAAAAACTTGTTTAATTACAAGTTGAAAAACCTGTTTTAATTAATACAAGTTTTTCAATCAAATTGTAATAATTGTTCCCTGAAGAAGTCACCCAATGAGGAGACGAAATATTGGAAATAAATAACTATAATTAATAAATAAATGATCTTAAGCTCTTTTAAAAAAAGAAGAATTTTCTTCAATTTCCTTAATTTAAAACATGTTAAAAGAAAAATTAAAAGTTTGTTTTTAAGCCCAGGAGCATGGCTCTAATATATGCTAACTACACGTCTTAGGGTGGATTGGAAACATTTTATTTTTCATTTTTATATTTTTTTTTTTAATATTTAAATAAATATGCAAAAAAAAAATAACACATTTTGGTATAAGGAGCGATATCGAATAATTCCCGGCACAGATTATCACTTATAACTTTTTTATGTTTAAAAATTAACTTTTATTTGGCTGAAGTTATTTTTTCAAAAGTCGACAGATTAGTGGATTTTAAACAAACATTTAAGGTAAAAAACGTAGCATTTTTTCAAAAAAAAAACGTTAAATTTCTTACAAAAAAAATTTTGCTTAATTGTTCAGAACTCAGAATAATTAAATGATATTAATATTCTTTTTAAATTATTGATGAAGGAAACAAAACAAGTTCCCAATACTGTCACTTTATTGGAAATAGTCTGCTTCTATCAATTAAGGCACTAACAAAAAACTTTATTACTCACTTTTAGTTCAGATTCCATTTGTAAGCGAAATAATGAGCACTCATAATCTGGCAAACTTCATAAAGATAACTTGATAAGAAAAACAGATCACTTTTAAACATAAAAGAGTTATAAGTGAAAATGTGTGTCAGGAATTTTTCGATCTCACTCCTTAGTTTTTTTGGAAAATGAAAAAAATTAATATATTTCCATAAGAAAAATTTTACTTTTCTTACACTCAAACAATTTTGTATATGAAAAAATGCATAAAAATGATCCAAATTTTAAAGTCGTTTTGTAACAAAAGTGTATAAAGAATCGAAAAACAAAGTTCGCCAATGAAAAAAGCATAGTTGATACATGGGATTTATGGTTAAAACAAAAGTAAAACATTTCATGTAATGCAATTTATTTTTATTTTTTTTTTTATTTTATTAATTAATGATCATATAATTACAAATTATATACTATTATCCTAACCGAACACTAGCTACTATGGCTTTCGGCGCGTTATAGCGAAAACAGACCAGTGCCTCTGGTGGGAATCGAACCCACGACCCCCGCACTGATAAGCCAGCACGCTACCAACTAGCCTACCGGGGCGCACAATGCTATTTAATTTTAATGACATTACTACCTAATATCATATTAATTTTTTGTTTGTACTTGGTGTGACATTTTTCTCAATAAATCAGAAACTAATACGTTCTCCACCATGGCACTTGCGGACAGTATTGAGAAAGGGTTCATCATTAACATATATATTTTTTAAAGGTTTTAAAAATACCATTTTTTTAATGTTCGCCCGCAAACTTTATGTCACAAAAATTTGAACTTTTGAAAAATTACTCATATGACATATAATTTTTCAGGTAATTTTCTCATCTTTAACCTCAGCGATTCACGTATTATCGACACTTTGCATTATATGCTTAATTAAGCAGTAATTTTAGTACCTTTTTACGAATTTTTGGTGTCAACGAAATTTTGGTACGAAAAATTGGTGTCAATCTTATGCTACGTTTCCACTTGTACGTGTTTTGAAATAAAACATGTTTTGTACATGTTTTCCCATACATTTTTTTTTTCACCAAAATACATGTTTTGCTCATTAGAATTAGTTGCATAAAATATAATGTTTGTGCCAAATTTAAACAAATTTGGAAAGGGTGATGTCCAAAATTCCATATTTTTTCAATTGGTTATGTTGGTCAATTTAACAAGTCTTAGCACATTTTTAATGCATATTATTAAAATATATTTTATCATTACAGAATTTAATTCATTTAGGTTTCTGTTTGCCAAAATCTTGCAGTGCCACAAAAATACGTTATTATGCTGATGCATATTTTCAGCATAACTATTTTAAAATGCAACGTAATTTTCAGTTACATTTAAAATCTATAGAAGTAAAAGCTCCTCATTTTAGTTGGATGTATTTTGCTAAAACTGGAAGTGTTTTATTTATGTAAGTATTAATGAATTAATTAAGTGATAATAACACTTTAATTTTTTTTTATTAAAAATGTAAGTATTAGATTTCGTCAGAAACCTATAAAGTGTCTTTGTTTTTGGGATATCATGACTTTTTAAAATGTTTTGGCATCAATAAAAAATTGCCTTAATATTTTTTTAAAATTCCAACTCCTTATACTGGCGCGCGGCAGCCATAAATGTTGATTTAGGGGCTCTTTTCCTGCAGAATTTTTGAATTCCCCTTTCGATTTTACACCAAAAATTATTTTAAACAAAACTTTTTACCCCATTTTTAAAGTACACCATTTAGGAAATAGAGTGGTCGAAAAAAATCATATTTAAAAAAAAAAAAACTGATAAAGTACTTTTTTATTACACACAATCAAAAAGCATTTTAGCTGAGAATAATGGTGCAAAAATTTTCACTTTATGGTAAACCAGTTTAAAGTTATTAAGTTTTCAAAATGTTGTCTTTACTAATATGCAATTTTTTATTGATAAACAATTTTTTAACGGACCGCGATATATCGAAAAAATTGCACAATTAAAGGTCGGAAAAAAAAACATAATTCTTATTTTTTAATAAAACTTATATCAAACTTGTATAAAAGACAAAGTACGGTCTTGCTTACTACTCTCCCTGTATATTTTGTTTTTAAACAAAACAAAGTGGGGCAAAAAAAAAAAACGTGTATTTAATAACTACCAACGGTAGACCTTACACACAAACAACAAGTTTTCAATTTATTTTTTGATCAATGGTGATAATCTTTAACTTCGAGCTCATATATTAGTTCTCATTTAGTGAGAAAACTAGTTTATATGAATGCTTGATGTTTTGCATGGATTTATTACCTCTTTCAAAACGTGTTCTGATGATGGGAACCTAGAAAATTCCCGAAATAGATCTATCAACACATTCCTGAAAGGGTCAATTAATAAATTTAAAAAAAAAAAACTCTATAGATTATTTTTTAGGACAATATTCTAATTAAGAAATATAGAGTATGGCCTCGAACTTGAATAATTTTTTTAGTACAGTGTTATATTAACGTCATATAGACAGTCGTAATTAATTTTTATTTAATATGCATTTGACAAATTTTAATTTTAGAAATGTTGAGGTTAAGAATAAGGATAAACGTTTTTCTCTAAAAATTATAAACACTATTAATTTTTAAATCAGACTAGACTAGTTTCTGCCTTTTTATGGACAGGCATCATCAGTGATTTTCCATTTAAATTGTATTATTATTTGTGTCTTATAATTGTCAGATTGTCTCTATATGATAAATTTTTCAACAACCTGCGGCTGAAAGAAACAAACCTGCGCTCTTCTTACATTACAAACGTAACCGTGACCGTTTAGCGATCACACCCAAGTATGGCCTGTTAAATTGCAGTTTTCTTTCCTATTAGCTTTTCTGTTATTGTATATTATACTCAGAAGTGACAACACTAACAACACAAATATTCTATTTTTCGATTTTTGTTTTCATTGCACTATTAAAGGTCGAAAAAAACATAATTTTCATTTTTTAATAAAAATTATATCAAACTTGAAAATATTTATGGCATTTTACTTCGCTCAAAATACTTTTTCACTGCTTATGCTGAAAAAAATATTTTTATTATTTTGTAGAAAATTGGTTCGTTAACAACTTTTATTTCAAACCAGGTCCAAAACACGTTCAGTGGAAACGTAGTATAAGATTGAGAAAAAAATTTCGTACCAAAATTTCGTTGACACCAAAAATTTGTAAAAAGGGTAAAAGGATAATGCAAAGTGTCGATAATACGTGAATCACTGAGGTTAAAGATGACAAAATTGCCTGAAAAATGAGCGGTTTGCGATATGTCAAAAATTTTAGTAGCATTATTCTCATTTGGCAATACATTTTTATTGTGTGTGTTTAAAACAAATATTTTTAAAAGTTTTTGAAAAAAAATGAGTTTTCCGTTAACTTTATTGACAAACCAGTGCACTTTAAAAATCGGGGAAAATATTTTTTTAAAATAATTTTTGGTGTATAAATATCATATAAATTATCAACTTTTTGCTCTGTAGTAAAATGAATCGTAAATTAGAGTTTTTGGTCACCGCGCGCTTGTGGTGAAATTGAAAAAGTTGAAATTTTAAAAAAATATTAACGCCATTTTTTTATTCATGCAAAACCCATAAAAAAGTGATGATATCCTAAAATCTAATTATTGTGGCGAACTCTAGTAAGTATATATGAAAAAATATACGACTTTTCCTTGTTAACTCATTGAGTGCCAAGCGGTTTTGACGAAAACATTCCCAGGAGGCCAAACATTTTTTTTTCTGAAATGAGTGTATTAGTGATTAAAAACGATTTCTGAGATATCCCTAGTCCATTCCACCCCTTACTTTTTATTTTATATAGGCTTTTTTGTGTCGTACATTTCTGTACGACGTGGAACTACATGACGGGTATGCATTTGTAAAAGTCGCTGTCGTACAAAAACGTACGACGCTTTTTTCTTGTTTTTTATTTTTCTTTGATTTCTTTTTTTTTCTGTTTAGTTAAAATAAAAATATAATAAAATAAAAAGCAAATACCTAAAATGTCGAAACGATCGTTAAGAGAAAAGAAAATATTGGAAGTCTTGACGGAGAGTGGTGAAGATTTTTCTAATAATATTGATTTTGATTGGATACCGGAGGTTTTGGATTCTGAGCATGACATAGATCCTGAGGGAATCGATAACATGTTGTTTGAAGATGGTATCAATACGGAAGACGAAGCTGAAGAATACAGTTTAACAGTAGGCGCGGAAATATTGAATACCGAAGACAATTGGACTGAATTTTCATCACGTCAAAAGACCTTTACATTTACTGGAAAATCTGGTATCCAGCAAAATATTTCATCAGACATTTCCTGTATGGATACATATTTGCTATTTCTATACAATGACATCATTGATTTAATTGTCAAAGAAACCAACCAATACGCACAACAGATTTTGGATAAAACCGCCGTAACTAGATCTTCGAGAAAAAGAAACAATGGGTACCGACAACAAACCTTGCAATTAAAAAGTTTCTGGGACTTCTTTTATGGATGGATTTGGTGAGAGTTGGGTCTCTTTCAGATTATTGGTCAAAAGATCACCTATTTCACTTTACCATTCTTGGAAAAACAATGTCCCGAAATCGTTTTCATTTCATACATTTTTCACTTTATAAAACCTCAAAAAATCATCCTAGACCCATGAATGCTTTTGCAAAAATGTTCAGTAAAGGATTCTTTATTTAAAAATCGCAACAAATTCCACTCAGTGTCGTATATAAAAGAACTACAGGCTCTAAGTAAAAACAATCACTGTCGTACGGAAACGTACGACATGGCACCCCATGACGGGATAGGTGTCGTACGGAAACGTACTACTTGGCCCTCAATGTGTTAAAACTACAACTAGCTCAAGGAAAATTAAAACTATCTAGTAGCATTTTTGTAATAATATTTATAAGTAAAAATAATTAATAAAATGATTTTAACATAAATTTCTAAATAATTGTCTTTTTATTTTCAGCATAATTGCATTTTCTTCGATTCTTCTCGGTATAAGTGCAGAAATTGTTCATAAATCAAAAAATAATTTAAAACTTCAACATTCGTTAATTCAAAAAAGTAAAACACAATTTAATCCACAAAACACTGCAGCCAACATTGAAGTGACTATACCGCAGCAATATGACCACGAAAAAAGCTCAAGATGGGAAGAGCTTTTAATGTGTTTTCGTTTTACGTCTAACTACAAAGCCGTTATAAGTTTAGAGAATTCAAATCGTAATTTAACATTTTTAACGGTCATGGCGGGTATGCGCACTATAATTTGTATGTGGATAACTGTGTTCCATGTGTATTACTATTCCCTGTTTGCCATATCGAATACTCCCTTTATATTTGCTGTATTGGAGAAGTTTTATTTACAACCCATAATGCAGGCATGTTTTTATGTTGATGTTTTCTTTATAATGAGGTTTGTATTGGAATATTTAATTTTACACTCAGAAAAGTTCAGCAGTTACTATATGACAGTTTTTTTTTTTGTGTAGTAATTCGGTTGTATTTATTTTAACTTCAATTGCAGTTCTTTTGCTTAGGAAAATAAGTTTCGATGATTTCGACTGTTGTTTTTTTAAACAACTTAACAAAACTACTGCATTGTGGTAACATTTACTTTATACAGTTGCTTCTAAGTTTTTAACACAGTGTGCATGTTAATCTTTCTGATTTGACAAAACGTTGTGAATTGTAAATAATTCAAGTGATATTTTTGTAAATATAGTTTTCCAATAGTGTAGTTTAGGGGTGGCAAGAATTTGTTCGTGGCGTGCCACACATAGACAAACTTTTTGTAAAGATATGTCACGTGCCACTTAAGATTTTTTATCTTTTTAAAACACTTTTTGTATGAAAACTTTTTAATATCATCTTTATATTAAGTTCTTAAGATAAAGTTATATTGCAGGCTGTATTTCACTTTTGTCCACTTTTCTGGCACTTTGTCACTTCTCTGATTAAGAGATTTTTTCCTTGAACCATTTGATCTTCTTTCAATCTAAAATGCCCAGAAATGTTTACAGAATTGCTGCGGAATTTTAAAATTCTGCAACATTTTTCTGAATTTAGCAAATTTTTTGCTGATATTAGCATTTTTTCTGCAAGTATCCTCCCACCAAAAATGTGGCTGACTTTACAGACATTTTTTTTAAGTATCCCTTGATTTCTGAAAAAGTTTTTTTTGTTAGCTTTGGGCTTTTTTTACAACATTTTAAAAAGTGATTTGCAATCTTTAAGAAAAATTTAACCATATATTTTTGCATCGATAGTAAATATTTAAAACTCTAATAATTAGGTTAGCTTAGGAAGGGTTATGTACATAAGGGCACATCTAAACTCGGAGACCAATACGGTCCATTGTGAATCCATTCAGTGAAAAACAGTAAGAAAGAATAGAAACTAAAATAATAACTTTTGCAGAATTATTGGTGGTTTTCTAATAAAATTGTTTTTTTTTTTTCAAATAATTAAAAAAACTCCGCGTGCCACACAAATTGATGCCGTTTCATAGTTTTGCCAGACCTGGTGCAGTTTATTAAAATAAAATCAAGTTAAGGATATTTACAGAAATTTGTTTTTTTATTAATCATTTTTTTAAAAATGCCGGCAAAGCTGTTTTAACTGCATTTGAAATAGTTTTGACTGCATTCGACAGCTGATTGCAAATATAGTGTACACTTTTTCAATTGCAAAAAATTGCAAGGAACTTAAAACTTGGTATGTGGGTTCATAATCCCGCTCTTTTTAAATTCCAATGTAGAAGAGAGTGAAAGAGAAAAGTCACCCCTAGCTTTAGCTCAAACAGCTAAAGCTAGGAAATTGGACATAGCTTTTAAAAATGCAAAAAGGTAAAGTCACCTTCTTGGCGGGCTACCAAACCACTAACACGAGGAACTTGAAACTTGGTATCTAAGTTCCTTATCACAAGTAGGCATCCCCTCCAACTGTTTTTTGGAAATTCCTACGGCGACTGCTAAAAAGAGGAAAATCTCAAAAGTGGGAAGTCTTTCTCCTTCACATCTGTTCCTTTGAGAATGATTTTACTCACTTATATAATACTTTTTGGAGTTTTGGCCATCAACGTGGTAAAACTGTGGTTAAAAGTGGAAAAAAGTACCCCCCTTGACAGCATCGGCAAACCTCTTAAGCAAGGAACTTTAAATTTGTTATGTGGGTTTCCTTATGCCTCCTAAGGGGTGGGGCATGAATTGGAAAAGTTTTTCATTTAGTGGCCTGGTTAAACCGCTATATCAAATAACTTGATAATTGGTATGTGTGTTCCTAATACCGGGATTTTTAAAAATTTCTACTAGGAGGGGCATGAAGGGGAAAACTCTACCTGTTAATGTCTTAGAAAACCCTCCTCTTTCTTATCCGCTTAGACGGGATTATTGAATATTCCTTCGGGAGCATCAAAAATGGAGAAGCATTTGAAGGCCTGCCTAAATTGTTTTTTCTAGAAAATTAAATTTTAATAATGTGTATGTGTTAATTCATAGATAAGGTAATTTTGGAATTTTCGCGATGATCGTAGTAAAAATTGAGGTTCAAAAGTCTTCGCTTTAATGGCCGGCACAAATAGCATTTTAATTTCGAATATAGGCACCCGCTAATACTTAGATTTGGAAATTTTTAAGGAAAGAGACAAAAAGGCAAAGTATCCCTCTTAAAGTCCTGCTAAAACGCCTGAAACTTAAAGTATGAGTTTCTTGAGGTCTGCTCTTATGAAGATACGCATTTTGAATTTTTGATAAAATGGCTCATATATGGAGTTTCAAAGAATAAAAGTTTAATGACCTATACAAAGCCCATACGGTGGAAATCTGAGATTTGAAATTGAAACATATACTAACAGAATTAAAAAAGTATTAAAAGAAAAAGTTCTTATGAAAAGGAATTTAGTTTTCTTTTAAATATATTCCAGTATTCAAAACTGCCGGTAACGAAATATCCGTGTTTTTAAGCTAGTACCTACATAATAGGGCGAGTCGATTTAAAAATCGCTCAATGTAAAAGGAAAATCGTATTCTAGGGATCAAAATAAGAAACTTTGCCGAAGGAACCATACCTCTAAAACGAATTCTGATGTCCCACCTTTTGACGCGTAGGCTCAAATTTTGAAAAATCCCACTTTGACCCATTTAGTGCCCCAATCGAATCCAACCCAATCGAATATAATTTATGCATTCATCTGCTAGAGCGTCTTCCGGAGAAGATATAGATACCCTAATCTTGGAAAAACTCCTCCTACTTTCTGAAATATCTCTATCCCGAGATTTGTACATTTTGCTATAAAAACACGGCTAAAAAGGCCCTCTTTCAACTTAAATTTTAACCCCTTAACGGTCACCTAGAATGATGATTTATGCATTAATCTGCTAGCGCGTCTCCCGGAGAAGAAGTAGCTCCCATAATCTTGGAGAGATTCCTTCTACTTTCTGAAATATCAAAGTGGGCTTTTTCAAAAGTCGGGACATCAGAATTCGTTTTAGAGGTATGGTTCCTTCGGCAAAGTTTCTTATTTTGATCCCTAGAATACCATTTTCCTTGTACGTTGAGCGATTTTTTTACCTCCCTACAAATCGACCCGCCCTACTACATAATTTTCTGAGTGTAACTAATATATATATAAATTGTAATAAAAATTAATTTTATTCTGATTGCAGTTCTTTTCTTTTGGTTAATAATTTTCTTTCAAATTCCTCACAAATACAAAAAATTCGTCAAGCATCTTGTTGGGGTAATTTAAAACTTTTTATGCGTTCTATATTAGAACGTTACATGCGGTAAGTTGTGAGAATCTTATTTTTTACAAATTACAGATTTTACATAATAAATTGTTATTATTTGTTTTCTTTTTATTTTTTTTTTTTGTTTGTTATTACAGTTTAACTCCTGTAATGATTGTTACCATGTTATTAAGTACAATGGTTTCGGATTTTTTAAATATGAATTCACCATTTCGTTTAGGCGAACATAGTGGTATCTATTGTAAGACGTAAGTACAATTGAAATTATTTTATTTTTTCTTTATTAACGGGTTATACGGGTGGTATGTGTGTAATGTAATTTAATCTTTGATATTGTGTATTAATTTGCTTTATTTCATGTAAAACATATTTAGATTTTATCTAATCAATTTATGTACGCTCGAATATGTACGCTCGAATATGTACGCTCGAAAATGATATATTGATTATGTAGATAATTGTGGTTTTTCTTTTAGATCAGTGGATATGTTTGAAATGATTTTAGCTTTTAACATGATTAAGTCAAAAGCTGTTGTGGAAAATTGTTAAGATTGTTCCTATAGGGAAAAATAGTGATAATTTACGACCAATCTCTATTTTACCCATTTTGTCGAAAATGGTTGAATACCTCATGAAGGATCAATTGATGGAATACGTTAATAATCAACTTTTGTTGCATGATTGTCAGTCTGGCTTTAGATGTAATCGTAGTACTACATCATTGATTATTGGTTTGACGGACAACATTAGGCAGAAGGTTGCGGATAATGGGGTTTGTGTTTTATTGTCGTTGGACTTGGCAAAAGCTTTTGATAAGGTTAATCATTCTCTATTGGCTCAAAAGCTGAATAGGCTCTTTAGTTTTTCTGGATCTGCATGCAAATTAATTTCTTCTTATCTATCAGATAGAATGCAATATGTGTTCAGTAATGGCACTTGTTGTGGAATGCTTCCTGTTTTTAGTGCTGTTCCCCAAGGATCTGTAGTTGGGCCTCTACTTTTTATTTTGTTTATTAATGATCTTTTTGATATTTTGTCTAACAATATGTGCATTCCATTTGCGTTTGCAGATGATGTTCAGATTTTATTTAAGGGCGATAGGCAATTCCCTGATGTAATGCAGAATATGATAGATTATACTGCTAATTTACTTGGTAATTGTATGTCTTCCAATTATCTTTATATTAATTATAGTAAATCTAAGGCTATAATATTTGGTGATTGTGATATTTATGACTTTACTACACACAGAAAGCAGTTTCGTTGCTTCAACCGAATTTTTGTAGTTACATGAACTATCTCCAAATTAGATTTGCAATTCGATTGTTGCACCCAACTTTCGTTTAGAATAATCGAATCATTTTATTGTCCAAAACGAATTTGAAAATTGATTAGTTGATTCAATTGAATTTATTTGGTGGGGCTTATCGAATTATTTTAAATAATACACTGTTTCCAAGTAATTTTTTAAAATATTTTTAATCTTTTTTGTATTAAGAATGATACAGAAATTTTTTAAACAAATGATTTAACGCAATTAGCAAAATTTCTCATAAAATAAGAGCATTTTGCTATAGATATCCATCATATTCTTATGCTTTTTTTTGAAAAATTTACGAAACTTTAATTTTCGTATAAAGAATCCGAGGTTTTTATGTATTGACCCTATAAAAAAAGAGGTTTTTAACCGAACCCCGGTTTACAATTTGAGCAATTTTTATAAGTAAAAATACATTAAATTCGCAATATTTTCTGGAAAACAATTTTTTTTATGAATTAAAATTTTGCAGAATCGGATTGTAAATAATAGTTTTGTTTTTTGAAGAAAAATCTTCAGACTCGTTTTTGGGATATGAATCAAATTCTTTGACATTTTTCATTAAAATAGCTTTAAGCAACTTTCCTGGAAAATCGTTAAATTTAAATGCATTTTGTACATAAGAAACTTATTATTTTATAAAAAAAATTATTTTTATTCTGATGGATGTCTTCAGTTTTAGAATAGCAGTATTGGTTTATCATGTCAAAACTGAAACCAATATGAACATTTTAAAACAAGGATACTATAGGTGTATTTGTTCAAATATTTTACCGTGTTAAGTTTTCTAGTTTTGCAGCTCTAACTATATACATATTCCCTACACCGTTATAAAACCTTTACGATAGCAAAACAGAAATTTATAACGGTGTTGATCATATACCTTGAACTCGAACCGGAAACATAGCAGACTAAATACGTTAAAATTTGAGGGAAATTAGCCTTTATGTTGTGGTCTTAAAACTTTCATATCGTGTTAAGTCTCGACATGATAAACCAATACTGTTATTTCAAACTGAAACGGGAACCATCATTGGTTATTTGTGCTTTGGGAGTTGGGATCCACAAAAACTTCCGCAGATAAAAATGTATGTTTGCATATTAAATAAAAAGCCTCTCATCCACCTGTAGTGTTTTTGCTCTTAAACGGATTCATGAAAGTGCGTTGGATGACCTGTTTAAAAGTTTCAGAATAGTTAATGCATCTTCGAATAGTATTTATTTTATACAAACTACCTTTGTGAAAATTCTGTGGCCAAATGGAATTGGCATGTCTATTTTTCCGGAAGTCCTGCCAAAACTCGTTTCAATTGTCGCCTTCATAAGTAACATTGAATTTTTCTTGAAGTGCCCACAATATTTTTTATATTTAGAATTTAATTGTTTGTTTTTTTTACAATTTTATTTTTTTAATTTTGTATGTACATAATTTTTTTGTAAAATTTTGAATTTTTTCAACGTTTAAGTTTTTTATATTTATTTTTGACAATTGCTATACTACTTTGTTCATTTATCATTTGAAACAAACTACTTATAGTTGAGAGTGTCGAAATTGTTTAAAAATAAAATGAATTTTCAAATTTTTTGTTACAACCGAACATTTTAACACTATTTGACCAACAGTCGGTAATAAATTCTTAATAAAATAATATGAATGATATAAAATTCAAGTTTGATTGGAACTATTAGATTTTATTGTTCATAGCCAATTTGTCGGTTGAAATGTTAATTTTTTTGGTTTTTAATATGATCGTTGCCATGGTATTCTTGTGACAAGATTTTTTTTGATCAATTTGGTTGGAAATACCTCCTTGATTTTTAAATTGAAATTTAATTAGTTGTAACAGTAAAATGTATGTCATTAAAGCAAAAAATTGGATGTAATCGTAATAATTATATCCTGGGAAATAAAATTGAGCTGATGGAGAAGAATCTTGGGGGTCATGGTAGTATTCCAACTAATTTATTCTCTGTGTGTATTAATTTAGATGGTAATGCAGTTGAATTTGTGGAAAAATTCAAATGTCTTGGTGTGACTATAGATTCCAAGTTGAGTTTTCAGGATCATGACAATGCGGTTGTTTCTAAAGTTAATTTTACTTTGAGAAAATTGTATAGCTTGGATGTTATACTACCATTTAATGTCAAGCTTAAGGTTGTTCATGGGTTGATTATGCCAATATTTTTATATTGCTTAGAAGTCTATTCTGGAGCTTTAGGTTATGTGATGAAGAGGCTAAGATTGGCTTTTAATCGTGTCATGAGATATTTATACTCTCTTAGATTGCGTCATCACATTTCGTCTTATGTTTTAAAATTTTTGGGATGTTTGTTCGATAATTTTGTTCAAATTAGATGTATTTTACATTTTTTTTAAATAAATAAATTGCGTACCCCGAAATTTTTGTATAATATTTTTAAATTTGGTAGATCTACTAGGAATAGACAATTGGTTATTCCGAAACTTACACCACTTTTGGGGCGATCTTTTTTTGTTAGAGTTGCCCGTGAGTATAACAAATTGCCACTTTCTTTAAAGTCGTTCGATTTTTCTATTAATACGACACTATTAATAAGACACTTAATTTTTTAGGTTTAGGGGTTTTTTTTAACTAAGGCTTGTTCATGTTTTTTTTTTTCTTAAAATTTGGGGACGTAATAAATAAATAAACTATTATCACTCCTTTTTTTATATTTTTTTGTTTATTTTCAGTATTATTGTATTTTAATTATTATCTCTTTCTTATTATTTTATTTATATTCATATTTTATTGTTTACTTTGTATAATTTAGCAGAAATTTGTAACCGATTATGGCCTTCAGGCTAGGTTATTGAAATGAATAAATAAATTAAATTAAATATACGTAGAGAAAAAATATGTTTGAAATATGATCGCGGTCACACAACTATTAAATTATTATTGTACCAATCATATTTCACCAATAATATGATTGCTTTAATCGTGTTATAGTAAAAATATCTCTTGTTTTCGGTTATTATATACTCTTGGCTACAATCATAATATAGTATTTATTATCATATTCCTCTCTCTGACTACAGCCATATTATAGTTGCGCAAACTATAAGATGATCAGTTTATGAGCGTCTTTGCTCATTCTTGTTTAAGACTTTGGGAAAAGAAGTTGTGAGAAGCAGTCAGTCCGAAAAACAACGCAGTGGTGTTAATTGTAATGGTAATATAAGGTGGCGCAAAAATAACCTTCCGATGTTTTTTTTTTATTATGTATTTATTATGTATAGCATTTTCTGATAGGAGGATTACTTTTGCGCCACCTTATAGATGAAGGAATAATTTGGTAGTCTCAACAAAAAAATATTTTGTTGTACAGACAAAATTCAATCAGCTCTGAAATTTGCTAATGTAAACGTTTCTGATTTCAAATTGAATTTCAAACTGAAATCTACTGAAAATTTTTATAATGTAAATTTTGCTATTACTCTTATACGCCGACTTGGGAGAAACTTAAATACTTGACACTCTCATAGAAATAAACCTGTAAAAATAGCAGTAAAAGCTTAGCTAAAAATGACGTTGCAGAAAAAACTGTTGAAATTAGCAGATATATTTGTTAAATAATAGAAAAATAATAACAACAAAAATAAAACTGGTAAATTAAAAAAATATTTTGTTATATTTGAGTTGAATTTTTAATAATTGCAAACAGTAATTTACTCTTCTAAAATCAGCAAAAACGTTTGCTAATATTTGTAGAGAAAAAACAGCAAACAAAAACTGTAATAATAATGAACTAATTGCTATATTTACCTAAAATTTTGCTGAATGCAAACAACAGTATGTTTTGCTAAAATCAACAGAAATATTTGCTTAAAATTGTAGACTTCTGATGTCGAAAAGGCAGATTTTTATTCACAAAAAAAATCTTAAAAAAATTTAAAAATTCGCCTTTTTTTGTAATTTTTTTTTTGCTCTACTTATATTTGGGAAATTTTTTTAATTAAATTTAGCTCAAATATAACAAAATTTTTTGTTGATTCAACAGATTTATTTTTACTAATCTTATCTTACCAATATTTAGCCAAAAATCGGATAATTGTAGCAGTTTTTTCTGCAAAAGAAATTTTAAGCTAATTTTAGTAGTTTCAAACTACATTCACACTGAATCTTAAAATACGTATTTTCGTTGTTTTTCCAGTTTTCGACTGTCATAAAAATTCCATTCATTCATTCCATAAAAATTTTAAATCAAAAATTAAAAAAAAAAAATAAAAAAAAAAAAAATACGCATTTTGCAGCTCAATATGAACGTACATATTATCAAGGAGTATTTAAATTTAGGAGATGCATTCAACATCGGCCAGATCATTCGACACGACATCGGAGAAAATACACATGCGTGCTGAATTTCACTCTCAAATTCGGTTTACTTTTCTCTAAAATCCAGCCAGTACGATTTTTTTGCACGGTTAGCAATTTCTACCTTTGTGTTGACATAATAATTTTGGAAATTTCTATCGGATCTGGCGAAATGTGTTAAGTAGTACTCCACACTTATAAAAAATTTGTATAAAAGTCTGTCAAACGGGTTTCAATTCAGTGAAACTAATTTTTTTTTTGTTGCTATACACTCACAATATTTTTTCCGTAAAGACTACGTAATATACACATTAAATTAACTGAAAATCAGTTAAAAACAGGACTACTTACTTTTCATTTAAAACAATTGTATTTTTAGTTCATTTTTAACTGTTGAAAAATTAACTGACAAAATCCATAAAAACAATAGATTGTTTTCGTTTATTTCAATTCTCAATATAGCAACAACTTTTGTTTTAAATAGAAAATGTTAACTGAATATTTTAACTATTACCGAAAGTCCGTTTTTTAGTTTATTGAATAACAGACAGAAAGTTAAAAAATATATTTCTTTGGTAATTTAATTGTATATTCCATTGAAACAACTTTACTGATTAAACTCTTAAATAACTGTTGATTTTTTATATAAAAGTTCTTGTGAGTGTGGTTAAAATCATTTATTAAGCTAAAGTTTATTAGTCATATAATTTCTCCACGAGAACAAATTTCATCCGTATTTGATTTTGTTTTTTTAATAATTCGTAATTTACAAATTTGCCTGTTAATTTAAGCCACATTTGTTTTCAAACAATTTTTTTGTATGTCTCCGCTATCAGTCTCACTTGTAGATATCGTAATATTCTCAAATATTTTATTTCTTAATCATAAAATAGACTATATATAGGAAATAGAGCAAAATGTATAAAATATTAATAACTACTCAACAAATTTAAGCTTTTTGCAGAACAGGCCTTTGAAATGCATAATAGATTTATGCACGCTGAATCCAAATGTGTCAAAATTTTTTTTTTTCATTTCAGATTTTAAAATATTGCGGTTTTTATATTTACATAATTCACAAAATCACGAAATTTTTTAAGAATCATGTCTGTGTTTGTTTCAGGATATCTTTCAATTGCAATAAAGTTGAAAATTTTGCATGTTCAGTTTTATCCTAATAAAAAAATTTTAAATTTTATCATCATGCATAAACTAAACATTAAACTGAACTCCTTTTTGAATTGAAATTGCAAATCCATAGAAAATATCCTGAAATATTTAGAAAAAAAGAAAATTTGTATATAAAAAAAACGTAACTATAAAAACCTAAATATAAAAACCGCGATATTTCAAAAACTACAAATGAGAAAAAAAAAATGTTTTCCCAGATTTACACTCAGCGTACCCAAATCTTTTATAAAATATGTATTGTAAAGATACGGTCTGCAAATTCTTCTGTACACTCAGGGAACTTCAGCATTAAAAATGTGTAGTTGTTGGGGTTGTAATACAGTTTCTTTGTTTTTAATGTAAATGTCAGTCATTTGTAGAACAAATTAAATTTTTTACTAATCTTGTAGTTCATTTCAAAAATACAAACCACATCAAATGACTGTTTTATGATTTTACATTCGTATTTTACAGTTGTTTTTTGTTATTTAAAAAAAGATGAAAAAAATAAATGTTTGTTTATTTATACTACAATTATTAGTCATTTTTTGAACATTAAAAAACAAATGACACTGTTAGTTGAATTTACTGAAATGTAAGTCGTCCTTTATTTAAGTGAAATTTCATTTGTTTTCAACTACATTTGCAGTGGTCTTTACCTACATAGTATTCTAAGTGTAGTAATACTATTAATACGTACAGGGTGTCCGCCGGGAAGGTATACTACTTTGTTTGTTTATAATTTTTGATTAAATGAAAGAGAATGGATCTTATATTGATAAATGTTTTATTTAATGTCGGCAATTATGTATGGAATACAATATCAGATAAATGTCCTCACAAATGCTAGCCCTTTTAAGCACATTTTTCATTACATTCTCACACATTTCACGCTGTATTTCATTAATTTCATCACGAATATTTTGTTTGAGTTGCTCAAGCGTTTCTGGTTTGTTTGCATAAACCTTGCTTTTCAGATATCCCCACAAAAAGAAGTCCGGAGCAGTCAAATCAGGCGACCGTGGAGGCCAATCAACATCACCATTTCTTGAAATAACTTGTTGTGAAGAGATGTCTCGCAGTAATTCCATTGTAATCCTGGCTGTATGCGATGTGGCACCGTCTTGTTGATACCACTGAATCTTAAATGGAAACAAATGCAAATCCTTGTGCAAAATTTTGGCCAAAGTTGTTCTTTGAAGACCAAGCTCCTGAGCACGGCGTCGAATTGAGGTTGATGGATTGTTTTGAACACTTTCTTGAGCAGCAATAATGTTTTCAGCCGATCTTGCAGTACGTTGTGGTCCATGCTTGGGCCTATCACCTACAGACCCTCTTTCTTCGAAATCATTCACTACACGATAAATAGTGCGTTTTGTTGGCACGTTGTTCCTCCCAAAAATTTCACGTAACTTTCTCATCGTCACAGTAATCGATGATTGATTTTGATAAAATGTTTTAACGATTAAAACACGCTGGTTTATCGAATATTTTTCCATAATAAATTTGCCACGTGTCTACTTCACGACTGCCAAATATGAACTGTCAAGACTAATGTTTACCAAAATGGCGGCAAAAAAAAGTATACCTTCCCGGCGGACACCCTGCATAAGTAATATTTCTATATGAAAAGAACTTTTTTACTTTGCTATTTAAAGCATGTGGAAAATTAGTTACAATTTTAAATTATTTTCTAAATAACTATTTCAGGACATTCTCAATGGACTTGTAATCTTAATACGAAAATTTGTTCATTCGACTGTGTAGTTTATATGCAGTGATAAAATTTAAAAAAAAGTTTTGCGTGCATAATATTCATATGGATAAAGCTAAAAAATACAATTTTCAACTTCCTTGCAATACCAGTAACGATATTTTGCTACACAACGACATGATTGCACTCAAATTAAATATAATTTTGGGTAGATTTATATTTATTGAGCCTTTGACTATGATATATGTCCTATTTTCTGTTTTTGTTGTATTAGCTACATTATATAACCGATTTTTTCAAGTGTGATGTGTAACGACAAAGGATAGATGTAGTTTTCAGATCACAGCAACCTTTTGGATCAATATGGTCTCAGAGCCAAATAGGGTGACCCAAAGTTAAAAAATATGAATATTTTTTCTTTATTTTTGGTACTTATTTTTTCGAAAACTATTGGGCATATAGGATAAAACTTTTCGTAGGACATGGTCCAATCATATATATACCATTGATGTTTGGTTCTTGTTCGGGGTCTTTTTCTTTTGTTCGTACGGAAATTTAAGCAATTTACCATTGATGTTTGGTTCTTGTTCGGGGGTGTTTTTTTTTTTTTGTTCATATAGTAAGTTAAGCAATTTTTGTCCGATGTGATTTATAAAAAGTGATATTTATAGAGTTTTATTTCCCGAATCCAAATCTAGTCTCAAAATTGTTTTTATCCCTTCAATATTTTGAAATACCGTATATAAAAGATATTTTATGACAGCAGTCAAAAGGCTATTTTCGACTCAAGCTATTATAAAATTTTTGACATATTCGTGTTTAGCATAGCAAAATAATTAAATAACTTGTGCCGTATGACGTAAACAAGATAATAGAAATAAACTCGACACGTTTTTCGCTATTACTTGGATAAGGTATTTGTTCAATAATTTTGACCATTGAGGTCGGTACAATGGGATATACACTCCGTCTCATAACTATAGCACACTTTAAAATCTTTTTTTAACTGTTTATAAAAATTAATTAAAACACCCTGTATAAAAAACTAAAAAGCTTTCTTACTCTCTTCTACTTCTTCTCACATATTTTTTTTTAAATTTAGCTTTTTGAAAAGAACCGTTAAATATTCAAAAAGTCTTTGTATATTAGAGACTATTATGCAATGACTTTTTGAATATTGAACGGTTCTTTTCAAAAAGCTCGATTTTCACAGTAGACGTATGGTCTAGTGGACTTTTTTACTCAGTACAATCCCAAGAATCAGAAACGCGAAGCGCCCATTAAGATTTTTTCCTTCCATACTAATCGCCCCACCCTAACCTACAGTCTATACTAGAGATAAATATGTAGAAGTAAATTGCAGCAAATTTCAAAATTATGTTATCTCTATTGTGGACCACTCAATTGCGTACATATTTATTGCCGGCAATGTATGTTGCAACTGTCCCAAGAGTGCCTCTAGAGAAACCAAATATATGACCGACTCACAATATTTTTTCAAAACTAACATTTTCTCAAAACATACACATCTCTAACTTTTTATAGGGTGCCATTAGAGGAGCCAAATGTATGACCGGCCCTAATATTTTGCCAACCCCAACATTTTATGAGAATTTTTTCTTTTCAACAATTTCTCAGATTTCAAAATTTTTTTAGATGTTTTTTCAAGGTTGTACAGGTACAGTGAGCATTTAAGGGTTAATCTAAATGCCAAATAGCATCATAATAAGGGTGAAAAATAAACCCGAAGTAAAACATTTTTTCTTAAATTGAAAATAACTTAAAAAATTTGAAACTTTTATCGAAAAAAATGGATCTAGCTGCTCTGCACGCAAACTTACGATCTTCTTTGAATATAAAATCTGTTTTGAAGACTTTTGAAGCAAATTAGTTATACTTCAACTAAGTCGAAAATTTTCGTTAAAAATATACCCTACACTGAGAGAATTATCTGCATATCAATGAATTTTTGAATTAGATCTATGAAATGTCACTGGAACTAGTCCTTTCAAACTTTTCATTAAATTAATGCAGTTTTTTATACAATTTAATGATCAATTTCATGTTAATTATTAAAAATTTCATAAATTTCATAAAGTTTAAGAAATTGTTCATTCACATTGTAAAGAAAACTTCATTAGTTTAGTGAAAAAAAACTTCATTAAAACTCATTCAAGAAATCCTTTCTGTGAAATCTAAATATTATAAAAGAACTACTGAGCAATGTAGAATAAAAAAGTTTATATTGCTATCAGATAATTTAACGGAGAATTTAAAAAAATTACCCGATCTTAATATCTCTGAAAACTAAGAGAATATGAGACGTTAAACTGAGGAAAAATCAACAAAAGTTATAACTTTCCAAAAACACAGAAAAGGGGTATTTTGGATCACCCTGTTCACAGTGAAATAGTAAACATGCTGCCTTAATTTTTTGGCTCCATAGGTTGTAAGGTGTTTTCTTTCAAATAAGCTACTTCGTTTGCAAAAAATGATTTTTGGCCTCCTTCTCTGAAAATGTACCAGTGTGCAACGTATCTCACTTATTGCTAAGACATTTGTCTTAGTTTTAGACTGTGGGGTAATAAGACGTCTCACGTTTATGTCATAATATTTATTGCTATAACGTAAACCTGAGGCTCATTTAAAGTGATTCTTAATTGTTTAGTTATCCCTCCGAAATAACATTTCATTTTTATGGTTTAATTGTTTCCTTCTTTCCAGCAACTGGTGGTACAATCTTTTGTACATTCACAATTTACTTGATATGAATAACATTTGTTGTTCATGGACCTGGTATTTAGCATGTGAAATGCAATATTTTGTATTATTCACAGGGTTGCTATTTTGGCATGTTAAAAAGCCAAATGCTGCCAAAATAGTATTTGTCACATTAGCACTGGGATTTGTGGTCATCGGATGGATGTGTAATTATGGCAATGGTATAACATTTGAGTAAGTATAAATTTCAAAGTGTTTGTTGTATTTAGTTGTTGTAAGGACTAACTAAAATGCATATTGTTATTATCAAAACATTAACATCAACATGAGTTTGTGTTTATTTTATCCTTAAACTAACCCAAAACACCCACCCACAAGAAACTAAGCTAACCAACCAACTGAACCAACCAATTCACAGTGGTATATATAACAAATTTTTTTGGGAATAATATGGCCATTTCTTACTTACAAGATAGGCATCCAAACCCGAACTCGCATATTTGAATGAACTTTGGATATGAACTTTGTAAAGGAGCATAAAAAGAGAAACGTGATTTTTTTTTTAGTTCAAGCACGGCTTAAATTCAAGGTTGCCAATTCAGCCATTATCCGGCTAGATCTAGCCATTTTAAATTTACACTGAAATAAAAAAAATAGCTAGATTGAATCTAGCCGTAAGATTCAGCCATTACATTTTTCCCTAGCCATTTTTTCTTACACGTTTTGCAGTTAATTTCATGCAAATATGCTTAAATTTTTACGATTTTCAAAGTTTTTTTTGTACAAAATTTTCAATTTTCGACAAGTAATTTTTACGTATAATTTTTACATTCGATTTGAAATGATGTTCTTTTTGTTAAAATTAATTTATTTTTATATTTAAGAAATTAGAAAAACATTTAAGTTTAAATAGTACTTTTGTTAAATTCGTGTTAAAACTCATTATTACGAGGGCGGATCAATAAGTCCGTGACTTTCCGAACTTCACTCGTAGTTATATGAAATGCAACACTGCTCCCATCAAGTATCACCTGTTAATAGACTACTGTCAAATTTAGAGCAAGTTCAGTCATTTACTTTGCGTTTAACAGCTGTTCAAATCATACAACCTCGTGGATTTTTTTCAAAATGGAAAAAAGTTAATTTCTAGTGCTCATTAAACATTATTTTTTGCGAAAAAAAACCGTCAATCAAATCAAGGAAAAACTTGATAAATACTATGGGGACTCTGCACAATCGATTTCAGTGGTAAAAAAGTGGTTTACTTACTGACTTTCGTTGTGGTCGCACAAGTACAAATGACGCTGAACGTTCTGGATGGCCAATTGAGGTCAATACACCCGAAAATGTCGAAAAAATCCACGATATGGTGTTGGCCGATCGAAGGGTAAAAGTGCGTGAGATTGTTGATGCCATAGGCATTTCATATGGCAGTGTGGTTTCGATTTTAAATGATCTGTTGGGTTTAAGAAAGCTGTCTGCAAGATGGGTGCTGCGTTTGCTCTCAATTGACCATAAACGTAATCGTGTGACAATTTCAAAGGATTGTTTGGAGTTGTTCAACCGCAATTCGAATGCGTGTTTGCGGCGTTTTGTAACTGTGGATGAAACATGGATCCATTACAACACTCCGGAGACCAAGCTGCAGTCTAAACAATGGGTTTCTCCGGATGAACCGGCTCCGAAGAAGGCCAAGGTAAGTTTGTCTGCCAATAAGGTGATGTCAACAGTTTTTTGGGATGCACGCGGGATAATCCACATCTATTACCTTCAAAAGGGAAAAAACAGTAAACGGCGAATATTATGCCAACTTATTGGACCGATTTAACGAGGATTTAAAAAAAAAACGACCCCATGTAGCCAAGAAAAAAGTTATTTTTCATCAAGATAATGCACGGGTGCACACGTGTGCAGTCTCAATGGCGAAATGCCATGAATTGGGATACGAATTGGTATCACATCCGCCATATTCTCCGGATTTAGCCTCCAGTGACTATTTCCTATTTCCAAACCTAAAGAAATGGCTCGATGGAACGATGAAATTATTGATCAAACAAATGCCTATTTTATGGATCTCGAAAAATCCTATTTTTAGGAAGAGATACAAAAATTGGAGAAACGTTGAACTAGCTGTATTGAGCTAAAAGGAGATTATGTTGAAAAATAAATTATTATTTTTTGCAAAAAAAACTGTGTTGCGTTCAAAAAGTCACGGACTTATTCATCCACCCTCGTATTAATAATTTACATTCAAATAATTGAGTTTTAGTGTAATTTCCCAAATTTAGCCAATTCTAGCAATTTTTCTCCGTAATCTAGCCATTATTTCATATCAAGAGTTGGCAACCTTGCATGAATTCGTTCATGTGGTAAAACGGGTTAACTAATAACTTTAGTTAGATAACAGATTTAAACGAAAACGTAAACTCAGCCGAATTGGAACACGTTTAACAGACTTTTGAATTAAGTTTATTTTTAAGTGTATGATTGTATATGAACGTTTTTACTCGGGTATGTAGCAGAGCAACAAGCCGACCCAAAAAAATCGGCGGCGGCGCAAGCAATTCAGCTTCGGTGGCGGCGTTTGTATAAATAAATCGGCGGCGGCTAATTTAACGGCTGTAAATGTTTTGTTTTTTATATTATTGTCAACTTCCATCCCAAAAGTAGCAACAATATTTACTGGACTTTTTGAAAATAATTATGTATAATTTAATAATTAATTCTAGGTTTTTTTACTTCATTAATAAATAATAATAACGAACATTAAAAAAAATTTCATACAAAAAATTACTATAAAATATTTACTAAATCACTCTGTTTGTTTAGCATTTGTTGATAATGTTGTATGCTTTTCGCCACTATTGGCAAATCTTCAGATTCGGAATCAGAAGATTCAATATCTTTTTCTTTATTAGAATTAAAATAAAAATTTAGTCTGAAAACTAACGGTACTTTTCTGTATAAGTTAAACACAATTGCATTAAATAGTACAAACAATATTTTGTAGACTCTTTAATGATAAAACTTTTTTTTTTTTTTTTAAGAAAGAGAAAAGGAAATTCTTCCTATTTATTAATGTGTTGCTTTCTTTGGAAATTTGATAGTGGAGAGATGAAAGGTGGGGAAAGATGAACGGCTTCAAGCATGGCAACACTTTAATTGCTCGAGATGATAAGTCATAGAACAGTTGTTGCTAGCCACCTGATGGAGAGTTGGCGAACTTATTGAAGCTTTTTGGCTCATAGCCCTGATTCATTATTTTACTTCGGTGGGGTTAAGTGCTATGGGAACACCGAAGGTGGGAGCTGCGATACATATGAGGGATATAAAACTCATACATGTTATTTTTCTAAATTGATGTTTTCACCGGGAATCGAACCCGGGGCCATCTGTGTAACAGTCCAACGCGCTAACCATTACCCTACAACTGCTATTTTAAGTCGACGAGAGCCTTTAATTAATAGAATTAGTTGGCGGCGGCCAGCCGCCGATTTTAAGTCGGTCGGCTTGTTGCTCTGTTATGTAGTTCTATGTATCTATATCTATAAGTATCTATGGAAATATTAATTAATATATATTAAGATATTAATATGTATGGGACCATATTAAACAATTTTGAAAAACAAAATACAATACGAAAAGTAAATAAGATATTATTGTATTTGAGCGTTTTTACTCGGGTATGAAAAAGTACCCTACTTCAGTCTGTGAGGTTTAACGTTAAAACTTAAGATCGACATTGCGTCACTTATGCCTGTTCCAAATTTCATTGCAATCGGACTACTGAAGTAAGAAATGGACGAATTAGTTATTTCAAAAAATTTTGTGATATATCCCACTGTACATCAATCCATCCGACATTCAAACATTTAACCAAAACTATCAATCTACCAAAAACAAAACGTTTTTAACCAACATATTCATTTATTCAACAACATTTACTTTGACAGAATTGATGTCGTCTACACTACACTCAATCAGCTGTATGTCAAACCCTGGGTACGTATACCACCCTATCTTGGAGGTGCTGCAATGGGTTGGCTAATGCACAAAATACAGACTAAGAGTCAACAACAGCAACAACAAGTTGGTGTGATAACAGAACAACATCAACAGCAACAACGACGAACAGCACATGTTCGCACATTTGGTCGTAAAGTATTTTGGCTATTTTGCATTGTTCTCTATGTAGTAACAAATTTTATGAGCTATTGGCGTTCTACGCCCTCTTGGGTGGTAGCGACAATTATGTCCATGGGTAAATTGCTTTTCGCACTTTGCATTGGTGGTGTCATCATCATGTGTGCTCGTGGTCGTGGTGGTTATCTCAATGTGTTGTTGAGTGCACAACCGTTTTTATTTTTAAATAAATTTTGTTTCAGCATTTATATGCTGGCTCCCGTTATCGTTGTGGCCATGTTTGGTTTACGCAATGAACCCACAAAATTTACAGAAGTGGGATCGGGAGCCGATTTTCTTTCTATTATAGTTTTGGCTATAGCGTCCGCATTTTTAATGTTAATCCTTATTGAGCTACCAATGCAAAGAATTTCAAAATGTTTATTGAAACGAAGGAAAATTTAGGAATATTAAAAAAAATAGATTTTGAAATAATTTATAATAGGTAACCCTCGATTTAAGCGCTACAGATATAACAAAACTTCAATAAAAATCTGAAAAATATACAGCCAAATTATTTAGAAAAAAAAAACTGTGATTAGCCCAATAATACCCAGCACTTTTTTGTAGAATTTTGAGGCAAAATTTGGAATACATGATTAATTTGTAAAAGATGCAAAAGTGCAACAGCTCTGCTGGCAACTTTCGTTGCCAATAATAATGAATTGGTAATAGCAAAAAACTCTAAAAGTTGGCAAATACTACTATTCTGATTTGTGTAGGGGAGCATGTGTTGACATCATGTGGCACATGTGTTGACATCAATATGTTTTAAAGCCTTGGTTAATAAATTGTCTTCTCTTCTGCACAGAAAGTTATATCTCGAACCACTCTATAGAATGAATCCCTCAAAGGAAGACAAACAATATTTCTTAACCCTCAAACCGGCCCAAGCTATTTTGCAATGTTATTTATACTACGATTTTGGCAAGAAAAATAAACAATACAAAATTTTTTTTTCGTTGCTTACTTTAGGCGATATGGGCCAAAAAAGGTTTAGAACAAATTTCAAAAACTAATCCATAAAACTTAATAAGATAAAGCATAAATTATTCCTCTTACAAAGATATAACTACAGTCCAAAAATTACTCTTTTTGTGCTTTTTCCTAAGAATATATGGCGATTTTCGTTTTTAGAAAAACGCGAAATTGAGCGAAAACGCACCTTAACTTAAATATATATTAATCACACTTAAAGGTTTTGCTACTACTACCAAATATAATCTTTCTGCTAAATTTCATAGAAATCCGTCTATACGTTTTCAAGTTAAGAGGATATCCTTTAGAGGTTCCCTATAAGAATCCTGTCCTTGACCCAAAATAAGAGATATTATAAAAACCTTAATCTTCAATCTTACTTTGTGTTTACTATCGACGGTTTCTAGTTAACATAAATATGTTTTTAATAAATAAATAAATGTTTTTAATATTTTGGAAAATTGTGTTCATTTCACAATTTATTTATTGAAATTTTACGAAATCTTAAATTTAACATTTTCTCGCTTCCATACCGTACACTGCACACAAAAAATTACTTTACGAAATATTTTTTTATTTTGTTTTCCCTCGAAATAGCTTAATCACTTATTATAAAACATTTATTTGGCGCATTTATGGTTACTTTAAAATAGCCCGCATAGAGGTGGGCCGGTTAGAGGGTTATAAAGAGTGAGATCAAAACATATCCTACGTACAACTGCTTTTGTGTACGCCACTGAACTTGTTTTCTTATCAAGTTACCTTTAAGAAGGTTGCCAGATTATTTGTACAAAATATTAGCGATATTGGATTATTAGTTTGTTTACAAATCGCTCATCTACTAAAAGACTGCCATAAGTCAAGAAACGCGATTTTTGAGTTAATGGTGCAGATTTATTAGCTATATCATACTTAATATTGTGTAAAAGTTTCATATTAATATAATCTATAATTTTCGAGTTAGAGGAGAATATATTTTATTTTTTCTGGAAAGTGCACACAGAGAAATAAAGTGCCAACCGAATTGAAAAGTGTATTTTGGTGGTAACAACAAATAAATTCGTTTAGTACAACCATATTTAAATATAATTTCTTAATATATTTGGTGTTGCAACTAACATTTTTTTTTTTTTTTTTTTTTTTACTTGTTCCAAACGATTTCAGTCATATTAACCGAATTTTTTTCATGGTAATAGAATTTCAGTTGGCAAATGGCAAAATGTTTCTCTGTGTGTGGATGCAAAGAGTATATACTTTATAGAGAAACTGTGCTACTCATAGGTCTATGAATTATTACAGTGCAATTACTCAATAACACCCAATTACATGTAATTAGAGGTACAAATGTAATTGGCCTGCAATTAAATACACAAATATTGGTTTTATGCCCCATGTCTGGAATTGACAAAATTTCAAATGTTCCAAGCAAGCGTTTAAGCCAACAAGTGTGAACGTAGGTCTGAAATTAATAATTATATGATAAATTTCACAAGTGAATGATTTTGAAATGTAATTGACGCCGCCCATGTCCGCCAAATAAATAGAGAAAGGGTCGAGCGGGTGCAGATATGGATTAAAAACTTTAAACGCGTTTTCTGCAAAATCACATTTTTTGAGTTATGTCAGTCTCTCAGTAAATGACAGAACTGGAATATGTACAAAAAGTGAGGGCAAAAAAAAAGTTAAATTTTTCACAAAACAATTTTATTTCTTACAAAAAAAAAAGAACTCAGAACAATCAAATGATACGATTTTTTTTTAATTATTTATGAAGGCTACAAAGCAAGTTCAAAATACTGTCACTTTTTTTAGAAATGGTCTGTCCGTATCAATTAGGGCACTAAAGAAGCAAACAAAATCTCAATTAGTCACTTTTTGTTCAGATTCCATTTGTAAGCAAAATAATGAGCCGATCGCTTTAATTCATGATCTGACAACCTTCTTAACCCTCTAACTGGCAAACTATGTTTTGCAACGAAATTCATACCATGTGCTTCACTGGAAAAAAATAATAAGTTCTTCAACAAAATTGTTTATCGTTGCCTAATTTAGGCGATATGAGCCAAAATATTTTAGGGTGCATTTTAAAAATATAAAAGAGAAGTTTTGAACAAAAATTGTTTCTCTTACCAAGATATAACCACATTCCAAAAACTATGTTTATCTGCTCCTATTTAAGAAGATAGCGTGATTTTCACTTTTTGGAAAAAGTGAAATTAGGCGAAAAAGCATCAAAACTTCAATTTATATTGTTCAAACTTCAACGCGTTGCTATTAATACTTAAAGGCTTCTTTCTGCAAAATTTCATAAAAATCCGTCTTTTAGTTTATAAGTTAAGACGATATAATTTAGAGGAATCCTGATAAAATTCTGTAAGTCCTTGAACCAAAGTAAGGACTAATTATTAAAGATAATGGTTCAATCTTACTTATATTTTATTATGAAGAGTTTTTTGTCAACTTAAATTTGTTTTTTAAATTTTTGAAAACTATTTTTTTTCCAAAAAAAAAAATATTTTTGAAAATTTACAAAATTTTGATTTTGAAGTTTTCTTGCTTCCAAACCGTGGACGGCACACGAAAAATTTCTTCGCAAAATATTTAGCAAATTTAGTTTTCCATCGGAATATATTAATTTCTATGTATAAAACGCTCATTCGACGCATTTGTGGTAAATTTTATGAAGACTTCCCTGAGGCAGCCTTACCCGTAAGAGGGTTAAAGGTAACTTGACAAGAAAAATAAGTTCAGTGTCCTGCGCAAAAGCAGTTGTAATTGAACATGTGTGTCGTGTTTTTTTCGAGCTCACGCCATACACTTCTAAAGCCATTTCAGATTCTCAATTTACCCTTCGCATGGTCTCTGTTGTCTTAATTTAATCCATGGTTATTTGTAGTGTTATGTATAAATACCAGCTATGGTAACTAAGTTAAGGGTTATTCTTACATAAATATTTTATGCGATTTTTTCACTGAATTTAATTAAAAACATTTTATATAAAATTGATTTAAAAATGTCATGAGTTCTTTGATACATCAATTAGGTATTGACCGAGGGTCTTCAGATTAATTTCGTTTACTTACATACTCTATGGAGCGTATAACACATTTTCATATTCAGTTTTCAAAATTTTCAAAAAATTCCCAAAAGTATGTAATTTTGAAGAGTTATTTGTTCAAAAGTTGTTTTCGGAATTCTCTGATTCAAAAAGCATTCGATTCACATAAATTTCAGACTTATGCAAGAAAAAATTTATATATATATAAAAAAAAAAATAGTTTTTGCATTTTGGAAATTGTTCTCCCCCTTAAAAATTTTTTAAACATGCATAAATCGAAAATTGAACATCTTTTATATAAAATTCAAAGTTGCTTTTTCTGTGACGCGCATTATTTATTTCCATTAATTATTTCCATGCAAAAAAATTAAATTTTTGTATAATTTGCAATTTTTATATTTTGAACAGTTTTTAAAACAGTTTAAAAATGAGAATAGATTCTTTATAACAAGAAAAGTTATTTATTTTGGGTGCGGCCCGGTAGGCTAGTTGGTAGCGTGCTGGCTTATCAGTGCGGGGGTCGTGGGTTCGATTCCCACCAGAGGCACTGGTCTGTTTTCGCATTTGTAATTATATGATTATTAATTAATAAAAAAAAAAAAAAAATATTTATTTTGGTTTATCTGTCCAATAAATACACTTTTGATTCACATTTTTTGATGCATTTGGCAAATTTTGATTATTCCTCAAGCGTAAAAGAGGACAACTATATGAATCGAATGATTTTCTTTTCACATAAGAAAAATTCTATAACAACATTCGAATATTTGGTTTTTCAAAATGACATGCACACAGAGAAAACTTTAGCTATTTGCCAACTGAAATTTAGTTACTACGAATTTCAGTCAGTTGGTACAACTGATCATTAATTTTCACAACAAAGTTCTCAATTTTAGTTGCAGCACCCAAAATATTCAGTCATATAATGAAAATATTATTGTTCTAACTGAATTTATAAGTTGTTACTATTAAAATACACTTTTTAGTTTAGTTGGCACTCTATTTCTCTGTGTGTACTTCTAAGAATTTTTGAAGTATCTTAAAAATTAAAGCGTTAAAAAGTCGCGATTTTTTTTTTTTTTTAAATTTTAAAAACTAAATATGTAGATTCCGCAGAGAATATATGTTTTTAATATAAAGAACATCGGAAGAAATGAGGTCAAAGTATTCTCTTTCGAAGAATGATTGAGTTACAGATTTTTCATTTATAATTTTCATTGCTTATTCCAAAGATTTAAGTTTATTTCAATAGCATACTCCAGAATAAGGGGTACAAATATTTTTGATAATAATTGTAATAATTTTGATAAATTGACAAGTGCTAGAACTTGAAATCTTTGTAACTTCAAGCTAAATTTAAAGCACATGAATTTTTAAAACATTAGAATATACACTCAGTGAACTTCTGAACTTTAAAAATGTGTAGTTGTTTGGGTTGTAATACAGTTTATTTATTTTTAATGTAAATTTCAGTTATTTGTAGAACAAGTTAAATTTTTTACTAACCTTGTAGTCATTTAAAAAAACAAACCACATCAAATGACTGTTTTATGATTTTATATTCATTTTTTACAGTCGTTTTTTGTTATTTAAAAATAAAAAAAATAAATGTTTGTTTATTTTTACTACCATGTGGTTTATTTTTACTACAATTGTTAGAAATTTTTTGAACAGTTAAAACAAATGACAAATGTTAGTTGAAATTAATGAAATGTTGGTCGTGAAATTTACTACAATTGCTGTCGTTTTTACCTACATAATATCCTTATTGTAAAAGTTTTTCCATAGAACATTTTTAAAATCAAAACGATATGCTATAGCATAAAATCTTTAGGATTTGTGTTAAATTATTTTAGCACGTGTCTATTATTGTTTATTTTTTTAAATCTATTATCTCACTATATTAAATATTATAAATTTTGTTGTTGTTGTGTAATTAAGCTATTAATATTGTTGATTAAATAAAAACTATGAACAAAATATTAAAAAAAAATGTTATTTTAATTTAAAATAAAAGGTTAAAGGTGTAAAAATGTATTTCAACCCAAATTTCCCGGTTTATTCATGGGTATTTTATTGATTTATAAACATTTCAATATAAACTTGCAATTAAGTACGTTTGTGGATTTAGGATGAACCTTAATTCACATATTCTAAAAACTGGTAAACGTTGTAGGGTGCAAAACACTACGGTCGATATGAAGTTTAAACAAGATTTTGAAATCTAGTTCGTGTATCATTTTATACACTACCATATGATCGAAACTAGCTTAAAGTGTAATGTAGATGCAGCTATATACCCTTTTAAATATATTAAGTAAACCGTTAGAAGGATCCTTAACATACCTTTTATTTGATACCCATTTTTGAATATTTTTTTGGAACAAATGTGAAAAAACGGAAAAAAGAACACTGGAACATTTTTTTACCACACATTTTAAACACTTACAAGTCGAGTTGGAATAAAAAAAAATAAATAATAAATAAATTAACAAATTTAATCGAAAGCTGAAACTTGGTCTGAAAGAAGTTATTCTGTAGGTTTTCAACACTGAAAGTATTATCTGGATGATATCAATGAATTTTTGCATTATATGTATCTACGAATTGTCACTAGAATTGTTCCAATAAAACTTTTTAGTAAATTAATGCAGTTTTTCATAAAATTTGATGAAAAATTTTCATTTAATTTTATGAAAAAGTTTCATTAAAAATAGTTTGATAAAAATTATGAAGCTTTTTCATAAAATTGAAGAAATTTTTCATCTATTTTGTGAAGAAACTTCATTAGTTTAGTGATACATTTCATAAAAACTCGACCAAGAAAATTCCCTCTGTGAAGTGGGTGCTGTTGGTAAAAAATTAATCAAATTACATGAAATAATAATTTCTATCAAGGGGAAAACTTGATTTGAGCAAATTAAAAATTTTAGTAATTTCCATTACTATGTTCTGTCCCCAGGAGACTAAGGGTTAACGTTTTTTTTTTTTAATAGAAGTAAAAAGATAATTTCTAATATATTCTAATAACACTGTAAGTAAAATTTCAACTTTTGAAATGACACACCAAACCCACTTCAGCCTGGAATCAATAATGGTCCAGGAACTTGAGAGAAATACAAAACCAATTTTTTATCATTTTAAAGATCTTTAAGGTGCTTAATTTGGAAATGTCGATTGCAACTTTTGTTAAATATAATAATTATAATTAAAGAATGAAAAATTTGAATTTTATAAAATTTGATTATTTTGTCAAAAGTTGAAACAAATTTGATTGTTTTAATCAATGCTAGATTTGATTTGGGCGTTAAAGGGTTAATGTCAATTTTTGAGCTATTGGATTGTGTGAAATAGAGAAAGATGTAGCTTAGTAATATATAATATCCGAACTATACTAAAATTAGTACGAACTGCCACAAAACGCGTCATTTGTGCAATAGGAGGTGTAAATTGACTGTCAAAGATCTAAGGTGACACAATGTCACCAAGAATTTAGGATAATTCAGGGTTAGTTATGTGGGGTTTTGTTTTAAAAAGGTGAACATTTAAAATTTTTTTCTTCTAAATATACGGATTTTATCAAATTTGCAATTTTTAGTTAAGATCGCTTAAATATTACTTGGAAAACTTTGTAGATTTATTGTTTTTTTTTTTTAATTTTCGCGTCTTAATAAATACTTTTTGTTTTTTTCTACAGCAACTAAATTTTGACAACAAATTTCTGAGTTAAATTTGAGTATTTCCGTATTTTTAAGGAATACTTTTTTCATGAAAAATTCTTCAAAAAAAAACCTCTGTACAAATTTCGTAAAACTACCAACATTTCCTGTACTTTTTTTTACATATTTTTTCGTAGAAAATTGTTGTATTTTAATATTTTATAAAAAAAAACTCTCAATAAACTTCTGTAGAAAAAACACTGTGAATTTTCACATTTTGAGATTCCCAACAGATCGTTTTAAATAATAAAGGGTCCGCCAAATAACATTTTTTTTTGAAAATGCTATAACAAAAAACTACTGAATATTTTCTCAAATTTCTTTTTTCATTTAAAACTACAATCCTTCCGGTTAATAATGGAAAATAAATTAATTCAAATGGCTGCCTCGGCTGGCCATGCAGTAGCCTACACGATCGGTCCAATTTTTAAGCACATTATCGATTGTGTGCAGCTGTATTTCACCAATGGCTTCACGAATATTGTCCTTTAAAGCGTCAATTGTGTCTGGCTTGTTGGCGTAACACTTATCTTTGACGGCACCCCACAAATAATAGTCCAACGGTGTCAAATCGCAGCTCCGAGGTGGCCAAACGACATCAGCTTTGCGGCTGATAATGCGATCTTCAAAAACAGGGCGCAAAACATCGAGTGTAGCTTCGGCTGTGTGGCACGTAGCGCCGTCCTATTGAAACCAAATGTTGCCAATATCCTCCTCTTCAATTTTTGTGAACAAAAATTCGTTCAACATGGCCCGATAACGATCGCCATTGACTGTAACAGCCACATTCTGCAACATTACCATGATTTTCAAAGTAATGTCGCAATATTTCCCAGCGTTGTTCAAGCGTATCCACAACCATATTCTTTCCCTTTATATCAAAATTAAAATTTATATTTTCTTAGCATTATTATAAAAACTAGCTTTGAAACAACAAATGCTGTTATGACACAAACAAATAAAGGGCCGCCATCTAACGTTTTTTTTCAACTAGTGCTTATTTCATGAATGGTAACACTTAGCTCATGTCTGATTTGACAGATAATTAGTTTTATCCTTCCGCTGAATGAATATGGTCCGTATGTTCGTTATCTTGTGAAAAAAGTGAAAGAAACTGGCATCATCATCGATAAACCAAAGCGTGAAAGGCCAAAAACAGTGCGTACACCCGAGAATATTGCTGCTGTGGCAGAAAGTGTGCGTCAAGCGCCATCAACATCAATTCACCGTCATTCTCAACAATTGAACACTTCGGAGACATCATTGAGACGAATTTTGCATAAAGACCTTGGTATGACGTCATACAAAGTCCAATTAGTTCAGAAGTTCAAAAAAAAAAGTTATTTGGCGGATCCTTTATATCAAATTCCTATCACTGGCTTGATAACATTATTTAAACATTTCATTTAAACGCGATCCATCTCTCTCCATTTATGCCTACTATTTCTCAGTATTGGTAATACAAATTGCCAAATTATTTTTAATTCTCTTTTAAACTTGGAAGTTTTTATCATCAATACGGGGAAATAGTACACTCATAGAAATAAACCTGTAGCATAAAAAGCTACTAAATATTAGTTCAAAAAAAGTTGCAGAAAAAACTGTTTAAATCAGAGGATTTTTTTTAATAAAATAAGAACAGCAAAAATAAAACTCTTAGTTATCTTTAATTTAAATTTAAGAAATTAAAAACAGCAATTTTTTTTTTGCTTAAATCAGCATAAATTTTTATTAAATAGAATGTAGACTAAAAACAGCAAACAAAATCTATAATATCAAAAAATGTTTGCTATATTTACCTTAAATTTAGTAAAATGCTTATATTTTGCTAAAATCAACAGAAATTATTGCAAAAAATAGAAGATTGCTGATTTCAGTTGGGCAGATTTTCATTCGCATTAAAAAAAAAAAAATTAAAAAAACTTTAAAAATTTTTTATGATTATTTTGTCTACTAATATTTAGTAAATTTTGTTTGCTGATTTTAGCAGATTTATTTGTTATTTTCAATTAACTAAAATTTAGCTCAAATATAGATATTTAACTAAGTATTTGTAGACACAACAAATTTATTTTTGCTTTTTTTATCTTATACTAAAAAAAAAATTGCTTGTTTTAGAAGTTTTTTCTGCAACGTCATTTTTAACTAATTTTTAGTAGTTTTAGCAATAAGTTTTACTGTAGATTTGAGTGGAAAGGAGTGGATAGTGTGTGCATCAAGCTTTAAGAAGATCTAAAATAAAAAAGCGCGAAAACAATTAAAGGTTGGATCAGCCTTTAAAAACCGTGGTAATCCCACAAAAAACGGGATGGTTGGTCAGGTTAGCCATGAGTTATGGTTGGTCAGGTTAGCCTTTAAAAACCGTGGTAATCCCACAAAAAACGGGATGGTTGGTCTGGTTAGCCATGAGTACCTTTATTCATATGAGATTTATTTCTTTAGATCTTGCTATCAATAATATTCAAGGCAATAAACAGTATAAATTTTGCCTGCCACATCCAAAACTCAAAAACAACAACAAAGTGTGTCATCTATGAAAAATTTATTGCGTTGGTATTTCATGTTAAAACTCGCCCACTATTGATATCAAATACGGTTCAATCCCAATCGTATGCAATCTGAAGCTAAGTGTCTATGGTTGCACCTTTTTTATCCAATGCGTGAATATTTCTTACATCGCAGACAAAACTAAAATAAGATAAAACAATACTTTGCTCATCATTATCATCATCATCGTCGTCAATATCATATTGCTCATCATATGCAGCATCAGTATTGGCATCATGATCATTGGTATCTATATACTTCTGCATACTACACCATTTCCACATGTTATGCAAAAAATTACACATCAATTTCAAAAAGTACCAATTGCTATTTCAAAATTGCAATTGATTTTCAAAAAATACCAAATGTAATTGAAAAACAGCAATTGTAATTTCAAAATTGCATTTGTTATTCGAAAAATACCATATGTTATTTGAAAAATCACATTTGTTTTTCAAAAAATAGCAAATGTAAATCAAAAATTTTCATTTGAAATTCAAAAAATCCAAATGTTATTCAAAACTACCATTTGAAATTCAAAAAATTACGAATGCAATTCAAAAAATACCAAATGTTGTTCAAAAATTAACAAATGTAATTCAAAAATTAACAAATGTAATTCAAAAAAATACCAAATGCAATTAAAAAAAAAACCAAATGTAATTCAAAAAATAACAAATGTTATCCCGGCTGAAAAGTATCATATACATATGTTCATATATTCAATAATATATGAACATATCGGACATATATGGAATCATATATGGGCTAATACAATGTTAGGGGTCATATGTATGACACCATATATTATAATATATTGCATATATCGTTCCATATAAAGGGTCCGCCATCTAACGTTTTTTTTTTCAACTAGTGCTTATTTCGTGAATGGTAACACTTAGCTCATGTCTGATTTGACAGATAATTAGTTTTATCCTTCCGCTGAACGAATATGGTTGTGTATACGCTTGAACAACGCTGGGAAATATTGCGACATTACTTTGAAAATCATGGTAATGTTTCAGAATGTGTGCGAAAATTGCGTACGGATTTTGGAAGAAGAGAAGCACCGTCAGCTCCGTATGTTTGTTTTCTTGTGAAAAAAGTGAAAGAAACTGGCCTCCTCATCGATAAACCAAAGCGTGAAAAGCCAAAAACAGTGCATACACCCGAGAATATTGCTGCTGTGGCAGAAAGTGTGCGTGAAGCGCCATCAACATCAATTCACCGTCGTTCTCAACAATTGAACATTTCGGAGACATCATTGAGACGAATTTTGCATAAAGACCTTGGTATGACGCCATACAAAGTCCAATTAGTTCAGGAGTTGAAGCCAACTGACCATCCAATGCGTTTTCGCATCGCTAAGTGGGCCTGCGATCGACTTACAGAAGATTGGTGAAATACAGCTGCAGACAATCGATAATGTGCTTAAAAATTGGACCGATCGTGTAGGCTACTGCATGGCCAGCCGAGGCAGCCATTTGAATGAAATTTTTTTAAATTATTAACCGGAAGGATTGTACTTTCAAATAAAAAAAGAAATTTGAGAAAATATTCAGTAGTTTTTTTTACAGCACTTAAAAAAAAAAAAGGTATTTGGCGGACCCTTTATTTGATATATATTCACATATGAGTTTATATATTATCCATATGTGAATTGAATTTTCTTGTTTGTCAGTTGCCCATACATGGAGACACATGTACATATGTGAAGACCCATGTATGGAGGCCTAGATTTTTTTTTTTCAAAATTTTACAAATTAAAATCATATATGAACGAATTTTAGAACGCACATTGGTATAAACATAGACTTCAGAACTTTAGATTTAAAAATTCTTGTCTTTAAATGTAATATTTTATTTTGTTGTCAAAATTTATTAAAAATTGCATTCAGAGACATTTAAATCTAAAGTTTTTAAGATTTTATAAAGCTTCGCAGCTAAAAATGGTCATATATGAAACCATATATTGCCGCAAATACAGTTACAGGCAAAAAGATAGGGTTACTTTTTGGTAATACAATTTAACGTAAAAAGAGACAACAAATTTAGTGGGAAAATTTGTACTATTATTTTTAGATTGCAGTACAAAAACTCTTTATGAATCCTTGGTTCAAAAGTTGGAACATTTAAGATATAGAAATTAGTCTATCTATTAGATACGATCTCTATACAATCACGATATTTCAAATAAAAAATGCAAAGATTTTGGAATATTTCGTACAGTTTGCATACTGACCCTATTTTTCGTCTTTTAAAAATAGAGTTAGTTTGCTAATATTTTGATTAAATTGCAACAACAACGTTTGGATTGTTTCATAAAATAATGAGTTGTTGTTGTACTATAATCTAAAAATAATATGGAAAATTTCCCATCTAAATTTGTTGATTTTTCTTAACGTTAAATTGTGTTACGAAAAAGTGACCCTATCTTTTTCCGTAACCGTATCTATCCATACCCAGCAAAAAATAGTGCTTAGCCAAAAGCACTTCCGGAAGGCAGTCCATAGCAAATAAAGAAGACGTGATTTTTGTTCGCGATGTCCCACTTGGTATGTCTCTTTTAAGCGCTTCTTTCATGTGCTCTTAGAAGCAATAAATTCATGCCTTAGGCAATAAGACAATATGTTGACAATATTAATGCTTAATGGTATGCACTCTTTATTGCTTGATTGCAAGCATTATTCACTGCTTCAAAGAAGGCATTCTGGGAAGCACTACAGAATGCCTTCCCTAATTGCTTCATAGTATGCTAGGCGGTGAAGCGCTATTTTGGAAGCATACAAATGTAGTTACTGCTCACCAGATCCAGGTTATTTTTTGCTGGGTACATGGTTCCATATATGTTCGGCTTCATACATACGGATACTCATATATGCTCATACAAAATATTGTTTGTAATTGATCGTATATTAAACGATATTTTTTTTTTATATTTTAACAAAACATATGAGCGATATTCACAATCTGTATTTTTGAATTCCAAATAAAATATTTTGAAGTTGATTTGAAAAATTGAAATTACATTTGTCATTTTTTTGAAAACCCAATGCAATTTGGAAATTACATTTGGAATTTTTTGAATAACAGGTGGAAATGGTGTACTATTACTATTTATATTGTTATACAAGAACGCCATCGATTATGATCTTCTGTGAAATGATTACGATCTTTTTTCCAGATTTTGTTGTTTTGGAGACAACAGAAACAAAAATCTTTGGAATCAGGAAAAACCTGTTTACACAGGTAGATTTTCTAAAGACTTGGCTACGTTTTAATAAGGGTCATATAACTATACCCATCCATAACTAACTTACTAACTATAATACAGCATAAATTTAAGCCTGAAAAAGGATCAGATGAATTAAACAGAAATCTATTGTATTTACATTTCGGAGGGTTAGTTTTAAGGATAGACTATAGGAAAATAAATCCCTTAAAAAAAACAGGCGATCATATGTATGTATGTAGAGGAATTTAAGTTGACTAGCAGGTAGAATTTTTCTATTTAAACAGAATTGTAAAATAAAAATTATGTTGAGATTTTTAGTTTGTGCAATGGAAATAAAAAAAAAATATTTTCAGATAACTATGAAGATTGGAAGATGTTAAGGCGGCTGGTGGCGGCTAGATAACTAATTTTTATACTTATAACGCCGCAAATAATGAGAACATTATGGGAGAGGATTTGGCTGGCAAACACGCTAAAGTATCGTTACCGATGCCTAACCCTTTCTATTGGCTACCGTTGCCATTAAAATACCAACACTGAAATTAGTAAAATAGACTCAAAGGAAAAGATTCATGATATTTATGAAAACCTTCCTAGATATGATGAAAACTTTATAGTTTTCGTTCAATGAAGCTTTCATAAATATTTATTAAACTGTTTCATAAAAATATTGGTGAAATTTTGAAAAAGCTCACTTTGATATTTCAGAAAGTCGGAGGAATCTCTCCAAGATTATGGGAGCTACGTCTTCTCCGGGAGACGCGCTAGCAGATTAATGCATAAATCATCATTCTAGGTGACCGTTAAGGGGTTAAAATTTAAGTTGAAAGAGGGCCTTTTTAGCCGTGTTTTTATAGCAAAATGCACAAATCTCGGGATAGAGATATTTCAGAAAGTAGGAGGAGTCTTTCCAAGATTAGGGTCTCTATTTCTTCTCCGGAAGACGCTCTAGCAGATGAATGTATAAATTATGTTCGATTGGGTTGGATTCGATTGGGGCACTCTAAATGGGTCAAAGTGGGATTTTTCAAAATTTCACCCTACGGGTCAAAAGTCGGGACATCAGAATTCGTTTTAGAGGTATGGTTCCTTCAGCAAAGTTTCTTATTTTGATCCCTAAACCACGATTTTCCTTATACGTTGAGCGATTTTTAAATCGACCCGCCCTAGTGTTGATACTCCAATAGACTAAAAAAAAATTGTCCGTTATGCCATATCTATCTCGGTTTTTGAGATATGGGCCATTTTTATTAAAAAAAAAAATATTGATGACATTTTTCTATTAAATGATAAAGAAGTTATGAATCATGTATCAAAAATATTTATGAAAGGTTTCATCATATTTATGAAAACTTCATAAATATGACAATGATTTATAAATTTTCGTTCAATGAAACCGTTTCATAAATACGATGAAAGTTTCTTTCCTGAGTGTACAGTTGCACCTAAAATACCGTTGGTGAAGAATATTTAAATATCCTGGTATGTGACGAAACACCATCGTTTTTAAATCGATAGTTTTCGAAATTTAAATCTCGAATTTTTCGTATTGTTTTCAATTTTTAAATTTTTTAAAGATGCAGATAGAAAGATCCTGATTTAGCTAAAGCGCCTTAAAATAATTTTAGTACTCTTTTCCTTTTTATTTACTTTTAAAATTTCAATTTTGAAACAAATCGATCAAAATTTGTCACTTTTTATCATATGCCATAAATAATCTGAAATAGCGTTGCAGTAAAAAGTATCGTTGATAAACTATTTCATTAAATTAGCCGATTTTATGAAACGATATGTTAATATCATGAAGATAATTCCTTCAATAATAAAAAAAGAGGTTTTTATCTGAAGAATTTTAAATAATTTGAAGATTTTGAGAAATGATATATTGATTTTTATTTTGGAAAACATGAATAGCCGTTAGTGTATGTGGTAGCCGATATTTTAAACGTGCTCAATTCTTCCGCGTAAATGACTTTTCTTTAACGGTGCAAAAATTATGACAGTTCTAAGTAATAGAAAAAATCGTGAAATAACAGTTTTTGCTTAGATTTAAAACAAGTTACATAAATTTTCAGATCTTATTACACTGTGCAACAAGAAAAATCAGCCTCAATGGTTTCATTAGGAAATGAAAGTAGACCATTAAATAAACAAAATCGCCAAAGGGTTTTGTAAAGTTATTTCGAATTTATGTTTTATGACCTCTTGAAGTTGGAATATATTTGACCATTTTTCAAGTATGGACAAAAAAAAGAGTCTAAAAATAAATTTCCAAAAAAAAAAAATAAATTTAATAAAAAATATTTTTTTTTATTGAAATTTTTAAATAAAATGTGCCCATACGGGATTCGAACCTGTGACTCCAGGTTGTCAGTCAACTGCTCTACCATCTAAGCTCTCTTGACATGTTATACTTGATAGATAAAAACATAAATAACTAGCTTGCACACAATGTCATTACTTACACAGAAAAAAATTACAAAGTTCTGTTTGTAATATCAAACATGTCTTATGAGCATTTTTGTAAATATAAACAAAAATGTTTTTTTTTTAAAATTGGCACCAACATTGATGATTTGTAAATACAAACATCCTTTGGTTGACTTTTTGTAATTTTGAATTTTTGTTTTTAAAGAATTTTTATATAAAAAACTACAATTTACAAGCATTTAAACAAAAAATTTGTTGGAAATAAATTTGAATTTAAAATTGAGGATGTTTGAATTTAAAAATTCTATTGCTGGTGCCTAATGTTTTTTTTGTGAATAAAAAAATTCAAAATAGATAGTTTTATATGTACTTACTAGAGTTGAAAAAATAATAAGTCTAAAAATAGATTTTCAAAAAATGTTAGGTCATGACTTTATATTTATAATAATGATAAAAATAAGTACTTATGAGAAACGCATTAATTTTTGTATTGAAATAATAGGAAAGTTAACTAGTTATTAGTAAGTCGTTAATATTTTCTTAAAAATATTGCAGAGAGTAAGCTGGTGTCATTACTGGTAGTCCAAAAATAATGATATGTCATTACCGTATCTACACTGGGACAAAGCGAAAGAAGTTTGGAAAAAACTACAGCGTCAGTCGCTTTGAATTAACTTTTATCAACTTAGTCCGCTGCGAAGATTCACTATACTTTATTTATTATTTTATAAAAAATATTTAAAAAAAAAAATTTCTGAAATTTCGTAAAGTTTTTTAAAATTTAATATAAAAGAATAATTAAATTTTTTAAAATTTAAAAGTAAAACATTTGAAAATTGCAGAATACGGCAAAAATGACTTATGGCCCTAATGCTATAGTCAGAAAGTGTTATTATTTATTTAATAAACACTAACAACACAGTGTATTATGACTACAGATTCTAGTCTTTACACAAACAATGTTTTATTAGTTAAAACTGTTATATTTTTGATTTGAATGAGTTCAATTCTTCCAATTTTGGATTTTACTTCTCATCAAGTAAACAAAACAATACGGGTAAAGCATTGAGCTTTTTCGTTCAAAATTAGAATTTGGATAAATCTTCTACCCCTTCCACATTGGTCCTCTGAGGATTTTCGGCGACGCGAAATGAAACATGTAAGGACCTGTTGGAAGATAAAGTCTACATTAAATAACCGACATTTTTAATTCAAAAATAAACATTGCACGGGTTTTTTGTTTAACAAAAAATAAATGTTCAAGATCATTTATGAATAATCTTGCTCGCATCATAATTTATGATAAAACTGTGAAACATAAACTTTTGGTTTTAATTTAAAATTTAAAAATAAAAAATATAATAAAAAATTTTAAAATGTATTATTGACTCGGAGGTGTTGCTTGCAAAGAAACTCAGATTACGCAATACGTCAGCATATTTCTACTATAATTGCGAATGTCAGACGAGAATAACATACATTTTCAAAAACGTCGGACCACCTTTTCGTATGGAGATTTTAGAGATGTCATTAAATTTTCACTCATAACTTTTCATCCGCTAAACCGATTGTGATAATTTTCAACACACATCTGATTAATGGAATAGAAAATAATCTGTATAAAAATAAACAACCTATAATTTGTGATTGCTCAGGGATTGCCGTTAAAACAGACTGACATTTCAAGAGGCCATTACATTAAAGTCCGACCTAAATAAGTTTGAAAGCCCTTTGATGGATTTGTTACATTTCACATGGGAGTTGTTGAGGCTGAAATTTCTTATTGTGCTTTTTAAGATTTTTCAGATAAAGTTTGGTCTTTGATTTGGGCTTCTCTTTGGTACAGGAGTAAATCGGAAGGGCCTTAAGATAAGTTCGGAGTTCACGGATTTCTTTATTATTTCTTTAATACCCAGCAAAACCACTTATTACCAAATAATGTGTATAGTAATATATCGCCATAGGGCTTCACTCAATACAATACACCTTACTGCACTGATGAAATGTACAGGCGATGAGCCTAAAAGTAATGTGTGGACTCATTACCTAATATGGGTTTAGGTAACTTGTTACTTATATGGTTACCGGATTCGAAAAAATAATGGGTCTATAAATAGATTTTCATAAAAAAAACATTATTAAAAAAAAATTATTACAAAACATGTTTTTAATTAAATAAATAACGTGGTCTCGCTGGGATTCGAGCTTGGGGTCTTTTGGAAGTTAGGGTGGAACTCTACCCACTCAGCTATCATCACATATAATACTGTGTCTAAATATAGATTTTCCAAAAAATATTTTAAATTTTACTTTACTTCTATATTTCATGCATTATGTAATTGATGACCGGTAAGTCATTATTTTATGTTTCGAAATAATGTAAAAGGTAATGTAACAAGGTAATCCATGATTACAGAATTATTGGTAAGTCATTATGTCATTATGTTTCGAAATAATGCTGAAGGTAAGTAGTGTCCATTACAAAGTAATGCATTGTGTAACCCATTATCGGTAAATCATTACTTTTTGTTGGAAAATAATGATACATGTAAGGAGTATACATTACAAAGTAATGCATTACTTAATCGCACCCATTACCAAAGTTTTGTTGGGTAATTTTCTTTAAAAAACCTCAAATTCTAAATTTTAATATACATATTTAGGCGAAAAATTTCATACAACGATTTCAGAGAATGTGTTTCTTAATGACTTTTTATAGTTTATAAAAATGTTTTTATTAAAACAGACGAGCTTTGATGGTTGCTTTTACTTACAAGGAAACTATCACGATGAATTGAAACTCGGATATGCTATAGAAATAAGAAAAAAATAAGAGACATGTATTTTTTTAATAGCCTTAAACGGGGCAAAATTACCTATTGTTGTCAAATATTTATTCTGAATTTTTTAAACCGTATTTTTTTATTCAAAAAAGGTCTAATATTGACGATTTAAGTGCGCCCCGGTAGGCTAGCTGGTAGCGTGCTGGCTTATCAGTGCGGGGTCGTGGGTTCGATTCCCACCAGAGGCAGTGGTATGTTTTCGCTACAACGCACCGAAAGTCATAGTAGCTAGTGCTCGGTTAGGGTAATAGTATATAATTTGTAATTGAAGGGCTTATTGTAAAAACTTGATAAGCCACATTTTTTTTTCGGTTTATTTTGGACTTTTAAAGTTGGAAAACATATAGAAATATGAATATTGCAGGACTTTTATACACTAGGGACGTGTGGTAAGTGTTTAAGCTAGACTTCTTCCAAAAAATTGTTAATGGATGTCTAGAAAACAGCGAAAACTAGAAAATAATCAAAGTGGCTTATCAAGTTTTTACAATAAGCCTTCAATTATATAATTATTAATTAATAAAATAAAAAAAAAAAAAAATAAAATTGACGAATTTGCCTTAAACTTGAAATCGTACACATTCAGCGTCTGCCGAATGAACTTTTTTTAAACTTGCAAAAAAACTCCGTTTTAAATAAATTTCTACCGACGACTTTCGATATAAAACCAAATAATGTGAAATAATTGGAACATATAAATGTTGGCACTTTTTGGACCCCAAAAAGACTATTTAAAAACTTATGACTTAAGATTGAGGTCATTAAAAAGTATAGGTTGATTAGCAATGACGGTATGATTCCCTTACGACTAGGCTACTATATTAAATTTTGATTTTAGGGTTTTGAAAAAAAAAAAAATCATTTCGGTCTCAAACAATGATAAAAAGTACCTAAAATCGATTTAAATCTGAAAACGTTGTTAAACATTTTTATTGCTCACCACCGCACATGTTCGACATAGACCTTTCGACTTTAAACTGCAAACCTTCTAAATTACAAACACACATGGTCTTATAGTATAAAAAAACACAAAAACAAAAAATGCGCGTGTATGTGTAAATTCCTTTGGCTTCTTTTAAATTTCTTGTATTGGCTGTATGTACCCCAAAAAATGCAGACAAGAATAAAAGAAGACTTGAAATCATTTCATGTCCTCGTCAACACTAACATCTTTTCTCTGTACTTATGTATGTATGTAGTAAAGTTAGTATCTATGTGTGTTTGTTGTTACTGTTTGTATGTATTTACTTATTTGGTATGTACATAAGCCCTAGTGTCGGGCCTTTGTGTTGTTGTTTCTAGATTTTTTTTTGTTTAGTTTTTTTTTTTGTTTTTCCTTCTTTTTTTTCTTGTTATTTAAAAAAAAATCTTGGAATTTTAAAGATCAGAGACTTTGCCAGGGTACCGTTTATACAAACAGGCACATTCAAATACATAACGATTTTACTTTGGATATTTGTTTAAGCAAAGGTTAATATAGGTTGTGACTACAGTACTTTTCGTTTATAGTCCATTTAGCGTCCACATTTTATGCTTTTACTGTGATTTAAAATCAAATTTCATACAAAATGGGTGCGATATAGTATATTAACGATATCATCACATTTGACATATGTCACAATTAAACATTAACTTTGATATTGGGTCTCATGCATAAAAACGAGTAAAAGCGCTGAGTTGAGTCAGGTGAGCAATTGCTCGTAAGTCGAGTTCGAGCAAACAGCAACAGCTTTTACTCAATTTCGTATGCATAAAAATGAGTTTAAACCAATTGCAATTACTTGAGCAAAGGGAGATCAAACGTCTAATTGCAAACATGTCGTCAAGTGAAAGTGAAGTAGAAGAACAATCAAATAATAATAATAAAATAGAAACTGACGACATTCCGGTTCCGGAATGGTGTCATTAGCCATGGGCATATTCCATAGCCCTCATCCCCGAGAAGTAATGCATCGTTCGTTGCATTTTGCATTAATTCTCATACCTCGCTGTTTCGTAAGATGCGTGAGTCATGAACTGAACCAGGCCAGGATATGTCAGCTTGTAAAAAGTTCCATCACAAGTTGCCTGCACATTTATAGAGTGGAAGCCTTTTCTACAAATATACTCATCGCTTTGATTTGTGGGTTTTTTAATTTTTATATGAGTACAATCAATCACTCCAATTGCAAATGGAAAGCAATAATTTGATTGCCATTTCATTTGAGCATCTTTCATTTCATCTGCATCTTTCGGGAATTTTATCCACTCGCTTGCTTTGGCAGATATAAGTTTCGCAACTTCCGCAATAGTTCGCGACACAGTTGATTGATGGACTCTAATATCTGTGGCTATACCATTTTTTAATCCAGGATCTGCACAAAATCTTAAATAGAGTCGAATTTTATCAAAGTAGCTGAGGGCACCACCACGTGTTTCTTCTGACTCCTCAAAAAAATAATTAGCCAACCAGCAGATGCTACTATCATCAAACCTATGTATTTATCATTTTATTATTAATTATATAAAAAAAAATTAATAATTAGGAATACAAACCTGTATAATTTTTTATCCTCACTTGCTAAATTTGTTTTACGCTGTTGATAAGATTTTGTATTTCTTTGTGGCACAAAATATTCAGCCATGATTCCTTTTTAGTGTACGCGAGTCAACTATAAGGCATGCTCAACAAAATTCGAGCAAGAGCTCACGAAAGAAAGCAAAAGCTTGTTTTTATGCATATGAAAATGAGCACAAGCTCATCGAACTTAGTTCAAACTGAGCAAGACGAGATCAAACGTGAGCAGTGAGTAAAAGCAAATGCATCAAATTTTATTATGCATACGACAAGTACCTTTTACTCAAAAAATCGAGTCCGAGCTCAAGCTCACGTTTTATGCATGAGACCCATTATTCTCAACAACAAGAAAATTGAAATAGTTTCGTCTGTGAAAAACCTCGCGATTATTTTTAATAACACGCTTAGTTGGTCGAATCATGTCAACACTATAGTCTTCAAGATGAACTATATGCTTCGTACACTATGGCCTATACAGTACTGTACACCTTTTGAAATCAGAATGCTTATTGCTAATGTTTATTTAATGCCCAGGTTGCTCTATGGCTGTGAGCTTTTCGCTCATTGTGATTCCACGAGTAAGAGTAAATTAAAGGTGGTCTACAATAAAATAATAACATATGTTTTTGGGCTCTCAAAGCACGATCATAATAGAGTATCTTCCTATACAAATCAGTTGTACGGCATGTCTCTGGAGAATCTAATGAACGTCAGAATACTCACCCTGCTTCACAAAATAATATATATTAAGGAGCCACGAAATTTGTATGACCGCCTTGCATTTTTTCAATCAGGAAGAGGTAAAAAGATACTTTCCCTCCGGTACAGAAGTCTTATTACGGAATGGCAATTTTATTTTAACGCCATCCATCTTTGGAATTTTCTTCCCAACAAAATTCAAACCAACAATAACGCAACAAGTTTTAAAAAGGAAATAACAAAACATTTCTCAACTTAAAGTTTTTCATGTCAGTAAATAAATATTATTAATTTTTATTTTATATTTCATTTTATTGTCATTATTGTTTTAATGTTTTAATTTTTTTTTCTTTTTTTATATTTTTATTAATTATTATTAATTTAATTACTTAAAACTACAAATGTAACCCAATTATGTAATTACAATTTCTTACATCCCATACTTTAAATAAAAAGAAGTCAAATAAATTCAATTCAATAATATCAGCGAGAAATGGACGCGACAAATATAGAAGTTATTTTTATGCTCTTATAGAAATATACCTAAGTCAGAGAAATTTATGAAAAAATAATTTTTTTTTGAATGTGGAAATTACGGTGAAAGAACATCTTTTATGTGTAAATTTATGAATTATGAAAATTTTCTTTTAATTTTTTTAAATTGAGTAAAGTACAAATACGGACGCGACAAGACGGACGCGACAATTTTTTTCAAGAGTACAAAACACACTAAATTTGGTAATTATACTGATTCAACTTAAATTAAAGAATTGAGAAAAATTAAAAATGCTTTTACATTTATAAAGTATAGACATTTAAGTATTATTATTGAAAACAAATAAAAAGTTCTGAGCACTTTGCATTTTTCACTCCTGGCTGACCTTTTTCTAGAATTGCCCATATATGGAACGTAACTTTGGTTACCAAAAGTAAAATAATTTGCAAATATTTCAAATTCTAGTCACAATAGGAAAAAAAACAAAATTCCAAATAATTCTGACATCTTAAAATTCTTAAGTTGTAAATTATTTAAAAATTTCAGATGCATAAACGAAAATCAGAATCAGAGGATTGAGCTGAAGCTTTACAAACATCGTTTTTATGTTCCAATTTTTCTACCCTAATAAAATTTTATATAGTCACATTGATTGATGACAATATCCAAAGTCGTTTATATGCAACGAAATGGCATATATAAATAAAAAATGGCACATATAATATAAAAATATTAGCGATATAGTCCACAATTTCTGTGCAACTAAGAGATGTTACTATAAGCGAAAAGTACTGTAGATTTTCCCATTTTTTTTGAGCATATTAGAAATTAGAATTTTAACTTAAACTAGTTCTTAAGCAATTCGGTATATTAAATAAGATAAAAACTTTGTTTTTCATCCAGATTTTTTAGGGGTAAAATTTTGAGGTCATTCATGTTTCAAAAAACAAAGTACGATATTAAATCTAGCCTTGTTTATATTCTAACTGGGGCACTCATCTTTTAAGGGAGGTAAAACGACACAAACTCGCAGATTTTAATGAACTTTTTTTTAGCTACCCAATCTCACGTTTAAGGGTTAAAAAGTAGGGTTAAACTTTCATTTGTTTTTGTATGAAAACTTGTCTTTAGATAAAGAAAACTAGATTTATTTGTACGCAGTAATTTGTTATACCCATATTGCATATATAGTGGACCCACAGTTGCCACATTTTTCAATTATTTGAAATATAGTAGGAAAAGGCTCTTCGGGAAAAATCGCATTAAAACCAAACGGTTTCGAATATCGGACAACGCTCTAGCAAACCTCGATTAAATTAAATAGGTATTGCTGAGCATTATTTAGTGTCCGACCGAACAGTTCGGCCCAAAACCTATATTTTGTCGGTTTTTTGATATCTAGAGTCAATGATGACAAATTTTGGTATTAGAAACATGTTTGTTGAGCCGATTTAATTCGATTTTGTGTATAAAATTTAAGAGAAAAGCCGAAATTTAGCTATAAAGTTAAAAGTTCGGCCGCCGAACTATTTTCAATTTGGCCGAACTTTCTGAGGCCGAACAGTGAATTCATTGCTTAACTACAGACTTTTCTTAAAATTTGACACTCAAAATTGCATCTAATCAGCCCAATAAACATTTTTCCATCCGCCAAATTTGTCCATAATGCTTTAAAATACCGAATACAGACCAAATGCATTTTCTGGCCGAACTGTTCGGTCGGACACTAGCATTATTCTTAACATAATGCAGAGAAAATTCCTTAATAAAACGCCATATTTTACTCAAAAAACATTTTTTTGAATAACAAAGATACTTGAAAGTCTTTGGGCACAATTAGTATACCAGTGAATGTGTCATCAAAAAACCTTTCAGTTAATACCAAATTTGTCTATAGTTATTTTTATTAGAACGAAATAAACTGAAAAAAACGTAAAATGGGGTAATTTTTTACCCATTTAGTAACGCCTAAACATGAGATTGTGCATCTGCCGGTCCGGGTCGGTATACCTCCCTTGTAAGTGAGAAATTCGATCTAAAGATATGTTAGGGGAAACAAAATGAATGGAGTCGTATTTTATATGGATATGCACATGAGAAACTTCAAAAATTTTCGACACTAGTTAAAAGTGACTTTAGATGAATTGTATTTCTCAAGGTTTTATGAATTGAGAGGAACGATGGAAAGGGTTAGATTGACTTTACTTAAAAGCTATGACATGCAAAGTTTCAAGTTGAAACGTCGTCATAATTTTTAGCTTTCAGATCCAAACCAATACAATATGGAATCACTGGATTTGGGAGATACATTCACTGAAAACAATACAATATCGCGACTTGGTGAAAACTTGTATGGTGGTTACAAGTGAAACCAATATAAATAAAAATGTTTTCTTCTTCTTCTTCCTGTAAAGAGACTAACTAAAGAAATATTCTACAGTAATTAATATAAAAAATTAATTACGATTGTCATTGTCTGACGGTTGCAAAACACTTTCTAACATAAAATTTGAATAAACTTGCTTAACGGCGACTCAATCTCTAACCTACACTTGGTATCCAACTATTGTATGTGAATAAAGCGCATCATAAAACGTGATAATTACTTGTGAAAAAGAGATAGGATTAAGAAGAAAAAGCATTCTAGTTGAGAAATGAATTGTGCATTGGTATTAGCTAATTCTGTCTCTTCTGATCAAAACAATACTTGTGTGTACGTAGTGTGACCAAACTCCAATTTAGTCGCAGTCAACGCTGTGTCGACCGTAGCTCAACTGGTTAAGAGGTGAGATTACGATGCATAGCTTTGATGCTAAGACTGTGAGTTCAAATCACAGTACGACACCAAAAAATAAAAAGTTTTTCATATAGAGCAAAATTAACAATATAAAATACTTTGTTCAATTGACACATAAATTAACCACTGACGAGTCCCAGGAGGGGGACGAAACTGCGGCAGTCTGGTGTATCCCTTGTGTCCGTAAAATTTTTCAATAAAAATGTTTTCTTCTTCTTCTTCCTGTAAAGAGACTAACTAAAGAAATATTCTACAGTAATTAATATAAAAAATTAATTACGATTGTCATTGTCTGACGGTTGCAAAACACTTTCTAACAAAATTTTTAAAATTTGGCAGTTTTTCCCAGAATTTAAAAAACGGTTGTAATTATGTACGGTTTCAGGTATACCAACTTGATGTCAGCGCATCAATAACGGAAAAACTTATAAGGATTTGGCGTAAATTTATTTTTGATTTGAATTATATTTGAAATTGGCTAGCGTATTGCGTAGACTGAGTTTCTTTGTAAAAAGCACCACCGAGTCAAAAAGGCATTTTCAAAATTTTAAACGTAAACATTTTAGGATCTCTTTAAAAATTTTGCGAAATTTAGTTATTTTTTTCTTAAGTTTTTTTATGAAAAACATTGCTTGAGAACGGAGTCAGGTATCTAGAGTGAATCTTTACAACGGACTAAACAAAAAAGTTTAATTATTTTCATTCCTAGCGGATACAGCTGTAGCGGACCAAATTTTCATAACCTCAAAAAGCATCATTATATACAATTTTTAATTTTTCGAATTAAAGAGTATTTAATATCTCTCCAAATAAGTAACCTTAAACCCTATTGAATATCATTAAACCTGCAAAAAACGTGTGTGTTTCCAATATAAATGCGGTTTTCTTCCAACTGATAATTTTTTGAGTGTATTTTTATATTTTTTGGTGGTGTAATAAACATTTTGAAATGTGATAAATTCAATGTGATGTAAACATTGAAATAGCTTCCCAGTGTAGAAAAGCATTTCCATATAAGTTGTTCTACACTCACAATATTTTGTCGTTAAAGTTAAAAACCGATCTACCCACTTTTCCCTGAAATCAAATATTTTTTCAATTATTTTAACTATTAAAAAATTACCTCAAAATCCGTAAAAATAAAGATTTAATTTTATTTTTACTATTAAAAATAAAACGAAAAATTAAAAAAAAACTCCCAAATCCGTAAACATAAACGATTTTATTTTATTTTAACTATCAAAAATTAACTCCCAAATTATTTAAACAGTTTTTCTTTTTTTTACTATCATTAACTTTTTGGTTCAAATAAAGAATTTTTTGTAAAAAGAAAATTTTGATTGAAAAAAAATAACTTTTACTGAAAAAACTGTATTTATTATGTGTAGTTTGTTTTTCTAATAAATGGTAAAATATGTTAAAAAAAATATTTCTTTGTGGTTTAAATGTATATTCCTTAAAAAAAACAAAGTTTACTGATTACTTTTTAAAAAAAACTACACACATTTATTGTTAAAATATTTTGAGTGTATAAGTATATATTTGGTAATTTCAAGTACTTACAATTGCCATCGCAAAGCTCATTGCTTTTATATGGGGAGGTCGCCCAAAATAATGACATCTCAGTAATGGTAAAAATATGGGGTACCTGTAAGGACAAAAATAATGAAGTTATAAATAATGAGTCTTTAAATCGGACTAACGGAGATATTGCAACCAAATTTTTACTAACAATGGAGTTTCATCCTCCATTCCACAACTTATTTAAAAATTCATCATATTTTTTTTTAATTTCGCAGTAGCAAAGAAAACAAAACTAATTTTCATTTGAGGAAAATTATGTCAATATTGGTTAAAGGATAACTTGTGAATTAACCTGCAAATATCGCTGGAAAAGAGAGAATTTACATAGTAAAATTGTTATACTTTTCAATTTTATATACGTGATTATTGAAGCGATATTTACTTTTAACTTTTGATTTTCATTGATAAATGTTTTGATTGGTAGGCACTAGGTTTTTGTGGTGCGTAAGTTAAGAAAAATCGTATTACTTAGCCCTTGGCAAATTGCGCTCAAAGCGTCTGATGCAGGGGAAAAAAATAAAATTAATTTAAAAAAATGTATTTTGTGATATATCATTTCTAATTTTAGACATAAATATGATCAAATAAAAGTTGAAATTCTCAGATAATTTTTAAAAAATTTCTTGAATGGAGCAAAAAGACGCAATATTTAGAAAAAATTAAATTGCAATTTCTCGAAAACCTTTACTCCGATTTTAAAAAATTTCAAAATAGTCCTGTTCAGCTTGCCAAAATTAATAAAAAATTACTTGTTGAAAGACATATTGTTGTTAAAGAAAATTTAAGAAAAATTTTCAAAAATCGAAAACTTTGGTAGCGGGCTACAAGGATTGAAGCTATCCGATTTTTTGAAATTTGCAACAAATAACTTGTAGACCTAATAACTTGTAGACTAATCCGAACAATGCATTGAAATTTCAAAAAAAAAAGCTTTTCTTCACACAAAAAAGGCGCTCTTTTTTATTTAAGTTCTCCAGGGTAAGCAGTTGCTTGGAGTTCCTTCTGGTGGAGCTATGAATCTTATGACGCATAAGTCAACAAATTCGGATTTCCTCCAAGTTTTATGTATGTTCTATGTTCAAATATATTCCGAAGGTACAGCATAAAGGGACAGGAAACATTCAGTCTATTATTTTCCATTTTTAGGAACCCAACTCTGTGTCATATTCGGCAAGTTTTTTCAGAGACTCATATCAATCCAAAACAAGTCTTAAAGGCACATCATAGGACAACAATAACCTAAGTGAAGACCCACTGTCTGACAGAATATAACGAAAAGGGTTTAGTTCGGCTGGAGATACATTCCTTGTAAGATGCTCAATATAGATGACAAAGATATGCAGATGAGAACTTAATCGTCGGTATACCACGTTAATAGTCTGGTCTATAAATACCCGCAACCAATCCATATTAAACTGATTTAAGTAGCCCGTAAACTGGCTCGAACTTGCAGATTTTAATGAACTTTGGATATGTTGTAGAGGAGCAGAAAAAAAGACACGTATTTGGGCCCCATCTCACATTTAAGGTTAAAAATTGGGGTTAAAAAATCATTTGTTTTTGTATAAAAGCTTGTAATTTAATATACGAAAACTAGATTACTTTTTAAAAAGGGTTAAAACTCACAAGAAAACAAAAATTCTGATACCCATATTGCCTATATAGTGGACCCCGAGTGGCCACATTTTTAAAATATATGAAAAAGGCTTTTCGGGAAAAGTCGCATAAAAACCGAACAATTTCGAATATTGGAATAGTTGAGACACCCCCACGATTACACAACACAACACAACAATGATATTTAAAAGTCTTTATACAGAATTTGTACACCAGTGCCTTTAAAAAATCTTTCATTTGGTAGCAAAATTTGTCTCTAGTTACTTTTAACAGAACGAAATAAACCGAAAGAAAAAAACTTGAAATGGTGTAATTTTGGACCTCACTTTTTAATGCCTAAACATGTCATTAGACAGCTAAAACAATTCGTGCCTCATACATTTTTATTCTCTGCAACATATCCAAAGCTCATTAAGATCTGCGGGTCCAGGTAGGGATAACTCGCTTGCTGATACAGATCGAGACTTTTTTGTGGCTAAAATTGTTTTTTTTGGATCTGAATACTTTTTTTTTCTATGTGTGGCTAGCATGTTCTGAGTGTTCTAAGTAGAAGTACAGTCTCCCCAGTCGAGGAAAATTTTCAATTATTGGCATTTTATAGTAATTCCATGAATGAATTACTAAGTAGTGATAATCGCAACGAGGAATGGATCTATAGTTCTGCCAAACACAATTTTTAATGGGAAAAGAGAAAAGCATACATTTTTGTCCAATGTAACAATTTTTATCAATATTTATGCAACATTTCATAAACAACAAGAATTATAATGATCATATCATGGTCTTTATGAATTTTTTCTACACAAAAATAATGAATTCCTTACTAGTACAAAATATACTTTATATATATAGAGAAAAATTTCAAAAAAATTATGAAATTGATTTTGTTTTTTATGAAATTTTTGATAAATACACATAGAGAAATAAAGTGCCAACCGAATTAAAAAGTGTATTTTAATGGTAACAACTTCTAAAATCAGTTAGTACAACGATATTTGCATTTGATTTCTGAATATTTTGGGTATTGTAACTTAAATTCAGTTGATTTAACCAAACTTTATTGTGAAAACTAATGTAAAGTTGTGTCGACCGACTGAAATTCGTAATAACCGAATTTGAGCCGTAGTAACCGAATTTCAGTTGGCAAATAGCTAAATTTTTCTCTGTGTGTACTGTGAAACGTTATATTGGAGGAAAATTAAAAGACATTCATAAATATTATGAAGCTTTTACTTTGAGTGTAAGATTTCATGTGAGATATTGATAAGGTTTTATTAAGTGGCTAACAACTCATATATTTTTTTTAGAATTCACGAGTTATTTAAACATTTTATTACAATGAAAGACCCTGACCGATTTATGAAGAAAATTCCTCTCATTTGTTTTATATTGTAACCAGTTCCAACGTGGCTTATTTTAACCCAATTGATTAGAATATTTGCTGTTATTTTTGTTTTAAATTGTAATCGAATGCATACTAGGGCCATGCGGTATTTGTCGGTAACTGAATATCATTAATGGCGTCCAACGTATACCACATTGAACACGTTGGGCGTCATTAATGGTATTCAGTTACCGACAAATACCGCATGGCCCTAGTATGCATTCGATTAACGAACGTAAAATAAATGGCGCCCAATGTAGGACTCACATCAATGGAAGTATACTCTAAAAACTGCTTGTAAATTCACTATGACAATGTATGTAATTTGTTATGCAATATAACGCATACTGTGTAAATTTAGGCATTAAGTGTGTAAATTTTTTGTTTATACATTTTTGTCTTCAAAAGTACACATTAAATGTATTAATAGACATTTTTAATTCATAATTACACACCATGTGTGTACATTTAGTAAATTATTCTTAAAAATTAAATATTAGGCATAAAGTGTGTAAATGTGCAAAACATTACAACCCAGTAAAATAGTAAAATCCAAATAACTGGTTGCAGAACAGCTTATACTGTATTATAACAGGTTCTCATTTCGATTCTGTAACTGGTTCTTAGGGTTATATGGAGTTTGTCCTATTTGCAATAGGTTCTTTACCTCTAAACAACAACAAGTTACATTAGAACCGGTTTTAGAACCAGTTATATAACTGGTTGTGGGACAATGACACCTTACATTTCGACTCTCAGGAACTTGTTCTAGAACCGGTTCCATGTATCCGGTGGTAAAAGAAGTTGTTCTAGAACAGGTTCAAAGGTAATCTGTTCTAAAAAATTTAGCTGGGAAGTAAAACTGAATTTGTCATTTAAAATATTTGTGTATAAATAAATATGAAAAAAATAATAACGTTTCATAAAAACTTTTGAAAAATTAAAACGCCGTTAAATTGATTTTAAATAACTTCGAAACTTTAGCAATATTTTTCGGACAAAATCGGAGCATTATAAGGTATGTTTATGAGATACGTATAAACAAAATACCGAATGGTAGTTTTATTATGTTTTCCATTACAATTTCTATAAAATGCATTTATATGTATAGATAGATGTACATATGTGTAACAGGATTCTTACTTGATATCTCTTTAAGTGTATTTTTATTAATGTCACCCTATTTCCGGAAATCAGGCAGTGGAACCACAGGTGGTTCCAATGTTAATTGCGAAGGAGTGGCTTTTTCCGAGTGGCCTATGTGCAACATAAACTGAGTCTTGTGGAAAAACTTTGACTAAAAAATATTTTGCTTATAATTTTATATAGCATTATATATAATCCCATACATATTTTGGTGAAGTTCAATATCAAATTAAGTTATAGGCAAGTTAAGATTTTCTTATATTTCTTACATATGGCTTCACATATACCCATACTAATTTTATAACGAAATCAGTTGCTAGTGCTTTAGTTTATATAGTTTCAAATAAAAAAATGTGTACATTTTATAAGACAATATCACGTAATTATATATATGTATTTGAAACTAAATTTCTTCTTAATAATTTTTAGTCATTTCGTTGTTTCATTTTAAAATATTTGGATCTTTAAAATTGTTGATTTCTAGAAATTTTAAATTTAAACTTAAATTCTTTTCAGCATAACTTCAAGTTACCAAAAGCATACTTACTATCGACTAAAATTTTGTAAAATCATATATATTTATGTCTAACTAGATATAATTTAATGTCCCGGATATGGGTAAATCTCGGATAAAATTGTATCAAATTATATCTAATTTGATATAATTAGATACATGTAGATGATGCATTTTTCGCATCATGACGCTTATATATGGGAACGCTTATATATGGGAACTTATCAAATGAGATATAATTTTATTAGACTCCATATAAAAATGTTTACCTGTGCAATCTAACCTATTGATGTACTTTTTAAAACACTCTATTTTTAAATTCTGTATTTAGAATCTAAGACCCAAGTAAGAGTTTCGAAATAACGAAAAAACAAAAAATAAAAAAAATAATTTCGAAATTTCTTTAAGAACCCTATCTAAACTTAGATGTATAAAATTATTTGTTGTTATACCTTAGGCCACACAAATCTACATTCACAAGCAACTAAATCACATAGATACACCCATACGTAGATAAAAACTTAAAGACTTTTTTTCTACCTAAGTAACTAACACTACTTTAAACAAAAAAAAATGTGCCTGAATCTCTTAGGTTTGTATTCTTGGAAATGGCTGAATTTCCATCGAGATTATTTATACTCTTTTATATTCTCATTTTTATGCTCTTTACCTGCTAAATGTATGTGTGAGTCCGAGATAAAGTAGTATTTTCTAGTTATAAATTCAAATATTTTAAAAGGGAGTTTAGTTTGTGATACGTTGCTATACAGTGCGGTATTGTGCGCGGTTCATACTCTGAAATTAAAAAAAAAAAAAGTAAAAAACACAAACCGTTTTAATAATAAAACATTGCTAAAATAGTAAACAGACGGCTTTCAATATACAAAGTTTTTAACTTAATATTTTTGAAAATCTAAAAGAATTATTAACAAAGAAGCAATACAAAAATATTTTAAAGAATATGAGATTTATTAATAAAACAAAGTGTCATATTTGAAATCAAAAACCTAAAAAATATTCAAGTGATTTATTTAGAATAGTATTAGAATAAAAGTGTTGAAAACTATAAATAAAATTGCATATAAATTGTAAATTTATTTCAAAACCTTTTAATTAAAACGCTTTAAAGCGTTTGTTTTTATAATAAAATAACGGAAACCCGAAACTACTTCCTTAAAATATGGCCACTAATACAGAAATTCTTCCCTTCCATCATCAAACTACACTATCACTCCAAACTGCCGCTGCTCTAACAAACTATCATGGAGGCGGTGGAGGCGGTAGTAGTATTCATACGGCTACACAGTTGGCTGCAGCAGCTTGGAGCTTGGAAGACCATCTCTATCAACAGACTGAATTACCCGGCCTCACACGCGGTGCTCATCATCTGCTACGTTTTACCCCCTATGCACTGCATCATCGCCCCCAGCTGCAAACCCTACCACCCGCGTTGTATCTTCAACATGCAGCTGCAGCAGCTGCGGCCGCGGCAGCAGCAGCAGCACATGCGCAACATCATCATCACCATCATCATATGCAACAAAGACCTGCTTCACCCGATAGTCCTCCTCCCATAGAGGGTCTTCATATCACGAATCTTTTTCCCGAAGTACTGGAAATGATTTTCGATAAACTCTCGGTCAAGGATTTAGGCCGTGCTGCTCAGGTGTGTATTACTTGGCGTGATGTAGCTTATTCCAAGAGTATTTGGAAGGGAGTTGAGGCTAAATTACATTTAAAAAGATCTAGCCCTAGTCTATTCAATTGTCTAGTTAAGCGAGGCATTAAAAAGGTTCAGATATTATCCTTAAGAAGATCTTTAAAGGATTTAGTTTTAGGAGTTCCTGCTTTGACCGCCCTTAATTTGAGTGGTTGTTTTAATGTGGCCGATGTTAATTTAGGTCATGCTTTCTCAGTGGATTTACCCAATCTCAAAGTACTCGATCTCTCCCTATGCAAACAAATAACCGATACTAGTCTTGGCCGTATAGCTCAACATCTCAAGAATCTAGAAACTTTGGAACTCGGTGGTTGCTGTAATATTACCAACACTGGTTTATTGCTGATAGCGTGGGGTCTGAAGAAACTGAAAAACCTCAATTTACGTTCCTGCTGGCATATAAGTGATCAGGGAATTGGTCATTTAGCTGGCCTTAATAAAGCCACCGCTGAAGGTAACTTGGAACTCGAATATTTGGGTTTACAAGATTGCCAACGTCTAAGCGATGAAGCTTTGGGTCATATAGCACAAGGTTTAACGTCACTAAAGTCCATCAACTTAAGTTTCTGCGTCTCCATAACCGATAGTGGTTTAAAGCATCTGGCTCGTATGCCTAAACTAGAGCAACTCAATTTACGTTCCTGCGACAACATATCCGATATCGGCATGGCCTATCTTACCGAAGGTGGTAGCGGTATTAACTCCTTAGATGTTAGTTTCTGTGACAAAATCAGTGATCAGGCTTTAACACATATAGCTCAAGGTCTGTATCGCTTAAGGTCACTCTCACTCAATCAATGCCAAATTACCGACCAGGGTATGTTAAGAATTGCCAAAAATTTACCCGATCTAGAGCACCTTAACATAGGTCAATGTTCCCGTATTACCGATAAGGGTCTACAGACCTTAGCTGAGGAATTGGCCAATCTTAAGACTATCGATTTATATGGCTGCACACAATTGTCTTCCAAGGGTATTGATGTTATAATGAAACTTCCAAAACTGATTAAACTTAATTTGGGTTTATGGCTTGTAAGATGATGTGCTCAAACGCAAAACCGAAACCAGCTACCAAAACAGAGGCAAGAAGCTAAACAACTTCCAGCCATTGTTATGGATAAATTTCGGCCTAGGAGTGACGATCGTAAAGAAGATGAAAAATATTATACAACATATAAAACTTTATCATCATTATCATCATCTGAATCGCCAATGTACCATAGGGACTCTAAAACAGACGATGCTTCTTGTCAGACAGAACATCTCAACGAAAAAAGTCCAGTGTACTTATCCTAAAATCCTATAAACAAGAAGAAGAAGGTCGCTAATAAAACAACACAAAAAGCATTCATTATCAGCACAGATTTTACCCAACAGGATCATGAAGTAAGATGTTGAAGACATTTTGGATTTCTTAGAAATAAAGGGCGTAAATTTTAATTCTAGCCAAAAAAAAAAAAATACTAAAAAAAACTGAAAATAAGTTTCAGTCAAAATATCTTGAATAATTTTTTTTTTTACACTGTTCATATGCAGAAACGCACACACAATTTATATTAAAAATAATCTTACAATTCGTATACGAAACAATACAAGTTTTTATTTTATTTGGTTTTTTTTTTTTTTTTTTTTGAGGGCATTAGCATTTTTGTGTTGCTTACGAAACATCATTACTTACTAAGAGCGCAACTGACTTTCCACAATTCACGAGTAACTAACCTGACAACTGAATACTTGCATGCGTGCAACCTTACCTATTATTTTCGAACGGAAAGCAAACAGACCCTGAAACGAATGAGAAACTGAAAAACAAAAAAAAAAATAACAAATGCAATATATTTAAAACAACAACAAAAGCAAGAGTCATGGCAACATATTGAAGACTTAAGAATTTTATATAAATTTTAAATTAAAAAAATGGCGCCCAACACAAAATCAGGAAATTGAAATTTGATACGGTTTTCGAGTAAATTTCTCGAATAAGGATGAAATATTTGAAATATTTTTAACAAAATGGCGCCCAGGAATTCTTAGATTTCAATATATTGCAATATTGATTTTGAAAAATTTGGAATTGGTTTTTAGTAAACTTCTGGTCGTCACTATATTTTTTAAAAATGGTGACTTTTGTAATTATATTTTTACACGACCAAAATAATTTTTTTCTTGGGTTTCAGTTTGAATGCAAAAATTCTGACATCGAAATTCCAGACATCGAAAAACATTAAAATATCAATTCCCAGCTTCAAAAGTTTTTTTTTTCTATTTTACATCTATATGTAATTTGTGGATATTTTACTATCAAAAATCGTGTCGCCCGGTGATATAAAAGAAATTCATTCAAATATATTGTCATTCTTTGAAAATCAGTTAAAAAAATTACATTAAAATGGCGCCTAACAGAAATCAAACTTAATATTTTTTTTGTTCCAAGTAAGGCTCCAAATAAAAATGACGACCTTTGACGTTTTGTTTATTAAAAATTTTAAAATACTAACATTACCTTAGAAACATTGTCTAGAAATATAAAAATAAAATGGCGCCCAACAGAAATAAAAATTTAAGGTTCCCGATTAAATACAAAATAATATCTCATTTTATATCCAAATTGGGGTATCCAGTAATATCTGATTCGATCCCCCAAATATATAACTGGATTGAATTCGATCAAAATTGATCTCAAAATTGGGGGATCCAGTAATGTCTACAATAAGATCCTGATAAATCCCAAAATATCTAATGGGATTAATTTCTATCTAATTTGGTCTAATTAGGCGCAAAAAGATCAGTAATTTTTGTTGGACCGAGTAAGATAATTTGAGATTAAATTTGATTTGCTTAAATCCCATGACATCATTATATTTTGTAAAATTTAAAAAAATGTATGGGGATATATATAACAATATATAATATACACATAGAAAATATATATGATGGACCATATATAATAACATCTCAAACAAAATTTTTAATCTTGTGTCATAGAATCTTACATATTTATATCTTACATCATTTAATGTCATATAAAATTATATATTAAGTTGTATTTTAAATATGGCACCACATATAAGCACATCTAAGCTCACACAAACGAATATTTATTATAAGATGTATATTGTTCTATCTTAAATTATATATCATAGACTGCACCATATATGATTCCGTATTATGTTATATATGAGAATGTATTATTACATATGACAATAGATCTGCCTTATCTCATTATGTATAGCATACATGTCTAATATATAATTTTATTAAGGTCAATATACAAAAATATATATTGTTATATATGTTAACATATAAGAAACATTTAAAAATATATAGCTATGCATGACACCATATATAATCAAAAGTTATAATATATATTATGATGAAAAAAACATAATTTTTTTACTCGGCTTTTTAAAATTCGAAATTCTTTTCCAATGATTTTGTTTAAGATTGCGAAAATTGTTTTCTTAGATGGGGTATTGTTTCCAAAATCTTAAGAAATAAATATTGAGATTTTTCTAAATGCGACCGGAATAATTTTTTGATAATATTAACAAACATTTTTAAAAAATACTGATATTTTATTCGCAGAGTTTTCTAATAAGAAATGTTTTATACAAAATCACAACGTAAAAATGGAATCCAATAAAAGTAAAAAAAAAAATCTTAAAAAAAAAAAATTTTAATTTTTTATAAATGGCGACCACAAATATTTTTTTATTATTAATGAACTTTATTAAAAGAAATACAAATATTTTTGAGAAGTATTTTTTGTTTCGAAATGTTTTATAGAAATTCCTGACATAAAAATGACTACGAAAAATATAAATAAAAAAAAAAAAAATTTTCTAAATGAATTTATTAAGAACATTGAGTTAATTTCAGCCAAATGGCGACCAAGTACGTCTTATCCATTTAAGATGATTCAAAATCTAAGAAACAAAATATTGAGATTTTTTAAATTGGCGACCAGGAAAATGTTTTGTTATAAAAATACTGATATTTATTTGGCAGAGTATTTGATACGAATGTATATATACAAAATTACGACATAAAAAAAAATAATTTAAAATTATTTGAAAAGCTAAAAAAATTTTCTCTAAACGAATTTGTTAAGTATATTGAATTAATTTTAACAAAATGGCGATCAAGTCTTTCAAAAAATATTTTTTTTTTCTAAATTGCGAACAGGAACATTTATTATTATTATTCAAAAATAAAATAATTTAGAATTATTTGAGAAGCTAAAAAAAATTTTGGCGATTGGAAACATTTTTGCTATTATCTGTGAGCATTTCCAAAAAAAACTGATATTTCTTTGTAAATGTTAATCTAAAATATTTTACAGAAAATCCTGACAAGAAAATGGCGCCCTACATAAGTCCAAATGATAAAATAATTTTTTTTTACTGGAAATTTTTTTCTAAATGAATTTGTAAAAGACATTTAATAAATTTTCGTGAAATATCGACCAAGTCCTTGAAAAATCAATCATTTTTTTTTACAAAATCTTACAAAAAAGTGTTTTTCAAAATGGCGACCAGGCATTGCTTTTGTTATTATTGAATTAGCGAACTTTTCTTACAAAATCTTAAAGAAAAACTTTTCTCAAAATGGCGAACAGGCATTGTTTTTGTTATTATTAAACTAGTTTTAAAGTCCTTATAAAATTGGTTATTGTTTGCATAATATATGAAAACTATTAAATCATAAATGAAGAAAAAATTTTCAAAGTTGCGAAGAGAAGTTTTTGTAATTCCAGACTTTTCAAAGACCTTTTCCTTTAATGTCATTTAAATGGCGCCCAACAGAAATACAATAAAATAAAAATTAGAATTACTTTTAAAGAATCAGAAATTGTCTCTAATACTGGATTTTTTATCTAAGTGTCGTACATTAAAACTTTTCATTAAGTTAATGCAAGTTTTCATAAAATTGTATGAAAAATATAGTTCACATTAATATACTGCTTTCATAAAAAATATATGAATCTATTCATTAATTTTAAGCACATTTTCTTTGATTTTGTAAAGAAAAGTTTCATTGCTGAACAATTTCATTGTTTTTGATCCAACAAAAGAGTCAGTTACTTTTCCAACACTCTTTTCTCTTGTAACATAAAAATGTCTCGCAATAGAATTACAATAATATAACAAAAGCCTCAGTTCGTCTCATTTAAATTTGATATTCGTTAAGATAGATACGCAATAACTTCTGGTTATTTTGAGATAAATAATTGGGCATTAATGAATTAGCTAACATTAAGAAATTCCGAAACAAAATGGATGCACTGATATTAATCTGTGCCTAAAAATACGAAAAAATTTTAAAATGATCAAAAATTCGTTAAATAAACGAAATTTTGATCATTTTACGAAAGCTTTTGGCAATTTTGACAATAGTTTAGTAATTTTATGCATGGACAAGTTTGTTTTTATTCTTTTTGAAATCCGATTAAATTTTTTTAAATAATCTCAATTTTTATCTATAAACATTTGAAATAAAAATGGCGCCCAACAGAAAATTTATTGAAAGATTTCTAAAATGTAAAAAATAGTTGTTTTAAAATTTGACTTTTTAGTTCAAATTTATGAAATATAATTCAAAATGGCGGTTTAGTGGAAAGAAATCCACACTCGTAATAGCACATGCATAAAAATACAAAATGAAAGTCAAAACAACGAAAAATTTCGTAAAATGCACAAAATTTCGTTTATTTTACCAGAGTGGATAGTAAAAATTCCAAATTCTTAAACTTTTTTTGTTTGCTAAATTTTAAAATTTGCGAAAGGGAAGTCACATGTAAGATTTTGTAGTCTCGTACAAAAATTTTAATATCAAAATGGAGCTTCAAAATTTTTTTTTAGAATAATTTGTTGTTTTTTTTTTTTTATCAAATCTTCCATATTAACCTGTTACTATCAAATGCTAAACCCGCCTTCATGTTTATTTACATTGCAACCAGGGTTGCATTAAAGACCAGGGTTAGTCGGTAGAAGGGGAGACAGAACAACAACAACATCCAGAAGACAAAGACATGACATACACATACAAATTTATATATTTTTAAAATTAAACAGAAACTTCATAGCTTTCGTTTGCCATAACAAAAAAAAAAAAAATAAAAAATCGTCGTGCTTTAAAAGTAAAACTAAATACAAAAAAAAAAAAAAAAATATAAAACAAAAAAGAAAATACTTATCAAAGCAAAACTCAAAACAGTTACTGGGAAACATGCGAAGAACATAAGAAGAAAAAGAACTGATAAAAAAAAAATACAAAAATAAAACTCAACTGCAAGCCAACAACGAGCAAAGCAAAGACATAAAGACACACAGCCAGACAGTCATTTAGTCATATTGTCCTATAGTCATATCAAGGGTTGCCATTTTAGCACAATGCATGCTAGATATAGCACTTTTGCTCTAAAAAATATTGCCCTTAAGATATGCTCTTAAAAATATGCTCTTTCCTTAAAAAATCGTATTTCAAAAATTTATTAAAATTTTTTTTTTTTAATTTTTTTATTAAAACTTTTTTACTAAGAAAATTAATTAATGTGTATCTGGAATAGGGATAAACGAGAGATTACAGGTGGCGAAAGATAAACAACTTCAAACATGTCAAATTAAAAATTTTTAGCAATGTGTTGAATTTCCAAAATCGTTTTTGCAAACTATAAAAAGAAAATAAAAACAAATTTTTAAAAAACAAAATTAAAAAATTTTAATAAAATTCAAAAATATGCCCTAAAAATATGCTTTGCCCATAAAATTTAAAAATTATTTAAAAAATAAGATTTTTTAACAAAAATATGATCTTTAGATCAAAAGAGCTATAAAGAGCAAAATATTCAAAAACATGCCCTAATAAATCATTTGTCAATTGCTTCAAAATGGATTAATATCCCGATTAAAAAAGTTCCGATATAGGTATATATAATCATATATAGTTATACATATAATTCTTTTTAACATCATAATATTGCCGATCCGAAAAATGTTATACATAACCTTATCTCATGAGATCCCATTTGATCGCATCTGATATAATTTGATCCGAAAAATGGGTCTATCTAATTTGAGCAAGTTATATATAATTTGATAAAATTTTATATAACCTCATAAAATTCTTTGGTGAGGATCACTACTATTTTGTTTCACATTCCAAATAATAATGAAAATTTAAGCATAAATCAATGGATTGGAAAATTAGATGGAATTTTAATATGACTTATATGTGATGTCATATACAAGTATATGATAAGTGATACAATTTTTTCTTGTTGCTGTCATATATGTTTATATATGTACATATAACTATCAAAGATGAATATGTTTATATATGTACATACATATAACTATCAAAGATGAAAAATTAGCTTTTTTACTTTTTTATTTTTTGTTTTATTTGTATTTTCCGTTTTTGAGCATTAAAATCGCTTTTTCTTAAGATTTTTTGGGATTTTCATTGGTTTTTTAAAATTTTCTGACTTAAAGTTCTTTTTATATTCATGAAATATTATTTGTTCTATTAAATTTGAACTTTTGCAGATTTTCTAGGTTTTTTTTTTAATATATTTTTTTTTCTTTAAATACATTAAATTTAGCTTTTTTTCTTTTATGACAGTTATATATAAAAATTACATATTTTTTGTTAATTTTTACCATATATGTTTATATATAAAGGTGATAGAATTTATTTGGTTTTATTATATCATATATACTTATATGTATTTATATATATGATGATATAAAAAGTATCAACCTATATATAAAATCAGATATAACAATATAGGATGATGTGCAGCGCTGTATTAAAAATGTTCGTAAAAGTAAATATAAGATGTAAATATATAGTTATACATATGTATATCAAGACATATATGACTATTTATAAACTTTTTTCGTCGGGATCTTATACATTTTTAATACCACGCACAGGAAAACCATGATTTAGCATATTTCTGGTTGCGCTGGTTACAGTCAATAAATCGAAACTAATTTTATGTTTAAAAGTGACCAAATTTATTCATAAATATCTAAGTTTAAAGGTTTATATTAAAAAAGAAGAATTTTTAAGATCCTTTCAATGTTATTAAAATATGCCTCAATATTTTAACTACCATTAAATCCATATATTTAATATAACGAAACGGGATCTTAAACAGGATATACAAACCGAAAGTATAAATTGCTCTATAGTGATATGTGCAAAAAAATCTAGAACTTTTTTCCCTCCATCTAGCACTTTCTACCACTATTTTTTCAACGATATAGCATTTTTACAACATTTAGATCTTGGCAACACTGGTCATTTCAGTCAGTCATTCTGTTAGTTAGACAATGTATACAGTGTAAACCAGTCGAGTATTTGACTCAAAAAACAAGCACTGGCAAAGACTGACTATAAGCGAGTGTATATCATACATATATTTTCAAACTAAAGAACTGGTACTCATTATACGTTACTGAAAATAAACACACTATGGTTATGGGTACAGTGGAGGACAAAAGTTTCAAACAAATTTTATATATATGATTGGAAAATATGTGATTCGAAATTTTGTTCTAAATGAATTATTTTCAATAGATAGAAAATGTTTTATGAAAAACTATTTTTTTTATATGAAATTTTAGAAATTATCCGACCTCTTTTGTATCAGATTTTAAGTGTGGCTGGGAACGGGATAAATAAAATCTAAATAAAATTCAAGATTACGATTTTTTGTTCGGAAAATTAATCGATTTAATGAAGCAATTCATTTATATCACTATGATCGCTCAAAAAATAAAAGGTAATAAGAATACAAAATGGTATTTGAAAGTGACTTCAAAAAGTAAATAAATTCGAATATTTTATGAACAATTATAAAACGCTTACAAAATTAATCATTTTTGAGGAAGTAGAAAATTTATGTCTTTTTTGAGTAATTTCTGAGTAAAATATATTCGTTTCCCAGTATTAAAAATTAAGCCCTTATGACTCAAAAATAGGCTATAAAATTAAAGTATTGAAAATTTTCGTTTAATTAATGAAAGCTTTGCTCACATATTGTACAAAAATTTTCTTAAAATTAATTAAAATTATGACGTTTCTTAGCAATAAAATGGGCAAGAATACTCTACTTTAGTGCAGTTGCAATACTTTTGACGTATTTATCTATGCAATCGGTTTAACATTTGGCACACTATTGTTTATTGCATTTGAAGACACCGGGTAGACCATTCACTTTACGTGGTTGAAAAAACACACGAAAAACAATAACAAATTGTACTTGTTTTATTGCGTTCATTTATTTAAATTATGTGTTAATTTTAAAAACAATCATAGCGATTCCTATTTTCACTTTCACTATTCACCTCAAATTTTGAACCTCAATTTCTCCCAAATATTTTTATTTGTGTTTTTTATTGTCCAAGCTTAACAAATATTAAAAAAAAAATCAGAAATCGAAATGGGGTAAATTACTAATAGATGGGAAATAATCAGGCTTAAAAATTGGGGTGAATGGTGAAAGTAAGAATCCGAATAGGAGTTTCAAAGTCGAAAGTCTAATGACATACATATTAATGATTTTGTTCGAATAATTTTTTTTTTAAATTGTTCATTAAAATATGCCAAAAGAACATGTATCACAATTGGATCAACAAAAAGTAGAAAAACAACTCATATGAGTGTTTTATAAAAAATGCATCTTCAAATCATAGTATGTAGCATCTTTAAATCTGAAATTGTAATAGTTTATTATTTCTTTAATTCATAAAATATAATGTGTAATATACATATGCAGGCAAAAACAGTAAATTTTTTGTTCCTTGTGTATTGTTTGCCACTCACATTTGTTGTAAAGTAAGGAAACACTTTTTTTTGTAATTATGGTCGAATATGTCAAACGGCTTAGCCGACAGCCGATTCAAGTCGATAGTGTCGGCGGTTGTGTCGGTTTGAAAAGTATCTGTCGGCGGGTAACCGGCTAACGACCGGTGGTTTCCATTACTGCACTAAACCCATTTTGGGCAATATCGCCTGAAGTAGGCAACGAAAAAATATTTGCTAGAAAATCATATGTATTGTTTATTTTTCATGCTGACACCACATGTCAATTTCATTGCAAAAAAGTTTAAAGGCTCCATTAGTCTTGCCGTTAAGTGCCATGACGAATCAGCTGTTTCGTTCATGGTTTATGTAAGGTGCTTTTTTGAAAACCACAATATCCATAAACCAAAAACAGAACAGCTGATTCGTTACAGCACGGAACGACAAGACTAATTGAGTCTTAAGCCGGTTTGATGATTAAGAAAAAAACATTTTAAAATAAATATACTTTACCTTTTTAAAAAAAAAATTAAAATCTAATTCGAATTTCCTAAATTTTTAGTCCCACTAGTACACACAGAGAAAAATTTTGCTATTTGCCAACTGAAATTTGGTTACTACGACTCAAATTCGGTTATTACGAGTTTCAGTCGGTTGATAGAACTGCACATTAGTTTTCACATCAAAGTTCGCTTAAATCAACTAAATTTCAGTTGTAACAACTAAAATATTCAGAAATCTAATGTAAATATAGCGTTGTTCGAACTGAATTTATTATCTGTTACTATTAAAATACACTTTTCAATTCGGTTGGCACTTTATTTTTCTGTATTAGAGCGACTCAAGGTGTATGGAAGCGAAATTCGTGCAAGGTGTACCCCCCTCAAAATGAACATTGTTATTTTTTATGATGACATCTAAAATATTTCGGCTCTAGCTTTGACCTCTCGTAAGCAGGACCATTTTGAAAAAGGGTCCATTTTTGCATGTTTTGTTAATTTAAGAATCTGATTCCTTACCAACATATACAATATGGGTATCATAGGAAAGGGTTTTTTAAAGCGCGTGCAGGACTAAAGAAAAAAAAATGATCCACGACTTTTTGGCGGCATATCTTTTTTTAATTTGCAAAAAAAAAATGCCGCCAAAAAGTCGTGGATCATTTTTTTTTCTTTCTTTAGTCCTATTTTCATCCATACATGATCTAGAAAATAAATCCGCTATCATATTAGAGTTACCACAAAATTGCATTTATATATATTCCACAGCACCGAGTAAAATGCATCTAATTTGCAAAAATCTAAATTATTTACATACAAAGATGATGTACTTGGCAACAGAACAAATTTGATACCCATATTGCCCTATTTAAAACGAAGAGTTACCACCCCATTACATTTTTGTCAAAACGCGAACTAGAACGAATTTCAAAAAAAGCTGAGACCCGTATTTAATTAAATCGACTAAAGATTAAAATATGTTAATTTGGCATTTTTATTACAAACAACCCCGAACAAACAATTCAAAAATCGTTTTTTTTTTACAAAATATCCTTAAAAAAAGGACATGGATGATCGTCCTTGGACAAATTGTATATACAGTTCGACGCGACTTAAAAAACCCTTTCTTATGATACCCATATTGTATATGTTGGTAAGGAAACAGATTCTCAAATTAACAAAACATGCAAAAATATACCCATTTTCAAAATTGTCCAGCTCACGAGAGGTCAAAGCTGGAGCCAAAATATTTTTAATGTCATCTTAAAAAAGTCCAAGGTTCATTTTTAGGAGGGTACATCGAGCACTTTTTTTCGTGGGTCGCTCTAGTGTATATATGATATTTTCATGCAAATGCTTTTGAAAATGTTAAAAATAATATGTATATGTATGTATGCCATAACTTTTGCTCCTTACTGTATTAGTTCTCCATAATATGTATGTATGTGTGTCTAATATACGTGGTTGTTGTACTAAATGCATTGGTGGGGGACGTTTTAGACCAAAAGGCAATCGATAAAAAAAAAAAATGATATAGAAAACAACTACAACAAAGAAATAACTGACTGACTTAAAGGCAGACTGCCTAAAAGTATGACTGACCAGACTGGTCGTTTTAACTAAAATGCCAGTAAGCTGCATATAATATGACTGCTTTAAAGCCTGTTTTTTTTTTTTTTTTTTTTTTTTTTTAATAATTTTCAAAAACTTTTTATACAATTTTTTAATTTATACTGACTTGTATGTTTCTCCATCTGTTTAATGTTATGCGTGTATATTTTTATATACATTTTCAACTTTTATAACAAACGAAATGCTTTTGTTTTCGATTTAGTTTATATATTTTTTTTTTTTAATTTCATAAAAAAAATTTCTTGGAATTGTAAAAAAGTTTTTAAGACACGATGATTTTTTTTTTTTTTTTTTTTAATTTTAATATTAATTTATAATTTCGATCAATTTAGAATTGTTAAATATTATTTTGTTAAAATAATTATATACAATAAAATTTAAAAATGGATTGTTTAATATATTTTTTTAGTCAATTTTCAATAATGTAACGAGAGATACTCGCAAATTCTTAATAGAATTCTTTTTGTATATACATAAATAAATAAAACTAAAAATTAAAAAAATAATAATATATATATTTTTTTTTTTAATTTTTAAATCACACATTTAGTTTTTTATAAATATATATTTTTTTTAAGTTAATAAAATTGTTTTCTTTTGTATATCTTTAAGTAATGTAATTTATATAAAAAAAAAAAAAAAAAAAAAAAAAAATTAACAACAAATTGAAATCCCAAAAAGAAATCTTAAAAAATTCTTTTTTCTATTGTGATATAAAATTATTAAACAAAAATTGTAAAATTAGTTTTAATTTAGTTTATAAATTGTATAAAACAAAAATTATGATAGAAAAAAAAAAAAAAAATCCATTAAAACGAAAAACAAAATTCAAATATTCTCATGAAATATATAAATTCCAAAATTTTAAATTTTAGTTCAATTTTGCTACGCATAAATAAACTTTTTAACATAAACTGAATTTGAAAATTCTTCTTTTGAGTTTATAAAAATTTTTTAATCGTTGTCTACTTTTTGTGCTTGTTTATCTTGTATTCTCTTTTATTACACCATAGTTTTGCCTTATTTAATTTTATACTTGTTTTAATTTTATACATTATACTTACAATACTTATATAAATATTCATATTGAATTTAGTTTTCAATTTATTTAATTCTAAAATTAATTTTGAGATTTTCAGGTTTTTTTTTTTTTTTAAACAAATTAAATATTTAAGTTTGTTATTAGCTTAATATTATTGTAAGTTATAAATATAAAAAAAAAGGAAATCAATTTCAACGTATTAGAAAAATATGTTGTTTTGAAAATAAAAACGAAACCAAATGAACTTAACAAAAAATATAAATCAAGACTTTTATTGTAATTATTAGGGAAAGTTTTTTTTTATATAGCATTTTCCATTATTTTTAAATATTTTCCAAAAATGCCATTTCTGCTCCACTTTGGACATTTTTATAGAAAAAAAAAATCAAAAAAATATTGCAAGGTTGAAAATGATATTTTATAGATTTTTTTTTTTCTATAAAAATGTCCTTTTTACCCATTTTACCTTAAAATTGACAGCTTGTGGAGTAGCAGACTTTATATACAGAAAAAATTATAAACCTAAAATATCTAATTAAAGATTTGAATTAAATTTGTTTCTAAACAAATATTTAATTGAATCAATTAATACTTTAATCGACTTTTAAATATATATATATTAGAGTTCGTTTTCAAATTTTTTTTGATTTTGATTTCTGGATATTATCACTTTTTAGAAAGTTTTTGTATCAATAAAAATAATGGCGTATTTTTTTTTTTTTTTTTAATTCCAACTCCTTCCCGTGCCTATAGGCGACTAAAATCGCGGATTTTGGGTCCCTTTTCCCATACAACAAAAACGGCTTAATATATGCCAAATCTGACTTCAGTATTCGACTCTACGGGAAAACTTAGGCCCATAAGCTTTTTTTTAGTTTTTGGAATGCACCAAAATGCATAATTAGAGTGGTCGAAAAAAATAATTTTTTAAAAAAAAATTAAAATATTTATTTTTGTTAATATACAATGAAAAAATACTTACATCTGACAAAAATGGTCCAAAAATTTTAATTTTGTAGTTACCCGTTCAAAAGTTATTAAAGTTTAAAAATTTAATTTTTTAGTGAATACAAAATAATTTATTGGTTTTGTAATTTCTATTTAACAACAATTCTAATTAATTCTATTCCGTTCCACAGCAAATAAAGCTAAACAATTTAAATTATCTTTATTTTTAACTAAACACGAGTTGTTCAGGCGCGAAATTATACCAACAAGTTGTTCGGTGTAAATACTTGTTGATTGTATATTTTTAGCTTGTTCGATTGCATTACGAAAACCTTTCTGGGCTGGCCACTCAACAGCGTTATAAAGCATAAAGGATATATTAATTCCAAAATTAACCAGAGTTTTTAAACTTTGAAGAGTAATAAAATCAAACGGTGACTTACTAAAAGCGGAATCAAAATATGCCAACTTGTTAGCTGCATCAACAACATTATTAACCACTTCTTCTTCTTCTCCCTCTTCTACTTCTATAAAATCTTTTTTATATAGTATTTATTATATTTATAATTATATTTATTATATAACTTTTGAACGGGTTGCTATAAAATAAAAATGTTTGCACAATTTTTCTCAGCTAGGAGTACTTTTTCATTGTATATAAAGGGTGTCCCAAGAAGAACGCAATTTTTAAATCTGGCAACATTCGAAGTGTCATTGCTTGACATTTGAACAATTGTTATTGTTTGCTAGTAGAAGTTACGAGGTTAGTAAAAATGGAGCGCTACACGAATGAACAACGCATTCTCATTGTGAAATTGTTTTACCAAAAAAAAAAAATGCTGAAAATGCTGATATTGCCGATAAAATCATCTTCAGTGACGAGGCCCATTTTCATCTTGATGGCTTCGTCAATAGGCAGAATTGTCGCATTTGGGGTGAGGAAAATCCTCGAGTGATTCACGAGAAGCAAATGCATCCTCAACGTGTCACTGTGTGGTGTGGTTTTTGGGCTGGAGGAATCATTGGACCTTTTTTTATGAAAATGAGGCAGGTCAAGCGCAAACAGTCAATGGTGTTCGGTATCGTGAAATGATAACCAGTTTTTTCTTGCCTAGAATTGAAGAAATGAATGTGGAGGGCATGTGGTTCCAACAAGACGGCGCCACATGCCATGCAGCCAGAGAAACAATTCAATTGCTGCATCAGTCATTTCCCGGTCGTGTTATTTCGCGTTTTGGAGATCAGAATTGGCCGCCTAGATCGTGAGATTTAACACCATTAAATTTTTTTCTTTGGGGTTTTTTTGAAGTCGATGGTTTACGCGAATAAGCCGACGACGACTCCAGCCTTAAAAGAGGAAATTGGACGCTGCATTAATGAAATACCGCAGCATTCATGCAAAACGGTCATTGAAAATTTCATTAAAAGATCGCGTGCATGCCAGCAAAGCCGCGGCGGCCATCTGCACTATATATTGTTCCATACATAACCTCATTCTGTCTACTTTACGATATAATAAAGTTTCACGATTTTTTTTTAAATATCTGTGTTTTATTTAAAATTTAAAAATTGCGCTCTTCTTGGGAAGAAAAATTAAATTTTTAAACTTTAATAACTTTTGAACGGTTAACTACAAAATTAAAATTTTTGGACTATTTTTGTCAGATGTAAGTGTTTTTTCATTGTATATTAACAAAAAAAATATTTTAATTTTTTATTTACAAAATTATTTTTTTGGACCACTCTTATTATGCATTCTGGTGCATTCCAAAAACTAAAAAAAAGCTTATGGGACTAAGTTTTCCCGTAGAATCGAATACTGAAGTTAGATTTGACATATATTTAGCCGTTGTTGTTGTATGGGAAAAGGGACCCAAAATCCGCGATTTGAGTCGCCTATAGGCACGGGAAGGAGTTGAAATTAAAAAAAAAAATACGCCTTTATTTTTATTGATACAAAAACCTTCTAAAAAGTGATAATATCCAAAAATATATTTTTCAAAACTAACTCTTAGGTCGACTCGCCTTGTATGGAGCGTAAAAAAGTGCCCCTCTGAAAATGTGAATTAGTTTGTTTTATGACTATTCCCAAAATGTTTTTGGTCTAGAGGCCGACGTTCATGAGATGGACCGTTTTTAAAAGGGTCTTTTTTTGATTGTTTTGGAAAATTTTCGACTTTAACCCACTACACTATACAAGTTATGCACATCATATGAAAGCTTTTTTGAAGACTCGTCTAACGACGTATATAACATAAAGAAACATGCACTATATACACGCTGAATTCAGTGAAATGTAATTTTTTTTGCAGATTTTTGAATAAAAATATAATAATTTTGCAATCACATCCATATATTTCAATCACTTTTTAACATAAAAAAGTAAGTAAACACTTTTTTTCATATTCGTTTAAGTTCGCGATTTACCAAAATTTGGCAGATGTTTTTATATGGGCAATTTTGGTATCAAAATTTTTCTTTTGCCAAGTACATTAAAGTTATGTGAAAATAAAATAAAATTTACCAAAATTTAATACTAATTCGATGTCATATACGCCGTTGCATGAGTCTTCGCTAAAGAAAAATTTTGATATCCATATTGGCCATATTAAAAAAATCTCGAACTTAAACGACTATGAAAAAAAGTGTTTACTTACTTTTTTATGTTAAAAAGTGATTCAAATATATTGATGTGATTGCAAAATTATTATATTTTTATTCAAAAATCTGCAAAAAAAAAACATTTCAAGGAATTTGCACATGTAAAGTTCATACTCACTAATGTCTTATACCCCGTTGGACGAGTCTTCGCGAAACAAAAATTTTGATACCCATATTGACAGACTAAAACCATAAGCCAAATTTTGGTAAATCGAGACCTAAAACAAATAGTAAAAAAAACAGTATTTTTTAACTTCTTTTATGTCAAATAGTGATTAAAATATATTGATGTGACAGCAAAATTATTATATTTTTGTGCAAAAACCTTAAAAAAAATTACATTTCACTGAATTCCGCGTGTATATAGTACATGCTTCTTCATGTCATACGAGTCTTCAAAAGAGCTTTCATATGATGTGCATAACTTATATAGTGTAGTGGGTTAAAGTCGAAAATTTTCCAAAATATAAAAAAAGACCTTATTTAAAAACGTTCCAGCTCATGAAGGGCGGCCTCTAGACCAAAAATATTTCGGGAATAGTCATATAACAAACTAATTCACGTTTTCAGAGAGGCACTTTTTTAACTTTTTTCAGCGAGTCGCTCTAATATATATTAGTTTTTCATACACTAAATGCTTAAATATAAAATTTTCAGCATAAAGTACCAAATGCATTAGAAGTTTACAAACAAAACAAACTCACACACAAATATTAACAAAAACACACATACCAACGTATCGTTCACACACTTTTTTTGTGAGTATCATATTTTTTGTTTGAAGAAGATATTTATAATTTTTTTTTTAATTTTCAATAAGAGTTTTAATTGATATTATCATTGTTGTGATATGTGCAAAATCAATTAATTGATTCAAACAATTTTTTAATTCAAACACGTTTTTAGTTTTTTTCTGTGTATGTTTAAATTTTGAAGATGTCAATTCACTTATTGCAAATTGTAAAGCAGCATTTCTTAAGGTAAGTTTAACATTTAAGGCCTATTGTTTGGGATGTCAGTTAAACTTCGTTTAGCTAAACCGACGACGAATTTTGTCCACCAACAACTTTTTCTAGTTCAGAATTTCAGTCTTTACTGAATGAAATAAAGCAAAATAAACAAAATTCCAATAGCAGTATTCCAGTTACAAAATGCGTAAAACTAAGATTAGAGATAATCTGCATTTATAATTTGTATATCTTTTTAGGCTCCATCTTGCCAAAATTTGTTATAATCAATGTATCCGAATTTAAGTAAACCTTGGATTAAATCTGAAAATATTGTTGTGATAATTTGAATGAAATTTGTGACATATTAAAAATGGTCAGTGACGATGATGCAAAGTCTATACGCAATGCAAAATTGATATTTCAAAAACCTGAAATAAAATATGATTTAGTTTATATAAAAACTAATTTAGAATGTCATCATCACCAAATAGGAAACAAAAGGACTCTCTAAAAATATAAGTTTAAATGTTATAGATTGTATTAACGAAAATATTAAAGATGCCAAAAACAAAAACATTATTGAAAAATTTAATAGTTTTCAATCGAAATAGTGGCCTACAAACTTGGAATTTAAATTGTTTTTAAAAATTCATAAAAAGATGAAAAATCTTCCGACAAGTCCTTGTTTAAATTGATGTATGTTGAAAACTACACAAAGAGAAAAGAGCATCATATTGTGTTTAAGAACATCATGTTGTGATCCTAAATGACGATGAAATGAAATCGTCCTCATCCGCAATCATGCTCTATCATATTTTTTCTCTGTGTGTAGCAGGCTAATTTTAATGATTGATGGCTTATTTTAATGGCCGTGTACTCTACTTTTTCTAAATGTATTTAAATATCTATGTTGCAATTTGTTTAACGTTTTATTTAAGTTTTTAACTTTTGTTTGTATTTTTTACTACTTTCGACCCCATATAATAATATATATTAATAATATATAGTGGAACTGTGATGGGTTCTATTTTTTTTAAGAATTTTTCACAAAAAAATATCACAAAAATTTGTAATTTGCATGTAAAACATTTTAAAATACTTTAAAATATTAAAAACTTTTATATATTTCTAAATTATTTCAACAAGCAAACTAAAAAATACATATTTTTGTAGTGTTTTGTGGAAAAAATTCTTTAAAAAATATAACTCATCGCCGTCCCGTTTTGCAAATTTCAGTGTTTACTTAATAGAAGACACTGACATTTTATGTGAAATTTTAGGTGAGGTCAAAAGTGGTTAAAAATACAAAAATAAAAGTAGGGTACAAGACCATTAAAAAAAGCCACCAACTACTAAAATCGGCATATTTTTAAATTTAAATTTTTAAAAAAATGTTTTAAATTTTTTCCAAATAATAATTTCAAAGCAAATAAAAATCGTGACGTTTAAATTGTTCGATTTGACATAAAATGACTCATTTTGCACATGATTATTCTATAATACAAAAAAAAAAAAAATGTATCTCTACTTCGTAAATACAAGGTGGCGCAAAAGTAATCCTCCTATCAGAAAATGCTATAAATTTTGCGATTGGCCCCTAATGTCAGTTCTGTTTTGACATTTGTGTAGTAAACACATGCGAAATACACGTTAATAAACAATGTTACGCTACACTGCTCCAGAACGCGGAATATTGGTGACTATTTATTTGACCAATAATCGGTCGGTGACTTTGGCACAACGTGAATTTCGTCGCAGATTTCCTGGCCGTCCAACGCCTACTGGTGAAACACTGCGACGTTTAGCCGCTCGCCTCGAAGAGACTGGCACAACACGAGATGCTGCCAGGCGTGGCAGACCCCGGAGTAGCCGTTCTGCAGAGAATATTGCTGCTGTAGCAGAGGATGTCATGGAAGCGCCGTCGACATCGAACAGACGACGTGCCACGCAAATGGGTATCAGTCGACGGTCTTTACGGCGAATTTTGGTACAAGATTTGAAGATGTTTCCGTACAAAGTCCAGACGGTGCATCAGCTGTTAGCTGCTGACCGCCAATCGCGTGTAACATACGCTCAAGCCATCCTTAATCACCACCAAGAGGAAGATGATTTTTCATCAAAAATAATCATGAGTGATGAGGCCCATTTCCATCTTAGCGGGTACGTAAATAAGCAAAATTTACGCTTCTGGGGCACTGAAAATCCGCGTTTAACCCACGAAGAGCCATTACACCCGCTCAAAGTCACTGTATGGTGTGCTGTTTTCGCTGGAGGAGTCATCGGACCTTTTTTCTTCGAAGACGTAGCGGGCCAAACGGTTACTGTGAATGGTGAGCGCTACAGAGCAATGATCAACGAGTTCTTTTTGCCGGAACTTGATGAATTGGGATTGGAAAACATGTGGTTCCAACAGGACGGTGCAACGGCACACACTGCACGTGCCACAACCGATATGCTGAAGGATGCATTTCCCGGGCGCCTAATCTCCCGTTTTGGCGATTTGCACTGGCCAGCAAGATCGCCTGATTTGACCGCTCCAGACTTCTTTTTGTAGGGCTTTTTGAAGTCGCGGGTTTATGTCAACAAGCCTCAGACTCTTGCAGCTCTTAAAGACAATATCCGTCAAGAATGTGAGGACCTATCGCCGGAAGTTTTGGCCAAAGTGATGGAAAATGCCATAAAAAGGGCTCAAATGACAATCAACTGTGGCGGCGGCCATTTACATGACATCATATTCTCGACTTGATGTAAAAAAAAATTAAAATACCAAATAAAAATAATCCACAAGAAGAATCAAAGTTTTTCATTTTTTTTGTAAATTACAGCCAAAAAACATCGGAAGGTTATTTTTGCGCCACCTTATACAAACTGCGACATCTATATCGCGTCTTTTTATTTGTTCTCCGTGCTATGAATGTGTTTATCAGCACAATTTTAGTAGCAACAAAAACTAGTTAAACATTAGTTCAAATTTAGATTTTGCTGTAAGTTAGTTAAATATTTTAAATAGACGTTTAACAAAATATTCAACTAACTGTTTTTTTGAGTGTTCATACAAAAGGAACAAAGAAAATCATAAAGGCAAATAAAAGACAGATACAACTCTGTATTTTAGTTATCTTATAAATACAGAGCTTTATTTTATTTGTCTTATAATTTATTATTAAATTTTTTACTCATATATGACGCTTAGTTTCCATGCAAAAAACTAACAATTTAACTAAAATTTAGTAGATTTTAGTTTTTTTGCTGTTTTTATTTTACTAATATTTAGCAAAGAGATTTAGCTAATTTTCCTGCTTTTTCCTGCAACTTCATTTGTAACTAATTTTTGTTAACTTTTTCTGCTTTTTTACAGACTCATTTGTACGAGTTTATTAAAACTAAAAAAAGCGTTTTTATTTATTTAACTAGAGAATTTATTTATATAACTAGACAATTTTGAACCTCTCCAAATCTAAAATTATCAGATCTGCCCAGATGGTATCAAATCTGTACAGATTTTTTTTTTTTTTTTATAATTTAACCAATACTCAGGGGATGCCCCCTACTCATGCAGTGCATTGTATTGATCAGGAAAATTGGGTATGGGAAGGAGGAAAGAGGGAGTAGTGCTTGTGGATATTTGATTTAAATTTTTCTAAATTGTAAGTAACAGGGAAGACTTCTGCGGGAAGTTTGTTCCACATACGAATCGTTCGACTAAAAAACGAATTTTCTCTGTAATGCGTTGTGCGAAGCACAGGACAATCAACTACAAACGGATGTGCTCTCCTAGATAAGCGAGTATTACAAATAAAAACTCGGGCTCGTGGAATAAGTTCACTTATCTCAGATGAGCATCTCCCATGGTAATATCGATAGAAAAGTGTCACACAACCCACATTCCGACGATGCTCCAATGAATCAATAGAGTTGGATACACTACTGTCATTGATAAGCTTCACCACCCTCCCCTGAACACGGTCCAGAAGCTTCAGAATAGACAGTGGAGCCCCTGCCCATATATGAGAGTTGTATTCCATTTTCGGCCGGATATAGCTGGTATAAATAGTAAGGAGATCGGATGGAGTGAAGTAAGTCTTGCACCGTTTCAGAAAACCAAGGCACTTGAATGCTTCTTTCGACACTTGAAATACGTGCTTATTCCAGCGGACATCACACTGTATTTTCATGCCCAGAACATCAAGAGTATCCGATTCCTCAATACATATACCATCCATAGCTACAGATGACAATGTTAATTCCACAGCCCGTCTGTGGGTTAACATACAACATTGGGTCTTGCGTGCATTAAAATCGACCTTATTCGCGCGACCCCACTCAGAGATTGTAGAAAGGTCTTGATTGAGTGTGTCATTCATGTTCTGCCGCATGCTCTCTATCTCCAAAGAGCTTGGCCTGTGATCGAATGAAAATGAATGACAAATGTTGCTGTCATCTGCAAAAGAGTAGATAGGATTAAAGGTCTGACCAAGAAGGTCATTAATAAAAATAACAAAAAGGGTAGGAGAAAGAACAGAACCTTGCAGCAATTTTAAAAAATTTTAACAACATATTTATCGTGACTAGAAACCGTTGATTGCAAACACAAAGTTTATGCTTTTGTAAAATGTGGCCAAAACTAAAAAAAAAAATCTCTGTAAAAACAGCAGAAAAAGCTACTAAAATATAGTTAAAACGGACGTTGCAGAAAAGACTGCTGATATTAACAGATTTTTTGGCAAATATTAGCAAGATAGAAACATAAAAAATAGAAAAATGTTAAATTTACTAAATTTTAGTTATATTCGAGTTTGTTTTTAGTAAGTTGAATATACCAATTTACTCTGCTCAAATCAGCAAAAATTTTGCTGAATATTTGTTGACAAAAAGCAGCAAGCAAAAACTGTAATATCTACAAAAGTTTTGCTATGTTTAACTCAAATTTAATTATATCCAAATAACAGAATGTTCTGCTAAATTCAACTGCGATATTTGCTAAAAAATTTTAAGACTGCTGATTTCAGAAGGGTAGAATTTTATTTCCATAAAAAACTAAATAAAAAATTTAAATTTTTTTTTGTAATTTTTATGTCTACGAGGAAATTTAGCAAGTTTTTACCGATTTCAGCAGATTAATTTGTAAATTTCAACCAACTATTAACATTTAATATTTAGCTAACAAAATCTACTGATTTAAGTAGTTTTTCTAAAATACCATTTTGAACTAACATCTTTACTAACTTCTTATTATTAGTGTTAGTATTGAAAAAAGTTCTAAAGCTACTTTTCAAGTTGTACCAAAGTTGCTGCGTAAAAAAATACAAATTCAAGTTAGATTTGTTTTAAATATATGTTGGGCCCCCTCCGAAACAAAATTCTGGGTACGTCACTGTATATAGCGTTGTTTTGAAAATATTCGTAAAAATAAGAAGAGATGTAAATATATATCGTTACATATGGCCACATATCAAGCTATATATGACTATATATAAACTTTTTTCGTCGCGTCAGCACAATTTTTTGCTGACTTTAATAACTTTTTGTTTTTTGAGCGTATGTTTTGGAGAGCATTTTAGCAAGCAGAAGTATCTGTAGCCACAGTGCTCGCAAGAGCCTAAATTTAATATATCTCTAAATTTATTGAAAACATATCATTAGCAACTTTCGATTTTTATCAATTATCTCTTATTATTGTAGCTCTAGGTTTAAAAGTTATGTGGCGCGAATTTACAAAAAAAGGAAGCTTAAACTTTGGCAACCTGCGACAAAAGTTTACGAGTATGCAAATATTTTTTAAATTTCTTAAATCAAAAGTATATCTAAATGAAAATATATATATGCGACACATCATTTCTAATAAATTTTATCATGCTGAACACGAATAATTTCAAAGTTTTGAAAAATTTAGTTTTTACTTCTATTCCAGTGATTTCTGAATGTTTTGAGTGTTGCAACCAACTAAAATTCGGTCCTTTTTTTTCAATTTATAACGAGCTTTCAACCTCCGTATATTTACAAAAATAAAGCAAATCAAACATATTAGCTAGGTTGATACTAGTATTTCGATCTGGCTAAAGATCTCATCAGAACCCGAAGTTTTAGAAAAGCTAGAGCATATATAATAGGCAGAACTTTAACAAAAAACCTATTAATAATCAATTTTGCTCCATTCTTGTCTTCTTAGTAATCAACCACGTGGATAGGTCTTTTCCTAACAAGCATCATGACGTTACTAAACTTTGAAGACCAAAAATGTTCTATTTATATAAAAAATTTTTAGTGTGTACTCTGGCTCAAGTAATATTTTTTACAGTTATATTAGTTTTTTGTTTTTATATACATCGAGATTATTTTTATGTTATTTTCAATTTATAACGAGCTTTCAACCTCCGTATATTTACAAAAATAAAGCAAATCAAACATATTAGCTAGGTTGATACTAGTATTTCGATCTGGCTAAAGATCTCATCAGAACCCGAAGTTTTAGAAAAGCTAGAGCCTATATAATAGGGCGCTGCGGTGTAATGGTTAGCGCGTTGGACTGTTACACAGATGGTCCCGGGTTCGATTCCCGGTGATGAAGCCCTTTACCACCTTTCATCTCTGCACTATCCCCTTTCAAAGGAAGGCAACACATTAATTAATAGGAAGAATTTCCTGAGTGTAGCTTCTCTTTACAAAAAAAAAAAAAAAGAAGTGACAACACTAACAACACAAATATTTTACTTTTAGATTTTTGTTTATTTTTCTAATCTTCTCCGTGTCTATTATGTTAACTAGTTATGTTAACCGAATTTTTTAGTGAAAGCCAATATTCCGTTGTACCAAACGATGCCAGTCGTACTAACCGAAATTTAGTTGGAAAATGGCTAATTTTTTCTCTGTGTGCATTAGTGTATTAGTATTAGTGATATGGTGCGAATTTAAGAAAATTCAGATCACTTAACCCTTTGCGACATTCAAATAAAAAAAATATAAAATAATTTTTAAAAAATGCATCTTGCAACTAATTATGCCCATATAAAAAAAGCATATTTTGTGTACTATTCGAATACAAAAATTAAAAATTCTAAGATAAAACTCAAAAATTGTTTACAACAGTGCATAATTACGCCATTTTTAGTAAAAATCAAGCCTTAATATCTCGAATACTCGGATCTCAAAAATTTTAAATTATTCATGTTCAGCATGCCAATACTGATTATAAATTCTATTTCTCAAGATATATTTTGAAAAAACTCGAAAGCTTTGGTCGCAAGTTGTCAAGGGTCAAACTATCCGATTTTTCTTCCCACCACATAACGTTTAGGGTTAGGGCTATAACAATCCAAACAATAACACTGTACAACACAAAAAAAAAATTACAAGGTCCGACTTATAAATTTTGATAGAGGAGACAAAAAAAAAAAAGACACATGTATCGGCGATTTGAGGGGGAGGTAAAGTTTCCCCCAAATGCAAATTTTTGTATTGTCAATCGGCATAGAAAATCGATTAAAGCTTACGTTTAAAGTATATGGTGTGTTCAGCAAATTTATGTAAAATGTTACGGAGAATATTTTTGTAGAATATGTCTCTAATTCCTCAACGCAAGGGTATTTTTTGTCCTTCTTTTAAAAAAGAGCAAAAAACACCTTTTAAACAGGGATTTAAGGGGTTAACATGTTCAAATTTTACTATAAGTCCCTGAACACACCAAAATAAAACATTTTTGTATAATATGTTAACCCTCTAACTTCTCAAAGTGAGGGTATTTTTTCTCCTTCTTTTAAAAAAGAGCAAAAACAACCTTTTAAGGGGTTAAAATGTTCCGCAAAAAAATTTCCCCGTAAAATTTTACTATAAGTCCCTGAATACACCAAAATCTGAATACACTTAAATCACAAAACAAATTATGTACACAATATATGCACCGCAAATTGACACGTTTTTAGTACAATATGAAATAAACACTTGATTATTGTTTTATTTTTTTTTAATTTTTGTTTGTTTTTGTTTTTGTTGTAATGTAACGGATCTAATCAGCCAAAGAACAGCTGGCAATCTATCAAAATTTATAGGTCGGACCTCGTAATTTGTTTTTGTGTTTTACAGTGTAATGAAGTGGAATTGCGTAGAGCTAAAAAAATGTACTTAATGAATATTTCCTATCCAAATTTGCTATCGAAGGGAAAATAATAGAGATGTTACTGATTTTTAGTTAAATTTGAACTATTTTATTTTGGTGCTAAATTTTTGGGATACTTTAAAATAAAATTCTTAATAAATGCGAAATTAACCTCAAGCTCTCTTTTGTTGTGTCTTATTTATGACTTTCTGGTTGAATTTTCCGTTTTGGTGTATTCAGGGGTTTATAGTAAAGTTTTACGGCGAATATTTTTGCGGAACATTTTAACCCCTTAAATCCCTGTTTTAAAGGTGTTTTTTGCTCTTTTTTAAAAGAAGGACAAAAAATACCCTCCCTTTGAGAAGTTAGAGGGTTAACATATTCTACAAAAATGTTTTAATTTGGTGTGTTTAGGGACTTATAGTAAAATTTGAACATGTTAACCCCTTAAATCCCTGTTTAAAAAGGTGTTTTTGCTCTTTTTTAAAAGAAGGACAAAAATACCCTTACCTTGAGGAGTTAGAGATTTAACATATTCTACAAAAATGTGTATTCAGGGACTTATAGTAAATTTTCAACATTTTAAACCCCTAAATCCTTGTTTCAATGGTATTTTTTGCTCTTTTTTTACAAAAAGGACAAAAAATACCCTTACCTTGAGGAGTTAGAGGGTTAACATATTCTACAAAACATTTTACATAAATTTGCTGAAAACACCATATACTTTAAACGTAAGCTTTACACGATTTTCTATGCCGATTGACAATACAAAAATTTGCATTTGGGGGAAACTTTACCTCCCCCTAAAATGACACCCAGATGTAAACTTTCAAAACGCCGATACACGTGTCTTTTTTTTTTTGTCTCCTCTATCAAAATTTATAGGTCGGACCTTGTAATTTTGGAAAAAAAGTTTTTTTTATACCAAAAAAATTGTCGCTCCTAATATATTAGGTATGCATGGGTCTGGGTTGCGTATGAGCAATATTGTTTAATTATATTATTACTCATACGCAACCAATAAACCGTTTAGCAAATGTCAATTATTTTTCTACATTAGTGTAAAAACTTCCGAAATGAATATGTTTTCTATTTTTTAATCAGGTTTCTTCTAAAAATTTTAAATAATAAGACATTTTGCCTGCATTATATAGGTTTTGAAAATTTAATACAAAAATATTCACATAAATAGTAAATAAATAATGGAATAAATTGTTTTTTTATTTGTTAATGTTTAGTAGGATTTACTTTAAATTTTGGCTTTAAGTGGTTATAATTCTATCCTCCTATTGACAACGTTATGGTCAACTAACAACCAACGTACATTTTTGTGGTCGTTGGCTTTTTATAAAACTAGACATAAAAAGTTTTATAATTGACCATTTTCAACACATTTTTAAAGGTAATCGTTAATCGTATTTGTGAATAATCCTACATTTAGAATTCTATGTAGGTAAAGACCACTGCAAATGTAGTTGAAAACAAATGAAATTTCATTTAAAGAAAGGACGACTTACATTACAGTAAATTCAACTAACATTCTCATTTGTTTTTTAATGTTCAAAAAATGAACCATTACTACAATAAAAATGAACCACATGGTAGTAAAAAAATAAACAAATATTTATTTATTTTTTTAAATAACAAAAAACAACTGAAAAAAGAATGTAAATTCATAAAACAGTCATTTGATGTGGTTTGTTTTTTTTAAATATAATCTATTCTAATCTACAATACAAACAACTACATATTTTTAAAGCAGAAGTTCCCTGAGTATAGACAAAAAAAATATTCAACATAGAATTTTCTAAAGCGGACTATAAAAGTCTAATATTCGCTTTATTGACATAATTTTTTATTTTCTCGATCGCAAACTTAACACATATTTCATATTTTTTTTGTAGCTCTAAAATTGAGCGTCGTCCACATTTGCGGACGGCTGAGATCAAATGCTTTTTTAAAATGTATACCAAACTATTTCTTCCAAAATTATGTGATACTGTAAATGTGCTACACACAAAAAAATAAGTTAGTAGAAAAGTTAGTAAAACGTCTTGTAAATCAGGTATACTATTTTTTAGCAAAATTTTTTGCTGAAATCGTGTTTTCAGCTAAAATTTTTGTTATACTTATTCAGCACTTAACTGTTTTATACTAATGCTTTACTAATATACTAATGTTTTACTAATTAATTTAGCTAAAAAAAATTGTGCTGATAAGCACATTAATAGTGTGGACGACAACCAGATTGAAAGATATACGCAGAATGAAGTAGATGTCGCGGCATGTCAAGATGTAGTAGAGAAGAGGAAAATGATACTAAAAAGTACAACTCTAATAAGACATATAAAAAAATCAACCATGGAGACTTTTGTATCTGTTTTTCATACATAAAACAAAATTGAGGATTAAAATATCTTAAATTTTGCGTTGTCACCGGCTTGTGAAAATAATTGTCTATTAATTAAATAAAAGACAAAATAAAATATATATTTATTTAAACTAAATGTTTATATGTGTGGTCAAATTGCAAACAAACATATACAGAAATGTAGACAGAGTAAAGCGAAAGACAAAGACACACATCTTAGGTAGATTTTTTTATGGTTCCTTTTTCTTATTGCAAAAAAGGTTGTTTTTTTCGTTTCGTTTGTTTTTGTTTATTTTTTCATTTCGTTTCTATAATTATCTTCGGCAGTTGCGATAGCATCCTTTAAACGATAGCATCATTTAGACAACCATTGATGTAAGTAATTGAAAGACAATTTTTGTTATGTTATATATATTTATTTCTATATATTTTCAGATATTAAATAAATTCATGTCGTCAATGTGGGAAAATGAAAATTTTTATGTTTCGTAATTATTGTAAATTATTTTTAAAAGAATCACAAAAATATGTTTTATGATTTTCAGCAAATAAATTAACTAAATTACAATTTTTCTACAAATTTTTTGCGTTTTTTTCAGTCTACTAAAATTCAGCAAAAAATTTATTAATTTTTAGCAAGGCTTTTGTATTTCTAATCTACTAAGTGTTAGCAAAACTTTTGCTGAATCTACAAATTTTGTTGCTAAAAATCAGCTCGCTGATTTTCAGCAAAAGATTTTGCTGACATTAGCAACTTTTTTGCAAGCATCCTCCTGACTAAAATTTTGCTGACTCAGCAAAATTTTTTGCTGACTTTACAAACTTTTTTTTTTGAGTGTATTTCAAATTTAAGAGTAGTATTTATGCGCAATTTAAATTTGAAAAGCTAGCAGTTTTTGGCTAGTATTCTTTACAATCAGTAACCCGAAATGTATTTTTTCTGTACAATGTGAGTGGACAACAATTTTTTACTAAACGAGGATATTTAATTGGTACCTGAACAGACGCTCTATTTCATTTAAGGCAGTGTAATTTAAAAACGAGAAATTATAAGTAAAATAAAATATTAATCTATCTTTAAAGAATGTGTATGGTAAACTTCGTTAAAGTTTAAAAACAAAGTTTTACATTCACGCATACAGAATAAAGTGATGAAAATGCAATAAATACTTGTGTAAGTCTACAGTGAACCACAGAAATGAACTCACAGTTTTATTTTTAGTATCTAAGTATTTGACTATTTAGAGCTTAAATTTAAAAATATTTGGAAATATTAAAAAGATCATTAATCTTATATAAAAAGTTGTAAAAAAAGTTTAAAAAAACTGTTTATATAAAATGGAATCTGAAGAATTAATTAAATTAAAAAACTAACTAATTGTATGCCTAAAATTTAGGAAAACAATATTAAAATTGGTACAAAATAGCATAGCATAAGTAAACAATCTTAGCAAGTATTTACAAAATGTAAAACAAATCACATGAAAATGAAAATTATTCAAGTTCGAGGCCATACTCTATATTTCTTTATTAGGATATTGTCCTAACAAATAAACTATAGAGTTGTTGTTTTCAAATTTATTAATTATTTTTGATCAATGGTGATAATCTTTAACTTTGAGCTCATGTATTAGTTCTCATTTAGTGAGAAACCTAGTTTATATGAATGTTTGATGTTTTGCATGGAATTGTCACTTCTTTCAAAACGTGTTCTGATAATGGGAACCTGGAAAATACCCGAAATAGATCTATCAACACATTCCTAGAAGTGGTCAATTAATAAATTTGAAAACAAAATCTCTATAGATTATTTGTTATGACAATTTCCTAATAAAGAAATATAGAGTATGTCCTCGAAATTGAATAATTTTCATTTTCATTAAACTTATTAATATTTATGGATTAGTTTTTGAAATTCGCTCTAAAAATTGTTTGGCCCATATCGCCTAAAGTAGGCAATGAAAAATAATTTGGTAGAACAACATATTGTTTATTTTTCGTACCAAAATCGTACTATAAATAACATTGCAACATTGGGCCGGTTTAAGGGTTAAGAAGTATTATTTTACTTCCTTTGAGGATTCATTCTATAGAGTGGTTCGAGATATAACTTTCTGTGCAGAATATATGACAATTTACTAACTAAGAAATAATAAGAAATATAGAGTATGAATAATTTTCATTTTCGTTGTGAAAGGCGTGGTAGAGAAGAATGAATGCATTTTCTAAAAATCATAACTACATTGCAAATTTTCAATTTTTTCTGAATCAGACTGCACACTTTCTGGTATTGAACCTTCGTCAGTGACCCTGTTTTTTGAATTTTTGAATAATGTAATATTTGTTGTTTTTTATTTGTTCGATTGCGTCTATATGAAATTTTCTGTGCAATCACTGACCGTGGTATAGATAAACTGATTTCTAATGCCACATGCACTCGCACTACACTTTAGACAGAGCGCTTTAGCGCTCTGAGCTATCGTCAGGTCGAGTTTTGTTGTGATTAAAACTAGTTTTATTCAATACACGGTGTATTTTGTTCTTGCATACATAATCTCAGAAGTACAACTTCAACAACACGACAGTTCTATTTTTGGAAACTTACCTCACTCTAATGTCCACTGTTTTCCCATATGTTGTAAGTGATGCCATATCTATGATATATTCTTTGTATATTCGTTAGATAGATATTCATTGCACAATTAAAGGTCTAAAAAACATAATTTTTATTTTTAATAAAAATTATGTCAAACTTGTACAAAACATTTAATTTATAGCGTTTTCTTTTCTGACAAAAATGTCACATTTTTTTGCACTTTGCCTTAAATTTCCTTATTCGTGTTCTTTTCTAAAATGAGGTGAACACTCTAAGAGGGTACCGTGTTTGTTTCTAAAAGTGTTGCCTTATAAAAGGCAAAAAATGTAACATTTTCTGCCCTCAAAAAATTTACAGGGTTGGATGTTGCCTTATTTTTTGGCTTATCAATCTCATGTGTATATATTGCAAAGTTTTTGGCGAGAAAACTCTCACCTTGGTAGCAGAGTGGTAGTGTGCTGGCTTTTGATACAGAAGATCCCGAGTTCGAACCCATATTGGTATCACATTTTTTTTATATTTTTTCTTTTTTTTTGTTAAATTTAATTTACGATTTTTTTTAATTTGTTTTTGCTATTTTTTTAATTTTTTCTTTTTGTAAGTATTTAATAATTTTTTTTATCTGAAATTCGCTTACAAACAAAATTATAAAAAAAAAAATTAATTGAAAAAAATGTATGGAGCTAAATCCAAATTTTTTAAATAATTAAAAAAACAAAAATTAATTATTAAAAAAAACATTAAATTTTTTTTAAAGTTTGCTGAGATTCGAACCCGAACTTTAACAACACTAAAAAACAGATTTGTTTAAATAAATGTAATATGTGATGAAATTGTGTTCTATTCTGATTGTAAAAATGCTTCATTTTAATGGGGCGAGGGCAAAATTTTAAAAACGTTGCACATTAAGAAGGCAACACTTTTTTCCAGAAAAGAAAACACCATTAAATTAAAACTCATTATCAACTTTGTAACAGTTTTCAAAAGAAAATTTCTAGATAATGAACTCGATTCGGAAAATTTTCATGTTCGTAAATCTAGAAAAAAATACATTTTTAAATTTTTTTTGTAACGATTTTTTTGGATGATTTTTTTTAAATTTTGAATTTACAATCTTACTATTTTAATGCAAATTAAGAATTTGAAAATATTTACTATAACAAAAAAATCGTTATAAATATAACATAAAAATAATCTCGATGTATATAAAAACGAAAAACTAATGAAACTGTAAAAAATATTTCTGGAGCCAGAATAAAAGCTAAAAATTTGTTATATAAAAAAAAAAAAACATTTTGGTCTTCAAAGTTTAGTAACGTCATGATGCTTGTTAGGAAAAGACCCTAGCCACGTGCTTGAGCAAAATTGATGATTACTAGTGTTTTTGTTAAAATTCAGCCTATTCTGAAGGCTCTAGCTTTTCTAAAACTTCGGGTTCTGATGTGATCTTTAGCCAGATCGAAATATTAGTATCAACCTAGCTAATATGTTCGATTTGCTTTATTTTTGTAAATATACGGAGGTTGGAAGCTCGTTATAAATTAAAAATAGAAAAGTATTATGTTTTTTATTAATAAGTTTTGAAGTGTAACTTTTTTTGGATAAAATTTTAAATATTACAAAAATTTGATAAAAATATAAAAAACCGACTTTCATATTTTTATATAATACAAACAAAGGTTAAGTACTGATTTTTTACTAGAAATTTTTAAATAGTTTTTTCGGAAAGCACTTTTTTAATGTCTCATTTTTGTAATTTTAAATTTGTTGATAACAAGTTATGTTTTTTAATAAAATTGTATAACTTTAGAAAAACTTTAAAATTTTTATAACCCAATAAATAAGGATATATGACATCTATACAAGTCCTTGCTGAGATCAAAACATAAATTGACACAAATAATACATATTTTAATCCTAGAACAATCACCAATTTTTACGACATATCAATGAGAATTGGAACTTTTATTAAAAATTCATAATTCAGGATGTATGGGAGGTGTACATATCCTTGCGCCGATTTTCTCGAAAATTGTGTGTTTCTCTAATTTTGACAAAAGAAACCAGCATGTAAATAAGACAACTCCTTCTATTTTTGTCCATTCCTTATATGGGGACAATTCACTAAAGATCTTATTCGCCTTAAAAAAATATTAAAATGCTATTTTCATATGAGTGCCCATTAGATTGTTCCGTTAAAAAATGTTGAGTAATATCACTCAAATGACTCATATTGAAGATATGAATACGCAATATATAACATATTTTTTTGGAGGGTACTTTCAGGTTCCGACACGCTATTTAAGATGTCAAAATGGTAAGTGTGGTCCAAAAAAAAGTGGTCTTACTTTTTATCATAATAGGGCTTAAAAGTTTCGTTATGTAGAGCTTATGAGAAAAATATTTATAAATTCTTTTGAATGTGTAATGAAGCTTCAAAGATGGTTCACCCTTTAAAAAGAAGCAGATGTCATACGGGCCTAACCTAAGTGATCTATATGAAAATATTCCAAATACATATGTATACATATATATATATATATATATATATACATACATATACGTTATTCAAAATACATATACGATAAATAATATTAGTCACTTTTCAAATATTGTGCAACGAAGAATATTCATTGTTTAAAAATTTATCTAAAATTTAAGTTTAAATTTAAACACACACAAAACATTATTTTGTGTATGTATGTGTGTCTACAATTTACTGTATAGGACATTGGGGATATTTTAATATTATACAATGATGATGGCAGTTCTTGTGATGCAATATTTTATGCACGCATATATTTTAGTGTAAATTTATTTTATATAATGTGGTCGGACAGACGGGACGGATGGACGGACGGACGGACGAGGCCCTCAAATGGCATGTTCGTATTGAGATTGCACATGTTAGTTTATATGTGTATTATATACACTACATATTAGGGTGTTTCAAAATCGTATGAAGAAACTAGATGTAGTTCAATTTGTGATGATCAAGGCTAGATCGTTGTGTACATATGTTCCAAATTTCAGAGATCTCGAAAAATGTTCTAAGGTCGCTAAAGATTTCAACTTTTTCGAATATTTTCAAAATTTAAATACAAATTAAAAACAAAAAAAGTTTATACTAAATTTGTAATGATTTATAATTACGTCGTTCAGGACTTCTCCATGAATTCTGAATTTAAATTTTGTTATCTTTAAGACTGTAGAACAAACCTTTAATTAATTTTTACCGGTTTTTAGGGTATTCATTCACGTTCTTTGTAATTTTTAAAAAACGAAAAATTTATAAAATTTTATTTTAAGATCCCGTGTGCACTAAGCAATGATATATTCAATATTTTAATTTTATCCTCTTCCTTAAAGCTTAAAATAAAAATTAGTAGCATACCGATTGTAGGCAGGATAACGTTATTATGTGGATTTTACATAAAATATTAGTTTTATTACCTTTTTGTGAACAACTGTTTAGATAATAGTCCAATTTTTTAATTTAAATGCGTTATCAAAAATAGACTTCGTATAGATAAAGTCTTTTGGCAGAGCTGAAAATTCTAAAGCTATGTACAGACGGTTGTCAGATCTTACAATATTGTCAGAAAAATGTTCAGAAAATGTCTAACAACAGTGTGAACTTACAACTTTTGTCTTGCAACATTGTCAGATAAAGCATTGTCTGTACATTGTAAGTCAATAATATTGTCAGACATCTGACATTCGTGTTAACACGATACGTTGTCATTGTTAGATAATTGCAAGACATTGTAAACAATGTTTTATTGGCAGATGTGTTTAAATTAATGCATCTGACAATGGCAGTATTGCCACAGAAATGTTTCTATTGGCGGCACTGTCCATAAATAATGAAAAAAAAAAAAACAAAAGTTCATATTAATAATCAAATTAAATAAAAAAATGGATGGCGACATTTCCATTAATGAAACCTGCGTCATAGATTGCAGCTAAGAGCCAACTGACTTGATGTTTCGTACCCAGTCGCCAAGAGGCTCCCAGTCGCCAACAGGCTCTAAAGCCGGGAAAAAACCAACACCCAAACAAAGATCCTACCGCCAAAAGGTGGAATCCGTGTGGTCACACGAAAGTATTATCAAACTTATCGAGGAAGTTGAGGTACGACGAAGTTTATGGGATGCTGGTTGCACTGAGTATAAACTTCCCAAAGATATTTTATGGCAAGAGGTCGCAGATGCCATCAAGATAAGTGTGAACGATTGCAAATTAAAATGGGCAAATCTCCGCACCTCTTTTAACTGCAATTTGCAAAAATATTTTGTCTTCATCCTCGCTACTTTCTAATACAATTTCTTTCTAATACAATTTCTAATGCAATTGCTTTTTTTGTTCCATGACAATTAATATTATTACTTTTTCAATTTAATTAAACACACAATTGACAATTAATAATTTGACAATTAATTGACAATTAATAATGCTTTCACAGTTCTGGCAATGTCTAACAACAGATCTGGCAATTTTTGCCATACAAGAATCTGACAACCGTTTGACCTGACAATTTTCGTTGGCAGATAAATTTATTGTTTGACAATTGTCTGACAATGAAATTGAAAGGTTTTCTTACAATCGTCTGAACTGACAATTTACCTTATGCTAAACATGTTTCATTGTCAGTACATTGCCAGCACATTGCCAGCTTTTACAATATGGTAAGATCTGACAACCGTCTGTACATAGCTTAAGGAGTTTTAATAGTCTGAACAACATTTTAAAAAATAAAAATTTATTTTAAAAATGTTAAGTTTTCTTTGATCTTCTTTTATTTATTTCTTCTTAGTTTAAACGAGCTTAAGATCATTTATTTATTAATTATTTATTTCCAATATTTCGTGTCCATATTGGGTGACTTCTTCAGGGAACAATTGTAATAATTGTTCCCCGAAGAAGTCACAAAATGTGGAGACGAAATATTGGAAATAAATAATTAATAAATAAATCATCTTAAGCTCGTTTAAACTAAGAAAAATTAAATAAAAATTTATTTTTGTTTTATTTATTTCTTACATAGGGTAATTTACCCAATAGTTAGCACTTAAACGTTTTCCTTTTTTTAACTGATGTCCTCATGTATATGAAGATGATATTGGGGTGAGAACTAGATATTCCACTTTAAAAAGGGTTATGTTTTGGATGAAATTAACTGTTTTTAAAAAAGTATTTATTAAATTTGCCTTATACATTTATTTTGAAAAAAGGATAATATTTTCCAGCATGACTGTTTTGTTAAAAAAAAAAATAAGTGCGCACGGAAACTAAATTTTTTTATTTATTTAGTTTAAAGTAGATTAAATCCTCACAAATTTAATATTTTTATATATGTAGAGGAGATCTTTAAAATTTAATTGAATTTTTAAGCGCATTGATGGCATAACATAAAAACTAATAAAAAAATCGTTAATTATATATAGAAGAGACTTACAAGAAACCTATCTTCATAGCGTACACTCAGATCTTAACTAAAATTTATTTAAGCTGATATAACTTAAATTTTGGAGTGAAAAAAGATAATACAAAAACGTGTAAAATTTCTTTGTTTTAAAAAACCAAAAACCGGGTTTTTAAATTCATTTTTGGACAGTCAAATCTAAACTTCTTTATAAATAAAAAAAAGTTTAACATTGATTATTAATAGGTTTTTTGTTAAAGTTCTGCCTATTATATAGGCTCTAGCTTTTCTAAAACTTCGGGTTCTGATGAGATCTTTAGCCAGATCGAAATACTAGTATCAACCTAGCTAATATGTTTGATTTGCTTTATTTTTGTAAATATACGGAGGTTGAAAGCTCGTTATAAATTGAAAATAACATAAAAATAATCTCGATGTATATAAAAACAAAAAACTAATATAACTGTAAAAAATATTACTTGAGCCAGAGTACACACTAAAAATTTTTTATATAAATAGAACATTTTTGGTCTTCAAAATTTAGTAACGTCATGATGCTTGTTAGGAAAAGACCTAACCACGTGGTTGATTACTAAGAAGACAAGAATGGAGCAACATTGATTATTAATAGGTTTTTTGTTAAAGTTCTGCCTATTATATAGGCTCTAGCTTTTCTAAAACTTCGGGTTCTGATGAGATCTTTAGCCAGATCGAAATACTAGTATCAACCTAGCTAATATGTTTGATTTGCTTTATTTTTGTAAATATACGGAGGTTGAAAGCTCGTTATAAATTGAAAATAACATAAAAATAATCTCGATGTATATAAAAACAAAAAACTAATATAACTGTAAAAAATATTACTTGAGCCAGAGTACACACTAAAAATTTTTTATATAAATAGAACATTTTTGGTCTTCAAAATTTAGTAACGTCATGATGCTTGTTAGGAAAAGACCTAACCACGTGGTTGATTACTAAGAAGACAAGAATGGAGCAACATTGATTATTAATAGGTTTTTTGTTAAAGTTCTGCCTATTATATAGGCTCTAGCTTTTCTAAAACTTCGGGTTCTGATGAGATCTTTAGCCAGATCGAAATACTAGTATCAACCTAGCTAATATGTTTGATTTGCTTTATTTTTGTAAATATACGGAGGTTGAAAGCTCGTTATAAATTGAAAATAACATAAAAATAATCTCGATGTATATAAAAACAAAAAACTAATATAACTGTAAAAAAACAAATGATTTTGAACTTGAATAATCTTGCTCACATATTAATTTATGATAAAAGATCGAAAAATAAACTTTTGGTTTTAATTTTTTTTTTTTAATTTAAAAGTAAAACATTTAAAAAAATGTAATTTTATTTTTTTTAAGAAATTTCAGATTAATAGAGTTTTCTATTTCAATAAAAATAGAGAATTAGTTCTAAATTGAAAAAAAAAAAATATTTCATTAAAATTTTTCATAAAAATATCTATTGATATTGTCAAATATTTAGCTAAATTTTACAAAATCTTAACTTTTAAAAATTAATAAGGGAATGACCACCAATTCTATATATTTGAGGTACGCTGATTTCGACGACGTAAATTATTTTTCGATGTATTCTACATTTTTTCCACAAAATGAATTTAAAGTTTTTAAAATATAATAAATCGGACCTGAAGAAAACATTAGTTTAGTGACCAAATTTCATTAAAACTCGTCGAAGAAATTCTCTCTGTGTATGTATTATAAATATTGCTAGCGGTAAATATTGTCTTCAGATTTAAACAGAAAAAACTCAATTTGATTGCATTTTAAAATAATTATATATAAAAAACTGCAGTAATGAATTTCTTCATAGTTTTAATGAAAGTTGTCACTGGAACTCGTCCATTGAAACTTTTCATAGAATCTATGAAACAGCTTTCATTAAAGTCAATTTTTATGAAATGTTTGTAGAATTAATGAAAATCTTCATAAAACTAATGAAGCATTCCGACAATGAAGCGTTTATAGAATTTATGAAACAGTTTCATAAACTTTTTAAATATTAAGAACTTTCCTTATATTAATAAAACTCTTTGTGAATGTTTTAAAAAATGTATTGGAACTAAGCCAAAGAACCGCTTCATATGGACTTTTAAACAATTTCATTGGAGTCCAAAATTAACCCTAGAAAGTTATTCTAGGTCTTTTAGACCTATATTTTTTAAATATTGTGTTTCTCTTATCTTTTGCTATAAACTTTAAGTTTTACCATTTTTAGAAGACAATTATGCAATTATTTTTTTTTTTGTTTATGTAGAGATTTTGTGTAATTTTTTAAGCTCAAAATATTTACCAAAAATAAGTTTAACTTTAAAGGGTTAATAAAAGGCTACATTGACGACATAATAACGCACTTCATAAAATATATTGAACATTTGCGAATTAAATATTAAAACTAAAATTTTAAATGTATAAAAATTAATGAAATTATGAAATTTTATGAAAAAATAAAAAAATAAGTCTTTGGAAGAATTTCATAGCTCCAAAAAAATTTTTCGTTAAATTTATGAAGAGATAATTTATGAAATCGAATGAATTTTTTTATGAAACTATGAAATTTAAAGAAAGAAAATTATGAAAAATTTCTTAGTATTAATAAAATTTCTTAGATATAATTTTCATTTAATCTTTATTTAATCTACAAAAAAAATTTTAAAATTGTTTCATTAATATCATGAAGGAGAAATCCTTCAGTGTAGTTTGAACTTTATCGCTATTTAGCGACCTTAAGATAAAAACTTTTGTTCAGCGTTTTTGAGTTATTTGCGCATTACTTGGGCCTAGAGCAGGTGGAAATTTCCGACGACTGGAATTTTGAAGCGCCCTACTACACAAATATATTATATATTGATAGTCATAAGTTGATCCTTTTAATATTAGATAAAGTTATATAGTTGTTGGGTTTTCCAAATTTGAATCTATCAAGTTAATTTGAATACTTGTTTGGTTCGTGATCTTTTATAACAAAAATTTCAAATTTTGAAATGACACACCAAAACCCCGGGACAAATAAAGTTGATTTTGGATCGTAGAATCCTGTTGTATACTCCGTTTTAATAGATTAGGTGAAAATAAAAAGAAACTTCAATTTAAAGTTTGCATTGACTCAAGCGATTTTTTGAGCGTATTTTAAGTAAAAGTCATCGAAATCTCTTTTGAAATTACTTTATTTATTCTTTATATGTCGAAACTCAAAGCTAAAAAAGATTAGATTGTTAGACTTAAGTTTACACAAATAAACAATAAATAAAGTAAGAGATTTCGATGTCATTTATTTAAAATCGCTTGGGTCAATGCAAACTTTAAATTGAAATATCTTTTTATTTTGACTTAACCTATTAAAACGAACACACAGAGAAGTAAAGTGCCAACCGAATTGAAAAGTGTATTTTAATGTTAACAACTTATTAATTCAGTTAGTACAACGATATTTACATTAGACTTCTAAATATTTTGGGTGTTGTAACTAAAATTCAGTTGAATTAACCGAGCTTTGTTGTGAAAACTAATGTTAAGTTGTACCAACCGACTGAATTTCGTAAAAACCGAATTTGAATTGGCAAATTGCTGAATTTTTCTCTGTGTGAAGGATTCTACGCCCTAAAATTAAGTTAACGTGTTCCGAGGTTTTTGTGTATTATTTTTCACCGACTTATTGTTTAATTAAGATAACTGATTGAAATTATAAGACAGGTTTTCAAAGGATTTTTATTTTATTAAAGAACAACATAATATTTTTAGTGTAACCCAGCCAAAGGTACTATTTTCGGTACAGAATATTTTTGACGTACCTTTTTGAAGTTAAATGAACTTTTATGAGCTACCAAAGTATGGCCATCCACATTTAAATGTGTAAGTATATGCATAGTAACTATTTGAATTTACATTAAAATTGTAAGTATGTATTGTTGAATACAAAACTCTCATGTATTCATAAGTATACACTGAAAGGAAACAAAAAAAAATTGGTCAATTTATTTTTATTGTCTGTACACATAAAACAAGTTACTTCCAAAGCCTGTTAACCGGGTTGCAATTCAGTTGAGCTCATTTTTTCCGTTGTTATCATTTAAAACAGTTATTTAGATAAAGTTATTAGCAGGGCCCGGAAGTTTATGAAAATGCATGTTTTTGCCCTTAAGTCTCAGATCTGTATAAAGAAAATATATTTTTTTATTTCAGATTATTGTTAGGGACAGACTTGGGCGACGTCAATTATATTTCGCAATCATTCACATGTGCAATTTTTCTATATCATTAATAATTTCAGACCTACGCTCACACTTCAAGGGCTTAAACGCTTCTTTGGAAAATTTGTAAAATTTTGAATACCAAACATGGGGATTAATAACAACATCTGAGTATTTAATTGTAATTCGACGTACAAAAGTAATTGGCCTGTAATTAAATACACAAATATTGTTATTATATCCCATGCCTGGTGTTGACAAGATTTAAAATTTAGCAAGGAAGCATTAAGTCCACAAGTGTGAACGTAGCAGTGAACAGATTAATGATATAAAAAAATTTACAAGTGAATAATTTTGAAATGTAATTGAGGTAGCCCAAGTCTGGTTAGGGATCCTACCAACCAAAAAGTGGGCACGAAAATGGAATTTTTGAAATTTCTCAGATCATTTTCACCGCTAAAACATTCGAAATGCTTGCTTCTTCTGGTCATTAGATGAAACTACATGTCAAATTTCGTGATTCTAACTTTCTTAGTTTACGTGATACACCAAACGCCCCTTTTTCGGATATAAAGTTTCATTACAAAAATCGCACTTTCTTAACATATCGCTCATTTACTGCAAGACTGGCATAACTCAAACAACATGATTTAGCAGAAAACGAGTTTAAAGTGTTCAATCCATATCTGCCACGCTCGACCCTTACTCTATTCATTTGGTCACTTTGTTTTAAAAATAGGAGGTTTTAATGTATTTTTTCTCTTAGTGAAAGTTGTGTGCGATTTCGCTTATTATCGAAATACCTGTGAGTAGCACAGTTTCTCCATGAAGTAAATACTCTTTGCACCCACTTTAAAGAAAAAATAAAATATATTATCCTCTATCTCGAAAAGTATATATGATATTGATATGAAATTTGTACACAATATACAGCATGATAAAACTAATAAATCTGCATCATTAACTCAAAAATCGACTTTTTTAACTTATGACAGTCTTGTAGTAAATGAGCGATATATCGCGACTATATTGCCCTGTTAAACAGTTTACCCATATATGACTAATATCCTAATAAACATACTTAAACAAAAATATAAAGTTTTATTGCGTTATCAAAATTTTTATTTTTTTACTTATTTAAAAAACATAGTTCAACAAAATCAGAAACATTTGATGCATTACGGCTGTGACCTATCATTTCTAAAAGACTTTTCGACCCAAATGACGAATATGAGCTTAGAGTTTTAAAATAATGTATGTTTTCTAATCAATACCAGTTAATTGAAGTATGTTTTTTTAAAAATAAAGATTTTAAATGATACATGTTCAAAAACCCATTTTTTTTGTTTTGCTCATAGTAAATACATACAAAATTAATTTAAAAAAAAATTTTTAATTTTGAACTTCAGATTGAATTTTTTAAAAATGTTGATAAGAAAGCGATGATTTTATCGCAGAAATTAATTAAGTGGAACATAAATTAACATCATATGCTAAAATTTTGGGAAATTCGATTAAGGGATTTTGTTATTATCATAAAAAAGAAAAATAAGTGAATTTTTCACTTTAATTGCAAGGATGTCATACTGCCTTCACCCAATCGCAATTAATTTATGTGGTTTTTAATGCTCGAAGTCCATACTTTAAAACCATATTAAAAGTTATTCGTAGTTTATTCAGGCATATAAATTAATAAAAAAAAAATTTAAAGAAAAAACTAGATTTTTGGTAAAAGTTAAATTCGCGAATATTTCAAGAAGTGCAGCTAATATTAAATTTTGGTGTTTACATTCGTGATCTACGTCCTAAAATCTTTCACAACTGATAAGTCGCATTTCTGATGCATTTTTAGTGTTTAACAGTGTAATTAATTCAAAGCGCCACTCTTTTTACGTTTTTTTGTTATTTATCTGTGAAAGTCTCGAAATCCCAGATCAGCTTTTTAGAAGATAGTGTTATAGAAACTCAGAAAAAGCAAGTCTTAAATGTATTCATTTGTTTTGCCAAAAGTGATTTTTTTTTTTTTGTATAATCAAATATACTTAAATTTTTGAAGTAATATTTGAGCGATTCAAAATAAAAAATGACGAATTTATTTAAATACGTATTTTAAGACACCAAAAATCCTGATTTTGGCCTGCCGAGTCCCGCTTTTGATCAAAAACAGTTGGTAGTACTTAACTCCGTCTCAGAAGCTTACTTTGTCTCTCCACCGACCATTACCATCGACCATGAATTGTCATCATCGGAATCAACAAGCTAATGTTTAGTTCCCAACTTTCAAATGTTTTTAGTGGTACCTTTGTAACTATCAAACAAGCATTTTAGTTAAGGTTTTTTTTCTATAAAATACATAAGAATTCTTACCAAAGGACTTCTTTTGTCGGTTGGCTTCATTATTATTGTTTATCGTCGTCATTATCATTTTCCTAATCACCTAATTTTATTTTTTTTTTTTTGGAACTAGTTGGTTTTCCATTATCCATACTGTTATTAATTTTCATTAATTCTTTCCCAAACTGTATTTTCTTAAAATATTTCGCTTTGAACTATTTATATTTATTAATGCATTTTGAATTAAAAATGTATGAAATTATCAGTAACATATTTTAGAAGTATAATAGAAACATTTTCTTTTAATAAAGACAATAAATTGTACAAGATGGGACGATCCTCTACGGATACGTGCAGGTTTTGTGAATTGGAACCCGAGACCTCAGAGCATGTTCTCTGCAAATGTCCGAGCCTCTCCGACAGGAGGGTGCGTTATTTTGGTGGTCGAATAGTGACGCCATCGGACGTTTGGAACTGTTTACCTTGTAGGATAGTTGACTTCGTAGGCAGCCTGAACCTATAGAGTGTATTCGCTGGCAGCACAAAATACCAACTTCTGGTCGCGGAGCATAGTGCCACTCTAGTCTAATCTACATTGGGGTAGTTTATTACCCCATCTCTACTTTGGAGTTGATTTTTTAATACAAGCGTTTATTACATGTTGTCAGTACAGATGTTGTTATGTTGTCAGTACTGATGTTGTTGAAGAATAACCAAAATATCAGAGTTGCCGAACTTTCCAAACAAAATTTTATAACAAAAACAAAGTTGCCTGGGATAGCAAACTACCCCATGGTAGCTTTAAGGTGTTAAACCACAACTTCTTTGAAATCATTATTTTTTTATGTCTCCGCTATCGGCATCACTTGTAGATGGCTTTATTTTCTCATATTTTTTATTTCGTAAATCGTTGACTATATCTCGGAAACCAAGCGAAATTGAGCAAAATGGATAAAAAATATTTACTCTGTATCTAAAATTTAGTAATTATTAACCACGTAAACACATAGTAACATATATTGTCGCTGTCGCTGGTCAGATCCGGAAAGACCTTTTCAGTAGAAAAATTCTGTGGATTTTGCTTAATTTTTGGTTAATTTAACTACAACTGTATACTCAAATTTAGTTCATCTAAAATTAAGGTCGCCTAAATTTATTAGCCTGTGATTCTCAACTTTATTGTAATATTTCATATTTTATAAAAAATTTCTTGTATGTAAGAACATGGTTTTTATATTATAAAAACATTTTTTTCTGAGTGTATACATACGCACTTTTAAACATCTAAGAGTGTAAACGATTACTCGATTCAATTAAATCGAATTAAACATTAACTTTATGGTGGAACTTTAATTAATTTTAAGAAATATTTACATATTGTGAATCCTCTAAACGGCAAGATTGCCTTTACACTGAGAGAATTCTCTGCATGATATTTATTTGCATACAAATAATGAATTTGCACTGGAACTCGTCCATTGTGAACTTTTCATTAAACTAATGTAAGTTTTCATAACATTTTATAAAAAATACCATTTTATTTACGTATTAAAAGTTTCATTAACACAATAAAGAAGTTTCATAAAAAGTATTAAATTTATTAGTTCACTTTATGCAGAAAAGTTTCATTATTTTTCATCAACATGTTTTACTATAGAGTCATTCCAAAAGGCCTATTGATGAAAATATGACTTTTCAACTTTACCTCTTCCGATTTTCATGAAACTTGGTATATGGGAAAATCTACGGAACCGATTCCATGTCACTCAGGATATAAACCATTTTAAGAAAAAATATATTATATTTTTGGTGGTATCAGTTTGAGGCAACGAATTTATCCAGCCGAACATACTAAATTTTAATATTTATACCGTTAATGTGCTCTACTCAATTAAAAACTACCCTAATTTACCGTAATTTTCATTGTAACTTTTAAAAGTTTTTCCACTCTTTTGGGTATAACTTTTTCAGCATAACAGGAAATCGCGTAAAGCCTTTGCTGGATGATAATCCTGATAATGCAAAATCTTATAAATGGTAGCTGTCCAAAATCTGTCACTCTACATTTTCTAAAAATATAAATTTTACAGATTTTTATTTTTTTAACTTTCAGCGTCAACGTAATAGCAAATTTTTTTATGTTGGCATATAAACGTAAAATAAACTAATGAAATGAGATCAAGTGGAATCAGAAATAATGAAAATATGACAATACATTTTTTGAAGGGCACATCCTCAGTATACGAAATAATTAGTTGCAGTCCTGCGTGATCGGTAAACATAAGTAATATTATGAAAATAAAAATTTTCAAGTTCGAGGCCATACTCTATATTTCTTTATTAGGATATTATCCTGTAGAGTTGTTGTTGTTGTTAGATCTATTTCGTGAATTTTCTAGGTTCTCATCATCAGAACACGTTCTGAAAGAAGTGACAATCCCATGCAAAACATCAAACATTCATATAAACTAGTTTTCTCACTAAATGAGAACTAATATATGAGCTCGAAGTTAAAGATTATCACCACTGATCAAAAAATAAATTGAAAACGTGTTTGTTGTGTGCAAGGCTACCTTTAGTAGATATTAAATACACGTTTTTTTGTTCCTTTTTATTTGTACGCTTAATTTGTTTAAAAACAAAATGTACAGGGGGAGTAGTAAACAAGACCGTACTTTGTCTTTTATACAAAAACTCTATAGATTATTTGTTAGGACAATATCCTAATAAAGAAATATAGAGTATGGCCTCGAACTTGAATAATTTTCATTTTCATTGCACAATTAAAGGTCGAAAAAAACAAAATTTTTATTTTTAATTAAAATTATATGAAACTTGTAATTAGTAATACTATTATTGTGGGTAAGTGCTAAATACATCGTATTATTATTTTGGTATCCAGAGCCATTTAAGTGTACATTTTTTAGCTTTTCATAGATTTTTGGAGCTAAAAAGTGATGTGGAAACAAAAGGGATGAACCAAGCCTTTTAGCACTTACAGAGAACAAAAGTAACGGTGATATCCATCATATAAGCCAGATTTCAACCTATAATTCTTTAAACTGCGCATGAGCCAATCAATTTAAAATTTGATTTTTAACGTACTGTGGAGCTAAAAGTGATGTAAAGCCAAAAAATAAAATCCTACACTCAGGGAACTTCTGCTTTAAAAATATGTAGTTGTTTGGGTTGTAATACAGTTTCATTATTTTTAATGTAAATGTAAGTCATTTGTAGAACAAATAAAATTTTTAACTAACCTTGCAGTTCATTTAAAAAAAAAAACTCACATCAAATGATTGTTTTATGATTTTACATTAATTTTTTACAGTTGTTTTTTGTTATTTAAAAAAATATAAATAAATAAATGTTTGTTTATTTGCTACTACCATGTGGTTCATTTTTACTACAATTGTTAGTCATTTTTTGGGCATTAAAAAACAAATGACAATGTTAGTTGAATTTAATGAAATGTAAGTCGTCCTTTTTTTAAATGAAATTTCATTTGTTTTTGAATACAATTGCTGTCGTCTTTACCAACATAATTTCCTAAGTGTATCTATTTAGCACTTTCACATAATGACTGCTATGATAATACTTACAATTCAATATATATTGGATCCCATGATTCTTGAAGCTGCTGGCGGGCCTTCAATTTGAAGTAAGTCTTTTAGCGATTTTTGGAGAAATAAATGTTGTACAAAGTATATCCGATCCATTATTCTTTAAACCGCGGATGTGCCAATCAATTTTGTGCTGCATTTTTATTTTTTTTTTTTAACTTTTTATCTATTTTGGAGAACAAATTGATATAGAGAGGAAACATATTATCCGATAGATTTAATATTTATCTATAATACCTACACTCAAAAAAATAAGTTAGTACAAAAGTTAGTAAAACGTCTTGTAAATCAGGTATACTATTTTTTAGCAAATTTTTTTTTGCTAAAATCGTGTTTTCAGCTAAAATTTTTGTTATACTTATTCAGCACTTAACTGTTTTATACTAATGATTTACTAATATACTAATGTTTTACTAATTAATTTTGCTAAAAAAAATTGTGCTGATAAGCACATTAATAGTGTTTACGACAACCAGATTGATGTCGCGGCATGTCAAGATGTAGTAGAGAAGAGGAAAATGATACTAAAAAGTACAACTCTAATAAGACATATAAAAAAATCAACCATGGAAGACTTTTGTATGTGTTTTTCATACATAAAACAAAATTGAGGATTGAAACAACTTAAATTTTGCGTTGTCACCGGCTTGTGAAAATAATTGTCTATTAATAAAATAAAAGACAAAAGGAAATATTTAAATTTAATATGTATTTCTATAATAAATGTTAATAGATTAATAATCTAGTGTGGTCAAATTGCAAACAAACATATACAGACATGTAGACAGAGTAAAGCGAAAGACAAAGACACACATCTTAGTATGGTTCCTTTTTCTTATTGCAAAAAAAAGGGTTGTTTTTTCGTTTCGTTTGTTTTTGTTTATTTTTTCGTTTCGTTTCTATAATTATCTTCGGCAGTTGCGTCCTTTAAAAGAAAGCATCATTTAGAATACTAGTTGAAAGAAAATTTTTGTTATGTTATATATATTTATTTCTATATATTTTCAGATATTAAATTAATTCATGTCGTCAATGTGGGAAAATGAAAATTTTTATATTTCGTAATTATTGTAAATTATTTTTAAAAGAATCACAAAAATATGTTTTATGATTTTCAGCAAATATATTAACTAAATTACAATTTTTTTACAATTTTTTTTCGTTTTTTTCAGTCTACTAAAATTCAGCAAAAAATTTATTAATTTTTACCAACGCTTTTTTATTTCTAATCTACTAAGTGTTAGCAAAACTTTTGCTGAATCTACTAATTTTGCTGACATTAGCAATTTTTTTGCTAGCACCCTCCTGACTAAAATTTTGCTGACTTTACAAACTTTTTTTTTTGAGTGTATTACGCTAATATCTATCATTAAAATAAGATTTGATCCCGTAATTCTGAAAACCGCGCATTTGTGATTCAATTTTAAGTTGAATATTTCTTAACTTAGACCTCAATTTACGCAAAATCCAGATATGTTGGAAACATTTGGAAGCCAAACTCGAACTTAGGACGAAAAGGTTACTCGAAAACGTGTGGTCGCATCACCGAATAAATCCAAACATTTTTGAAGTTTTTATAAACGAAAATTTTTTTTCAAAATCGTTGCAAGTTCGTATTTTTTTTCTAAATTTATTAAAATAAATACTGTTTAAATTATCGTAGTTATTGAACGAGTAGTTTGATTTTAAAAATTACTATCTTATTTCAAAGTTTATTTTGTTTTCTTTGAGATGGGTGAAGCTTTGATACACAAGCTTTTAAAATAGAATAAAAAACTTAAAAAGGTCCTTGATTTGCGAATATCCTAAAATGTACCTCTTTTTTTTCTTAAATTTTTGTTAACGAAAAACATTTTTTTTTATTCTTTTTTTAAATTTGTTGTCGTTTGCGTTTTATCGCTGCATAAAGTTTGTATTTTTTAATTTATTAAAATAAATACTTTCACATGGTCTTAATTAATGAAACTTCAAAATGTCCTTAATTTACGAATATCGTAAAATGTACCTCTTTTTTCGTAAATTTTTGTTTGCAGATTGATCAATATGTTAATAAAATTTCAGATTGGAGTCACAATATGTTTTCAAGGAAGCGATTTTTTTCAATTTTAAAATAAAAACAACAATACGTATCTCTTTTTTGTGTCCTCTACATTAAAACCGTGAGTTCAGGTGGGGATACCTTCCTTGTAAGCGTATGAGTACTACGTGTTTAGTGTTAATTTAATACCCATACACTTTGTATAACATATTTTGGTCGTAATTTAGTGGAAAAATTCAAACATATTTGTTAACAAATTATTTAAATTTAGTAAGATTTATTTTTTCATTGATAGTTTTGCCTCTAAGGCTTAAACTACTGAACCGATTTTAAAAACAAAGTTGGTTTCACATGGTTTCTCAAAGTTGGTTTCATATTTGAATTTATTTATAATGATACCATCTGAAAACAGATTGGTTACTTTTGAACCGAGATATAGTCAAAATAGTTAAACAGCCTTATGTAAAAATCTTAAAAATTTAATCGCACTTTTTTGTGATTTCAGTTTATTATGAAAATTTCCCAATTTAATTATGGAGTTTAGCCCTTAAATAGTTAGCGATTCTCACAACAAAATTTATAAAAAAAAAACTACACAGAAAAAATAATTTATTGAATCAATTAATATTTTGAATGATTTTTTATTGAAAATTAAAAAGGAAAACAAGTTAAAAAAAACTTCTACAAAAAAAAATTATACTCTCAAAAAAAGTGTGTGAACGATACTTTTGTATGTGTGTTTTTGTTAATGCAGCGTCTGTTTGTATATTTGCGTGTGTGCTAGTTTTGTTCGTAAACTTCATTTGGTATTTGATACTCGAAATTTTCCATTTAAACATACAGTGTAGGAAAAACTAATAGGATAATAACGTCTAAAATAAAATATGTATTTAAATATTAAAAAGTCAATTAAAATATTAATTGATTCAATTAAATATTTGTTTAGAAACAAATTTAATTAAAATCAAATCTTTAATTAGATATTTTAGGTTGATCATTTTTTCTGTGCATCATTCAGTGAGACAAAATTTCTATTATTTATCTTAATTTTATAACCGCATACAAAAGGAATTGTCTTGCAAGATCTTCCTCGTAATAATTCGGATGTAAATGTTTTATCTAGCCATTCACAAACTATCTGATCGAGTCCTGTATGTATCAACACAGAAACAATTTAACCAACACTAATGTCTATGTAGGACTTAATTTTATTTATCATTATATACATATAATAATATACAAATGTAAGTATGTATACTGGCTGACATAGGTACAGTGGAAGCATTTGTTAATGTCTGAAAATTGTTACACTAATAGAAAAAAGTTAATTACACTTTTTTCTTAGAATACAAATATTACAGTCCAACAAAATCAGACAAAGTTGATGCATCGGTGTTGCGACCTATCATTTCCAAAAGACTTTGGGACTTTGATCATTATGGCCGTAGAATTTTAAAATTAGCTATAATTAAAGAGATATTTGAAATATTAAAGAAAACTATTTGTAGGAAATGTTGCAAAACAATTTAGCAAATTCAGCAAAAATTTATCTGAATTTCACAAAATTTTTACAGATACACTGCGTTGCAAAACTATAATTACACATTAATTTCACTAAATTTCGTAAGTTAAAAAAAAGTAGAAGGGTAACAGTAAAACCAAAGGAAAATTAATAATATTTAACAAACAAACAATTAATTTATTTTTTATTTTACTATTTAAAAAAGAATAACAAAATCAACTAGGGTTCTATAACTAAAAATTCATTTAACTTAATATATCAAAATTTACAAAAATTTAAGAAAAATATTTTAAGGCAGCAGTTTTAATAATGCGTGAGGCCTTCTGTTTTCTGAATCAACTCGAAAATTCGATCAGACTTACTGTCTATTTCTTCGAAGTTCTTCCCACGCATCAATAACTGCTTCTTTTAGATGAAAAACGCTTTCACCTCGACGGTTTTCGGCGTAAACTCGACGGATTAATACTCCCCAAATATTCGCAATGGGGTTTTGATCCGTATAACATGCGGGCCATTCCAATACTCTTCTATATTTTGATGATAGCCATTCAATCGTCTGGCGACTTACATATACTGAGGCATTGTCTTGTTGGAATATGAATTCTTCTTCGTTGATATTTTCAATAAATGGCACCAATTTCTCTTTTAATACTGTACTCTGAAGAATCAATTCTAATGCTTTGAAATGCCAAATCAACCATACCGTCGAAGCAAAAAGCGTCTCAAACCATTAACGATCCGCTTCCGAAATTTGTTTTCGAGATATATCGTTGTTCCTCTGCTAAAATCATCTGGACCATCAAGATTAAACTCTTTCTTACCTTTAAAAGAAATTTATGTTTAATCAGTCCTACCAACAACAGCGATTATTGACTTTTTATTACTGATAGATTCTGTCTGATTAAATTTTCAAGTTGATTCAAAAAACAGGAGGCCTCACGCATTACTAAAACTGCTGCCTTAAAATATTTTTCTTAAATTTTGATGTATTAAGTTAAATGTATTTATAGTTATAAAACACTAATTGATTTTTTTTTTTTTTTTAAAGAGAAGCAACACTCAGGAAATACTTCCTATTAATTAATGTGTTGCTTTCTTTGGAAAGGGGATAGTTTAGAGATGAAAAAGGTGATGAAAGATGATTTTGTGATTCCTTTTTAAACAGTTGGGGCGTTGTGGTGTAATTGTTAGCGCGTTGGACTGTTACACAGATGGTCCCGGGTTCGATTTCCGGTGACGACAACATCAATTTAGAAAAATAATATGTATGAGTTTTCTATCACTTATATATATCGCTGCGCCCACCTTCGGTGTTCCCATAGCACTTAACCCCACCGAAGTAAAATAATGAATCAGGGCTATGAAACAAAAAGCTTCAATAAATTTGACAACTCCACATCAGGTGGCGAGCAACAATTTTTCTAAGATTTATCATCATGACATGTTTGAAGCCCTTCATCTTTCACCAAATTTCATCCCTCCACTATGCCTTTCCAAAGAAAGCAACACATTAATTAATAAGACAAATTTCCGGAGTGTTAGTTCTCTTTAAAAAAAAATATAAAATAAATGAATTGCTTTTTTGTTAAGTATTATTAATTTTCCATTAGTTTTACGTTTTTTCCGGATAAACTCGTCTACTTTTTATTTAACTTACGAAATTTAGTGTTGCAACGCATTGTACAGGTGTCCGCATGTGGTGTCAGTGTTCGTTAATGGGTTAATTTTAAGAAAATATAAGTAGTTAATAAAGAGTACTCAGGAGATACGGAGTAATGATTTGTGGTCCATTTTGCTTTATTTCGCTTAGTATCCGAGATATAGCCTACTTTATGATTATAAAATAGAATAATATGAGAAATTAACGCTATCTACAAGTGAGATGGATTGCAGAGACTCAATATAATATTGGTTTGAAAACAGTTATGATTTAAATAAACTGGCAAAATTTGTAAATTTAAAAATCACGAATTATTAAATTTTAGGTCGAAAAATTAGTTCAAATACGAATGAAATTTGTTCTTGAGGTTAAATGAGATAACTAATAACTTAAGCTAAATAACGGATTTAAACAATAACAACAGAAAAAATTAGGTTAACTGAATGAGAAGCAGTTTAACAGACTTTTGAACTAACTTTTTTTATGAGTGTAATATAAAAATTTTGTATTCACACGTAATCTATGACCTTAAATCTAACAAAATTGATAAGTCGCATCTCAGATGCATTTTTAGTGTTTAACTGTGTATTTAGTAAAAGTTTCAGAAGATTAAATAAACAGTTAACAGATTTTTTTTGCTGTTCTTATTTTTTAATGTGTAGCACAAAAACGTCATTTTTAACAAATTTTTAGTAGCTTTCACGTATTTTTTTACAGGTTTATTTCTGCGAGTGTATTATATAAACTCCTTGATTTTACAATCATCCATTCGTAAGGGATTTTACAGTACATCCTTTTATATATGTACATATGTATATATAAAATATACATGTATTCAATACTTTATAGTATGTACGTTAAAGTGTATATATATATATATTTCTGTTGGACTGCATATCAATTGTGTTCACTAGTGTTACACTTCCGTACGCATATATTTCATGCATGTATGTTTGTCTGTAAATATTCCAATACATACAAGTAAGAATGTATATGAAGCATTTCAAAAATTGTTGACACTTTGAGGCAAAATATTTACAAAAATTTTGTTTGTATGACATGAATAAACTTTTGTGCATGTATTGGCCGATGTTTAAGCAAGCTAAATCAATCCGCTTTAATTATTTCCACTTATAAGATATAAGCATGCAATCAAATTAATTTTTGTTTAAAATTACATAACTTATAGTAGGAAACTGTACTCCTACTATAAATTGGGTAAATTTACTCTGTGTGTGTAAATGAAAAATATTACACGCATAACGTGTAAGCCGGTGAGCACAAAATGCGTAAATTTGCATTGCATGTGATTACACCATTTTCCATATAATTGCATAAAAAGAATTTATTTAGTGTGTTTTTTTAATATTAAAAAGCCATATAATTTGTTTTTTGTATTTATTGTCTTTTATTACAATTAGATATTTTAATGAAACATAAAAAATACTTTTACCAATTTAAATCATTCACTACCGACTTTTGGTTTGTGGATATATTTCTATTTGAAGTTCAGATTCTTGCTAGGGGTCCTTAAATTAGAAAGAAAATAGTTTACATGTATGCCCCCTCCCCCTCCTACCAACCAAAAAATAGTGCCGAAAATCTAAATTATGAAATTTCTCAGACCATTTTTAGCATTTTTACACATTCGAATATCCAAAAATGATTTACTTAGTTTTTTTTTCCTGTCATGCGAAATTTCGAGGAAATAACAATTCATAAAACAAAAATCGGACTTTCTTAACAAATATCGCGACTATATTGCCCTGATGAACAGTTTATCCATATAATGATTTTTTTCAATGACCAATATCCTAACGAGCATAGTTAAACAAAAATTTAAACATTTATGGCATTATTTGAATTCCTGAACCAATTGGACTTTGTATGGCGTCATACCAAGGTCTTTATGCAAAATTCGTCTCAATGATGTCTCCGAAATGTTCAATTGTTGAGAACGACGGTGAATTGATGTTGACGGCGCTTTGGTTTATCGATGAGGATGCCAGTTTCTTTCACTTTTTTCACAAGATAACGAACATACGGACCACATCCGTTCAGCGGAAGGATAAAACTAATTATCTGTCAAATCAGACATGAGCTAAGTGTTACCATTCACGAAATAAGTACTACTTGAAAAAAAAAACTTTGGTTGGCGGACCCTTTATTTATTTAAAAATGTGTACACTGTAGAGTGCAATAGTAGTGAAAGGGAGTAAAATCACTGGTACAGGATGTTCCTCCAATTGCTGCTTTAGCATTTTCTTGATTGATTTTCATTTCCATATATTTGTTACGGTGTTCCTCCATAATAATAGAATATTGTGACCTGAGACTTCATTCATATCGTAAACTTGAGTATTTTCTTGTTTATTGGATACAACAATAATATAGGTACGAAAACGAGTTTCAATTTGTTATAATTTTTTTTTTGAATATTTTTTGTATTTCCTTAAGTTCTTAAAATTTCTAAATGTCAATATTTTCATTACTACTATAACAGTGTAAATATACAGCCTTTGTGCTTTAAATTTGAATTTACCATACAAAATTATAATTTTAGGCACAAAATGTTTAATTATAAGCACATAATGCATATTTTTATGTTGTATGCATATTATTGTGTATAAAAGTGTGTACAAAATAATTCTACGCATTTTGTGTTTATATTTGCTAATTTTACACAAAAATTTACCCACCTTATAGCAGTAAATTTACCAAACATATTTTAGAGTGTGTGTATAGGTATCAATTGTACAAGATGGGACGATCCTCTACGGATACGTGCAGGTTTTGTGAATTAGAACCCGAGACCTCAGAGCATGTTCTCTGCAAATGTCCGAGGCTCTCCGACAGGAGGGTGCGTTATTTTGGTGGTCGAATAGTGACACCATCGGACGTTTGGAATTGTTTACCTGGTAGGATAGTTGGCTTCGTAGGGAACCTGAACCTATAGGGTGTATTCGTTGGCAGCACAAAATACCAACTTCTGGTCGCTGTGCATAGTGCCACTCTAGTCTAATCTAAATAGCAGAAAAAGTTGCTAAAAATTAGTTAAAAATTATGTGGCAGAAAAATGTAGTAAAATCAGCAGAACCTTTTTGCTAAACATTAGTAAAATAAAAACAGCAAAAAAATAACTGTATATCCAACTTAATTTTAGTTAAATATTTAGGTGATTGCAGATAACGCGCCATCTGTTCGTGAATAAATTGTAATATTATTGAAGGGCTTATTGTAAAAACCTTGATAAGACGCATTTATAGTTTTATGGATTTTTTCTATGTTCTAGGGATCCATTGGTTTAATACTTACTTAAATACTTAATACAAGCACCTAGAGTATAAACGTCCTTCAAAAGTCATATTTTGTGCATTTTTTCAACCTTTAAAGGTAAAAACAAACCAAAAATCAAATCTGGCTTATCAAGTTTTTACAATAAGCTCGTCAATAAGACAAATAAAATACAGAGTTGTATCTGTCTTTATTAGTACACTCAAAAAAATAAGTTAGTACAAAAGTTAGTAAAACGTCTTGTAAATCAGGTATACTATTTTTTAGTAAATATATTTGCTAAAATCGTGTTTTCAGCTAAAATTTTTGTTATACTTATTCAGCACTTAACTGTTTTATACTAATGCTTTACTAATATACTAATGTTTTACTAATTAATTTTGCTAAAAAAAATTGTGCTGATAAGCACATTAATAGTGTGGACGACAACCAGATTGAAAGATATACGCAGAATGAAGCAGATGTCGCGGCATGTCAAGATGTAGTAGAGAAGAGGAAAATGATACTAAAAAGTACAACTCTAATAAGACATAAAAAAAAATCAACCATGGAAGTTTTTGTATCTCTTTTTCATACATAAAACAAAATTGAGGATTAAAATAACTTAAATTTTGCGTTGTCACCGGCTTGTCAAAATAATTGTCTATTAATTAAATAAAAGACAAAAGAAAATATTTATTTATTTAAACTTTTATATTATCTATAACTTATAGATTAATAATAGTGTGGTCAAATTGCAAACAACCATATACAGAAATGTAGACAGAGTAAAGCGAAAGACAAAGACACACATCTTAGGTAGATTTTTATGGTTCCTTTTTCTTATTGCAAAAAAGGGTTGTTTTTTTCGTTTGGTTTGTTTTTGTTTATTTTTTTCGTTTCTATAATTATCTTCGGCAGAAGCGTCATTTAAACGATAGCATCATTTAGACAACCGTTGATGTAAGTAATTGAAAGAAAATTTTTGTTATGTTATATATACACATTTATTTCTATATATTTTCAGATATTAAATTAATTCATGTCGTCAATGTGGGAAAATGAAAATTGTTATATTTCGTTATTATAGTAAATTATTTTTAAAAGAATCACAAAAATATATTTTATGATTTTCAGCAAATAAATTAACTAAATTACAATTTTTCTACAAATTTTTTGCGTTTTTTTCAGTCTACTAAAATTCAGCAAAAAATTTATTAATTTTTACCAACGCTTTTTTATTTCTAATCTACTAAGTGTTAGCAAAACTTTTGCTGAATCTACAAATTTTGTTTTGCTGACATTAGCAACTTTTTTGCAAGCATCCTCCTGACTAAAATTTTGCTGACTCAGCAAAATTTTTTGCTGACTTTACAAACTTTTTTTTAGTGTACAAGATAACAATATGAAGTCATTAAATGGATAAAAAAATCCACTTGATAAAGATTATTATTTTGTGTAACTCGAACCACATAGGGCTAATGTTTTCATTTTTCATTATAAAATAGCCACCAGGAAATTTACAGAAAAACACTTTTATAAGGGTTAAAAACCTGGGGTTAAATATGACCTTAAAAATAAGATTGGGACTATGAATATTTGCACTGGTTCATTAGTCATGTACCATCTATCGCATATCCGAATTAAATAAAACTCTGAATGATATAATTCTGCAAATTTCCTAGTGGGTCTTTTTCGGTCAAAGTGAAAACACTAACCCTATATGGATCAAGTTACACAAGATAATAATTTTTATCAAAGTGGAATTATGCAACATTAACACTTAATAATAATTATGCAACTTTAACAGGTAATTCAGCGGATTTTCTCAGATTTTACTATAATTAGCTATTTTAGAAAAATTCCTCATCACATTTTGCAATGGATCAAAGCATTTTTGTTCTTAAGCATAAAGTCAAATCTGAACAATTATTTCGTGGAAAAAAAAGAGAAAGTGCGGATCATTGAAAAAACGCCTAATGTGACTTAAATTTTTTTGACAACATAGCGAAAAAAAAAATGACCTATGAGTTTATTTTTTAGTTCAAATGGACATGTCCCGCAACACACGCAGGACATGTCCCAATGTGGCGGTGACACGTCCGGAATCGGAATTTCTATATGAAAGGGACATATCACTTTAACATGGCGTTGTCATTGAAGGTGACTTATTTGCTCATGATACGCCACTAAAATCAGTGTGGCCGAAATATTTCGATTCGCGCTGTATAATCATAAAATGTTAAAATGAAGAAAACGTACATTTTCAAAAAATTTACGCCAATTCCTTATAAGTTTGTCATGTTCGTATTCCGTAGTGGGTGTGAGGTGCACCTCAAACTGTATAAACGGCAAAAAACGTATATGAAAGGAAACTGCAAAAGTTTTAAATTCCATAAATTTTGGTTTCACTTTTAAACTATACAACTTGTCATCAAGTAGCGACATGAAAATTAATATTTTAGTGAATGTATCTCCCAAGTCTAGTGACTCCATTGTGTTTGGATCTGAAAGTTAAAAACGAGCAAAAAATAAAATTAACGAAAAACTCTTCTGAGTATCAAGTAATTTATTTCATTTTTCGACATTTAAATGGTCATCATTCTTTGGGTATAGACTTTTCAACGTAAAATCTTGCATGTCGTAGTGATAATGTCCATCGTTTCTCTCAATTCAAAAAAAAACCTTGAGAAATATAAGGCATCAAAATTCAGTTTCAACAGGTGTTGAAAATTTTTGAAATAGCTCATATATGCTTGTATGTTTGTATCATAAAACATTAAACTTAAACATATAGATATATTTTATAATATAAATCTGATATCAAGCAGGATGTTCAGAGGTCCTGCATCATCATCATCATCATCACCAGCAGCAGTATCAACAACAGCAGCAACAATGACAAAATCAGCATCAACATTGTGCGTGCGATAATGCAACTCATTTTTCAAAAGTTTAATGTGCGTAGGCGTTTTTTTTTTTGTTTTTGTATAAAAAAATAAAGTGTTGTGTGTGTGTGTATGCATATGTTAAATACTATGTGTATTTGTATGTCTATGTATTTATGATAAAAAATTAAATTAAAATTTAAAATTTATTTGAAAAAGTTTTTCACATAAAATATGCATAATAACAGTCAGCTCCATTGTTTATAGTACTTTGAATATCTGCAGATGTATTTGTACATAAATATAAAATATATTTGATTATACATATTCATATAAAAAAAAACACTATTGCATACATAAAAAGATTTTTTTTTTATAAATTTAAATTTAAGAATTTTGTAAAATTAGTTTAACAAGAAATTTAATATTAACAAAAATTAAACAAATATAAGTTGTATTTATACCAGAAACAATTGTAAATATTATTTTGTATATTTTTTTGTTCTTTATTTTGTTCTTTGTTGTTCTTGTTCTTATTTGTTCTTATTTTAAAATATCTTAAGACCCTTTATTTATATAATTCCAATATTTCGTTTCCACATTGGGTGACTTCTTCAGGGAAAAGTGTGGAGACGAAATATAGGATATAAATAATTATAATTTATAAATAAAGGATCGTAAGCTCGTTTATAATTAAATAAAAGAAGAAAAATACAACAAAAATATTACCACGTAAATTTCAAGAGGATGTCTTAAATATTTGGTGGTCGATTTTGATAATACATGCAAACAGAAAAATTCCAGGGACCGTAAATAATGATTATTGTTCGTTTTTTTAAATCAAAAAATTTATTGCACCATTATTATTATTTTTTGACAATCCTTGCATATATCCGTCATGATTTTTAATTTTTTTATTTTTAAAGTTTTCTTCAATGGTAATGATTATTTTTGAGTAATAATAAAAAAATCAGCCATAATCATTATTTTTGAGCAAAAAAAATAAAACTCAAAAATAATCATTATGTATGATTTTTATTTTTTCGCTCAAAATAAAACTCACTTGCATTGCCCAACTCGTGGTACTATGCCAAAAATTTGGTTATAGCCCTAATATGGATGTATACTGATCATGAAGAATAGTAAAGCTGCCCTGCAGTCAGATTGGGACCAAATGTCTCCTTGTCTACACTCATTTTACTAGTGACAGCAGTAGTAGTTAAAATGTTTCCAATTTTTCTTATAAGCGTCAATATAAAAAATACAGAGACAATAGATGTGGTATATATCTAGTGTACGCGTCAATATACAAAAGATATAGACAATAGATGTAGTATATATCTAGTGACATTGTCAACAAACGCGTCAATATTCTGAAAGAAATGTCTATAGTAACATTGCATTGACTCGCTTTAGACACCAGTACTATTGACTAATTGTACACCTTATAATGTTCTCTCCTGTTGACATTTTGCATATGTTTGTTCCTGTTTTTTATTCTACTGCGCAATAGCTTTTCGTTATTTCATCAGTGTTATTAAGCCGGTTTGCTGAAAAACAACGTGCTCGTGATCATTAAAAAATTTTTAGTAAGAATTAAAAATAAAATTATTTTGTTTAAAAATATAAAAAATATCGACGGAGTTTTCGGTAACAAACGACTACGAGATTACTGCAATGTGTTCACGCATTAATAGGTAAAATATTTTACATAATTTCTCAAATATTTTTAATAAAACAAACCTTATCCAATAATTAGATATAATATCAACAATCAACGATTTGCCAGACAAGACTTTGAGAACAGCTGTTCAAAGGCAATAGAAAAAGTTTTTTAAGCAAAGCAGCCGCGAAAAAGAAAATGAAGACACAACCTTGGCTTTTGTCGAAGAGCAATTTTTTACGAATTGCAATTAATATAGTTGTGAACTGATCTGATATACATACATATATGTTTAGTTTATATAAGTATTATAGTTTTTATAAGTATATAAATTTTTTGTTATTAAATATACTTCTCATTAAATCGAAAAAGTCTGTTTTAACTTATTTGGCAAGGAAGTGCACAAATATTGTAGACAAAAGTACAAAAAAGTGACAAAGTCACTGGTGTGACACCAGAATTTTACTATTGACATTCCCTACAGCTTTGTTCCATAATTTATAGAAACGTTTGAATGTCTCCATATGGTCCCATAAGAACTATCCAGTCAATATCTAGTCAGTTGTTGTAATGTTACTAGTGCATTTTCAATGACACGCACATGTTAAATGTCAATAGCACCACGCTTTGTATGGGGTATAATTAGACAGTAGTACTGGCGACAAAGTCAATAGCGAGTCAGTGTAATTTTGTATTGTATTGTATTGTATTGTATTTATTAAATTGATTTTCTAATACAACAAGACACAATATCTTATAAATTATAGTATTAGAATCAGACAAGTTAACTTAGACAATATAGCAAAATCTATAATAATAAAAGATTTACATTTATAATGAAAAGAAAAAATAATATAAATAATAAATATAATAATTAAATTTTAACTTAATAAATATAAAGTCAAAGGTAAAATTAAAATTAAAAATTTATGAAAAATATTCCCTAAGTAAGCTTCTAAACCTTATTGCGTTGCTAGCTGTTTGCAAATTATTTGGAAGATGGTTCCAGAGACGTATGGTTAATATAAAGAATTGGCATTCTGAAGCATGGTCACGATGCCGAAATTGAATTATATCTTTTTCTCTGCTTGATCTTGAAAACTGTAAACGTTCATAAAGATATTTAGGCTCTTTTGTCATAACAATTTTGAAAAGAAAAATAACGTTTTTAAACTTAAGGTAGTTTGAAAAAGACATGTTCAGTACACGATAAGAATACTGCGATACATTATCAAACCTTTTCAAAGAAAATATATAACGGACGATGTTATTGTACGTTACGGTAAGCTTTCTCATATCATGTGAGTTGCATCCAGTAAAAATTTCGGATGAATATAAAAGTGTCGGTAAAAGATACGTTTTTGCCAGTAATATTCTAATACTCAGAGGGGTAAAGTGTTGAGTGGCCCATAAGCTTCGCAGCATACCGTATACTTTGCCACATGCGTGGGTAATATGATTAGTCCAGGTTAGACTTTTGTTAAATGTTACTCCTAAGTTTTTAGCAGAATCAACAATATCAATTTTTGAACCACCAAGTAATATATTTAGTTCATTATTTATTTGAAATGATTTTTTTCGTATTATTATACATTTTGATTTGTTAGGATTGAGTCGCAAACCATTGGCCGAAGCCCATAAACTAATTTTATCAAGATCGTGATTCAATTCTTGTATTTTAGTTGTAATTAATTCCTTGGAGCAACTAAGATATAACTGAACGTCGTCGGCATATATTTGTATATTGGAGTAACAAATTTGTTGAGGAAGATCGTTAGAATATAACGAGTATAACAGGGGCCCAAGAATTGAACCCTGCGGGACACCTCTAGTAACCAGCAAAGGCCGCGAAACAGACCCACCGTTGGTAACTGATTGAGATCTATTTGAGAGGTACGACGACATCAATTTGACAGCAAATGTAGAGAAATTAAATAATGACTTTATTAATAATTTATAAAGAAATTAAATAATTTTAACAATTTTTTACATAATAATGAATGGTGCACAGTATCAAAAGCCTTTGAATGGTCTAATAATACCAAAAACGTTATTTTCCTCTCATCTAAATTTCTTCTAATTTCCTCTATAACATCAGTTAATGCTGTAATGCAGCTACGGTGAGGTCTAAATCCTGATTGACGATCAGTTAATAAGTTGTTGTCATTAACATGCTTATAAATTTGTTTGTGTAATAAATTTTCAAAAACTTTGGATAAATAGGGGAGGATCGCAATTGGACGATATTCATTTCCAGTTTTTGGCACCGGAACAATTTTGGCATGTTTCCACTCCATAGGAAAAGTATTAGTCATTATTATTGTATTAAAAAGGTGTGTGATGTAACGAATTATCCATGGTAGAATCATTTTTATAAACTTAGGATTAATGTTATCTAATCCTTCTGAATTAGATTTAATCGCTTTAAACGCTTCAGCTACTTCAATCACATTTAGAAATTGAAAATTGAATACACTACTTGAAATATTAGTTGAAATTTCGTCATAAAAGTGAGACTGAATCACCGGAGAAGGAATATTGGTAAAGTTTTCATTTAACAAGTTAACATCAACTTCTAACGAACGGTCCACTGACTTTCCAATGCCAATATCGTGTATATGTTTCCATTTACTTTTACTGTATATGTTTCCATTTACTTTTACTATCTACATTTCCTACAGGGTGGTATGTAAATCAGAGATAGACAGAGCGATTTTGTCGTTGTGTAAGTGAGCTGTAGCTCTCTATTACTCAATGCACTTAGAGAAACTTATAGTTAAAATAAGAAAACGTACATAAATAAAAAAAAGAGGAAAGTCGCACTTTACAGGGCGTTCCTCAAAAAAAATATTGCCCCCTCGGGAATTAAAAAAGAAAATTTTTTTTCTATCTTCGGTTTTTTGGGCCGGGGCCCTAAAACTATATTGCAACTCGTTGGAATTCAACATTTCATATGTTGAACACACTCCAAAAGTTCGAGGATTTTTGTGAAAGACACCTTAAAAATTCTATGAAAGTGAGTTTTATTTTGAGCGAAAAAAATAAAAATAATAAATAATGATTATTTTTGAGTTTTATTTTTTTTTTGCTCAAAAATAATGATAATGGCTGATTTTTATTAATATTACTCAAAAATAATCATTACCATTGAAGAAAATCCTTAAAACTCATAATATAATCATTATTGTGTAATTTTTATTATAAAACTCATAATGATTACGGTCCCTGAAAAATTCTGCAGTTACTCCGCTCCTTTTTAGAGCGCACAACAAGCCGACATTCTGGCTTAAGTGTAAGTCCTCAGGGACTTGAGTCGGATTAGGGAAACATTTCCCTTCTCCGAATCCTCTTTTCGACCTAACCTAACCTACTTGTGTAGTAATGCGGTTATAGTTATTTAAACTGCAATTGCAGTTTGTTTTACTTAGAAATATAATTTTGGTACTGCATTTTGGTAACATTTATTTTTTTACAGTTGTTTTGACGTTTTAGCAAAATGTGTGTTTCTCTCGATATACACACACAATTTTTGTGAGAAAAACAAGCGGCTTGATTAGAAGTTTTTCTTTTCTATCTTTGGTCAAAAAGAGCTGAAGAAATAAAAGAAATACTTCTCCGCTGTAAAAATTTAACTGTAACTAATGTTTCCGAATTGTAAAGTATATTAAAAAATAAAATCAAGTTAAGAATATTTACTACATTTGTTATATGTTGTTATTAATATTTTTTTAATGCTTGCAATGCTGTTTTTACTGAATTTGTAATTGGTTTTGCTGCATTCAACAGTTGGGTTTTCACAGTTTAAAATAATTACATGTTGCCGTTGACTTAATTGCAAATGTAGTGTACACCTTTTCAACTGCAAAAGCAGTTATTTTAACTGTGATTTGCAGTTGATCCTACACTCAAAAAAAGAAGTTTGTAGAAAAGTTAGTAAAACATCTCGTAAATCAGGTATACTATTTTTTAGCAAATTTTTTTGCTAAAATTATGTTTTAAACTAAAATTTTAGTTATAAATATTCTGCACTTAACTGTTTTGAACTAATGTCTTACTATTATTTTACTAATGTTTTACTAATTTATTTTGCTAAAAATATTGTGTTTAATAGCACATCAATAGTGTGAACGACAACCAGACTGAAAGATATACGCAGAATGAATTAGATGTCACAGCATGTCTACATGAAGTAGTGACAAGGAAAATGATTCTAAAAAGTACAACTCTAGTAAGACATAATATAAAAAAAATAACCATGGAAGATTTTTGTATCTGTTTTTTATACATAAAACAAAATTGTGGATTAAAACAAATTAATCTATATTTTAAATATAAGACAAAATATTTAAATTTAATAAAGATTAAATGTGTATTTGTAAACTAAATGTTTATATATATTAATAATCTTGTGTGGTCAAATTGCAAACAAATATGCAATAAGTGGACAGACTAAAGCGAAAGACAAAGACATACATCTTAAATAGATTTTTCTGTTTCCTTTTTCTTATTGCAAAAAAAGGTTTGTATATGTTACATTTTGGCAATTTTTCGTTTCGTTTCTATAATACTCTGCGGCATTTGCGTTCCTTTAAAAGATAGCATCATTTAGACAATAATTGATGTAAGTAGTTCAAAGATAATTTCGTTTATGTTGTATATAATTATTTCTATTGTTTTAAGATATTACATTAATTCATATTATCAATTTGGGAGTATGAACATTTTTATATTTTGTAACGTATTGCAAATACTTTTAAACAGAATCACAAAATTATGTTTTATGATTTTCAGCAAAGACATTAACTAAAGTATAATTTTTCTATAAATTTTTTCAGTTTTTTTCAGTCTACTAATATTCAGCAAAAAATTTTATTAATTTTTAGCAAGGGTTTTTTAATTTCTAATCTACTAAGTGTTAGCAAAACTTTTGGTGAATCTACTAATTTTGTTGCTAAAAATCAGCTCGCTGATTTTCAGCAAAAGATTTTGCTGACATTAGCAATTTTTTTGCAAGCACCCTCCTGACTAAAATTTTGCTGACTCAGCAAAATTTTTTGCTGACTTTACTAACTTTTTTATTTGAGTGTACTTAATTTCCAGAGTCTGTTTTAATATTTGATATAGGCGATGTTTAAATTTGCAAAAAGGTATAGTTTTGATAATTTTTTTTAAACACTTTCCAAAAAAAAATCTTTATTTAAAAAAGTATAACATAAGTCACTCACTTGCTCGCTCAGCATCGCCCAACCTATACCACTGAACCAAAGAATTTGAAGTTAAGAAAGGAGATTCCACCTCCGGCATAGGCGACTGTTAATAACCCATTCAGACAGCGAAATTATTCTAATTGATTAAAGTAAATCTACTTTTTTAATCTACCTCGTTTACATATGTTTTTTTTTGGCAATTAAAAGATTAAGTTGACAATCAGTCAGTTTAAAACATGAAAGGTGGCGCCGATAGTGATTCTGCCTTTTAACCATATTTTTTTTTCAATCGAACGGGTCGAAACACTCTCGTAAATTCGGTTGTCACAACAGAATTTAGTTGTCACAACCGAATTCGTTTGTCAAAACCCCCAATTCGATTACAACAACCGAATTTTCTAGGTTGCAGCAACCGAATCAGTTCGGCTGGATGCAATTTTGTTGAGTGAACCTGCAATATTATAAAGTTTGAACTGTGGTTTCAAACCTCGCCGCTACGGGGCAATAAAATGCAGTAACGGTATTTTAGTTATTTGGGTAACGGTATTCAGGATAACGGGTTTTCAGTTATTTCAATAACGCTTATTTTCCTCCCCAAATTCTTTTGGTGGATCCGCGCCGGTTTGTACTAAAGAACGGACTTCTGTTAGTTAGCAAACTGTACCGTAAAAATTAAAAAAAAAAAATCATTAATATGATATTTTATAATTGTTTTAGGCAGAATATACACTAAATATGCAAAAACGATAATAGGAGTAGTTTTTAGCTAAAACCTTTTTTGTGTTAAAAAATTAAGGCAATAAGCCTAGAATCCAACACCTTAAAATAAGAATAATGTTTTTTAAAGAACACCTAAAGAGTGTTTAGAGAAAATTTACACGTGTATATCAGTCGTTTCTGATCATTAAAAATCGCCGTCCATATTTTAAAAATGTATCACAAAAATTGATACATATTCAACGTAATTAAAAAAAAACAATAATTAATGATTTTAGTAAAGCTAGTGACTTGCATTGCAAAAAAGTTTGGCATTCCCTATACTGTAGTTTGGGTTCGTTGACTGCCATACATCGAGGTGGTCGACCTCGGAAAGCCAGCAAAAGCGATGGCAGGGAACAATTCGGATTATAAAATAATATCATGTTATATCGGCAAGGTCTATTGCAAATCAATTCCAATTAAACATTATGCCCAGACCCATTCAAAGGCAAGCTGTGGAAGATGACTTAGCAACATACAGCAGCGCATAAAAAAACGTTCATTTCTCAAAAGAAGAAGTCGATTTAAAACCGTAATTTTCTCTATCGAACACGCAAAGAAAAAACATGGTTAAGGTAACCATATTCGAAGAGCATCATACGTTTTTGTATTTATGATTGTGACAACCATGTTACTATGGTTGTGGCAACCATACTCTTATCGGCTTCTGTATCATAATATGATCATTAGATTACCATATTATGGTTCCAAATAGATCCCAATATTATCCTATTACGGTTCTGAAAATGTTTATGATTTATCATAATATGAGCCTTACAGAATTCTCCCATTCTGTAGAAGCTGGATTAAAAAGATATGCATGTTTTTTAATAGTATATCTATTTAATAAGTCACACATTTAAATAAATTTAGGTTTAAAATAACTTAAGTAATCAAATTGTCTTTGCGCTGAAGAAAAAGCTTTGTGAAATATTATGTCAGCAATACAAGCTATATATCTGATTACAGCATAAATCCCGCAAAAAAAATATTGTTAAGAATACAATTTCACAATACATTTATAATGATCAAACCATGTTTGCAGCAATCATAAAAATTGCATTATAACCATAGTATAGTCCTAGTTATCATAGTATGATCATGGACAAGCATTTTGTCATCATTTATTACCATATTATGATTATTTCAAACATATTATGATTATTTCGTAATACAGACTTAAAAGCACGTGCATTTTGTTTAAATTTTTCTTTCATATTTTTTTCTTTTACAATATTTTTTTGCGTAATTACAAACAATTAAAAAATAAAGCACATTTTTTTTTATCAATTTATACTTCATTTGTAACACTTTTATGTCCATATAATAAAATTAACTTTATTTAAGGGGTGCGCGACAATTAAAATTGTGCCTACACTTCCAGGGTAGACCGGGTTGAGACTACAAACTTATGCCTTCTTCCGTAACACAAATCAGCATTACAATTAATGTCTTTTTGTTTAATATTATGTAATTTATTGTGGCTGACTGTTTCTCACAACTTTTTTTCAAAAATTCTCAAAAAAGAATGAAACTAAAAGAGCGAAGCTCGAATAAAAAACACCGACTGATCTTATAGTTGGCGCAACCATAATATGGAGGAATATGATAAGAAATGCTATAATATAATTGTAGGCAATACAATAATATGATAACTGAAAAGAAAGAGAAATTTTTACTAGAACATGGTGAAAGCAACCATATTATTGGTGGAATATGATTGATACAACAATAATTTAATTGAAACAACCATTTATGGCTGTAGGAAACACAGTTTTGTGGTCGCAATCATATTGCAACCATATTTTTTCTCTGCGTGAATCGAGATTCAATTTAAAGTATTCTGATGGATTGAAGCTAATGCGTATACCAAAAGATAAACGCCTTAATCCTCGGTACTCTAAAGGCATCGTGAAGCACGGACGAGGGAACGTAATGGTCTGGGGATGATTTTCGGGTAATTAAACCGGGCCAATGCATAATATAAATTGCATAATGGATCTTTGTATATACAAAGACATTTCACAAAGTGTAATGCTACCACATGCAGAGTATGAAATGCTTCTAAAATGGTTATATCAGCTTGATAGCGATCCCAAACACGAAGCTAAATGTTTGAAAGAGTTGTTCGTTAATAATGGAATCCATGTTCTAAAGTGGCCAGCCAATTGCCAGATCTCAATCCCATAGAAATTCCATTAGAAATTGTAGATCGTAAGATATTACGCGATAAGTGCAAAATTAAGGACTATCTTTTATACCAAGCAGAAGTCGATTGGGAACACATTTCTGGGGAGGTTGTAGTAAAAAATAACGAATATGCAACTAAATATTAGAGAACTTTAAATTTGTATGCATTATATTGAATAAGTACTTTAGTTTTTCTCGCTTAAAGATATCGAGTATTTTTTATTTTATATGAATAGTTTTATTTTAAGCGTAGAAAAATATTATCTTTTTTCACTTAAGCATTGTAAGCCTTCTATATAGTCTTAAAAAAAAATAAAAAAAAAACTAAAAATTCAACCAAGGTTTCTAAATAGTTTTATTGTTCTAACCTAAGCCCCGTCCCTGCTTTAATTTTGTCCTACTCTGTGTGTAGCACAAACAGGAGCGGATCCATCAGAAAGATTTGGGGAGGGAAGTTAGAGTATTTTTAATTAACTTTTTTAATCTAAATATTTAAGACATTTCCCATTAAAATTAATGAATACATCGAATCGATTCATACGTTTTAAATTTAAACTTTTAAACCTTATTTTTAAATATAGAAAACTTATGAATTCGCATAAATTTTAATATGCAAACATATAAAAAATGCATAAATATAAATTTAATATTATAAATACATATATATAAATGCAGTTTGTTGTTGTTGTTGTTTTTTCACTACAGTGTTTTTTGTGTTGTTGTTGTTTTATTAGTATGCATTTAAAATATTTCATTAAATTTAGTTGAAATATTATTTTAACTCTACCATAAATAAACACAAAGCAACTACAACTACAAATGCTACTACTGTTGCTGCTGCTACTGCAACCACTGCTACTAGCAACAAACAGTAGAGAAGCATACTTTGTGGCGTTTTAAAGCCTTAAACAAACACATTGAAATGTGTGTACAAAATGCACGCATCCATATGGATGTGTAAGTGTTTTTATTTGCATTTGTATTTGTATTATTAAACAAACAATGTTTATATACATTTAGGTTTATGTGGTGTAACAGTAGTGAATGTAGGAGTATTGTATGTGTGTGTTTATATAGAAATGAGAGAAAATGGCCAATAATTATGTTTTGGTGAAATGAGGATTCTTAAAATTGGCTATAAGTTAGACTCATGTTTCTATTTATGACAAATGAACTGACCATCTTTAATGGAGTACAATAAAGTTTTCTGACCTATGGAAAAAAAAGTTGAGAAGAATTTATGTTTTTATTTAAATTTCAGACAAATAAAGGATTTAGTATTCTACTATTCTCCATGTTGTATTATAAAGCAACATGATCTTGTGTACATAATAGGATGTATCTTAAAAAATGATTTGTCGATTTTCGTTCATTATACAAATGGCTCCAAATGGAAGAAATCATTTTTTAAAAAAAGATATTTTTTATTAAAAATTACAATTTAGTCCTTTAATATACTCAAAATTATTTAGATATGGAATAGGGTTCTGAAAATCGACTTTCGACTAATGGATTTATTTTGCCTTTTTGGAAATCGAATGAAAAAGCCAAAATGTCGACTTTTACTTTCGGCTTTCATATTGGTTATAACTATATGACTGAAAGCATATAAAATCAACCAGACGATTTCCTCCACCCCTTTTGATTTCAACCAAACTTGGATATGTAGATCATATAACTATAGCCTTGTCCAAATTTAGGACAGCTAATCTTGAAATATCGCGTTTCAAATTATGAAAAATATTCGAAAATTTTTAAAAAGTACACTTAGAATACTATGCAAGTAAATACCACCGCAAATGTAGTTAAAAACAAATGAAATATCACTTAAAGAAAGGACGACTTACATTTCAGAAAATTCAACTAATTTGTTTTTTAGTGCTCAAAAAATTAACCAAAATTGTAGTAAAAATGAAATAAACCATGTATGTTAGTAAAAAATAAACAAACATTTATTTTTTTTTTTGTTTTTCAATAAAAACAAAGCAACTGCATACAATAAATGTAAAATCATAAAACAGTCATTTTATGTGGTTTGTTTTTTTTTTTAAATGCACTACAAGGTTAGTAAAAAATGTAATTTGTTCTACAAATGACTGACATTTACATTAAAAATAAAGAAACTGCATTACAACCCAAACAACTACATACTTTTTAAGCAGAAGTTCCCTGAGTGTACGGTTATTACACATTTGAAGATGGAATTTCGACACTTTTGATGTTACAAATTTCGAATATCTTATGGTACTTTAATTCTAATAAACCGAATTTTCCAATTTTTCTACCATTTTGCAAGAAGATTTACAACATTTATTTTAAAATTTTACCATTTTCGGATAAAGCACATATTTTAATAGCGATCATAAATATTTAAACATCTGATAACTTTTTTATAAAATTTTTCTAATTAAATTACGATTTGATATTTAAGAAAATGTCCTGGTTTCGGCAACCAACAAAAATTTGTATGCGCAAACCTTTTTAATTTAACCATGATTTAAAATTACAAACCATATTATTTTTAGTTATTTTGTGTCGTATTATATTTTATATTTTATCAACCGGTTTGGGGGGGATATATACCATCATTTGGGGGGGGGGGGGGTTGGGGGGATATATAATATCAGCCGTGGATCAGCGCTTTAGGTAATGTCAATGGATATCGATTTACTAGCCTTATTATAAAATCCAATAAAAACATATCGCGCATTTACTGCAATAACGTCACAACTCAAAAAACATGATTTTTGAGTTAATGACGCAGAATTATTCGTTATATCACGTATCATATTGTTTAAAAAAGTCGTATTGATATCTTGTATACTCACCTCTTGAGAGAAATTATGTCGTTATTTTTTTTTTTCAAGGTGGGCGCAAATTGAAAACTTTAAACTCATTTTCTACAAAAATCAAAATTATTGAGTTATGGCGTTATTGCAGTAAATGAGCGATATCTATTTACACCGATTCTTTTTTCCGATCTTGACAGATTATTTAGGTAACGGTATTTTAGCGATAACGGAATATTAGTTGCTTCGGTAACGATATTTTAGGGATATTGGTATTTTAGTTATATCGGTAACGGTATTTCTATTATTTCGGTAACGGTATTTTAGGGATAACGATATACATTTGAAAGAGTTTGCAATCGATAACGGCAGGCACGTAGCTAGGGGGGAGGGGCAAGGGGGCTAAAGCCCCCCGTAATTATTTGACAAATTTAAAAACTTAATACAATTCGTTAGGAAATAACAATGTTATTGATAAATTTAATATAAAAATATTTATTTTTGACTTGGATCATTAGGAAATGCCTGTTAGCTCAGTATTATATGGTTCGAGTTTTCAAATTTCATTGTTAGAGTTTATTTTCGACAAAAAATCAATAAGAGATTCGATGTCTTTGCCTTAAAATAATATCAAATTTCGTTACAAAACATCGACTGCAAATGAGCTGCTATCATTGTTAGCAATAAGCGATTTCGATGTCTTTACCTTAAAATATAACTAAACAATTGCTTGAGGCAATGCAAACTAAAAATTAAATTTGTCTACACAGAAAAAGCTAAAATTGAGCTTCAATTAAAATAATTGTTGATTCAGTTAAAAGTTTAATTGAATTCGGTCCTATTGAGGAAATTGTAGTAACAAATAAAAAAAAATTGTAACTATTTAATTGATATTATTTTCAAATCTGGTTTTATTCATATCTATTAAAAATTTAATGGAATATTTTTTAAAAAAATTAATTATAATTTAAAACGAAAATCGTCAAAATTGTGGAAAAAATTGCCTAAATTACAAAACAAATCGGAAATACTACAAAATTTGAAAAAACTGCCAAACACAAACACAATCCTCAAAATTGCCAAAATTAAAAAAACGTCAAAATTCGAAAAAAAAAACTCTAAAATTAAAACAAAACTGCTAAAATTGAAAAAATATCGCCAAAATTAAAAAAGCGCGAATTTTTATTTTATTCGATTTTTTAATTTTGCTGTTTTTTAAATTGTTTGCATTTGTTTTTATGTTGTTATTATACGTTATAAAAACTGGAAATTTTGTTAAACCAAATTCATTCATTTTCAATTAAGCAGTTAATACATATTACAAAATATTTAATTGAAAGTGAGTTTGAAACCGAACAAAAGTTTAATTGAAAATTCTTTTAAAATACTTTTTTCTGTGTATTTTGACATAATTTTTAATAACGGGATTACCACTACGGAGATACCAGTAGGACCCAAACTTAAGTTTAAATGTTGTCTTTTTTAGAAAATTTGAAGCGTTTTTATTTAAAAAATTGATTAAAGAAAATTGTAATTGTTGACAAAAAAGTTAAAGATGAAGGGTAAACACACAAGAACGCTTGAAAGGCATCTGAAATCGTCCAAAATATAAATCAAAGTGAATTGAATTGTCAGGTTTATTTTTAAATTTTCCAACTTTCCAAGTATTTTAACGCCGTTTCAAATAAGTCTAAATTTCCTAAACTTTAAACATATTTTCATACAAAGATGTGTTAAATTTTACTGCCACTTTTAAAAATACGTTTATCATATTTTGTTGGCTCCTTTATCACCTATCCAAATTTTATTAAGTTCAAAGGGAATCCATCGGAAAGGCTTACTTTTAAGTGTCAGGAAATTTATATAGGATATTTGCCTTTTATTTTTTCTGCAAAATCTGAAACTTTTGAGTTCACGAATAATATATACGTAGTTTTTTGGACGGTTATAAATCTTTAATTTCCCGAGTTAAAACGTTTGCATAAAATAATACATTATTTTATATACACTTTTAAGTTTTTGTCTGCCAGTGTATTTAATCGGGAATAATTACTAATGACGTTATATATACCTAGACATTACCACCAATGTTGTACCCCAATATTTGTCGTTTGAATTGATTTCTTTCTGGTTCTCAAATTTCTACTCCTTATACACAAAAGAACTAACCTAACCCTAAAAAAGAACTTGTTTAATTTATAACATAAAGAGTTTCTAATTTAGTTTTAGATTTTTTAATGTTAAAAGTCACATACTTTTACAAGTTTCCCCGGGTTACAAAAAAAAATATATAATAAAAATAAAAAATCAAAAAAATTTTTGTTAATCTCGAATTTTGTGAATTGCCCATTTTGCAAATGAGCCATTAACCGGTTAACTTTTTCATACTTTTGCTATAAATCTGGGGGTATAGTAACAAATCGTTTTTTAAGGGACACCCTAGTACACATACATGGAAGTATATCAATATTTGTTTGTAATGGCCACCAACAGAATGAAAGTGAACTACTAACTGAAACTTAATATTTAAAATATGGTCTAGGATATTTATAAAAAGTCTTCGATTTTGCAAAATATTCAAAAAAATGTTGATCCCTTAAGTTTAATTTTAAAGAGTAACAAAGTCAACCCTAAAAATAAATAACAAGAGAGGTGTCCCGACCCGAACTCGCAGATTGAACTTTGGATACGTTGAAGAGTGTCCAAAGGAGAGACACGTCCCTGCGGGAAATGAACCAGTCACTGGTATGGTCACGTGACTAGAGCTCTGTGTGTATGAACCTGTCCTAGTTTCGGTTCTGTTATATGAAAGTGACCGGTACTTTTAACATGGGCTTGTCATAGGAGGTGGCAATTGCTACCTTTAAAGCACCTTGTGACGTGGGGAATAACTTGACGAACGTTACCTACCACCGTACCGACTGAAATTAATAAGCTACAGGACAAGTGAGAAGTTGGCAGTGTTAAAGTAGGATAATTTCAGGATTTATGTGACATCCAACAGGACCAGTGGGAAAATAATTATCACGTGACTGGTGTAGGTGTACGTATCGTAGAACTGGAGAACAGTTTTTGATGGAAAGCTAGTCACATATTAAGCGCAATGTGTGCTGTTACTGACGTAGTTTGAATGGATTCGATTTGTGAAGCATCACTGCACAGGTCTAGAAAGTACATGTCGCCGGGCATGCAAAAAGTAATTAGCAAATAACCTTTTACTTTTTATTCACCGTGCGTCATATTATATACGAGTTGCTAAATTGTCCGTCCGGAACCAGTAACTAAACTTCCCTAAAACAGTGTTCACAAAACCTTCAAAAAGGCACAGCAAAAATCAATTTTAAAATAAGTTTATTTCAGTGTTATATCCGCTTTGTGGCAGTCAATGGACTGAATCCTGTGGCACTAATTGCCATGATTTCATCAACTGCTAACGGGATTAAACCTGTTCAATGACCAGTAAGAACTTCAACTGCAACGGCCCTAGTTGCTTCAGTACACTACGATGTTATGTACAGTACACTAAGATGTTGATGTTACACACAGAGAAATAAAGCGCCAACCGAATTGAAAAGTGTAGTTTAGTGGTAGCAACTTATAAATTCAGTTAGGTCAACGATATTTATATTAGATTTCTAAATATAATGGGTCTAACAACTAAAATTCAGTTGAATTAACCGAACTTTGTTGTGAAAACTAATTTTCACTTTTATCAACCGACTGAAATTCGAAATAACCGAATTTTAGTCGTAGTAAACGGATTTTAGTTGGCAAATAGCTAAATTTTTCTCTGTGTGTATGATATACCTGATACCAACTTGTCAACGTTTTGTCACCATTGCTATAGTCATGTGATTGGTCATTACACACAAATTAACACTTTTTGATACACCACAATTTCGGTTTCACCAGTTTCGTGACGTGCCACTCAATCATATATCACAAAATCGTCACTTTGGATTAATCGACCCTTCATTTCCCGCAGGGGTATTTTCTTAGCTGCCCAATCTCATGTTTAAGGGTTAACAAGTGAGGTTAAAAATTAATTTGTTTTTGTTTGAAAACTTGTCTTTAATTTACGAAACTAATTTTATTTGTTTCAAGAAATAAACATTTTGCTACCCATACTGCATATATAGTGGACACAGACTATATTTGACATATAGACAAAAAAGCTCAAACACCCCCTCGATTAAAATAAATAGGCATTACAATGCATTATTTTTAGCTTTATAAAGGGTGGTTAAATTTCAAGGGCCGATGTTGATTTTGAATAAAACACAAACTATTTAGGAAATTATTGTAATTTTATTTTATTATGATATATTGGTATTACTCAATTATGTATGGAACAAAATATCGGCCAAATGGGCGCCGCGACCACGGCGGCACACCTCCATCCGATGGTCCAAATTTTCGATGACGCTGAGGCATAATGGAGGTTCTATGCCGTTAATGCGCCGAATTATCTCATCCTTTAGCTCTTGAATTGTTGCTGGCTTATCGACGTACACCTTTTCTTCCAAATAAGCCCAAAGAAAAAAGTCCAACGGTGTCAAATCACATGATATTGGCGGCCAATTGACATCGCCATTACGTGAGATAACACGGCCATTGAATTTGTTGCGCAAAAGAGCCATTGTTTCGTTAGCTGTGTGGCAAGTGGCACCGTCCTGCTGAAACCACATATCGTCCACATCCATATCTTCCAATTCGGGCCATAACAAGTTCGTTATCATCTCACGATAGCGAACACCATTCACAGTAACTGCCTGACCGGCCTCACTCTTTGTGGGTGCATTGGTTTTTCGACAATCACTCTTGGATTCTCATTCGCCCAAATGCGGCAATTCTGTTTATTGACGAATCCACTGAGGTGAAAATGTGCCTCATCACTGAAGATGATTTTCTTCGAAAATTGATCATCCACTGTTGCCATTTCTTGCCACCATTCTGCCCATTCACGACGTTTGGAATGGTCAAGAGGCTTTAGTTCTTGAGCCAATTGCACCTTGTAAGCGTGTAAATGCAAGTCTTTATGCATAATGTTCATCAACGACGAGCGTGAGAGGTGCAATTGTTGGGCACGACGACGAGTTGAGGTGGACGCTCTTCAGCCACACTATCGCGAACAGCAGCAATATTTTCTGCAGTACGAGCTGTACGAGCATGCACTGGTGTTCTCACATCTTCTACAGACCCGGTTTGCTCGAATTTTTCCACGATTTTTGCGATTGTACGCACATTTGGACGATCAAATTGACCAAAAAAATCACGAAGTGCACGATATGCATTTTGATTTGGACGCCCATTTTCATAATAAGTCTGTATAACTTTAACACGTTGTTGGATTGTGTATCTCTCCATGGTTCAAATTGAGTAAGTCTGAAATAGAGAAATGTCAAATAAAATTCGAAAAAAAACTTGGCGTTTAGGTGTGGTTCACATTCAACATCAGCTCTTGAAATTTAACCACCCTTTACAACTACAATAAGTCTCTCTCAATCTGTCCTTTTTTTATTTGTTCGTAAACATGTTGAAGAAATTTAAAAGTTTAAATTAATTGTTATCATGTTTTTGAATAATAATTTAATAAAATGTTTGTTTATTTAAAATTTTAACGATAAAATTAAAATGCATTCAATTTTAACAGAAAATAACAAAATATAAGCAAAATAAAAGTGAGTGTTTTACGCAACAATTTTGTATCAACATGTTGCAATTATTTTTTATTGTAAAACCATTTTGTATCAACATGCTGCAATTATTTTTTTAGTGCAAAAAAAATGTTTTCATTACCTCGCCCGAGTTTAGTTGGTAAGCATAAAAAACGCTGTGTATGGTAGCTTCTCTATTTGTATATTCACTTTGCTAGAATTCCTCAATCAAACGCCAAATTTAATGTTACTCCAAACAAACTTTTTTCAATACCAAAAATGCTTGAAAGTCTTAAACACAATTTGCACACCCAGTGAATGTGTGCCTTCAAAAAATCTTTGATTTCATACCAAATTTGTCTATCGTTACTTTAAACAAAATAAACCGACAAAAACGTAAAATAGGGTAATTTTTGACTCCTAAACATAAGATTGGGCAGCTAAAAAAACCGGATCCCTTAAATTTTTATTCTCTACAACATAACCGAAGTTCATTAAGATCTGCCGGTTCGGGTTGGAATGCCTCCCTTGTTAGCTTTTGAAATTTTAAATATTTCCCAGTAGGGTGTTTAAGAAATATATTTTTGGTTTATAGTCAATATTCTTTAAAATCAATAATTCATGTTTATATTGAGTACGCAGTGGTCAGTTGCGTATGTGTATATATGTATGCATATATGTATGTGTGTGATTTTATGTTTGTATTATATGTATTTTATCGCATTAATGAACGCGCAACAGTGCGTATGCGGAATGTTATGTATGATTGCATACGTGTGTATATTTTTTTATTTTATATTTTTATGTTTTTTTTTTTTTTGAATATATTATCAACTTCACTGGACATATCTCGTTATCATCAAAAGCACCAAATTCAACATTATTATTATTTAAAAAAAACATGTTTCCGTTTAGTTAAAACCGTTGCATGGACGGAGCAAAAATATTATTGATTTATTTTAAAAATTACAAAGTAACTTTAGATCACTTTATGTATGTTCTAAAATTGCAGGGAAAAAACGGAACGCTAACGTACCATACAAAGACTAATCACGCTTTTTTTTCACGCTTATAAAAAAATATAAATATAAGTTCCAAAAGCGTGTAATTTTTGGAGCCAAAAAGTTGTCATCGGGTTACTCTGATTTTAGTGGCGGCTCCAGCTCATTTTCTTTGAAAAATAAAAAATTCAATTAAATTTAGTTTTTAATGCCAAAAGAGTTTTTGTACATAATATTTAATTTTCTTTGGCGTTTCCATACTTCGGTGTTTTTTATATTCAAAAACTCTCAAAAAAGTTCTATGGCTCAAATATTAAACTTTTTTGAAATTGTTTTAATTGTTCAAAAAATATACAAATTTCCTTAAAACCTCGATTATTACCAACTAATTTAAAGGTCTGACGCTTTGGAGACAACTTCTAACTAACATCTGTTGTTAACAAGAACTTATTAAAGGTGAACAACCGGTTAAGATAAACTGTTTTTAACAAACAAATTTTTACACAATTTTCCATTTTCTATACAATATTTTCAAATTTTCCAAATTTTCTTAACCCTCTAACGGGTAATTCTGTATCAGGGAAGTCTTAATAAAATTTACCACAAATGCGTCAAATGAGCGTTTTATACTTAGAAATTAATATATTCCGATAGAAAACTAAATTTGCTAAATATGTTGCGAAGAAATTTTTCGTGTGCCATCCACGGTTTGGAAGCGAGAAACTCTTGACAAAAACTGTTTATAAAAAAATATAAGTAAGATTAAAGCTTTATCGTTATATTAGTTTTTTGTTTTTATATACATCGAGATTATTTTTATGTTATTTTCAATTTATAACGAGCTTTCAACCTCCGTATATTTACAAAAATAAAGCAAATCAAACATATTAGCTAGGTTGATACTAGTATTTCGATCTGGCTAAAGATCTCATCAGAACCCGAAGTTTGAGAAAAGCTAGAGCCTATATAATAGGCAGAACTTTAACAAAAAACCTATTAATAATCAATGTTGCTCCATTCTTTATCTTTAATAATAAGTCCTTACTTTGGTCCAAGGACTCACAGGATTTTATCAGGATTCCTCTAAAGGACATCGTCTTAACTTATAAACTAAAAGACGGATTTTTATGAAATTTTGCAAAAAGAAGACATTAAATATTTTTTTTTTTTTTTTTTTTTTTTTTTTTTTTTTTTAAAGAGAAGCAACACTCAGGAAATTCTTCCTATTAATTATTGTGTTGCTTTCTTTTGGAAAGGGGATAGTGGAGAGATGAAAGGTGATGAAAGATGAAGGGCTTCAAACATGGCACAACTGTAATTGCGCGAGTAGATAAGTCTTAGAACAGTTGTTGCTCGCCACCTGATGTAGAGTTGGCGAATTTATTGAAGCTTTTTGTTTCATAGCCCTGATTAATTATTTTACTTCGGTGGGGTTAAGTGCTATGGGAACACCGAAAAGCGTTGAAATTTGAACAATATAAATTGAAGTTTCAATACTTTTGTGCCTAATTTCGCTTTTTCCACAAAGCGAAAATCGTGATATCTTCTTAAATAGGAGCAGAAAAAAAATAGTTTTTGGTGTGTGGTTATATCTTGGTAAGAGACATAGTTTTTGTTCAAAACTTCTCTTTTGTATGCTTTAGTTTTCAAAATGCACCCTAAAATATTTTGGCTCATATCGCCTAAATTAGGCAACGTTAAAAAATTTTGTTGAAGAACTTTTTATTTGTTTTTCGAGTGGAGCACATGGTATGAATTTCGTTGCAAAACATCGTGTTGCTCAATATAATAGTGAACAACCTAAAATACTATTGTTGTTTTTAATAAAATCTAATATTTTCATTACTTTTTCTATACTTTATTTCTTAATTTATTTCTTACTAAAAACGTACATACATTTATTCAACTATACCCGGGTATGCTGGCTGCAGAGGTAAGGGGTAAATCGCATAAACTACTTGTAAATTTGGTCCCAAACAAATGTAACAAGCTTTTTTTTTGGAAATTTTTAGAAAACCATTTTTTAGGAGGCTACCCAAATTGTCGATACTGCACCTAGAACTTAAGATATATTAATTTGAAAATTAAAAACATACCCAGGTTTGCGGGCGCATACATAAAGGTTAACTCAGTCGTTCACTTTACTAAACAAATGAAGTATCACCTACCAAACATTCTTAAGGTTTAATTTTTAATTTTTCTTATTATCATTTTTATTCAGATATTGTGTTATAATATTTTAGATCACGTTTCTTAAAATTCAATAGTAGTAAATTAAAATCAAAAAGACTGGGGTCATTTGGGCCACATGACCACATGAGTTAATGGGTACCGTGAAATTACTCCCAAATGAAATAAGTCCCAATGAAATAACTCCCAATGAAATAAGTCCCAAAAAAAATGAAATGAGTCCCAATTTTAATAAATGAAATAACCTCCAAAGAAAAAATGAAATAAGCCCCAACATTTGGGAGTTATTTCATAGTAATAAAACAACTCCCAACAAAGAATGAAACAACACCCAATGAAAAAAGTCACAAAAAAAATGAAATAATTCCCAATTCAAAAATATAGAATTCTATTTATTTCATAAATACATGTAAAAATGTACATAATATTAAACATATTATAAAGATAGAATTTAATGTATACATAAATATACAAAAATAACACTGTGCACCAGTGAAAAAAACACAAGAACTTGACTATATAGGTTCGATTGTACTACTAAAAGGTAGTAAAACCCTATACTCGGTTTGTCCAGATTTGTGACCAATTCCTTTTTATGGGCCTCTAAAGTTTCTGAAAAGCAGTGGGACCCTCAAAATATGGTATCATTAGTTTTTGCCCTAACTCTTAATAAGACTTGGTGCTACGGCTTAACTATATTTGGCAATAATGTGGCTAACAGTCCACTGAACAAATTCTTTCAACATATAATGCCAAAAAAATATTTTTTTCCTGGAGTTTTTTTGAAAAAACATAGGAAAAAAATATGTTTTTTCACTTTTTCCAGTATTACTTACAGGGACTGTTAAATTTTTCCTAACAATATTTGGCAAAAGTGTAGCCAAGGTAACGCCGAACAACTCTTCTGAACATACCAACACAATCTGAACATGTTTAGGCACTCTAAATAGCTCATAAAGACCAACGTGTACATTAAAATGTGTGTTTTTGGCTAGACTATACTTTTATTGCAATTTTTTTACACGTTTTTTTTGTATTTTTGTTAAACAAATGAACATTTTTTATGTCAGAGTTAGTTCAAAGTCCTGCATGTAGGCCCAGAGGATTTTAAAATGCTATTTGGCCCGCCCCTTTTTAGGGGCGAGGATATAAGAATGAATTCAAATAATAATTAAATTGTATTACTTAAGTGCAAAAAGCATAATAAATGATTTTGTAAACATTTCTCGCGTGGGGAAGGTGCCCCCAACATAACTCACCGACTACCAACAACCCCCCACACCTCCGAAAACTCCCTGCAATTTTTTTTTAATTTTTTTACGTATTTGGGATATAAGGATTCGACACAGCCGAGTTAAAGTTGTTTTTTACTTTAATTGTTATTGTTACATTTCTTGTGCTGATTGTTAGGAAAAATTTAACAGTCCCTGTAAGTAAGTAATACTGGAAAAAGTGAAAAAAAAACATATTTTTTTCCTATGTTTTTTCAAAAAAACTCCAGGAAAAAATATTTTTTTGGCATAAAATGTTGAAAGAATTTGTTCAGTGGACTGTTAGCCACATTTTTGCCAAATATAGTTAAGCCGTAGCACCAAGTCTTATTAAGATTTAGGGCAAAAACAAATGATACCATATTTTGAGGGTCCCACTGCTTTTCAGAAACTTTAGAGGCCCATAAAAAGGAATTGGTCACCAATATGGATAAACCGAGTATAGGGTTTTACTACCTTTTGGTAGTAGAATCGAACCTATATAGCCAAGATCTTGTGTTTTTCAAAAAGTATTTTTTTGTTGCATAGTGTAATCAACAAAATTAATAGAAAAATACATATTAAAAATATATTTATAGAAAAACCTGGAATACTCTTTGATTTAAAAGTTAAAATAAATTAGTTTACATAGCATGGAGTAGTGAAACAGTGCGGCCGAAGAGGCCGCCACACAGAAAAACTAGTTTTTACAAATTACTTGATGTCTTACAAATATAAGACTTCAACGGATTCGACATCTGATTTGAAAAACAAGTTCTTCTGGGTGGCGGCCTTCGGCCGCTCTTAGGGGTTTTTTCCTCCGTAGAACGCGGCAGGCGGCTTCGCGAAATAAAGTTTTTTCTGCGTGCGACACAAAAGAAACTTCAAAATTACTGATCTGTTTCCACACTGGAGTATAATGTCCATGGACCTTATTTCGTAACACGTATAATATTTTCTTCCTCTAGCTTCCGAACTTTTTAAATAAATTTGATTTTTGACTTTTACATATAACACTTTATTATTTCTTCTTTTGCCACTCATTATTTCAAATTCAAGATTTGCCATTATTTTTAATCACTTTAATACTGATCTTTACTTACCAAAATTCTAGCAAGAACTGCGTTTCTTTTGGTAAAATTTACTTTACGACAATTTTAATAGAAATGAAATAACTCCCAACAAAAATTAAATAATTTAATTAATAATAACACTGTGCTCGACTCGGACACTTTTTTTTGTAACAAACGGGGCACCCGGTGGGTAAACCTAATTCGAGTACGCTGAATCCTGTGGTGCTAACCGTTTTTTTTAGGCTAGCTCTTGTTTAAAAGATAATTAAGATTGAAAATTATGGTTCCCTCCCATACAAAGTAAATATTTAATATCATATATCTACAGTACTATAATAGTCTTAGTCTTAGAAATTTGTGCACGTTGATTATTTGATAGTGTTAATAGTCATGGGAAAAATGGGCGTGATCGGACCAGTGGGCGTGTCAGCTCCCATACAAAGTAAATATTTAATATCATATATCTACAGTTCTATAATAGCCAGAGTCTTAGAAATTTGTGCACGTTGATTATATTATGAATAGTCATGGGAAAATTGGGCGGGATCATACCAGTGGGCGTGGCAGCTCCCATACAAAGTGAATATTATCATATACAAAATTTCATAAAATGTTCTCAATTTCATACATTTAAAATCAATAAATGGTAAAAAAAACTTAAAAAAATTGTTTTTTTTAGGTACTTGGAACCATCATTTTCAATCTTAATTATTTTTTAAACGAGAGCTAACCTAAAAAAACGGTTAGCACCACTGGATTCAGCGTACTCGAATTAGCTTTACCCGCCGGGTGCCCCGCTTGTTACGTTTTTGAACTAGCACAGTGTAATTAAATAAAATCACATTTAAAAATGAAAATGAAATAAGTCCCAACAAAAGTGCAATAACTCCCAATAACATAAAATTAATGAAATAACTCCCAACAAAACCTGGTTGGGAATTATTTCATTTGGGAGTTATTTCATAATGAAATAATTTCTAACAGAAGATTGCGAAATAAGTCCTAACGCATTGGGAGTTATTTCATAATGAAATAAATCCCAATTTATATGGAACATTTTTGGGAGTTATTTCATTTGGGAGTTATTTCACGGTACCGAGTTAATGACGTTCAAAAAAAATTTTTTTTCAACCTTGAGTTACTGTTATAAAAGAATAAAAGTTACTAAAGTAGCTAATTTTCGATTTTAAATTTTTTATGACTACAAATAAACCTTGTTATTACCAAAAAACACAATTTTCTCGAAATCCGTAAAAATCAAATTATTGCCCTACCCAAATGCACTGGGGGAAAATTTTAATTTTTTTTAATTTTATTCTTTAAGATGTGTTAAACAAGATCCTGGTGAGCAAATATCCATTTTTTTGCTTTTGTTGAAGACAACATTTTAAAATTTGAAATAAGAGATTTGAAAAGCACTTCAAAAATGTTGTCCGTTTTTTGACATCACCTTAAGACAGGTTAACGACATCCAAAAAAACTTCTTCCATATCTCACAATTTTGAGTCTTTTGAATAAAATAATTTTATTATAGTAATCAATTTTAAAATTTTGTAATATGTGTGCTCGAATTTTTCGGTCAAGTAATAATTGGCACATTAGTGGTCTGGGGCAGTATTTATTACTGGGCTAATTATTAACCGATTTTGGACTTTTATACCTTTTTGAATACATAATATTATCATTATGACGAATAATTTATAATTTATAATAAAAACTTTTACAATATTTAAAAAAATTTGCAAAATCTGAAAAAAATCATTTTTTTCCCCATATAAACGAATGTTTCGCTCTTTAAGGTCTAGTCGCTTAGGGTAGGAGTTGTCGTAGAGGCCTAAAATTACACATGACTTATATTCAAGTCAAATATAAGGGTTGTGGTGTAATGGTTAGCGCGTTGGACTGTTACACAGATGGTCCCGGGTTCGATTCCCGGTGACGACAACATCAATTTAGAAAAATAATATGTATGAGTTTTCTATCACTTATATGTATCGCAGCACCCACCTTCGGTGTTCCCATAGCACTTAACCCCACCGAAGTAATATAATGAATCAGGGCTATGAAACAAAGAGCTTCAATTAATTCGCCAACTCTACATCAGGTGGCGACCAACAACTGTTCTAAGACTTATCATCTCGCGCAATTACAGGGTTGCCATGTTTTAAGCCCTTCATCTTTCACCACCTTTCATCTCTTTACTATCCCCTTTCCAAAGAAAGCAACACATTAATTAATAGAAAGAATTTCCTGAGTGCTGCTTCTCTTTAAAAAAAATAAATAAAAAAAAAAATATAAAAAAAATTAGAGGGTATCGTGTTAACATTTCCAACATTTAAACCTATGGAACACGCTAAGGGACACTCTAATATATACACACAAAAAAATAAAATTCATAATTTTTTATGAAAAAGTTCATATTTTTTAAAGGTTCATACTATTTATGAAATTTACTTACTATTTATGAAGTGTTCCTAGTTTTCCTAGCTTTTATGAAAAGGTACATAAAATTCCCAGTATTATTGCAATTTATGCAAGTTTTCTTAAATATTAGGATTTTGTACATTGGCAAATTTTTTAAGTACTTTTTCGTAAATATTAAGTGTTTCTACATATATTTTAAGAACCTTGTCATAATTTACGAGACATAAACTTTCCCAGTATTTTTTATGAACTGTTCATAAATGTTATGAAAAAGTTCATAAATTAGTACATTGGCAAATTTTTCATAAAATATTCATAAATAGTAGGGATTTTTTTTTGTGTGTATATAAGACCATGTGGACCATATTCCCGATATACTTGTAAAACCACCTTAAATCAGTTAAATTAAATTGTTTTGCTGCTTTTTTTTATTGTTGATTAATTTTTAGACCTAGTTGACCTTCTGACCTATCGAATAATTTTCAATACGTTTCGTTATTGTTTTGAAATATTTTCTAGGTTCAAAATATATACATATTTTTTTTTGGAAGATTTTATGAAATTTCGATTTTGAAACTTTTTTGTAAAGTTGGACATATAGTTCATTTATAGTTCATAGCCCATTTCGTTCATTTAAATTTTTGAACTAAAACGATGTACTAGTTTACTCGTTTATTTGCCAATCTCTTTCCATTGTTCATGAAATTATATTAGTCAATGATTTGTTTGACAAGTCTGAATAATGTGAACGGAAATGGTACAAATTCAGTTAAAATTTAAATAGTTCATGAATTAAATGAACTATGCAACTCTACTTTCTCGCTTCCAAATCGTGATATGTAGGTAAAACAAAATTTTAATTCAAAAATGTTTGTTTATTCGGATTTATAGCGAAATAACTTTATGTCTCATTATAAAACACTAATTTGTGGGAAATTTTGTGAGCCCCACCTAGAGATGGTTAGCTTAAGAGTGTAGCATTTTTATAAAAATGTTTAATAATATTTTATAAGTTTGAATACATTTTTTTTTTATAATTTAAGCATAAATTTTAAAATAAAATAAATTTCAATATTTTTTCTTTCATTATTTATTTTTTAGATTTAACAAAGGCTTTTATGATGAGTATGTATTTGTAAAATCGTGAACACACATACATACAATTAAAACAAATATATATTTGTGGTCGGTATTGTTGTTATTTCTGGTTGTTGCAGCAAAATGCGTTATATAATTGCAACGTCAGAAAATTTAAATAAAAAAAGTGTATTGAGCAAATGCATGTACACATATAAAATATATATACACTCAAAATAATACCTCAGTTAAAATAAGAGTAAAGTTAATTATTTTCAAAGAAAATAATTTTTGTTTACCGGCTCACAAGATTTTAGATTGAAAATTAGTCAGTTAAAACTACACTAATAGAAAAAAAAATTAGTTTTAATTTTTAGCAAAACCAACAAAAATTAGTTCATAATGACGTTTTAGAAAAAACTGCTGAAATTAGCATATACATCTGTTAACAAAAGCAAGAATATTGACCTGTTCCACTATCTCGATCGAAAACCTAGGCGAACGCAAGCTAGTCACTCGAATTCGAATCAATTTGGGTTTCTCTATTTCGAAAGCTATCGTTCGCCTATACTTACGTGTGTCAATTATTGTGTTTTACGTATTTACAAATCATAGTGGTGCCAGACCGGATATTTTAAACTTCTATTACAATTTCCTTTAAAAATACCAAAAATACTACTAAATTGTTTGAAGATAAATACAACATTACTTAACAGTGATCAGCTGTATATGACAAATAAATAAATAAAACAAAAGAAAAATTAATAAATCAAAAGAAGAAAATCAAAAAAGTACACCAGCGTTTTCAGCTGTTCCATTGCGTTTAAAGTTCTTAAAAAACTACAAATATTCGTGTTATTTTATTCTTACCTTTTGTTATACATTCTTTTTTTTTAAATATTTATAATTTTTTATTATATCATTCATTCCAGCAAAGAACATTGAAAATGAGTATTTTTTTTTAGGTTCTCCAATTTTTTTATATTTTGTACATGAATACTCTATAGTCCCACTTGCATATAGTCTTTTTCAGATCTCGAAATTTTTAAAAACTCGCGATTTTATGCACGTTTTTAATTTTCATAAATTTGATAAAAATGCTAAAAGTGCTTCACTTTGAAGTGCCATAACTTTTTAATTGTATATCGCATGTTATTAATTTAAACGATATTTGGAATATGCACTTGTCTACTTTATAACTGGAGGTTTTTAAACAAAATTATTGTTAAAAAAGTGCATACGAAATGCAAATGCAGTTTTCTAATGTATTTTTCAAAACTTTCTCCCCCTACGATTTTCAAAAAAAAATACAGTTTATTAAAACATGGAATCTTACCTAAATATACAAAAACTGATTTTTATGGGACAAACATGTCTTCTATTTGTAATGATTTTTTTAAACAAAGTTTATTCTTTTATTCTAAAATATGGAAATATTTTTATACATTTGCTCCATAAAAATCAGTATTTGTATATTTAGCTAATATTCCATATTTTAGTAAACTGTATTTTTTTTTTTTTTTTGAAAATCGTAGGGGAAGAAAGTTTTGAAAAATGCATTAGAAAACTGCATTTGCATTAAGAATGCATTTTTTTTATAAAGTAGACAAGTGCATCTTCCAAATATCGTTTAAATTAATAACATGCGATATACAATTAAAAAGTTATAGCACTTCAAAGTGAAGTGCTTTTAGGATTTTTTTGATATTTATGAGAACTAAAAACGTGCATAAAATCACGAGTTTTTACAAATTTGCAGATCTGAAAAAGGAAATGTACAAATGGGACCATAGAGTATTCATTTTTTGCGTTTTCTAAAGGAATGAATGATATATTTTTTTGAAAATATTTTGTTACTCGAAATCAAAAAAGCAAGTGACTGGTTTTGACATTTACGTTCGCACTGCTGACAACTCGTTCGAAATAGAGAAAACAAATTTTGTATGAAAACTGTTACGTTTTCATTCGACTTGTACTTCAAGTCATCGTTCGCATAGAAATTTAGTTAGAGAAACCCAAATCAATTTTCTTTCGCTTAGAAAGCGAAAGAAAGCATTCTTTCGAAATCGAGAAACAGGCCATAAGTCATATCTACAAATTTTGTTTTCTAGTTGAGCTTAAAAAGTTGCCCTTCTGAAATCAGTTGTCTATAATGTTTTAGCTAATATTTCTGCTGATTTTAGCAGAATATACCGGTATTTGCGTTCAACTAAATTTAAGGTAAATATAGCAAACATTTCGTAGATATTAAATATATAGCAAAAGGTGTTTTTTTGATTTTAGCAGAGTACTATTTTCAATTAACTTAAAATAAATTCGACTACAGGACAAAAAAAAGTTTATATATAGTCATGTATATCTTGATAAAATTATATATATATACTTAAATGTAATTAAGATAACATATTTGATTTGAAATTAATTAAGAAACATGAAATTATGCATGAATGGTAATTTAAAAGTTTCAAATCGTATCGAAGATATGGTTACTTTCATAAAATGATTTTTTTTCTGTATTCTCGTCGAGGTTGTGGTTCTAAGTGAAAGACGGATGAACATCGCTAGATTGGCATGAAATTGCATAAGGATCATGTGAACTTAATTCTCTATAGTACAATACAGACAGTATTATATATTTTTACTACCTAATTATTTTGAGTGTATGCATGTGTTTAAAAAAATTATATGTATAGAAAAAAATACACGCATAAAAAACAACAATAAACTGATACAAAATAAAAACACCCACCACTACTACGACAAAAAAAATCAAAAAAATTATAGATGGTCAACAACGATTTGAAAATGGCCTAAACCAGAATAGAAATGGCATGAATGAATTTTTATTATTTTTAAGGCTACTTTGTAAAAACTTTAGGGACTTTGCAGGATTTTGCTAAAACACTACAAAGGAGGAATTTTAGTAGACGAAAAATAATGAACATTTTCAGTAAAATTAATGAAACTTTTCGTCACAAAGAGAACGAAACGTTTGTTAAAGTAAATGAAAATCTTCATAGTTTTTATTAAATAACTTTTTAATGAAAAATTTTCATTGAGTGAATGAAGTTTTTAATAAATAAAATGTTATTTTTCAAAATATTTTATGAAAACTTAAATTATTTTACTGAAAGGTTTCAATAAACTAGTTCCAGCGCAACTTTGTTGCTTTTCTGCAAAAACTCTTTAATATCATAAATCGTTTCATAATTAGTTTCAAAAATCGGGTTTCATCAATTATTCATCATATTTATGAAGTTTTCATAAATATTATGAAGAGTTTCATACAGATTTATGACAAATTTTTAATAGACGTTCATGATTTCATAAAAAAGTTTCATAAACGTTGTGAAAATAGATTTTTGCGTTCTATTGAAATTTTCGATTTCTATTGAAATTTTTTTTTTTAGAAATGTTGAGTTTAAGAAGAAGAATAAACGTTTTGCTCTAAAAAATATGAACACTATTAATTTTTAAATCAGACTAGACTAGTTTCTGCGTTTTATGGACAGGCGTCATCAGTGATTTTCCATTTTTAAATTCTATTATTATTTGTGTATTTATAATTGTCAGATTGTCTCTATATGATAAATTTTTCAACAACCAGCGGCTGTAGAAATCAAACCTGCGCTTCTTCTTACATTACAAACGAAACAATACCAAGTTATGACCGTTTAGCGATCATGGCCTCGAATGTAATGCAGTTAAATTGCAGTTTTCTTTCCTATTAGCTTTTTTTTACCGTATATTATACTCGGAAGGGACCAACACTAACAAATACAAATATTCTATTTTTAGATTTTTGTTTATTTTTCTAATCTCCATTTTTGGTCTGCCATTTTTCAAGTTCGAATTCGAAGATTTTCCTAACACCGTGTATAAATTTCTGATTCTGTATTTAAACGGTTTTATAACGGAGTTGGAGTTTATAACGGTTTTGTAATTTGAATTTGAACCGAAAAAAAGCAAACTTAAATATGTGGGAATATAGCTCTTATAGTATCCCAGTTTTCACACAGAGAAAAATGTAGCTATTTGCCAACTGAAATTAAGTTCCTACTATTCAAATTCGATTATTATGAATTTCAGTAGGTAGGTCCAACTGAACATTATTTTTCATAACAAAGTTCGGTTAATTCAACCGAATTTTAGTTGCAACACCCAAAATTTTCGGAAATCTAATGTTAATATCGATGTAAAGGTTGGTTTTTATAGAGGTATAAAACTTTGAAATGGAATAAAACGTGAAACTATGCTGATACCAAACGTTTCCTTCAATAAATTAATTGTGACACGTTGCGCCGTCTTTTTGAAATCCCAGCTCCTTCCCATCATGGTTATTCAATTGATGAACGAAAAAGTTAGTAATCATAGCTCTATAGTGGTCACAATTGACTGTAACGTTCTGACCGGCATCGTTTTTAAAGAAGTGCGGACCAATGATTCCACCAGCCCATAAATCACACCAAAACAGTCAGTTTTTCTGGATGTAGCGGTGTATCAACATACACTTGAGGATTAACCAAAAGTGACCTTCATCGCTAAACAAAATTCGCAAAATTCGTGTGCGATACGTATTTCGAACAGAACCATGATTTTCAAAATAAATTTTGCACAATTTGGAAGCGTTGTTCAGGCGTCAGTCTATTTATGTTGAAATGCCAAACCAAACTAAACATAAATCGCTTGACAGCTGACAAAATGGCCGCCAGTTAAAAAAGTGTTGCTAAGTTAAAGTTCTATACCTGTATAAAAAACACCCTTTACTAACAGAATTTATAAGTTGTTGCCATTAAAATACACTTTTCAATTCGGTTGGCACTTTATTTCTCTGTTGAAATGTTCATATCGGCTCTAGTTTATGGCATGATAAAACCAATACCGTTAATTTAAATATAAAACGGTGGCCAAACTTTTTTTTAAGAGAAACAACACTCAGGAAATTCTTCCTATGTATTAATGTGTTGCTTTCTTTGGAAAGGGGATATAGGTGAGATGAAAGTTGGGGAAACTTCAATCATGTTACAAAACGAAATTATATATGTGGTGTAATGCGTTGTGGTGTAATGGTTAGCGCGTTAGACTGTTACTCAGATGGTCACGGGTTCGATTCCCGGTGACGACAACATCAATTTAGAAAAATAATACACACATAGAAATAAAGTGCGAACCGAATTGAAAAGTGTATATTAATGGTAACAACTTATGAATTCAGTTAGTACAGCGATATTTACACTAGTTTTCTGAATATTTTGGGTGTTGCAACTAAAATTCAGTTGAATTAACCGAACTTTGTTGTGAAAACTAATGTTAAGTTGTGAAAACTAATGTTAAGTTGTGAAAACTAATGTTAAGTTGTGCCAACCGTCTAAAATTCGTAGTAACAGAATTTCAGTTGGCAAATAGCTAAATTTTTCTCTATGTGTATGTATACGTTTTCTATACCTCGTATGTATCACAGAGCCCACCTTCGGTGTCTTTATTGCCCTTAACCCAACCGAAGTAAAATAATGAATCAGGGATATGAACTAAAAAGCTTCAATTAGTACGCCAACTCTCCATCTCCACTATCCGCTTTTTAAGAAAGCAACACATTAATAAATAGAAAGAATTTTCAGAGTGTTGCTTCTCTTAAAAAAAATATATATACATATATGAAGAAGCCTGCCACCAATTTGCCTTTGTATGAAACAGCTTCATCATATTTATGAATTGTTACAGTGAACGATAATCATTTAGCTCTTATGTTTACACCAGGGCCTGACCAGAAACTTTTTATTTTTTGCCGTGTATTTTTTATACTTCCTTAGAAGCTATAGTCATGATATACCATGATCCAAAAGTCGTAAAGTCGTTGTTGGTAATAATAAAAACTGTGAATTGGACGTTGTATCCAAAATGAAGTGGGTGCATTTATCCTCTTTTAAGCTTTTTGTCACTGAGGATGATATAATGCGTTATGTTGCTAAGCATCTTGACATCGATAAAGCACATTTATTATGTCATAAGTTGGTTAAGAAAGATGCTCCTTTGGTTGGTTTTAAATTCGTAAATTTCAAACTTGGCATTTCTCCTGGATTTTATCATGAACTGTTTAAACCGGAAATTTGGCCCTCTGGTGTTAAGGTACGCCCGTTTAAATTTATTCAAAAAAAGGAGGTAATTGGGTGACACGCACCAATTATTCTTAAAGTTTAATTTATAATTTAAATATTTTTAATTATAAGCTTTAAACTTTTTGTTGTTACTATAATATTTATAGTTTTAAGTTTGCTAGTCTGTAAGGATAATATTGTATCCATAGACTGAAATAAATAAATAAATAAATAAATAAATAAATATCCTCAAGGATACATTTTAGAACAGTTTAGTGCACATTTAATCTTTTTTTTTTTTGCTAGGGGAGTGTAAAGTTTAGGGTTTTTAGAACTCTAGTCATATCCGTACCACCAGGGTCTGCCCAGACCCGCAACATTTTCTTAATATTTTAACAGGTATTGCAACATTTTCTTCCGAAATTTTTCAAAACTTACTTCCAATTTTTAAAACAAAGTAAACGTGGCTTTTCAAAAATATTTTTTTTTTTAAACTGAAAAAACTATTTAGAAAATAATCAGTTCATTTGAAATTGTGATTCGAAATTGTGGTTGTGTATAGTTTGTGTTTTGTTGATATTTTTTTAAAAAATGGAAAGAAACATTGAAAGGATAGAAGAAGTTGACTTGGTCTATCAGTCGTATTCACGCAAAATCTTTATATTAACTTATACGTGTTTATATACAGTCGTCTAGTTTTGTACCGGGTCTGGCTAGACCCTGGTGTTATGAATGTGACAAATCAACTTGGTGTAAACATAAGGGTTAAGTTTTTCATCATATTTATGAAGTTTTTCATAAACACGATGAAGCTTTTTCCCTAAGTGTAGGAGGGTTAGTTTTTTATTTACAAAAAACTAAAAATCGAATATATTTTATAAAATTTGTAACTTGTTGTACGTTGTTACAAACTAATTATATCCCGTATCATACTCTAGTGTAGGGTGATTTCTTTTTTCTCTCTGTATGTATTATTAAACTGAATAACTTTTTTTATCATGAAATTAAATTCAACTTTAGGCGTTTTGTATAAATTTTTATTTTGTGAATTTATATGTATTCTTCAGTGTTTTTTTTTTTTTTGCAGCATTTAATTTTCCAGTCAAATATTCTCATCTTAAGCAAAAGTCTGGGTATGTACGACGACAACATGTTCTACCCAAAAATTAAAATGCAACAAAAATTCAAAACTCAAAGTAACAGTTGCAGTTACAAACAAAAAAAAAAACCCCCCCAACAATATTTTGTTGCTTCGTCCAAACAATATGCAGGTGTTTCGGTTAGAAAATACACAAAAACCAGCAGTAGAAGTTGGTATCCAAGCAACGTTACAAAAAAACTTAAAGCCATTGGGAAAAAAAACCTACAACAACATATCAACTGATAGTCAATGTCTACAGAAAGTCAAGCTTAGAGCTGTGTCAGTTGGTTTCTTCGGTTTCACTATGACTTCATGCAGCTGTGATGGGTGTAATATGTTGAGTGTGTAAATGAACACTCAGAAAATATAATGAAAGATATATATTCCACCTTGCTATTAAACAAAAGAAACCGCAATGGATGAAAGGTGAACTAGCAAAAAAAAAATGAAAATGAAAATATTTAACTTAAGGTTTACGAGAACTTGAACTTGCAAGGGAGGTATCGCGACAAGGTGCACGCAGAGAAAAAAGTTTCATCATATTGATGATATTGTTTCATAAATCGTTTGTCAGCAATTATTCATGATATTTATGAAGTTTAGCTGAAATTGAAGTTTAGCTTGAAATTTTCATTTATTATTTAAAATATAGAAAATATCATTTAGTCCTACTAACTTATCTCACAATACCCAAAGTTTAAGGCTTAGCCAAAAATATGAATGTCAAATTTATATAGAAATATATGTGGTTAAAGTTAAACGCTGGTTATTTTTCGAAAAGTTACTCGTTAAAACTCAAAGACTACCAGAAATTTTTGTAAATTTAATTTTAAAAATACACCCATAGAAAAATTTGGAAGAAGTTTCACAAATTTTCGTCCAATGGTGCTATATAAAATTATATATAATTATATATAATTTTATATAATGTTATAAATTTATATAAAATTATAAAATTATATAATTTTCGTCCGATGTAACAATGGTGCTATATAAAATTATATATAATTATATATAATTTTATATAATGTTACATAATTATTAAAATTATATATACCCACTAGCTGACCCGGCAAACGTTGCTTTGCCTTCAAATTTTAATTGTAATTAATTTTTTAAATCAAGAAAAATAGATTTACATTAGTAAATCATTTTAAAATTTGTAATTTCATGGGAAGCCCAACGCCTCTTTGTCCTTCTATCGCCTTTATTCTAGGACTATGAGGAACGCTAAAACAATTTTTGAACAACATTATTAAATAACCTTGCAAAAAGTCTTGAATGTGATAACTTATTTTAATGCTTATTTGTTTTTTGCTTTTGGTACCACGCCCATTTATCCCATTCCGCCCATTTTCAGTTCGACTACTTATATTTGTAATTGATGGACTCGTACAAAATTTGAAGGCTATATAGCTAATATAGAACCCTAGATATTTAATATTAATATTAATTTTGTATATGAGCTAAATAATCACTTTGTATGGAAGCTGCCACTCCCACTGGTATGATCCCGCCCAATTTTCCCATGACTATTCATAATATAATCAATGTGCACAAATTTCTAAGACTCTGGCTATTATAGAACTGTAGATATATGATATTAAATATTTACTTTGTATGGGAGCTGACACGTCCACTGGTCCGATGACGCCCATTTTCAGATGTTGGCCGATTCTCAGACCTACTCAATATGCTCACAAAATTTCATGAGAATCGGTCAAGCCGTTTCGGAGGAGTACGGGAACGAACATTGTGACACGAGAATTTTATATATAATATTTTTCGAATATAATTAATGTGAATTAATTATATCTGTTTATATCAGACTTTATAGAAATATATATAATTATATATAATTATTTCCAATTTCCTTACATAATTATATATAACTTGATATGGCTTATATAATTTTTTTCAATCGGGTACCATTGTTTGCTGAAATTCTGCTTTCAGCTAAAATTTTAGTTATACTTATTCATCACTTAACAGTTTTGAACTAATATTTTACTAATGTTTTACTTATTCATTTTACTAAAAAAAATTTGCTAATAAGCACATTAACATTGTGTACGAAAACCGAATTGAAAGATATACGCAGAATGAAGAGCATGTCAAGATGTAGTAGAGACGAGGAAAATTATACTAAAAAGTACAACTTTTGTAAGACATATAAAAAAATCAATCATGGAAGATTTTTGTATATGTTTTTCATACAAAAGGTCGCCAACAATGTGTATTGATATAAATAGTTGATCTAATAAACTCAAATACTGTATTGATACCGGCTTATCAAAGAAATTGATTATTAAATAAATTAAAGACAAAATAAAATATTTAAATTTAATAAAAATAAAATGTTTATTAGTAAACTAAATTTTTATAGTGGTTATTTATGAAAAGTGTATAAATTGCAAACAAATATATGTTTTGGCAGACAAACAGAAGAACACACATCTTAGGTAATTTTTTATATTTCCATTCTCTATTTGCAAAAAAAAAGGGTTGTTTATGTGTCATATTTTTTTATTTTTTTGTTTCTAGAACTATCTACGGCATTTAGCTTCAGTCCAAATTGTCATAATTTGGACAACCGTTGAGTTGAAATGTATTTTTGTTTACATTATATATGGTTATGTCGTTAAGGTATGGGCATTTTTATATTTTTTAATGTATTGTCAATTATTTTTTAAAGAAAGACAACATTTTTTTAAGGATTTTTATTTTCAGCCAACTAATATTCAAAAAAAATTTATTAATTTTCAGTAAAGATTTTTTAATTTTTAATCAACTAAATGTTATCTAAACTTTTTTTTTTTTTGCTAACATTAGCAGTTTTTTTGCAAGCACCCTCTTGACTAAAATTTTGCTAACTCAGCAAAAATTTTTTCTGACTTTACTGACTTTTTTTGAGCATATTATGGTCTCTATGAACTTTTTTACACAAAAATTATGAAATCCGTAATAACACATAATATCCTTTATATATATACCCGAGTAGAAAGAGTTATATATTATGCTATATTATTTACTAAAACTATATCTCGTTATATATTGCTTTGTATGGCACAATATATACAAAGATATAATTTTTGTTTTCCGAACAAATTTTGATTGCATTGATACTAGACGTAAATAATGATTGGTACACCGAGCGAATTATCTTCACTTCACTAACGAATTTCTTCATAGCTTTAATGAAAATTGTCACTGGAATTAGTCCATTGAAACTTTTCATAAAATCTATGAAACAGTTTTTATTAAAGTCAATGTTTATGAAATGTTTGTAGAATTAATGAAAGTCTTCATTAAACTATTGAATCATTCCGACAATGAAGCGTTTATAGAATTTATGAAACATTTTCATATAATTTTTAAATACATATTAAGAAGTTTCCTTGAATTAATAAAACTCTTTATGAATGTCTTAAAACAATTTCATTGAAGTCCAAAATTAATTAATAATTAAAATAATTTAAAAAATATTTTAATATTAAATTGTGTTGCCTTTTTTCTTTGACGAATACTTTTTTGTGAACGTCTGTTTTTGACGTTTGTGACGTTTCAAATCGCAATGTGGAAACCAAAAAAAAGAGACGAAAACGAAAACGACAACTCTTACGTTTTCACTCAATTCAAAGTGACATTTGCGATACAGAACCCCAAAATGAATTTCTTCACTCATTTACACGAATTTTTTGAGTGACACGTCTTACAAAAACCAGACCGTAAGTCTTTGAAATAATTTCGTAGCTCTAAAAAGCTAAATTTATGAAGAGATAATTTATGAAATCAAATGAATGTTTTAATGAAATTTTATGAAAAAATGTTTAATGTTAATAAAATTTCTTGAATATACTGCAATACTTCATTGAATCTATGAAAAATATTCTATAAAATTGAAGGTTAATTCTTTTAGTGTATTTGCAGAACGAATTTTAGAATTTTTTTTTTTTTTTAACAATACAGTTGTTTTTCGATTTAACGAACTATATAATGTCGCCCTGTTCGTTAAATTGAAAAATTCCTTAAACCGAGTACTATTTATTTATTTATTTATTTCCCATGTTTTCTAATGTTTACACCACAAACGATCGTACAAGAATGCTAAAAACTCCAAAAGTAAACACAGAAAACGCAGCCAGAACATCGTTGGGGAATCCCCTTTCTCTATATGTCTATTGCTTTTGCATATTGTTTGCGGAAATCTTTGTATTTGCATCTCATTCTATACTTAAGACTCTAATTTTGTATTTGTTCGTTATATCGAGTACAAAATTACGGTACAAAGTTACGGTGTTCGTAATATAAGGTACTCAATTCAAAATTTTTATGAGTTCGTTAAATCCCGAATTCGTTTAACCGATGGTTCGTTAAATCGGAAAGCTACTGTATATTAAAATTTAGCAAAGTTAGTAGAGATGCAGTCTGTTACTACGAAGTGCCGAGTTCAAATACCGGAAAAGACAAACACATTTTTTTTTTTTTTTTTAATTTAAATAGAATTTTAAATAAACCAAAGAAAATTAAAAGTGATTGTGGTGTAATGAGTAAGACACAGGACTATTTATTAATCTGAGTACCACGGTTCAATATTTGAAAATATACAAAAGAAAACTTTAATTTCATATTTATGTGGAATATTATGTTGAATGAACTGAATATTAGTCTTCACTACATAAACTTAAATTAATTTCAAAGTTAGTTGTTGTAACCTCCAGAATTCGTTTGGAAACAAATTCGGTGGCCATGACTGTGACTGTTGTCTGGGTGCAGAGAGTTCGTCTTATGTAGGGTTGCCATATTTGAAAAGTGAAAAAAAGTACATTGATGAAAAAAAAACAGTACTTTTCAAAAAAAAAAAAACAGTACATTTTTGTATTTATTGTTATCATAACTTTTACTTCAATACATCACATATTTACTTAAAATAAGTTAATACACCGAACCAAATAGCGTAGGTAAAATCAACAAAAAAAAATTTGTAGATCTTTAACGAAATTTTGTCAATTTTTTTTTTAAGATTTAACAAATTTTATTCAAATCAACAAAATTTCGTTAAGTTTACTTCCTCTAAAGAAGTAAAATTGACGAAATTTCATCAAATTGACTAAATTTCGTCAAATTGGCTAAAATTATTAGTTTCGACGCCATTACTTTTTGCATTGGGCAGTGTCATGAAAAAAAATTGTGTTTACAAACATCCATTGCTTGAAAAGTAAACAAACCAAACTTATATATGTACAAAGAAACGAAGTGGAATTAATACAGGGAGATTCAATAAATTTATATAAAAAACTATTGTACACACAAAAAAAAACATGGTTAAAAAAATATATATTCTTTGTACACGCAAAAAAACTTGTTTATATAAAAATATGTAAAATATACAAAACAAAACAGTACAAAAACAGTACAAATCCAAAAAAACAGTACTTTTGCGTACTGTTTTAGGTGTTGTGAATAAAACAGTACATTTTTCTAAAAACAGTACATGTACTGTTTAAAACAGTACGAATGGCAACCCTAGTCTTATGCGAGTTTGTCGTCTTAAAAGAGTTTTACTGTAGTTACTTTTTGAAAATCAAAAAAAAATCAAACAAGTTTATTTCTTAGACATGTGCTGGGGGCAGCTAAAAAAGTGTGCGTCTTACTAATTTTACCTCCTCTGCCACATATCGAAATTTTTATCAAAATCCGTGTGTGTCCGTTTAAAAACCTTTCTTATAAGTCGACTTCTGCTATTTTGACATTCAGCTATATTAAAAATTATTTTTCCTAGATGACTATATTGTAGCATACATTATTTTTAATATAAAAAAAACTCTTGATTTTCAATAAATTTTAGAAACTCTTTGTTTTTTGTTTTTATACTTTTCCCTAGTTGTTGCTGCTTATACTATATTGCATGTAACTTATAATTAAAAGAAACGAAGCCAGCAAGCAGTCATCCAGGCGAGCAACGTTAACAGCAGTGGTAACAGCAACAATTTTATGCTTAAAAAAAAGAGGAAAAAGAAGACAAAACAGACAACAACAAAAACAAATCAATATGTTTTTTATTTTTTTCATTTAGTTCTTTTTTTTTTTTGTTTTGTTTTCGTTTTTCCTCTAATATGTAGGGGATAGTGTTATACCTTGAAACGGTAATAAACTCATAGAAGTTTTAAACTAATTTTTAGTTCAAATTGGGATTTTAGGTAAAAATGTTGGTACTTTGACCTAATGAAATACTAAATTTTTAACTTTTTTTTTGCTGAATTTACTAAAGTCTTAAAATATTATTTTGATAATCAAAACCAGCAAAGGTCGTTGTAATGCGATGTTTGCGTTTCAGTATTTGTGTATTTTTTTATTATCAACCTAAAATATGTAATAAAAGATTTGATTCTAATTAAATTTGTTGCTAAACAAATATTTAATTGAATCAATTAACATTTTAATTTACTTTTAAATATATAAATGCATATTTTATTTAAGACGTAATTCTCAAATTAATTTTTTATTTAATGTATGTTTAATAGAATAGTTTTAGTATAAAATACCAAATGCATTTGTAGTTTACAAAAAAAAACAAGAACACACACAAATACACAAACAGACACCAGCAACACATATAAATACAAACGTGTCGTTCACACACATTTTTTTTTTTTTGTATAATATTTTTTTTTCTAGATAGTTATTTATAGCTTCGTTTCTTTTTAATTTTCAATAAAAGTTTCAATTAATATTATCATTGCCGTGCAAAATCAATTAAAATTTTAATTGATTCACTACAATTTTCAATTGAAATCCGTTTTTATTTTTTTCTGTTTATGTATCATTTCTAAAGTGTATGTTTTTATACAGGTAACACTTTTTTAACTGGCGGACATTTTGTCAACTGTCAAGTGATTTATATTTAGCTTGGTTTGGTATTTCAACATAAATAGACTGACGCCTGAACAACGCTTTCAAATTGTGCAAATTTATTTTGAAAATCATGGTTCTATTCGAATAAGTATCGCGCACTATGTCCATTTTAGGTCAATATAATCCATCAGATCAATTAATTCGATTAACTATGGAACGTTTTCGCACCACAATTACTCTCAATGATAATATGCATTCACAGAGACGTCGTACAGTCCCACAATTGATTTATTGAAGGAAACGTTTGGTAACCGCATAGTTTCACTTTTCGGACCCGTGAATTGACCTCCAAGATCAATAGTCTATGCCGATAAGCCCAAAACTATAGTCTACGACGATAAGCCCAAAACGATTGACCACTTTCGCCGCGTTATTGTACAGCAAATGTAATTTAGTTGTTATTAATAATATAATATAATATAATATAATATAATATAATATAATATTAAGAACATCTTTTTAACTCTAAAATAAAATTATTAATTATATCTCCGAAAGTAATATTTGTGTTTCAGGAACTATTAATTGTATTTCAGATATTATTAATGGTTTATCTGAAATTGTATTTTAAAATTTTCTCAGAAATAAAATTTGTAATTATTAATTATTAATTGAATCTCAGAGGTTATTAATAGTACATTCTATAGTAAAGGTTGTTTTTTATACAGGTATAGAACCTTAAGTTGGCAACACTTTTTTAACTGGCGGACATTTGATCAGCTGTCAAGTGATTTATGTTTAGCTTGGTTTGGTATTTCAACATGAATAGACTGACGCCTGAACAACGTTTTCAAATTGTGCACATTTATTTTGAAAATCATTGTTCTGTTCGAAATACGTATCGCGCACTACGTCCATTTAATGGTCAATATAATCCACCAAAGCAATTAATTCGATTAACTATGGAACGTTTTTGCACCACGTTTACTCTAAATGATATATGCATCCACAGAGACGTCGTACAGTCCCACAATTGATTAATTGAAGGAAACGTTTGGTAACCGCATAGTTTCACTTTTCGGACCCGTGAATTGACCTCCAAGATCAATAGTCTACGCCGGTAAGCTCAAAACTATAGTCTACGACGATAAGCCCAAAACGATTGACCACTTGTAGAACAACATTCGCCGCGTTATTGCCAATATACGGCCACAAATGTTGGAAAAAGTCATCGAAAATTGGACCTCCAGATTAGACTACGTCCGAGCCAGCCGTGGCGGTCATATGCCAGAAATCATATTAAAATTATAATGCCAAAAGATTATCTTTCGAATAAACTTAATTTCATGTCAATTTAAAAAATTCATCTTTGTTTTATACCATTTCAAAGTTTTATACCTCTATAAAAACACCCTTAGGTACAAACTTCGCGATTAATTATCGTAGCTATTGTGAAAAACAATAAATTGTATCTGTCCCAAAAAATAATCCAAGTAAAAAATTTTAGAAATGAGATTTTTGCTTTTACACTGAGAGAATTATCTGCATTTCAGTTATGAATTTCTTCATAGCATTAATGAAAATTGTCGCTGGAGCTTGTCCATTGAAACTTTTCATAGAATCTATGAAACAGGTGCCATTGAAGGCAATGTTTATGAAATGTTTGTAGAATTAATGAAAATCTTCATAAAACTAATAAATCATTCCGGCAATGAAATGTTTATAGAATTTATAAAACAGTTTCATAAAATTGTTTAATAAAGGGTCCGCCATCTAACGTTTTTTTTCAGCTAGTGCTTATTTCGTGAATGGTAACACTTAGCTCATGTCTGATTTGACAGATAATTAGTTTTATCCTTCCGCTGAAAGAATATGGTTGTGTATACGCTTGAACAACGCTGGGAAATATTGCGACATTACTTTGAAAATCATGGTAATGTTGCAGAATGTGTGAGCAAGGAGTGGTCGTTACAGTCAAAGGCGATCGTTATCGGGCCATGTTGAACGAATTTTTGTTCACAAAAATTGAAGAGGAGGATATTGGCAACATTTGGTTTCAACAGGACGGCGCTACGTGCCACACAGCCGAAGTTACACTCGATGTTTTGCCGCAGAGCTGATGTCGTTTGGCCACCTCAGAGTTGCGATTTGACACCGTTGGACTATTATTTGTGGGGTGCCGTCAAAGATAAGTGTTACGCCAACAAGCCAGAGACAATTGATAAAGGACAATATTCGTTAAGCCATTGGTGGAATGCAGCTGCACGCAATCGATAATGTGCTTAAAAATTAGACCGATCATGTAGGCTACTGCATGGCCAGCCGAAGCAGCCATTTGAATGAAATTATTTTCCATTATTAACCGTAAGGATTGTACTTTCAAATAAAAAAAGAAATTTGAGAAAATATTTAGGTTTTTTTTATAGCATTTTCAAAAAAAAAAGTTATTTGGCGGACCCTTTATTAAGAAGTTTCTTGAATTAATAAAACTCTTCATGAATGCCTTGAAAAATGCATTTGAACGATGCCACTTTATAAAATATATTGAGCACTTAAGAATTAATTCTTAAAACTAAAATTTTAAAATGTCTGAAAATTAATGAAATTATGAAATTTTATGAAAAAAGGCTTTAAAATAATTGCATAGCTCTAAAGAAACTTTTCATTGAATTTGTGAAGAGATAATTTATGAAGTCGAATGAATTAAATGAAATAAATTTAAAATAACAAATATGCAGGTGCTTGTGCAAATTTAAATGTAACTGACACTAATAGAAAACATATGATTTTCTATTGTTGATTTACTTGAATAAACGTCACTACATTGCTAGGTCTATCAAAAAAACAGAGTAGTATTTGAAAGATGACAAAGCCAATTGTGATAATATTTCGTTGTTGTTGTTGTTTTTGTTTTTTCTTTGATATTTTAAATTTTTAATCTCGCTCCTAGACGAGGACAAGAAATTCTCATTGAGTTTGTGATTTAACATAACAAATATCTCTAGAAATTCTAATAACAAAGTCCCCTGGAGATTTCCTTGGGCAGGAATGAAATCCGGATAGGGACACGCCTACAGCAGATTGTTTTTCACAATTAGTTAAATAAGTTTTGGGACTTTAGCACATTTAATTACTGTAAATGCAATTAATGTTTATCCCGATGAAAATAAATTTAGAATTTTTTTTATGAAACTTTATTTTATGAAAAAAAGTTTATGAAAAATTTCTTAATGTTAATAACATTTTTTGGATATAATAAAATTCTGCATTGAATCCAGGAAAAAAAATTCTATGAAATTTTTTCGTTAATATCATGAAGGACAATTCTTTCAGCGTACCAAAGAGATGCAGATGTTTTATTTTTACATCGTTTCAAGGTACAACACATTTCCTTACTGTTCTTTGTTGCAGCTAGCTGTTATTTATTATTATTTGCCGCCCTCAAGTGCGTAGCAAAAGCAACATAAGGGGGCACGATTCAACTTAAACCAAGTAATTTAAATTTGTTTAAAATTAACTTTAAACTGGGATAGAAAAATATATTAAAAATGATTCACTTAAATACCCCCGCTTAGTCTACGCATGTGGTCACCCTAACTGTGTTTTGTACGTCTTTACTTTGCGTTCTTCGAAAGAAAAATATATATATAGATAAAATGAAGATTCTGTTATTGTCGCTGCCGAAGTACAGACTTGTTTAGTTTGATATTTTGTCTGCATTTCAGTTTTTTACCAACAACTTTTGCCAGCTTACATGTAGCAAAAATCTGCATTTATTGAACAAAAAAAAAATGTTTCTAAAGTAAAGGAGAACAAAAGTATATCTACAGTCCACGAAATTTGTGCAAAATCATTTCATAATATTTACTACACTGATGAGGATGATGAGATTCGCAGTAGTATTATAACGCGAAAGTGATTTCGCGCCATTTTCTTTGATTTCATACTCAATTTTGAAGGTTAGGTTAGGTTGAAAAGAGAAAGGGTGATTTCCCACCCTTTATGATCATCAATAGGATAATATACACCTATGCCAGAAGATCGGCATGTTGTGCGCTCCTTCATTTGGGAACGAAAACACTCCGGCCTAAGTGAAGAATTCAGTATCCTTCAAGTAGCCCATCAGTTTCCCCAAATCAGCACCCTGCAACCACTACAGCGACGGTAGCCAATACCTCGCCCTATACCCTCGAAGGCCGGACCTAAGCACAAGAAATAATGCAGGGTCTCATCGTCCATCTCACAAGCCCTAAAAACTCTGCAGTCACACCTTCCCATTCACGAAAGGTGCGATTTAAGTTTCGAGTGACCGTTAGGATTCGCATCAGATCGGCCAGTTCCCTCTTCTCCAGCCCTAAGACCGCACCCTGCAACCACTCCAGCGACGGTAGCCAATACCTCGCCCGATACCCTCGAAGGCAGGACCTAAGCACAAGAAATAATGCAGTGTCTCATCGTCCTTCTCACAAGCCCTACAAACTCTGCAGTCACCCCTTCCCATTCACGAAAGGTGCGATTTAAGTTCGGAGGGACCCGTTAGGATTCCCATCAGATCGGTCAGTTCCCTCTTCTCCAATCTAAGACGTTTTCGTCTTGCCCCGATTCGGGCCTTGCGACAGAACCTTCGTGACAGCACCAGCTTAATCCCTGCCCCAGATCTCTCTGTGCATGTTGATGGCCCACTGTTCAAGTTCCGCCCTCGTAGACTGAAAAGGCTTTGGATTGTGCAGGTTAACAGAGATCAGTCTGGAGCCATTTACAGCTAGCTCGTCCATCCTGTCGTTACCCTCCACACCCCAAAAATGTTCGGGTACCCATACTAGATTCTGACGTCCCCTACAAGAGCAAACGTTAACTTCCTTCTTGCAGTTGAAACCAGTCCTGGTCTTTATGGATTCTCCTGACAGTGCCCTTATCGCTGCCTGGCTATCAGTGAAAACTAACACTGCCATAGTCATTTTGAAAGTTCAAGATGTTCCACATCTATTTATTTCTGATGAGAAATATCTCGAAAATAAAATCTTTACTGTTCGATATTAAAGCTTTCATTTCGCTCAAAACAGTTTTTGGCGCCCAACCTACTTTGTTATATGGCTAAAGTTGATCACTTTAAAACGTATTCTTCCTGTTGTTTCTCAGATTTTTTCCATCACTGTGTTAAACAATTAAGCAGTACCAGTATATTTGTTTCTTGAATAAGAAACCAACATATTTTCTGGTAGATTTTGTTTCATTATTTCTAAAAGTATGTATAATTTAGTTTCTTCCATGTTATATTTAGGTTTTTTTTTTGTATTTCAAGAATCTCTAAATTGCATACTCCTTTTTAACATGTTTGATTGGTTACATCCGGATTGAATTTCACTCAAAATATACTACTTATTCATGTAAATATGAGTACTATAAGGATAAAAGATGAAGTTCGTTATGTGAACGGTATATTTTTGTTTTATAACAGGATTCTCACTATTGACAAATAACAACAGATGATGATGGTGATGGTGATAACAGTTGGCAGTTGGTATTGACAGACAATGTCCTTTGCATAATGTTAAAAAAAAAAATGATGTGCTTGTGTTGAAACTGCATTGCTTGAAGTTTGAAATCTGTCATTATTTTCCCATAGATTTATTGAAACCTGCATTTAAGTTTTAAATGAGACATTAGAGTTAAGGTTGCTGAAGACTTCCTGCAAAAACAAATGTTATATGGAAAGTTTATCGTCGAAGATGGGTTTAAAATTTTAGAAAAATGGATTTGGAATGCGAAATGTTTGGTATCTGAAATTGTGAAAGAGTGTTACGTAAAGTTTGTATGCGTATACAGAAACTAGCCAGTCAGAAACTGCCAGTGGTACAAAAAATCAAGCATTGGTGTACCACTGGCTAACATAATAAACTAAACAAACTACTGGCAGAATACTTGTTTAAGGCGTTAGTAGCGTTTCCAACAAGCGCTTTTCCAGTATTTTTTTTACAATAATTTCAGTGGTTTATAGAAAAAATCATTGGCAAAGAATCGGCTGAGACCACTATGCCAACGTTGTGAGAAAGTGTTTTCCCAGTGCTATCCAATCAGAAATTACCAACGGCTCAAAAGTGTAAGCACTGGTAAAGCATTTATTTTATGAAAATTATGATGCATTGTTTAAAAAAGTTTGTAGTCGGAAGGTTCCGAGTTCAATCCCGGTTTCAGAGGGAAAAGTGTTTTCCCTTTGCGAAAAAGTTTTTTCCCAGTGCTATCCAGTCAGATATTACCAACGGCTCAAAAGTCTAACCACTGGTAAAACATTTATTTTATGAAAATTATGTTGCATTGTTTAAAAAAGTTTGTAGTCGGAAGGTTTCAAGGATTTTCTATACTTTTTAATGTTTTTTTTTTTATATAAAAATTGATTTTTTTGTTTCTGGAAAAGCTCTTTTAAGACCAACTTTTTATTTTGTTTTCCCAACGTTGACAAGTTGTTTCCATCAAACGTTATGCCATCCATGCTGGCATATTTGAGCAGCCAGCAGTTAAGCTATCAAGTATTATATGTCTCCTTAGCTCAGTAGTTAGAGCTATTGGCTGCCAATCTAGCGGCCGTGGTTTGAATCCCGGCGGGACCAAACAAATTTATACATGAACTTTTTTTAAATTTTATTTTGAAAAACAAATTTTTAGACCATGGTTTTACCAACATTTTGCCAATATTGTAAATTTTGATTCCCCACTGTTTGTCCGATACTTTTTGAACAGACGGACCTTTTGTCTAATGATGTTCTCATTTTCGGATTGGGAAAGCACTTGGGAAAGCATTATTATCACTTACTCAAGTGCCAGTGGTCCGTTTGCCTTTTTCTGACTGGGTATCCACGTTTTGTGGAAACAAGCACTAACACAAAAATGCGAACAACAAAAATGTTTGTTCTTTGTTTGAAAAGAATTTTGTAATAAAAATTGAGCACATTTTGCATAAAGACTGTTTTGAATTTGTAAAATTTTAAATATTCCAATTTACTCGAAAACTATGCGAGATACTAAAAAATTACTTAAGATCAACATAATTTCTGAGGAAAAATATAGTTAATATGTCGTATTTTCAAAGTTCCAAAGGTTTTGTTCGATTACTTAAAAAAGTGCCTGTCGGATCCAGATGGATAACTTTGCACAGTGTCACATTTGTACAATTTAGAACGACAAAAATAAAACAAACTAAAAGTTATCTGATTAGTCCAGTTTTTTAGTATTTAATAAATAGCAACTAATATGGAAACAAACATCAAAAAACCTGGGAGCTTCTTCTACTTCTTGTGGTGTGTGTGTGGAAGCCCAAAATTGCATCATAAAAATATCATGTTACTTGTATGTTATAAATTTTAAGAGGTATATCGATTTCAAAATCGTATATTTTCCCATATAATGGACACAATATTTTTTGTGTTGAACTACATTGAAACTACTTTAAATATATATATTTTTTTTATAAAAAAATCTTAATGCTCTTTTTATTAAAATTTTCCAAATAATTTAAAAAAAATATTCGAAAATACTATTTTCAGTGGAATAGAATTTATGACTGTCACCGCAAAATACATATAAGGATATTAAGTGACTTCCATAGAATCCATTTTACAAAAGATTTGATGCTGCCGTCAGCAGCCGTGAAAAATATTTGAAAATCCGTGGACATCTATCACACCCGTTTAATATAATATATAAAATCTTACTATATAAAATCGAACACCACTGAACGAATCGACCAACCAAATTTTGTTCGTTTGATGCTCCAATAAGTATATATATTTTGGGCCGGTAGGTGGCGCTGGGTTCGAGAAATTTACGAATGTATTATTTGTGGTTGTATTTATGGTCCGATTTAGCCCATTATTCAGAATGTATATTGGTTATGTACATACAGACAATAAATTGGTTGGAATTCCATTGTAATTAAACAAATTTAATCATTATTCAATAACTTTAATTGTAAGTACTTAACGTTCATCATCAGAATAATTAAACTATATTGTAAACAGAAAATATATAAAATTAACCAAAACACAGTCACATCATTCAAACTATTGGTTTTCCTTATCAATATTGAAAAAATATTATCTTCTGCAATACCTTAAATACCAACAACCAACCACTTTTCGGAGATTTTATCCCTTGAATAAAATATTTGCAAATAAAGTCGAATATTAGTTTCGCCTTCAAAAAAACGATCCCTCTATCTAAAATATAAGTTTCCGTTACCAATTTTAAAATAATATAAAGTTTTTTAATAGTTTTGGTAACTCGAATAAAATATAAGATTAGCAGCCCAATTTCTGTTGTACATATATGTAAATCTATTTTTAGACATTTATATTTAAATTTGAAGGAAAAAAACATTCAAGGTAGAAATTTTAAAATACAAATTCAAATTGGGTGTGGGTGTGGGTTAGAGGTAAAGTAATTACCTGACAAGCAGAAGGTCGCCGATTCGACTCTAGTTCATGGCATAATTTTTTTTAAGAACAAACTACTCTTACCATTTTTTTCAGTTTTTCAATTTTTAAGATAACTTATTTTCTTACGACATTATCGTCGGTTGAACTTGATAATAAATTTGAATTTTCTAAAATTTTGCATTGCGGGACTTTAAAATTGCTGTTACAACCTCAATTTCAATTTACAATAATGGTGTAAGGAAATAAGTTATCTTAAAAATTGAAAAACTGAAAAAAAAATGGTAAGAGTAGTTTGTTGAGATGACGTTCCAAGTATTATGAAAAATGTATTTCCAGGAAGGCCAAAAATCGGAGCATTTTGATCAAAAAATACAACTTTCTCATTAATAAAGCTCGAACGCCTGATGTCGGAGAGTAAATCTAAGGCCAGATTTGGATTCAGCGTACCTTGTGTCTTTAGAAAAGTATAATTTAGTTCTAGTGTCAAACATTTTTCGGCCTGAATCTTTAGGTGTAAAAAGTACTTACATGTACTCAAAAGTGCTCCCCACTGTACATATTTAAATTTAAAACAAAATAACATTCAAGGTTGAAATTGGAAAATTCAACTTGGTTGTAGACTAGAGGTAAAGTAATTGCCTGACAAACAGGAGTTCGCCGGTTCGAGCCCACTTCGCGGCATAAGAATTTTTTATTAATAAAATAGTTTTAAAATAATATATTAATTTTTTTAAAGTTTTGGCAACTCTAATAAAATATTGATATCAGCAACCGAATTTCTGTTGTACATACAAATCTATTTTTAGACAAATATTTAAATTTGAAACTAAAAAACATTCAAGGTTAAAATTTAAAAAAAGATATTTAAATTGGGTTTAGGCTAGAAATAAAGTACTTGCCTGACAAACGGAAGATCGCCGGTTCGAGCCCAGTTCGAGGCATACAATTTTTTTATTAATAAAATAAATTTTGTTAAATGTATCTATTTATAGAATATTTTAGTCCATAAATATAAAATATTCAATTGTTACAATAAAAATTCGAAATGTGTAAATAAATATCGGTTGTTACAATACTATTAAAATTTAATAATACGAGGGCGGATCAATAAGTCCGTGACTTTTTGAATGAAACAAAGTTTTTTTTCAAAAAAAAATAGTTTTCAACATAATCTCCTTTTAGCTCAATACACTTTGTGCAACGTGTCTCCAATATGTATCCATTCCAAAAAATAGAATTTTTCAACGTCCATAAAATAGGCATTTCTTGGCCATATGTTAAATCGGTCCAATAAGTTGGCATAATATTCGCCGTTTATTGTTTTTAACTTTTGAAGGTAATCGATGTGGATTATCCCGCGTGCATCCCAAAAAACTGTTGCCATCACCTTATTGGCCACGATTACGTGTATGGTTAATTGAGAGCAAACGCGGCAGCCATCTTGCAGACAGCTTTCTTAAAGCCCGTATGACACTGTATAGTTTTTGTATTGACAATCTAAATTAAAGCAGTACAAATATATTTTTACTCAATTTTTTAACTAGTGTAAAGAGTACGAACACATAGTGCCAAATTGTAGTAAATGTCAAAACAAATACTTTTGTTATCGATAAATCAGCGAAAAATTGGGATATCTGTCAAAAGTGCAAACGAAAATTTTGAACTTTATCTTGACATTTCTCACAGGCAAATAAGTTTGTTGTCAGTTTCTTTTTGGAACTGTCAGTTAAAAAAAAAAAAAACAAAACTGTTTGTTTACAAATTGTATATATGTTTCATTCGCACATTAATGTTGTTTCTTTCTCCCAATACATCTTGAAACTATACAAAAACTATACAGTGTCATAACAGCTTAAACCAACTGATCATTTAAAATCGAAACCACACTGCCATATGAAATGCCTATGGCATCAACAATCTCACGCACTTTTACTCTTCGATCGGCCAACACCATATCGTGGATTTTTTCGACATTTTCGGGTGTATTAACCTCAATTGGCCGTCCAGAACGTTCAGCGTCATTTGTACTTGTGCGACCACAACGAAAGTCAGAAAACCACTTTTTTACCATTGAAATCGATGGCTCAGAGTCCCCTAGTATTTATCAAGCTTTTCCTTGGTTTGATTGACGGTTTTTTTCGCAAAAAATAATGTTTAATGAGCACCCGAAATTCACTTTTTCCATTTTTAAAAAAATCTACGAGGTTGTATGTTTTGAACAGCTGTTAAATGCAAAGTAAATGACAGAACTTGCTCAAAATTTGACAGTAGTCTATTAACAGGTGATACTTGATGGGAGCAGTGATAGTACGTAGAACCACAAAAAATCGCTTGCAACTACAAAATTGTTTTCTGTGTGTATAGGGCTCGGAAGTTAATGCATCTATATTTGTGTTTTATGTACATAAAATATGTATTTAAAATCATAAAATATGTACATAAAATTTAAAAATATGCAATTATTATTGATTTTTTTCAACGTTTTCCATATTAGTTCCACAATTTTTGTAATTTTAGTTTTAAATAGTGAATTGTTGAATTCTTCAGATTATACATAATTCATATGAAATTCATCTAAATGATCCTCTTCTACCCTAAATATAAAGTTCTAAAATTGTTAACAAAAGATAAAGCATTTCCGCCTTAATTGTTCTTTCAATCAATATTTGTCAGCAGAGTTTTTTTGGTTCTATAAAAAATAAAACAAACTTTCATTTTTTTTAATATTCATGTTGATATCATGTAATTGTATACTATCAACTCCAAAAAATAAAAAACGAAACAATTTAAATTGTAATCGGCGTAATGTAATATTCCATGTTTTTTTTTCTAGTTTTTATCAACGGCTATCGTTGATTGTAATTCAATGCACATTTATTGTACACTTTTTTTCTAGTGTAAAATTATGTTTGTTTGAAAAACGAACAGCAACACGAAATTTCTTTCGTTATTATTTGTACCCTACACTACTTGGGGATGATAGTTATTATGAGTTTCTGATAGAGTTTGTAACTAACAAATATTACATCCTAACTGGAGATATATGTTCGGCTTAGAAGGAGAGTCCGTTCATGGGTTGCTGCCGATTACGATGAAATTTGGATATAATTTTTTTTTTTATCTGCACAATCTCACATTTGGGGATTAAAAAGTGGGGTCAAAAATTATCCAATTTCACATTTTTTGACCTTTTTTCATATTGTTTTTAACAAAGAAACGGTATCTTATAAAAAGTATGTAAAATGCGCATCACTTCAAACATCATACAGTGAACTCGCGAAAACGTGAACTAATTTTTACCAAGGGTGTTCACTAGGGCGGGACGATTTAAAAATCGCTCAACGTTCAAGGAAAATCGTATTCTAGGGATCAAGATAAGAAACTTTGCCGAAGGAACCATACCTCTAAAACAGAGTTAACCAAAAAAATGAAATGCGTCTGTATTGGATAAGATAATATTTCCCAGCAAACACAAAACTAAGCATTACAAATGTAATGAATTTTACTTTTAAAAGCAAAATGGAAATGAAGTTTAAAAAAAGTTAATAAAATTAAATACAAAATATGCCTCAGTTTTTACAGAATTAGGCAATTTTTTTCACACATATTTGACTGGTCGAGTTTAATTTACGATTGAAACTTAAAAAACTTAGTTTATTTAGGCATTATATATTAAGTTTTCCAAATTTAAGATTTTGTAACAATTTCTTATTAACAAAATATGTTTTAAATTTGAAGAACTTAATTTATTTCTCTGCTTGGAACAAATAAATTTTAAGTCGGAAAAAATTTGTTCGCAGCAATATGTAGAAGGAAAAAGGGATAACAATTTCAAAGCATTTCTTTTTAACTCTGGAAAATCAACATCATTTAGATTTTTCCAGAATTCTATTCCCATTTTTCCCAGAGCTTGGACTTCGGTTCGAAGAAATATAATTTCTGATTGTATATCGAACTCATATTGAGTAACATCACAGTTATAAGAGTTATTAAATAAATCCAACTGCAGTTGTATACTCTTAAAATCTGCAAACCTGTCTTCAAAACTGTTGAGCAGTGTATCAAAAATCCCAACTCGCTTAGTTTTCGCAGCATCGCACAGCGATTCGCGCAATAGAGATGTTTTTTTAAAACTGGAAAAGTCATCTGACTTAATTTGGCAAAGTATAAGAAAAAGTTTTGTTTTAAGATTAAATAAAATTTTACAAATATCAGATATATTCTTACCTTTTCCTTGAAGCTCTAAGTTGAAATCATTAAGCAAAGAAGTTGTATCAGCTAGAAAAGCTAGATCTGATATAAATTGTGTATCTTTTAAAAAAATTTTTGCCGACTCATCGATATTTTCTTTTTCTAAAAACTCTAAGGCTTCCTCTTTTAAATCATATAGCCGGTCAAGACAGTCGCCACGACTGAGCCAACGTACCTCAGTGAACATTTTAAGATCATTGAAAGCTGCGTTTTTAGATGTTAAAAATTTTACAAATTTTCGATGAGTGAAGGCATTGTGTCCTCCTCTTATTTTATTTATAATGTGCTCTGCGGCCTTCATAGTAGAGTCTTGAGTAAAAAATTTAGACGCTAGCGCGGCTTGATGGATAATGCAGTGAAAGTTTTGCATTGCCATTCCACTTTTTTTTATATTACCTATCAAACCTGTGTTTTTTCCTACCATGCCCCGTCTGTGCAGACACCGACAATTTTGTTTACATCAACTATAGAAAAAAGTGTATCACTTACAACTTCCATCAAAAGCTTTCCATTTACATGTCCATAAAAGGTTTCCAATGTCAACATTGATTCAAAAACATTAAAATATTCATCAATGCATCTTACACAGACAACCAGTTGACAAAGATCCTTGATATCTGTACTTTCATCTAAGCAAAACGAAAGAAATTGACAATTTATCAATTATTCTTTAATAGAAGACTCCAAAGAATTTCCTATTTGGGCAATACGCCTAGCCACAGTTTGGGGTGACAAGGGAATTGACTTTATGAAATCTGTTCTATAATTTAACGTTTGAAAAGTTTTTTGTAAAATATTTTTTGCTAGCATTCCATCCATAAATGGTCTGCCCTGCTGAGCGATTTCCAAGCTTATTTGGCTTGAAATCTCCATTTTTAATTTTTTATTTTGCAAAATTTTATCATTTTGCTCTTCTCGCAGAACCCATTCTTTAATTTTTTGCATATAAAGGTTTTTTTGCTCAAAAAAAAACATTTTCCTTTTTTCCTCTTTTAATTTATTTCTTTGTGAAAAAGGTCGAAATGCCTTTTAATTGAAAATGTTTTCTTTGTTTTAAATGTTAGGTAACATAAAATGCATTGCATGTTACCAAAAGCATTTTTAATGACAAAACAAAAATTTCTGTCCATTATACTATTTTGTTTGCTGGTTTATTTTGAAATTAAATCAAAGCTGAAAAAACAATAAAGCTGAAAAAAAAGCAGTAAGCATCCGCACATGTGCACTCGTTAACACTCAATTAACGACTGAAATCAAACTGAAATAGAAGAGAACAAGCGTCGGTGTGAGTTTTTTTTATTGTTTTTGTAGCACAATTGTGCACAGAAAATGAATATTTGGATTACTCTGCTCTAAAACGAATTCTGATGTCCCGACTTTTGACCCGTTGGGTCAAATTTTGATAAAGCCCACATTGATATTTCAGAAAGTAGGAGGAATCTCTCCAAGATTATGGGAGCTAGTTCTTCTCCGGAAGACGCGCTAGCAGATTAATGCATAAATCATCATTCTAGGTGACCGTTAAGGGGTTAAAATTTAAGTTGAAAGAGGGCCTTTTTAGCCGTGTTTTTATAGAAAAATGTACAAATCTCGGGATAGAGATATTTCAGAAAGTAGGAGGAGTCTTTCCAAGATTAGGGTCTCTATTTCTTCTCCGGAAGACGCTCTAGCAGATGAATGTATAAATTATATTCGATTAGGTTGGATTCGATTGGGGCACTCTAAATGGGTCAAAGTGGGATTTTTCAAAATTTGACCCTACGGGTCAAAACTCGGGACATCAGAATTCGTTTTAGAGGTATGGTTCCTTCGGAAAAGTTTCTTATTTTGATCCCTAGAATACGATTTTCCTTGAACGTTGAGCTATTTTTTTGCCTCCATACAAATCGACCCGGCCTAATGTTCACGTTTACAAATTTGTTCACGTTTTCGGTTGCGAATATTTTCAAATAAAAAATCACAATTTTTAAAATAAAATTCACAATTTAGCAGAAATAAACTTTAACAATCATACCAATAAACAGAACTTTTCAAACACACATTCGTCAACTTTGTACAAAAATTAAGTTTTTTTATCATTATTTTTTCTAAACTTTTATTTAACCCTTTGTCTACCCTTGTACACATTTTTAAAAAAATAGAAAAATGTGATAATGCCGATTAACTTTATATTTTTGTTCAAATATGTGCATTAGGATATTGGTCATTGACAAAAAAAAAAAAAATATTTTGTGTATAAACTAATCATCAGGGCAATGTAGTCGCTTCATATGTGAACCAAGTCCAATTTTTTTAATGAGCTGTTATTTCCGAAAAAGAGGCGTTTGGCGTATCTCCTAAACTAGCAAAGCTAGAATCTCAACATTTGGCATTTGAAGCTCTAATCATAAAAAAATTTTAATGAAAAAAATTAACAATATTAATTAATTACTATTGAGTTAATCAAAGCATTCATTAAATCAATGAATTATTTTTAATGAAATCTATTCATAAACACTATGAAGTCGTTATTCAACCAAATGTTTAATTAAATTTTTTTTTAATGTTATCTGTACCAAAAACCGAAAAAATATTCTTTAATTTTATTCACGTTTTAGAGCTTTCAGACTTTGTTCACGTTTTAGAGTAGTCTGTATAAAAATAAAGTTGTTCACGTTTTCAAGTCGTTCACACTACCGGGCATTCACGTTATCGCGAGTGTACTGTATTTTTAAAAATTCCTAGTTATGAATTTTAAATAAAAACAATTTATATCTCATTTTTGAGACAAAATTTTGTGAATATATTGTGTTTTTACAGATATTACTAAATTTTATGTAGAAAAATTAGTTCAAATACGGATGTAATTTGTTCTTGTGGTGAAATGAGATAACTAATAAATTTAGTTAAATAACTGACTTAAACAGAAAAAATTAGCTAAACTGAATTGGAACCCGTTTAGCAGACGTTTGAACTAACCTTTTTTTATGAGTGTATGAAATATTTTATAAATAAAATAAAATTTTTAATAAAATTTTATGAAAAATTGCATAAACTAAACGAAAACTTTCAATGGACCAATTCCAGTGACACTTCAAAGTAGAATGCACAAATTCATTGATATCATGCTGATAATTCTCTCAGTGTACTTGTTAAACCATATAGCAATATTAGGATTGTGACTCTGCTCAATATAAATCTTCATTGATAGTAGGGAATCTTATGACCGGTCTTGACTGACTAATAATTATCTAACTTACATGTTATCTATTTAAGTTTTTCCACGTCTGTTGCCGCCGTTTATTGGGGCCTTCCTACACGCGTAGGTTTATGTTACTTAAATATTTTGTATGCTGTCATTGTTGTTGTTTTTGTCATTGTCGTTGTTGGATGTTTGTAGTGCGCGTCACATACTAAGTCATGGATGCCGCCACCGCTGTTTGTTGTCTGATTACTGACGACAACGACGTTGGTTTAGCGTTTTTGTTTTCTGCTGCAATCCCAAAAAAGCAGCAGCAAAGCTAACAACTACAACAACAATGATAACAACGCCTTTGTTTTTGATTTCCGTCTAACTTGTACTATTGTCATTTCGATGCACTGTGGGCCAAAGTATGTAAAATACACTGAGATAATTATCTGCATGATATCAATGCATTTTTGCATTAGATCTATGAATTGTCATTGGAATTCGTCCATTGAAACTTTTTATTAAGTCAATGCAGTTGATCATAAAATTTAATGACGAATTTCATATTATTCACTAGAAATTTCATATGACTAATAAAAAAAGTTTCATTAAAAATAGTTTCATTAAAACAATGAAGCTTTTTCATAAAATTTAAGAAATGTTTCATTCACATTGTAAAAAAACTATATTAGTTTAGTGAACATTTTTTATTAAAACTCGTCCAAGAAATTCTCTCTCTATGTTCCAAAATAGGGTTCCTGCAGTTGCTGCCCTTGGAGAATTTTATTGGACGGAAAATAATGAAAAATTTCAGTAAGCTAATGAAACTTTTCTTCACAAAGTAAATTAAAAATTGCTTAAAACTAGTGAAAAGCTTCGCACTTTCAATGAATGAGTCCGAGTGCAATTTTATCGCTTGTATGCAAAAATGCATTAATAGCATGCAGATAATTAAAAACTTAAAAATGACGGGTCTAATATCTTGAATTTTAATCATACAGGGGGGAAAGTTTTGTGGCATTGATTTTCCTATATAAATGATACCGATGTATTTATATTAAATTTATTTCAGTTTTAGGTTATTTTATGGTTGCTAAGAATGAATTGCGGTAATAATTTTTAAAATATTAAGTCGGAATAATGTCAGCGGACAGGTGTTGAACCCTAATCCTTGCGAAAGCGGGACAACCACAAAGATAGTGTTCCATAGTTTCGTCACCTTCCCCACTGGCCCTACAAGTTACTGAGTAGTTTTAAATTTAGGAAGTTTATGAGCGACAGGTAATGTTACACTAAAAAAGAGTTTATAAAGTCAGCAACATCCTTGCGGAAAAATTGCTAATACAGTACTTTTCGCTTATAGTCACATCTCTTAGTTGCACACAAGTTGTGGACTATATCGCTAATGTGACTATATCGCTAGTTTTTTTATATGCCATTTTGTTGCCTATAAATAAATTGTGATATAGTCATCATAAAATGTGACTATATGCAATTTATTTATTATTATAATAGGTGGAAAATTTGGAATATAAAAACGTTGTTTGAAATGATTCAGCTCAGTTTACTTGTTCCAATAATCGTTTTAGCCTCTTAAATTTTTAAATAATTTTGAACCGAAAAAAATTCAAGATTTTACAAATATATTAGAAATTTTCTGTATTGTGACTATAACTTAAATTATTTGCATATAAATTTACTTTTAGTAGCCAGAGTTTAGTGGCATATAAGCCAAATGTGATTATATCGTGAATGGACTATATCCTAAATATTTTGTATGCAATTTGATTTTAGATGACAGTAAAAGTGTAAAAATGGACTATATCGCTAAATGGACTATAAGCGATGTGACTGTAAACGAAAAGTACTGTATCAGCAAAAAATTTTTGCTAAATTTACAATTTATTTTGCTGTTACGATTCTCCCAGCAAAAATGTTGCTGACTTTACCTACTTTTTTTTGAGTGTAGGTACAAGTTAAGTAGACATCATTGGGAACAAACTAGCATTAAAATTTTTATAATAACTCTTAGAGCTTTTTCGGGAAAATAAGGCTTTTCAACAAAATATTAAATTAAAATCCTCAAACACTAGAATAACATTTTTTCTCGTTATTACTTTTTCAGATGTTCTACATTATCCCAAAAATATGTAATTTTTAATTTAAAATCATATCAAACAAAGTACCAGTACACAGAAAAAAATATTTTCCTACTTTTTTCAATTAAATTGGTTTGTTGGAAATTTTATAAGCTGGCAATTAAAAATTAATTGAATCTATTAAATGTTTGCTCAAATGCGGAACTTGCTTGACATTTTTTATACTCGTTTAATAGCTCAAAAGCAAACATTAACGCATTGTTGTTGTTTTTTTGTAATAATTATGTAGTGTTATTATGTTTAGTGGTATTAGTAATAAATGTTTAAAATTAATTTTAATTAGATTACATATTAATTCTTATTAGGTTTATTACAATATTAAGCTAAATTATTTAGTTTTAGTTGTTTAAATCTATATATATATTTATTATACAACATTATCATGAAATTGATAATGTAAATAATGTGTTTTCTAAAAAATTAATTTTGTTTAATATAAATTAAAATTTTTAATAGTGAATTTTTATCGTTGATCTATAAATTTATGTGTGAGATTTTATTTGTTCGGTTTTAGATCATGACAAATTTTTCTCTAAATTAACAGAAAAATTATATATATATATTTTTTTTTATGATAATTTACTTTGACTATTAGAAAAAACACAGAAAAAGTTATTAGACACTAGCATGAATGGAATGCATTTTCTGACCCACTACGGTCTTCATCAACATTCTTCGTGCCATTTTAGTGGTAATCGTAAATATCTTCTATTTAACTCACACGTTAAAGGAATTGGGTGACTTTAAATCCCACATTACTCTGTGTGTTGAGTTAGAATGAAATTTACCACGAACGATTTCTATTTATAGTGTGTTTGTTTTTTCTCTAGTCAGTATCATAGTTGCCAGTTTAACTTTTTTTTATAAACAAAAAGAAAATGGTAGAAAATGAATTAATAATTATTTTAATAAAAAAAAATACTGTGATTTCAACAAAAATGCCGAAAAAAATTTTTCTCATAGTCCTTACGCTTCAATAGAAAGAAATAAACTAAATGAGAATTTCATGACCGCTTAAATTCAATGTTAAAAAATTCAAGTTTTAAAAACATTTGGTATGGCAACAATATCCAATTTATCCAATATTGTTTTTTTTTTTTGCTTTTTAGGAAGATATACGATATTGATCACTTTTTAATCAAAGGAATTATTATTTAATTGAAAAATAGTTCAACAAAAGAGCTATCAATTTCTAATTGAACTAACAATTTTCGTTGTTGGCGGAATTTCAGCAATTAAAGTATTGCATCGGTGGGTTTCGTGATTTAAATGTGCTTTTATTTTTTTGTGTGTAATGATGAAATATTTTGTTCACACAATCTCCTATATTTATGTATTCTGAATATATATTTCGATTTTTTATCTACCTAAAATGTACTTTTGGCCAAAACATGGATTTGTTGGCCCACAGTGCGATTTTGTTTTTTTTTTTTTTAATATATTTTGTGTATATCTTTTATTTGTAAGAGAGTAACGTTACTGACTGACTCACTGACTTAACATCGCCCAGTCTATGACGCTTTTATTGGCAACTTTAAATTTGTTATGCAGGCTGCTCGTTCTAAATAAGCAGAATTCCGCTAAGACGGGATTTTTGGAAATTTCTTTGGAGAAAAGCAAACAGGGTAAGTATCTCCTTTGAGGGCATGACCAAAACATTTTGACGAGAAAGCTGAAAAATTTGGTTCCTTGGAGAATCTACGATATAATGCAACTGTTCCCAAATGGGAGTCCGCGGACCCAAAGGGGTTCCTAGGAGTGTTCCAGGTGTCCGCGAGGAGTTTCGACAAAATTATTATTTAAAACAATTTTAAGAAAATGTCATAATATTAATGATTATTAAATTATTAAAAAAACTTTAATTGAAAATTTGTTTGGACTCCATTGGTTTATAAATTCACTTACAAAAAGTAGGTGCCTTTAATAACACAGTCCGACAAAAAGAATTAGACTATACTTTCCAGAAGTGAATCTGAATCTGACCTCAGAATAGCCCTATAATGTCAGGTTTTCGAGATATTCTAAATGTGCAAAAAAACATGTTTTTTGGATACATTTGAGGTTCTGTAACTTCCAGAATGTTTTTTTTTTTTCAAAAAGATCGTTACTTTATCTAAAAGTACTATTCCTCTACAACAAAATCCATTTTGAATTTTTAAAAAATTTTCATTTGTTACTGAGAAGCAGTGATACACAGTTCTTAACACGTCATTAGTTGCGTCTGCACACGTCTTGCACATACAATGGGTTAAGGGTGCTAAACATATGTTTGAGACAAATAAAGATTTTTTTTATAAATTCAAAATAAATTTTGTGGGGGAGGGCAACAGGAAACTGCCTGCCCAAATCGCATTGTCTAGAAAGCTTAAAAATATGTGTTCCCTGAGGTGGGGGCTTATTCACGCGGTAAAGATACAGGTTCAAAATTGAAAAAGGCTTTTCCTTGACGGCCTGCTCTAGGGATGCCAATCAGGATTGGTATTTAAAAATTACAGGACTTGGGATCATGCAAATGCCGAAATCATGGGATTTTTTTTTAAAACAATACTATTTGTGTTACGTAATATAACATCTAAAATTTGTGTTCACCCGATTCTTCAAAAATAATTTTTTGTGTTTAAAATGCACATTTTTGAACTTCTGATACAATTTGCCGCTAGTCACCCAATTAAATTAAGATTTTTGCAAAACGTACAACAAATGTATTACGGATTATGTTTCCAAAAAGGTATACAAATCCAAAATCGGTTAAAATCTAGTCTAGTAATAAAAAATTCCCCAGGCCACTTCCCAGCAAAAAATAACCTGTATTTGGTAAGCAGCAACTCCATTTTATGCTTCCAAAATAGCGCTTCACCGCATTGCATAATATAAAGCAATTACGTAAGGCATTCTGTAGTGCTTCCCAAAATGCCTTCTTTGAAGCAGTGAATAATGCATACAACGAAAAAAAAGCGCTTCTTATTGCCTAAGAAGGCATGAATTTATTGCTTCTAAGAGCACATGAAAGAAGCGCTTTTCACCTGCTTTAAAGAGACATACCAAGTGGGACATCGCGAACAAAAATCATGCCTTCTTTATTTGCTTTAGAGGCGCTTCGTAATTAAATAGAGCCTTCCGGAAGCGCTTCTGGGTAAGCACTATTATTTGCTGGGTTATGTGCCAAATTCTACTTGACGACAAAATTTGAGCACACATCTTAAACGTTTTTGAAATTGATTACTGCAGCATAATTTTTTTATTTAATACACTCGTAAATTGTGAGATATGGAATATGTTTTTTTCAGGATGTCGTTAACCTGCCCTAACCTGCTGTCAAAAATGGGCAATATTTTCAGAATATTTTTCAAATCTAAAATTTAGAATTTTAAAAAATTCGCTTCAACAAAATCGAAAAAATTGAGATTCGAACTTCATGGAATTGGTAAATACATTTCAGAGAATGAAAATAAAAAAAATTAATTAAAATTAAAAATATCACCCGGTACACTTACGTTGGGCAACTATTTTATTTTACCGGATTTCAAGGAAATTGTGTTTTGTGCTAATTGTGTTCTAAATATATTAATTTGTGTTCTAAAATATCAAAGATCACATACTTTTGTACCGTTTGCTGTTTTATTTTAACATCATTAATCAAGTTTGAAAAAAAAAAAGTTTGGACAACATTAACCCATGTGTACCTGCGGCCCTGAATGACCCCAGACTTGTTTATTTCAATTTACAAAAAACTTAATTTTAAATATAATGACACAATATGTGAAGCTGCTGTGCTAAAAATTGTGGACAAATTGAGCAACGTTAACCCGTACAATGCCGCATTAAGATTAAAGAAGAAACTGGGGAATTTTATGTACATATATTTAAGCAAACCATATTTAAAGTTTTTTTATTTCAAATACCTGGCCAAAGACATTCCTTTAATCGACTAAATAAGTATTCTGAACTAAATTAACCCATTGATGCTTTTGGTGACAAAATGAGCCTAAGTTGAAAACTCTTTAAATAAAATTCACTGTGTTTTGCTTAAAATTCACTGTGTCATTTTGTCACCACGAGCATCGAACGGTTAATTTAGGCATTTGAAACCATGAGCATTTAGGGGTTAATTTAGTTCAAAATATTTTTTTAACAGATTGAAAGAATGGCTTAAATCAGGTATGTAAAAAAAAAGAAGTTCAATCTTTTTTTACTTTACATACCAGGATAAGACAATCTTTTAAGCCATTAAAAAATATTCAGAACTAAATTAACCCTTAGGCGTCATCAGTGTCAAAATGATACTTAGTTGAAAAATATTGGCATAACACAGTGAAATATATATATAGAACTTTCAACTAAGGGTAATTTTGACACCAAGAGCATTTAAGGGTTAATTTAGTCCAGAGTATTTTTTATTGGATTAAATGAATGGCTTTAGCCAGATATGTAAAACAAAAAGAGTTTAAATAATCTTTGTTCAAATATACCTAAAATTTCGCAGTATCTCCTTTAATCTATCTCAATACTACATGGGTTAATGATGTCTAAATTTTTTTTTTTTGAACCTTGGGTAATGATGATAAAATAAAACAACAACCGGTACAAAAGTCGCTAATTTTCGATTTTGAATATTTTATGACAACAAATAAGCCTTGTTAGTACCAAAAAACTTAATTTCTTCGAAATCCGCTAAAGTCAAATAGCCACCATGCCCAAGTATTCAGGTGGACATATTTAATTTTTTTTATTTTATTCTCTAAAATGTATTAAACAATTCTATAAAGTTCAAATCTCATTTGCTAAAGAAATTTTCAAAAAAAACACCCAGCACAAAATTTAGCTATTTGCCAACTGAAATTCGGTTAGTACGACTCAAATTCGGTTATTACGAATTTCAGACAGTTGGCACAACTTAACATTAGTTTTCACAACAAAGTTAGATTAATTCAACAGAATTTTAGTTGCAACACCCAACATTTTCAGAAATCGAATGTAAATATCGCTGTACTAACTGAATTTATAAGTTGTTTCCATTAATATACACTTTTCAATTCGATTGGCACTTTATTTCTCTGTGTGTATCCCAAAAATATTGTATGCTTTCGACGTCAACATATTTCATATCTCACAATTTATGAGTGTATCCAATAAAAAAAATTATGTTGCAATAATCAATTTGAAAACTTTTAGGATGGTTGTGGTCCAGTGGTATTTGGCACAGTAGTGGTCTGGGGCATTTTTTATTACTAGGCTAGTTCTTAACCGATTTTTGATTTTTATACCTTTTTGGAAGCATAATTTCAAGTTTATGTCTATTAATTCATCATCTATTATAAAAACTATTACAACACTAAAAAAATTTAAAAAAAAACTGAGAAATATTAATTTTTTCACAATATAAACACAGTTTTAATTTTCATTCCATTTTTGGGTCCATTAATTATTATCAGATTAGCTTCAACCTTTTCGGATGTATTTTTTAGATAAAAAGGAAACTTTTCAGTCCGGCGCTCATTGCTATCACCGTTTTGAAAAATTTCCTAACAAATAGCTGCCAGTCTAATAGACATCCTCTAAAAGGGAAATTAAAAAGATAAGTGCAACCCAATTTGCTGTTATCGCCCAAATTACCTTTTTCAATAAGCGCCAAAAAAATTTGCTGCGATGATTTAAAAAATAACCTTTTCACAGCCGAAATAATTATAATTTGTACGTGAATTAACTAGTACATCTTCCGCACAACAAATTGATAATAAAAGAGGTGTAATATTTTTTGCAATATGTATTACGTTTTCCGTCCGTCGAAATGCACCTTTTAAAAAATTTTTGCGTTGAGAAAATTAGTTCAGTTGATTTAAAAAATAACCACTCTTTTGGCAGGAATAATTATAATTTCCACATAAATCTGCTAGTACATAATCCGGACAACAAATTGGTATAAAAATCTTGGCCATGTGCCTCCTACTTTTCCCAATATGGCGTTTTCTCTTGAAATGTAACTTTAAAAAAAAAAAAAAATTATTCGTTTTGTAAATTTTCAATTGTAAATTTTCAATTTTCTGAATCAGACTGCGCAGTTTCTGGTATTGAACCTTCGTCAGTGACCCTGTTTTTTTTTTTTTTTTTTGTTTTTTTTGAATAATGTATTATTTATTATGTTTTTATTTGTTAGATTGCGTCTATATGAAATTTTTTGTGCAATCACTGACCGTGGTATAGATAAACTGATTTCTAGTACCACATGCACTCGCACTACACGTTAGACAGAGCGCTATAGCGCACTGATCTATCGTCAGGTCGAGTTTTGTTGTGATTAAAACTAGTTTTATTCAATACAAGGTGTTTCTGTTTTTGCATACATAATCTCAGAAGTACAACTCCAACAACACAACAGTTCTATTTTTAGAAACTTACCTCACTCTAATGTCCACTGTTTTCCCATATGTTGTAAGTGATGCCACATCTATGATATATTCTTTGTATATTCGACAGATGGCGCTTACGTAGTTAGGGAAGAATTGCCGAGAGCAAAGTTTGATTTTTGTTTGAGTTTGAATTTTAACTTCTTTTTCAGACAATTACAATTAATACTATAATTAATATGCAATTTTATTTAATTTTAATTGTAAAATCATAATTTTTACATAAATCAGCTAGTACACTCACAAGAAATTTTCCATAAAAAATCAACAGTCATTTAAAAGTTTAATCGGTAAAGTTGTTTCAATGGAATATACAGTTAAATTACTAAAGAAATATATTTTTTAACTTTCTGTCTGTTATTCAATAACCAAAATAAACAAAAAAAAACGGACTTTCCGTACTAGTTAAAATATTCAGTTAAAATTTTCTCATTTGAAAAAAAAACCACATCAAATGACTGTTTTATGATTTTACATTAATTTTTTACAGTTGTTTTTTTTTTTTTGTTATTTAAAAAAATTAAAAAAATAAATGTTATTTTAAATTTATTTTCATCGGGATAAACATTAATTGCATTTATAGTAATTAAATGTGCTAAAGTCCCAAAACTTATTTAACAAATTGTGAAAAACAATCTGATGTAGGCGTGTCCCTATCCGGATTTCATTCCTGCCCAAGGAAATCTTCAGGGGACTTTGTTATTAGAATTTCTAGAGATATTTGTTATGTTAAATCACAAACTCAATGAGAATTTCTTGTCCTCGTCTAGGAGCGAGATCCAAAATTTAAAATATCAAAGAAAAAAACAACAACAAAATATTGTCACAATTGGCTTTGTCATCTTCCAAATACTACTCTGTTTGTTTACTTTTTACTGCATCTGTAGTTCATTTTTACTACAATTGTTGTTCATTTATTGAACATTAAAAAACAAATGACAATGTTAGTTGAATTTACTGAAATGTAAATGAAATTTCATTTGTTTTCAACTACAATTGCAGTGGGTTTTACCTACATAGTATTCTAAGTGTAATAAAACCTTGGGAAAGTTCCACCTACTTTTCCAATATGGGGTTTTCCGTTGAAATGACCCCTTCCAAAAACATGTATCGGTTGATTTAAAAAAATAACAATTCGGCCCAAACACCTCATCTAGCCTTTAAAGCTAAAACTTAACAGTACATCAAATTTACTGCAGGTATGAGAAGCTGTTGGTGCAGATAAATTTAAAAGCAGTATTGAAAAACTGTAAAGGTTGGACACAAATTAGTATTTCTTTAGGTAGATAGATTTTTAAAAAAATATTTTACACATTTTCTTTTTTACTCTTGATTCGTTTTATATTGGGGACCAACTAAAGGAACAGAGGAATATTTATTTATTCTACTCTATAAGTCAGTCTGATTATAATAAATGTCTAAGTTTAAATAAGTATTTTCAATGGGAACGTTACAAAACTACGGTGTATGTGATGTTGATGATGATCATATTCACATGTATATCTATTTAATACTGTCTTGCATCTTTTGTCTGATTTTTTTGTATTTCAAAATTTTGTATCTGTTGAGTTTGAGATACATTGTATTAAAAAATGCGTTGTCGCTGCTCTGATATTGTTTGAATCATCTGAGTTAGTATTTGTAATAGATGATTCATCGGTATTAAAAATAAAGCTTTGGATTTTTGAAATAAATTTTTGTACCCTACACAATTTAGAGGTCGGAGATTCAAACTTGTTTTGTAAAAAAAAAAAGAAATTGGGTACAATTTGATCATCCAGAATTATCTAGGGGCCATCTTAAACTTTCCAATACAACAAAAAAAATTAACCGATCAAAAAAAAAAAAAAATATATCTCAAATATAAAATCATATCTCATTTTATATAAATCAATGTTTAATCTTATCCAAGTTAATCTTAAAATTGGGGTATCCATTGATACCCAATTATATCCCTTAAACATATTACTGGATTAAATAAGATCAAAATTGATCTCAAAATTGGGGGTAACATATAATATGTTATTTAAATCGTGAAACACATTACACTATCCCATCTAGTTGGATCTAATTAGATCCAAAAATATAAGTAGTTTTTGAGATTTAATTGGATCTACTTAAATCCCGTGAAATTTATAATTTTGAATAAAATAAAATGTTCCTTCGGCACATACAGTGTAGCGCAAAATAAAAGCAACAAAATATACATAAATCTTTGATTGAAAAACTAAGTTGGCAACCCTTGCGATAAAACGTACTTTTTTTTCTGTGCTAAAATAGCTCTTAATAAATTGTTAAATTTTATATTAAAAACTGCATAACAATTGTTGCAAATTTGTAAACAAATAAAGTGTATCATACGGTATTCAAATAAAGTGAAGGATGTCTAAAAAAACAGCTCGTCGCAGTATGGCAAATAAAAAAATATTAAATTGTGTTATTTGCGAATATGAAATTAAAGAAGAGTCTGATAACTTTATTGAGTGTGATAAATGCGGGAAAAACTTTCACTCTCAATGTACAAAATTGAGTAAAAGAGAATTTGAGAGACTTTTAAAGAATGAAAATGAACTGTTCATCTGTCACTTGTGTAAAGAAGGAGGGGGAGATATAAGAAAGGAACTTAACACAATAAAAACAGAACTGAAAAAGCTAGAAAAACTAGAGAAATTGGATCAGCTGACTGAGTCGATCAATTTTATGTCAGCTAAGTTCGATGAGGTTTTTAAAGACGTTGCAGAAAATAAGAAGAAGATTACAGAAATACAAAAAGAAAATAAAAAATTGAAAGCTGAAGTACAAACCCTTAAAACTTCAGTGAAAATATTAAATGATAACAGAGTCAAAAATGATTGTGTTATAAGCAATTTGAAAGTTGATGATAAAGTTAATGCTATGGAGGCTGTTGTTAATTTGTCTAAAGATGTTGGTATTGTTTTCGAAACAAATGCTTTTGATGCAGCTTATTTTCTTAAAACAAAAAAACAATCTGAGGATGGGAAAAAAACTGTGGTAGTAAAATTTGCATCTAAAATGCATAAGGAGAAATTGATGCCATCCAAATCTAAATTGAAAGAAAATGAAAATACGAAGGAGGTGTATGTGCATGATTTTCACAGCAAGGAGACTTTAAACCTATTCTATTATGCAAAATCGTTAAAGTCAATTGGTTTTCAACATATTTATGCCAGGGATGGAAGAGTTTATTGCAAAAAGAGTGATCTGGGAAAACAACAACTGATCAGATGTGAGGATGATGTGGATCAAATGTTATTGGAAGCAACAACTAATAAACATTATAAAAGAAGATCTATGGTAAACAATAGAGAATTATATACTGTTAATACGAGTGATGATGATGGCGATGATGGTGCAGCTTATGTGTCCCCCTAAAAAGGATATGTATTTGTTATTATTTTGTTTTATATTTTTTCTTTTTTAACTTTTTATGATTAAAAATCAATATTTTAAACAGTTTTCAAATTTTAAAAATTATATTTGTAAACTGAATTCAAATTTTTTTAATATAATAAGCTTTAACATTAGAAGCGTTTCGTCTATTGGAAAATTCGATCAATTTAAAGAATTAATTGCTAGCTTACCGAAGTTGCCAGATGTAATTACAATTCAAGAAACATGGTTTTGTAATGACATTACACAAATTTACGAAATTCCCGGGTTTACTAATGTTCATTGTTGTAGAGAGGATGGTTATGGTGGCACATCGTTATATGTTAATAAAAACATTCATTATAATGTAGATATTTGCAAAAGTGAGAAATTTGTAGAACGCATAATTGTTACTTTTTGCAATTTTAAAGTTGATCATAAACCTTTAAAACTTTTTTCGTTTTATCGTTCCCCAAAATGCAACGTAAATGATTTTATAAACATTGTTGATTCTGTTTTAAGTGTCCATGCTCGTAATCCAATTATTATAGTTGGTGATTCAAATGTAGATTTTTTTCAAAATACTCATTACAGTGATTTGCTTACAATGTTTCAAAATTATGATTGTGATAGTGCTCACAGTTTGATAACGAGGCCCCAGAGTAAAACCAGTATTGATCAGGTGTTCAGCAACTTTGCGGATAAAATTTATGTTGATTCGGTTGAATGCAATCTGTCAGATCATAATATAGTCTGTTGCAAGTTTGAAAGTAATGTAATGAATGCTAAATATACAGAGATAAAGAGGACTTATTGTGATTATACGAAAGCAAGAGAAATCCTGCAAAATAGTTTACCAACTAACTATTCTTTAATTGATGCCTCAGAATTAACGAATATTTTGGTTTCTTGCATGAAAAATGCCTTAAATGATTCAACGACAGTAAGTAAATGTAAAAAACAGTTAAGATTTGAACTTACTCCATGGATTAACAAGAATCTTCAAGAATTAATTCAATTAAAAGAGAAAATATTAAGAAAAAGAAGGAAGTCTAAAAACAAACAGGGCTTAGAAGATTTTTTGAAGCGAATAAGTAGAGTTATAAAAATTGCTACCAAAAAATGTAGAGATAGTTATTATTCTGACAGTTTATCTAATATTGGAAATGACCCAAAAAAATCTTGGAAATTCATAAATACAACTCTCGGCCGAAAGAAAAATAATGAGATTCACCTTTATGATGCTCAGGGGCAAAAAATAACAAGTGATCAAGCTAAAGTTGATTGTTTTAATAACTTTTTTCTAACAACCGTGAAGAACCTCAAAAGAGGAATTGAAATATATCCTGGTGACAATTGTAACTTGCTGAGGACGCTTTCCCACTCGCCAAATCGCTTTACCATTAATAACATTAATTGTAGTGTAGTGATTGAGGTAATATTGGGTATGAATGCTAATAAAAGTCCGGGCTACGATAATATTTCACCGAAATTTGTCAAGGAATGTCGAGAGGAAATTGCTCCAATTTTATGCGATATTTTTAACAAAATGATTAATAACTCAGTTTATCCTGATACCTTAAAAGTTCACAAATTAGTGCCAATAGCAAAGGAAATAAATGTTTCTACTGTAGATAAATATCGGCCAATTGCCGTTCTATCTGCAATTGATAAAATTTTTGAGAAAATATTGTATGATAAACTGTTAGTGTACCTGGAAGAAAATAATTTTTTGTATAATTTTCAATTTGGATTTAGACGAGGATGTGGTACAGAAGATGCTGTTCTTAACCTTGTTAAAAATGTTTGTAAGGGTCTAGATGATGGTTTTTCTGGAGTTGCTGGTATATTTTTTGATTTCACTAAAGCTTTCGACCTTGTAGATCATCAAATAATGCTGGAAAAGTTAAAGTATTATGGTATTCAAGGTCGTGAGCTTTTATTGTTTGAAAATTACTTTAAAAATAGAAGACAATATGTAAATATAAACAATTCAAAAAGTTTTAGTGGTGCAGTCGAATATGGTGTGCCGCAGGGAAGTGGACTGGGCCCTCTATTATTCTCAATTTATTTAAATGATATTAAAAACCTGAACTTAAGTGGGCAGCTGTGTATGTTTGCTGATGATGTGTGTGTATTGTATCCATATAAGCATGATTTGGTACTTAAAACCCAAATTGAAAGGGATGCATCATTTATTTTTGAATTTGCGAGATTAAATCGATTACTGCTGAATCCTGGTAAAACTAATCTTATTCGCTTTAGACCACATTCTTTGAGTAGTAATAATAACTTTAATGTATATGTTGATGGAAAAATAGTGCACGAAACCCATTCAATAAGGTATTTAGGAATTATTCTTCAAAGTAATTTATCGTGGGATCTGCACATCAGTGATGTGAAAAAAAAGATAGCTCCGGCAATCGGAATTTTATATAAATTAAGGAACAAATTGGAAAAAAGATCAAAACTGATGATATATCAATCCTTGATTCAATCTCATTTGAATTACTTGGCTATAACATATGCTTACAATAAAAACAATGTTTCACTTAAATCGCTTCAATGCATGCAAAACAAAGCATTAAAAATTGTATACAATTTACCATTGTTGTATTCAACTATTTCATTATATAAAGAAATATGCAAAACAATATTACCAATTTATGGGTTACATGAATATCAAGTTTTAATGTTTGTTTTTAAATGTATTAATAATATTGGTTACCATACTATACCTTTCATGCAAAATCAAATAAATTTCAATACACGGAACAGAACGAATTTAAGAATTCCTAGATGCAGGTTAGAAACAACCAAACAGAGAATTGATTATATTGGTGGAATTAAATATAACAATTTGCCTACAGCTTTAAAATTAATTGATCGAGTTTCCATTTTTAAAACGTCTTGCAAAGAATTCTTATATAACACAATTGAAACGCTTTTGATATAATTTTTCTCTCTCTCTTTTTATTAATTACATTTGTAATATATTATATAAGCTACTTTTAAAAAATTTTATTTGTACATTTAAATTGTGAGTTATTTGCCAACTTGCCTCAATAATGCCTTCGTGGCGCTGAGGCCAAATTGAAATTTGTAAAATAAAATTTGTCCAAATAAAATAAGCAGCTACATTGATGTTGTAGTTGTAAAAATACAAAAAAAAAAAAAAAAATATTTCATAATCTAAGTCGGTTAGATAAAAGATTTTGCTATGCATGATATCAATGAATTTTTGCGTCAGATCAATGAAATGTCACAGGAACTCGTCCATTGAAACTGTTTATTAAATTAATGGAGTTTTTCATAAAATGTAGTGAAAAATTTAATTTTATTTATTAAAAATGTCAAACACTGATTAAAAAATATCATTAAAAAGAGTTTCATTAAAACTACAAACTTCCCATCCACTGTTTTCCAAACTTTTTTTTGACCGGTCTTGCAACATGTGGACAAGCGTTGTCATGATGGAAGATTATGGCCTCGTGTCTGGTCGAATATTCTGGTAGTTTTTTTCGTTAATTGCTCTCTTTAAACGAATCAATTGTGTTCGGTACAGGTCCCCTTTGATCGTCTGATCCGATTTCAACAGCTCATAATACAAAACACCCTTCTGATCCCACCAAATACAGAGCATTACCTTGGCGCCATGGATATTCGGCGTTGATTTGACTGGTTAGACGGGCTTTACATATGACTTTTTGCGCTTGGGGTTATCGTAATGTACCCATTTTTCATCACCAGTAACAATACAATGCAAAAATTACTTCTTTTTGTAGCGTTCAAGCAGCATTTCCGACATGCAAAATCGCCTTTCAACGTCTCTCGACTTCAATTCATATGGGACCCAATTTCCTTGCTTTTGAATGAATGCCAATGCTTGTAAATGTGTACTCCTTACCGGTACCATTATTTTCCAACAATAAGTAATGAGTTACCGATAATGGAACACTCATGGATTACCTTGTAATGATATCTTATTACATTTTACATTACTTCAAAACATAAAATAATGACTTACCGATCATCAATTACATAATGCATGAATTATAAACGTAAAGTAATTATTAATATATATTTTTGGAAATCTATTTATAGACACATTAATTTGTGATGTTTTGTAAGCATGAGGGTAAGGTGTATATTTTTGATTTCACGAACGAAAACACGAAGCACAAGAACTCATTTACATTTTAAGCAATAAAATATTATATATATCGATAGCTCAGTTGGTAGAGTTCTCGCCTAACTAATTGTTTACAACCAGAGACCCCAGGTTCGAATCCCAGCATGACCACGTTATTTATTTAATTACAAAAAAAAAGTTATTTATTTAATTAAAAAAAAAATATCTGTAAAAAAAACAATTTTTATGTAATTTTTTTTTATGAAAATCTATTTATAGGCACATTACTTTTTCCCATCATGTAAACATATAAGTAACCAAGTACTTTACCCCCTACAAGGTAATGAGTCCACCCATTACTTTTAGGCTCATCGCCTGTAAAATTCATCAGTGATGTAAGGTGTAATGTAATGCGTGAAGCCCTATGGCGATACATTACTTTACCCATGATTTGGTAATGTGTGGTTTTGCTGGGATGAATAATACAACTTGAACTCGATCTGGGCTTAAGTCGACTTAAGCGATTATGCGAAAACGTTGCAGATATTGTTCTTATTTTTAACGATTTCATTTGTGAAATGCTATTTTTGGGACAATACAATTATTAATTTTTATATAAATATATGTGATTTTTTTTATAAATTAAAAAAAAACAAAATAATTGTGTAGAGTGTATTGCTAACGCTTTTGCTCGATTATATATTTTTACTCGTGTGATTTTTTTTTGTTAAAATTTTTATGCATTTAAATGAATTTCTTTGAATTTTGTCTGCCTTTTTGTGGTTTAGGTTTTGCATTCAATTCTAGAAAGATAGTTATATTAAATACCAAAATATCTAAAAATTTAAATTTTTCCATTTAAAGGGTAATTTACAAAATAGTCGGAACTTTAACGGTTTTATTTAATTTTTTTCCATGAAGATGATATTGGGTTGGAAACTAGGTATTCCAGTTTGATAAGGGTTATTATTTTAGATGAAATAAACTTTTTTTAAAAAAAGTATTTATTAAATTTGACAAATTTATATATTTTGTAAAAAGCATCATAAGTCGGCATACATTTTCCAATAGTCGACATGTGATGATCCAATAGTCGGCATGTGATGATCCAATAGTCGGCATGACTTTTTTGTTAAAAAAATAAATAAATTCGTACGGAAATTAAAATTATTATTTATTTAATTTAAAGTAGTTTACATCCACACACATTTAAAATTAGTGTATATGCAGACGCGATCTTTAAAATTTAATTTAATTTTTAAGCGCTTTGATTGCAAAAAATAAAAATTAATAAAAAAAAATCATAAATTATTTAGTAGTAACTTTTCAAAAAAAAAATTAAAAAATATTATACACACAGGGAAAATATTAGTTAGAAAATTGTTGTATTTAACATGATTTTACAATAACAGCATAAATTTGATTAAGATTGCAAAATATTTATTATATTAACAAATCGTTGTCCTCAGTAACTAAAAATTTTAAGTTTCAACGAAATTTATATGTTTGCACTAATCAATTCTATGTTCCTAACCAATTCAGACAAAAATATTTTCTTTTCAAATATTTTGATAGTGGCAACTGCTTCAAAAATGCAAAAAAGCAAATTTTTCCCAAATAATTAGACACTGCGATTACATTCTTGTTGCAATAATCAAATTTATATAACTAATTTTTACTAATGCTCTACTGAATAATATCTACTGAATCTTAGTTATATTTACCGATTTTAAAATAAGGTTTAAGGTTTTGTGATGATTTTTCAGTTGCGTCACCAAATATAAAACATATTTAAATAAATTTTTAAAATTTTTGTTGTCATACCCATAAAATCAAGACCATACCTAAAAGAAAATAAATTTGAATTAGTTGTCAAAAAAAAAAAAAAAAATACAAACATATTCGAAATAAAACTTATTTTAAAATATGTATAAGAAGATTTTGTTTTAAGCAGTTACACGTTGTAAATTAACGGCATAAGTTAAAATGGCGGTATATTATATGCAATAAGCGGTCTTATACATGAAATCGACGTAGAAGTAATAGGGGTAATTTTGTTTAAACAAATTTAAATGTATTTTAAATCAAGTGTTTTTTTTAAAGAAAAACTTTCAGCCGTAAATTTACCTTTAATAGGGATGCTGTGGCCGATACGTTTCAGTAAAAATATCATGGATCCAAGCAAAAAGAAAAACCTCGACAAAATTAAAGAGTTTTGGTAATTTGTTTTGAAACCTAAAAGAAAGTGTTGTTTAGTAAGTTTAAAGTTCGCTTCTTTGTAGTATGCATTACTATATTATTCCATATGTGTAAGCTATGCATCACTGGGTTACTGATGGAACAGGTATACACTTTTTAACCACCTATTATTTGAACTAAACCTTTAATTCCTCTCTCATTAAGTTTCATAATGCCAGTTGTTTTTCTCGTGGTCTATGGTGATACCCTTGCAGAGTATGTCTAATTGTTTACCATAATGGATGAAGGTATATCTAAGTTATGCGGTTATTTTGTAAAAGTAGCAAGTTTTATGTGTTTTTTTTTTTAAATTTAACCAATTTTGTTAAGGCATACGTGTATATAAAATCACAAACGTTTTGGAAAGATTTGTAAAACTCGGATAGAAACCTAAATTGTTAGGGCAGCTTAAACATTATGTATTATTCTTAGTTTTTTTAAAATTATCGAACTTTTAGATGCTTTAGAACGCGCACTACACCGAACTAAGAAAAAACTTACTACAGCATATATATCACAGAACGTTGAAATGTGCTTACTTTCAATAAAATCCAAACAGATTCATTACAAACAACTAAAATCTAATTGAAATTTTTGGAATGACTCATATAAAACTTTAACTGTTAAAATATCTTTAACCGTGTAAGTTTCAACTTTGGTTGATAATATTTCCACTAAAGGGCCCTTTAAAAAGATTACAAACATGTTTTAACGAATCCCATTAAAATGTATCTCTTAGTAAACTTGCAGATTCGTACGCTATTTTTTCAGGGAAATCTCTGAAGTTATGCGTTATAAAAAGAAAAACACTTTAAGGAATTTTTTTTAACATGTAAATGCTATTAGACTTTAGTTATATATCTGTAATACCTTAGCTTCTAACTATTTTTTCTATATTTTATTTACTTATTTCAAGTTTTCCTCAAATAAAAATATAAAAAAAAATTATTATAATTGAATGGAAACGGTGTATTATTTTAATTAATTTGATAGGTTCTACAAAATAATTTCGACTGGTCCAACAATCATAATTTTCTGATTCGGTAGGTACGGTTAAAAGTTTCAGCTAGTCTAATAGAAATTCAGTTACAACAACTAGATCAGCAACAATATTTTAACATAGTACACATGACTACAAAAATTCGGTTGGCAAAAAATTCGGTTGTAGCAATGAAACTGTTTTCTGTGTGTACAAAAACGTGTTAAAGTTCGTTGTTTTAAAAAAACCAAAAACCGGATTTTTAAATTCATTGGTTTTTTTGGACAATCTAATCTAACCATTTTATAATTTAAAAAATATTTTTTTTTTTTTTTGCCAAATTTAAGATTTCGATGAAGTGTACAGTTTTTCGGCGAAATGACTTTAACGTTTTGCGCCTTTACATGCAGTGTTTTACATACGAAGTTTTTAAAATACAATCAATCTGACCTCTTTCTCTTGAAATGTAATGCCAACTTCAAAATGTTAACATTAAACTTTTTTTATGCTAAACTTACAATTGAACTTGACAAATGGTCACACAAGAGGTGGTTTAGCAAGAAAATAATTATTTTAATTGTTGCCCCATATGCAAAATTCGCGATTTGTTAAAAATTGTATATGGCGACATACACTGAGAGAATTATTCTTCATGATAATAATTTCATTATATCCAAGAAATTTCATTAATAAAGGGTCCGCCATCTAACGTTTTTTTTTCAACTAGTGCTTATTTCGTGAATGGTAACACTTAGCTCATGTCTGATTTGACAGATAATTAGTTTTATCCTTCCGCTAAACGAATATGGTCCGTATCTTGTGTTCGTTATCTTGTGAAAAAAGTGAAAGAAACTGACATCCTCAGAGAATATTGCTGCTGTGGCAGAAAGTGTGCGTGAAGCGCCATCAACATCAATTCACCGTCGTTCTCAAAAATTAAACATTTCGGAGACATCATTGAGACGAATTTTGCATAAAGACCTTGGTATGACGCCATACAAAGTCCAATTGGTTCAGGAGTTCAAAAAAAAAAAAAATGTTATTTGGCGGACCCTTTATTAACAAATTTTTTTCATAAAATTTCATAGTTCAATAAACAAAAACAGCATGCGACTGCATACACAGAAAAAATTATCAACCTAAAATATATAATTAAAGATTTGATTTGAATTTAATTTGTTTGTAAACAAATATTTAATTGAATCAATTAATATTTTAATTGACTTTTAAATATATAAATACATATTTTATTTTACAAGCAATTATCATATTATTTTTTCATACACTGTATGCATAAATAGAAAATTTTGAGTATAAAATACCAAATACATTTGAAGTTAACAAACAAAACAAGCACACACACACAATCAGACTCATCATTGCAAAAAACACACATACCAACGTATAGATCACACACTTTTTTTGTGAGTATCATTTTTTTTTTTTTTGTAGAAGTTATTTACAACTTTTTTCCATTCTTAATTTTAATAAAATGTTTAATTGATAGTATCATTGCCGTGATAGGTGCAAAATCAATTAAAATATTAATTGATTCAATAGATTTTTTAATTGAAACCCATTTTTAGTTTTTTCTGAGTAAATTATCTCGTCTTTATTTCAAAGACTTATTTTTTTTATTTTTCTTATAAATTTTATAATTTTATTAATTTGCATACATTTTAAACTTCAGTTTTAAGGTTTAATTCCCAAGTGTTCAACATATTGTATAAAATACTTTATAATTTCAATATAGCAAATTATTAATTTTGGACTTCTATGAAATTGTTTAAAAAGTTTAGTTTCAATACATTATTCAGGGCATTTATGAAGAGTTTTATTAATTCAAACAACTTCTTAATAATAAGAAACTTTATTAAACAGTTTCATAAATTCCATAAACGCTTCATTGTCCATTAATTCGAATTCCCGTAAAAAAAAGTGAAAGTGAATTCAAGAAGAACAAGACATTCGAATTAGTTTTATTTTTTGCGGAATGGGATTCCTGAACAGTGTGTCCGAAATATATAAAATTGATGGCCAGAACCTCATTAATTTCTTTGATGTCATTCATTATTGTTATAAATATTATATTTATTATCTATAAATAAATATAGTAAAATTTTTGTTAATTTACAGTTTTTGTTTGCTATTTGGAGACGACAAATATTTAGTAACAGTTTTTGCTAATTTTACAGAGTAATATAACTAAATATTACGAATATAACTAAAATTTTGCAAAATTAACAGATTTGTTTTTGCTGTTCTTATTTCATTAATATTTAGCAAAAAGTCTGCTACATTAAAGCTGTTATGACACTGTATAGTTTTTGTATAGTTTCAAGATGTATTGGGAGAAAGAAACAACATTAATGTGCGAATGAAACATATATACAATTTGTAAACAAACAGTTTTGTTTTTTTTTTTAAACTGACAGTTCCAAAAAGAAACTGACAACAAACTTAGTTGCCTGTGAGAAATGTCAAGATAAAGTTCAAAATTTTCGTTTGCACTTTTGACAGATATCCCAATTTTTCGCTGATTTATCGATAACAAAAGTATTTGTTTTGACATTTACTACAATTTGGCACTATGTGTTCGTACTCTTTACACTAGTTAAAAAATTGAGTAACAATATATTTGTACTGCTTTAATTTAGATTGTCAATACAAAAACTATACAGTGTCATACGGGCTTTAACAGTGTTTTCTGCAAGTTCATTTTTAACACATTTTTAGTAGCTTTTTCTGCTATTTTTACACGTATATTTGTATGAGTGTATCACTTACAATATAAGACTCCCAAAAATTTCAAAATGTTGTTAGAGAAAAAGGTTAAACGACGCCATAATACTTATCTCAGTTCAATTTAATCATTACAAAGTGAAGAAAGAATATATTTTAATGAAAATTTTTTTTTTTTTTCAACACTTAACTACACTAAAAAAAGGTTAAAAAGTCGGTACCGTGAAATAACTCCCAAATGAAATAAGTCCCAATGAAATAACTCCCAATGAAATAAGTCCCAAAAAAATGAAATGAGTCCCAATTTTAATAAATGAAATAACCTCCAAAGAAAAAATGAAATAAACCAACATTTGGGAGTTATTTCATAGTAATAAAATAACTCCCAACAAAGAATGAAACAACACCCAATGAAAAAAGTCCCAAAAAAATGAAATAATTCCCAATTCAAAAATATCGAATTCTATTTATTTCAGAAATACATGTAAAAATGTACATAATATTAAACATATTATAAAGATAGAATTTAATGTATACATAAATATACAAATGTCCAATGTCCATGGACATTACGACATTATTTTTTTGGATATTATGTCACTTTCAAATGTGGCATAGCGTCCAGACTTTTTAAAATAAAAAGATTAATAATATTTAGTATATCAATACAATTTTTTTAAATTTTCTTTAGTAGTATATTTCAAACTAAAACTAAATTTATAAATCGTATAATCGCACGCAGAAAAAACTTTATTTCGCGAAGCCGCCTGCCGCGTTCTACGGAGGGAAAAAAACCCCTAAGAGCGGCCGAAGACCCTAAGAGCGGCGAAGACCGCCACACAAAAAAACTTGTTTTTTACAAATTACTTGATGTCTTAAAAATATAAGATTTCAACGGATTCGACATCTGATTTGAAAAACAAGTTCTTCTGGGTGGCGGCCTTCGGCCGCTCTTAGCGGTTTTTTCTTCCGTAGAACGCGGCAGGCGGCTTCGGGAAATAAAATTTTTTCTGCGTGAGACACAAAAGAAACTTCGAAATTACTGATCTGTTTCCACACTGAAGTAAAATGTCCATGTACCTTATGTCACCCAAAAAGTGGCATAATGTTCATGGCCTTTATGTTATTCCATTTGTGGACATAATGTCACATTGCAGAGTGTCATAAAGTCCATGGACATTATGACACTTTTCGAGTGACATAACGTCCATGGACATTATGTCATTGGACGTTATGTCATGCCACCCTTTCCAGACCCCTCCTCCTTCTGAGATGTCTTAACTTTTCATAATATTCAATATGCACCAAAATTAATTGCTTAAAAATTGTGCGCCCCGGTAGGCTAGTTGTTAGCGTGCTGACTTATCAGTGCGGGGGTCGTGGGTTCGATTCCCACCAGAGGCATTGGTCTGTTTTCGCTACAACGCGCCGAAGGCCATAGTAGCTAGTGCTCGGTTAGGGTAGTAGTATATAATAAAAAAAAAAAAAAATGGCTTAAAACCAGAGTTCAGAAAAATACACACACTGAATAAAAAACTTGTACATAAATGTAAACAAACACAACTAAAAGCAACAAACACATATTTTTATTTTCATATCAATTATGTGTGTATCTAAATTTTGCGCATTTTATTACACAGACACGAGTGTTTATTGTTTTAATATTTGCTTGAGTACACGAACATGTATAGTTCACGTATTGTTTGATCGGAACATACTTCAACCACACATGTGCAGCTATACTTTGAGTTCGTGAACTTGTAGGTGTACAGCTAAAAAAAAGTACATGAACGGTAGACATGTAGAGTTCACGTATTGTTTGATGGGAACATACTTCAACCACACATGTGTAGCTATACTTTGAGTTCGTGTACTTGTAGGTGTACAGCTAAAAAAAAGTACATGAACGGTAGATATGTATAGTTCACGTATTGTTTGATCGGAACATACATGAACGATAGACATGTTAGATTGTAGCTATATTTTAAGTTCTCAGCTCTTAAAATACGAAACAGCGAATAACAACAGTTTAATTTTAACCTCACAGAGAAACTTATACCATCCATTATCCGATTATCGCCATTTAAATTGCATTATAATAAATAATTGAAAAAAATTAGAAACTCAAAAGGGACTATATATAAAAAAGCATTTAAAATAAAAACAGCATTAAAATTTATAATAATATTTATTTATTTATATTTAAATATTTATTTAAATTTATAGTAATAAAAAAATGCAGGTCTTCAAAATCAGATGACGATCAAAACCTTTAATTTATTTTAATTTAATTTCTATATAATTTTTTTTATTGTTTTTAATGAATTCTGTAATTTAATTTTTTGTTTTTGTTATTTTTTTTTATTATTTTACACAACTGATCTCAAAAGAATTTTTAAAAAAAAATTTTATTGTAATGGATTGTTTTAAAATAAAATTTTTTTTTTTTTTGAGTTACATTCGAAATAAAATCAAATATCAACCTTTATTTAAGTGTTCTACACTCCCACAAAAAAGTTAGTATAAAAAATTGTAAACGGTTTTTATATCACTTTGTCAAATGTTTGTAATTCTTTTGAAAAATATCTGGGACCCCATAAACTATATATATTCTTGATCAGCATGAATAGAGAAGTCGTCTGTCCGTATGTCCATCTGTCTGTGTTAACTCAAAATACTCCGCCAATACAGAAGAGGTGTTGCTAATTTTCAGTCAAATTGTTTGTTGATAGTTTGAATCATTAATAAGAAAAAGTGTGAACAAAATAGTTGAGTTATAATTCTTTATTTATTTGACTGCATTAACCAGAGTTGCCAGACACTTTAACCGTTATCAGATCAAAAAAATATCCAGAAACAAAATCCCCGAATTCAACAATGTAAATTCATAACTTTTATTCGCACACTATTTTTACTTATTCTCATTCTCTACCTTTAATAAATTTGCAAGGAAACTCTTAAACTCTAATTACATTTATTTAAAACCCTATTAAATTTAAAGGACATTCACTTTCAGAACTTTTTTATTTAAAACATATAAGGTGCATACTTAATCTGATGATACGAGATGGAGAGTATCCAAAAATTCGGCACGGCCGAATTTAATCTTTTTAATACCAAATTTGGCACATCGGACTTTAATGCTACCCCTTGTTAATTTACAGTTTTTCTACTAATTTTTAGTATGAAGTTAGTACCTAGTACAAATTTTATTCTATCCCCATTTTACAAATTATAGTTTATTTTACTAATTTTCGTTGCAAAATAATTTACTAATTTTTAAAAACCGATTTGCTAAAATTAACAAAAATATTACTAACTATTTTCTTTTTTTGAATTTTTAAATCAGATATTTTTGTAATTAAGAATATTAACAAAAATACAACGAACATCCAATATACTACTATATTTCAACTTTATTTATTAAAACTTTTAAAAAAAATTAAAAATTACGTTTAAATTTGAATAAAAAAAGTTTATTGTGGCATTTTACTAATATTTAGCAAAATGTTTTGCTGATTTTAGCAAATCGATTTTTAATTTTCGTTCTACAAAAACTACTAAAATTTAGTAACCTTTACAAATTTGTCAACTAATTTCTACATCAGGGCTTAAAATAGACAAATTTTCTGTAATAAGTTTACGTACTTAAAATATAGCTACAATCTAACATGTCTATCGTTCATGTATATTCCGATCAAACAATACGTGAACTCTACATGTCTACCGACACAGCTTTTTTTAGCTGTACACCTACAAGTACACGAACTCAAAGTATAGCTACACATGTGTGGTTGAAGTATGTTCCCATCAAACAATACGTGAACTCTACATGTCTACCGTTCATGTACTTTTTTTTAGCTGTACACCTACAAGTTCACGAACTCAAAGTATAGCTGCACATGTGTGGTTAAGTATGTTCCGATCAAACAATACGTGAACTATACATGTTCGTGTACTCAAGCAAATATTAAAACAATAAACACTCGTGTCTGTGTAATAAAATGCGCAAAATTTAGATACACACATAATTGATATGAAAATAAAAATATGTATGGGTTTCTTTTAAACAGTACATTGTGTGTATGATGTGTGTATTTTCTGAACTCTGCTTAAAACATCCGAGCAGACATCTTATCTGATCTAAAGACGCAGTACGCAAAGTCTTTAGAGTCGTGGCAAACTTTAAAAAACGGTGTTTTGTCACGACCCTCATGCAACGTGTATCCAAACTTTTTAAAAATATTTTCTTTTTTATACATATTGACAACATCGGACGGAGTCTTTGGATATGCCGCAAAAACTTTTGCTGTCAAATATTGCAGACCGCGTTTGACTTTGTTGAAATCAATGTTTTTAGTTGACTTGATTGCTTTATTACAAACAAGAAAAACATTGTTAACAATGCAATGCAAGAAAAACCTAATAGATTACTAACTTTCCTTACGCACACGTTCCGGAAATTCTCCCGGATTCCGCTAACAGCGTTAGCAGCACCCACAGTACTTGCAACATCCAAACACTGATCTTTTATTTGGTTGAGAGCTTTAAGCTCTTCATACAGCTTCCGTTGGTCGCTGTGATTATGCTCAATAAAATCAGTGGCTTTACGACACTGCCCGTTTTCCAGAACCACTTGCGACTTGCAGTTTTCTTCGTAACACGTATAATATTTTCTTCCTCTAGCTTCCGAATTTTTTAAATAAATTTGATTTTCGACTTTTACGTATAACACTTTACTATTTCTTCTTTTGCCACTCATTATTTCAAATTCAAGATTTGCCATTATTTTTAATCACTTTAATATCGATCTTTACTTACCAAAATTCTAGCAAGAACTGCGTTCCTTTTGGTAAAATAACAATTTTAAGAACTGTTACAAATGCATAAAATTTACCAAAATGTAATTTTAATAGAAATGAATAACTCCCAACAAAAATTAAATAATTTAATTAATAATAATTAAATAAAATCACATTTAAAAATGAAAATGAAATAAGTCCCAACAAAAGTGAAACAACTCCCAATGCCAAAAAGGAGTGAAACAACTCCCAACAAAACCTGGTTGGGAATTATTTCATTTGGGAGTTATTTCATAACGAAATAATTTCTAACAGAAGATTGTGAAATAAGTCCTATCGCATTGGGAGTTATTTCATAGTGAAATAAATCCCAATTTATATGGAAAATTTTTGGAAGTTATTTCATTTTTTTTTTTTGGAAGTTATTTCATTTGGGAGTTAATTCACGGTACCTAAAAAGTCAACAAAAAATTTTGCTGAGTTAGAGGATGCTTGCAAAAAAAATTGCTGTCAGTAAAATCTTTTGTTGAAAATTAGCAACCTGATTTTTAGCAACAAAATTAGTAGATTCAGCAAAAGTTTTACTAACACTTAGTTGATTCAAAATTAAAAAATCTTTGCTAAAAGTTAATAAAATTGTTGCTAAATATTAGTAGACTGAAAAAAAAACTCAAAAAATTTGTAGAAAAATTATACTTTAATTAAGTTATTTGTGGAAAATCTTAAAAATTTTTTTTTGTTATTCTTTTAAAAATAAGTTACAATTTTTTAATCCACAATTTATATGGATACGATACACATTGTTGGCGAACTTTTGTTTTATTATGTATGAAAAACAGATACAAAAATCGTCCATGGTTGATTTTTTTATATGTCTTACAAGAGTTGTACTTTTTAGTATCATTTTTCTCGTCTCTACTACACTTTGACATGCCGCGACATTTACTTCACACTTTTAATGTGCTTATCAGCACAATTTTTTTAGCAAAATAAATTAGTAAAACATTAGTAAAATATTATTAAGGCTTTAGTTCAAAACAGTTAAGTGCTGAATAAGTACAACTAAAATTTTTGCTGAAAACATAATTTCAGCAAAAAATTTGCTGAAAAATAGTATACTTGATTTACAAGACGTTTTACTAACTTTTCTACTAACTTATTGTACCGTTTTTCTTTTTTATTCATGTTTAAAGTAAAAACATATTGACTAGTGGGAGGGTCGCCGAACTTAGGCTACTTTGCCCTACAGTTAATAATTTTTCAAAAAGTTAAAACTATTTCAAAAACTGAGAGTATTTTAAATACTCTCTTTATACGATTAGTAGATTCAGAGTTCGTAAAATTAATGTGGCTTTAATCTTAGTGAAACTAACATTGACTCTGCAACCTTAAGTTTTATAATAGTTTTTTTTTTTTCAATTTGCTCTGGCGTTGAAGTTCAACTCGCAGTTGTTGGATAATGAATGTTTCAAATGGTTAGACAAGACCTTGAAATAATTTTCTTTTTTTTATTATTATTATTGTTAGTTTTTTTTTTTATTTATATAAATTTTTATTGTTATTATTATGTTTGTTGTTTTTTTTTTCAAAGTGCACGATTCGTAAAATTGTTCACTTAAAATAAAAAAATTACAAAAAAAAAAATGTTTTGTTCTTTTCAACGTCATCATAACTCAACATGACATACTATACATAGTACATTTTAGTTAGACATACATCGAAATATACGAATTTATATGTAATAGGGTGATACTTATTACAATGATCGACAAAATTTAAAATATTTTCAAAATAGGGCTGACGAAAATTACATGTGTTTCAAAAATTTATTAAAAAGAACTTAACCCTCTAACGGGTAGGGCTGCCTCAGGGCAGTCTTCATAAAATTCATTACAAATGCGTCAAATGAGCGTTTTCTACTTAGAAATTAATATGTTCCGATAGAAAACTAAATTTGCAAAATATTTTGCGAAGAAATTTTTCGTGTGCCGTCCACGGTTTGGAAGCGAGAAAGCTTCAAAATCAAAATCTCGTAAAAAACTCTTGACAAATACTCGAAATATCATATTTCTAATTACTATTTCTATATATTTTACATTTATAATTTTACGGTTGTAAGTTACGAAAAAAAAACCCTCCAAAATTAAATGCATCCCTAATGTATGTATGGGATGTTGTTGATTTTAGTAGTACGGATGTTGTTGTTTGTTATGTAGTATATAGTAGAAGTCGGTTGTATCTTTTCAATGAACTCCGCATGAAATTTTAGTTTATTTTACGGGGGTACGAAATATACATACAAACAGACAAAAGTATTTCATCAATTTTATTGTATAAAAGTTTGTTTTTACTTTTTTGTTTTGGAATACTAAAGCACAAGGTCATTTTATGTCATGTTTTAAAGTCCGAAAATTATGCACACATTATACGATACTTAGAATAAAATTTAATGTTGGAATTAAAATATTTTTTATATCTTTGTTTTTTGTTTTTTTTTTTTTTTTTTTTTTTTTTGTTTGATAATGATGTCAGAAAGATTAAATTTTTTGTTCTAACAATTGTAGTATCGGAGAATGAAGATCTAATTTTTTTGTATAACTTTGAGTTGCATTTGAAAATATGGGGATTTACTTGATGTACGTACACACCGTATAATAGAATTATTTTAGAAAATTGTAAAAGTACATAAATTTTAGTATTAAGTCATATATGGGACTAAATTCTTGATGATATCAATGGTAATGACCAGGAACTTCATGCACTTAAAAAGTTTGTGTTTCGACGCCTGCTTATAATATGCATGAAAAATCTTAAAATATGCACTTGAAATATTTTTGCTATTATATTAAAAACGGAAACATAAAAAATTCGGTCTCATTGTTTTCTTAAACCATACATGGGACTAATGAATTAAGAGGACTAATGAAATGTTAATTTCATTACCATTACATTGATATCAATGGTAATGAAAGAATGTTCATCATAATTTTATTTTTATATAATGATAATGTTTTGATGAATTAATTTCATTTATTAATGAAAATGGTTTTAAATTTTATTGCTGTTGTGAAAAATGTCTGAAATCAGGTATGGAAAGACTTCGCTCAGCCTTATGCTAATATTATTTCTAAATTTATATTGATTTTAATCAGTTTGGTTTGTAACCAAGTAAAATAGAACGAAATGGAATGGACCGAGTAGAAAAAAAAGGGTAAACAAACACAGGGTGGAACATTGGGTTAAAATGGAACGATATGGAATGGAACGGGGAACGAGTGGAATCAAAACACTAAACATATTGGTATTATCGATATGTGTTGCGTAGGTAAAATTTTGCTAAATTTTTGTACGATTTGTGATATCGGCGTTTTTTTTTTTTTTTAATGGCGGTTATCTCCGAAACTAAGCAAGATAGGGCAAAACGGACAAAACTTTTGCTCCTCAGGAATATTAATACAAATAGGCTTGGTCTGGGAAAAACCCGGAGAGATTGATTTTTTATGAAACAACAACAGGGTGTCTTTATTATTTGTTTACGTGAAAATACAAATTTAAACATTTCGATAATAAAGAATGGTCCAGTTATAATCTGGACGCATTCATAACGTTGTTACAGCGCCCCCAGTGTATGAAATTTTAAACCATTTACATATGTTGTTGACAAGACATATACCGTTATTTGACATAATTTTCAAGTCTGTCATTCGAATAGTATTTCATACAGACACCATGGAACAAAAAAGACGTGAAGAAATTTTGCACACTTTCTTAGAAAATCCAACATTCAGTGGATCGAAAATTTCTAAAATACTTAAGATTCCTAAATCTACAGTATGTAGTGTTTTAAATCGGTATAATACTACATTAAGCATAAATAGGAAACCAAGACACGTGGAAAAAAAGTAAGGTTAGGAACCCAACTGTGGAGAGAAAGGTATTAGCATCAGTACAAAGAAATCTTGGAATGTCTGACCGCGATAGAGCTAAAAAATGTAAAACAAGCAGAAGCAATGTCCAGCGAATACGTGTACGTAATGGATTGAAGGCCTACCGAGCAATTAAATACCCAAACCGGACAGAAAAACAAGGATCTGTGGCCAAAACACGTGCTCGTCTGTTGTATACCAATATTTTAACGAAGTTTAAAGTTTGCATTATGATGGATGATGAAACCTACGTAAAATGCGATTTTAAGCAGTTACCTGGAAACAAATTTTATATTGCAAAGGAACGTGGAAATGTTAGCGCTAAATATAAGTATACCAAGTTGGATAAATATGGCAAAAAATTCATGATATGGCAAGCGATTTGTAGTTGTGGGTTGAAGAGTGCTGCTTTTGTGACATCATCAAAAATGACGTCTGAATTATACATAAAGGAATGTCTCCAAAAAAAAGAGTATTACCACTGATTAAAAAGCACAACAATTCCGTCAAATTTTGGCCTGATCTAGCAACATGTCATTATTTTAACCAAAATGTGCTATAAAGACAAAGGGGTAGATGTAATACCCAAACACATGAATCCTCCTAACTGCCTAACACAATTTCGACCAATCGACAGATATTGGGCAAATGTAAAAAATAAATTGAAGAAGAGTAATAAAGAGGCAAAAAATGAAGTTATAATGTTACCAAAATGGAACCAGAGTGCTAAAAAAGTAAAGACGAAGGATGTGCAAAAATTAATGGGGAGCATCAACAAACATGACCGTTCTTTTATTCGTAACAAAGAAAATTAATTTATTTGTATGATTTTCCTTAAAGCTGAATAAATTTCCTTTGATTTGGTGTATAATTTATAAAAATGTGTCTGTTATATACAAAGTTATAACTACTTTTGTGCGTCCAGATTATAACTGGGCCATTCTTTAGAATGGAACAGTGGTGCAAAATGAAACGATATGGAATGGGAGTGGAAACGAAACACTTAACACTTTAGTATTATCTGCATGTATTACTGAGGTCAAGTTTTGATAAATTGTTGTCCGTTTTGCGGTAGCTTGCTTAGTTTTCGAGATATTAGCCATTTTATAAAATGGCGTTTTTTTAAATGTCCGATATCTCCAAAACTAAGTGAGATAGGGCAAAACGAACAAAAAAAATTTAAAACTTGATTGACGTAACACATACCTATAATATTAACGTGTTAAGTATTTCGATTTTTGCTGCACAGTATTAATACACCCTGATAATACAAATGAGCTAGGTCCGACAAAGATCCCAAGGATTTTATTTTTTTCAAAGCGCCCACAAAAAAAATATATGTGTTTACTTCGCAACCCTTTTTCCAACCGATTATTTTTTTTTATAAACAAATGATATTGTAATTGTTTTATTTTTTATTCATTAGTGTGATTTCATTATCATTAATAATGATTTTTCAAATGAAAAATATTTCATTATCATTAAATGGTAATGAAATTTTTTTCATTATCATTAGTATCAACTAATGGTAATGAAATTTTAATGGTAATGAAAAATTGCCATGTATGTCTTAAAATACAAAGTATGCAGAGATTAATTTATTTATTTATAGAAGTTTTTATATATTTTCAAACGTAAAATGTAATCTATTTGTTCTTCAAAGTTGAAATTTGTTATCGGAGTATTTGGATGTGTACTGATTTTCTGAGTTTATAGCACATCCGTATTCTAATTTAATTTAATTTAATTATTGACATCCTGATAATACAAGAAAAGATTCATGATCATTTAAATTATTATCGGTTGAATTTTACAAAATATAAAAATTTACACAAAAATAAAAAGGATATAATCATAAAAACCAAATAATAATAAAAAAATAAAAAAATAAAAAAAAAATAAATGACTAATAAAATTTTAATTTAAAAATTGTTAAAAAGAAAAAAAAACAAAATTAAACTTTTACATATTACAGAACTATCCATTTAAATGAGTTTTTAATGCTTATTTAATGTTATTTATATTGCTCATCTGCTAAAACCTTACGGGTAATGAGTTCCACAGACTTACTGAGTTAATAAAGAATTGTCTTTCTGACAAAATATGTAAAAAAGATAAAAAAAAATTGTTAAGTTTTCTTCGATCTTCTTTTATTTTAATCTTTTTAGTTTAAACGAGCTTAAGATCATTTATTTATTAATTATTTATTTCCAATATTTCGTCTCCACATTGGGTGACTTCTTCAGGGAACAAATATTACAATTTGAAATATTTGTTCCCTGAAGAAGTTACCCAATGTGGAGACGAAATATTGGAAATAAATAATTAATAAATAAATGATCTTAAGCTCGTTTAAACTAAAAAGAATAAGATAAAAAAAAATAATTAAAAATACTCTAAGTTAATATAACTATGCAAAAATATGCAGTGTCAATTCGATGCCATTTAAACCAAAATTCTTTGATTCACATAGATATCAAGCTCTCAGACTTAAGAGAAAAACATGCATTTGCATGAACTTCCCGGTCTCTGGTATTGACATTACTATTTTAATTAACCCTCTAACGCCTAAGACCGCTTGTAAGTTGTCTTCGCTTTAAGGCTGTATTTTTAAAATGTACGATTTTTAATTAAAGAACTTAAATTATTTCTGTAGAAAATCACCGGCGCACACTAGAGCATTTTCAGAGAAGGCGGCCAAAAATAATTTTTTTTGCAACCGATTTTAAAACAAATTAGCGCGTTCGAAAGAAAACACCTTCAGCCCAATTCTAAATAACAATTTCGTGAGATTTTTTTCCCTATTCCTTGTTCCCCTATTCTTAATAAAAATCTGCCCGGGGATTTTTTCACTTTTCCCTTATTCTAAACGAATTTCGAAAATGGGAAACTCTTCTCCCGGAAAAAATTAGGTATTATGAATGTCAATAATAGGGAGAATTGTGATAGCATTTGTATGAATTATTCAATTATTCAATTAATATTATTGAATTCTCTCTCCCTTATTATTCTTTTCCCCACCTGTTTAGAATCGGAGGATTTTTTTCTCGAGAAAATAAAATCCGCAGAGGAAAAAATCCGTGGGAATATTCATAATCGGGCTGCTTAAAAATATGGGGGTCGGTCATACATTTGGCTCCTCAAGCGGCCCCCTTGCAAAAGTTAGAATGGTTAAAGCAAATTTTATAAAACTGATATATATATATATCCACATACGTCTTATCTTATTCGATCCACCAAAAACTACTTTTATGTTTGGATCTAATTAGAGCCAATTAGATCTAAATTAATCCCTTGGGATATTTTGGGATCGATCAGGATCTTAACTTAGATATTATTGAATCCCTAAATTTTGAATCATGTGTCAAATATTGAATCTTACGTAATTATATCTTACATTATTTAACGTCATATATAATCATATATCATATATGGCACGTTAGATCACACAAAAACAATAATTTTACAAAATATATATTGTTATAAAATTATATAGCTTATATTGCAACATATATGATTGCATATTATTTTATGCATGTTCTTTTTTAAGTCTGATAACAGGGTATACAAAATATCTTTGCGATTTGTTAGTGCATATTTTTGCATATTTTGCTATAAATGCATATTTTTGGATATTTCGCTTTAAATGCATATTTTTATTGCATAATTCTACTTATTTTGCTTTAAATGCTTATTTTTACTTATTTTGCACATTTTTATTGAATTGTTATTACAAGGGAGGTATCCCCAACCAAACACTCAGATTTTAATCAACTTTTAAATTAATTTTAATGTTGTAAAGGAACAAAAAAAAAGAGACACATATTTTTTTTTTAGCTTTACAATCTCACGTTTGAGGGTTAAAAATTCATTTGTTTTTGTGTGCAAACTTCTCTTTAATTTAAGACAACTAAATTTATTGGTACGCAGGGTTAAAGTAGTCAAGAAAACTAAATATCGATAGACATACTGTCCAGAGTTGCCACATTTTTGAGTTATTTGAAATATAGGGGAAAAAGGCTCTTCGGCAAAAGTCGTATAAAACCTGAACGGTTTCGAATATCGAAAAAGATAAAAATGAAATAGGCATTGTTATGTATTATTTTTAGCTTAATTCAACTAAAATTTCTTAATAAAACACCAGCTTTAATGTTACTAATTTATTTGAATAACATAAATACTTGAAAATCTTTGGGCATAATTTGTAGGCCAGTGAATGTATCTTTAAAAAACTTTTAATTTGATACCACATTTGTCTATAGTTGCTTTTAATAGAATAAAATAAACCAAAAAAAGCGTAAAATGGGGTAATTTTTGAAACCACTTAGTAACGTCTTAACTGGAGATTGGGCAGCTAAAAAATTTCCGAAGTTCATTAAGATCTGCCGGTCTTTGTTAGTTTTTCATAAAAAATCATCTTTTCTATTATTTTCTATATGACTAACGAGCATATAGAGTGTTAAGTGTTCTCCTAAATTTTATATGCAAACTGGGTATTTTTCATTTGTGTGTTAATTGTGCAAAACGTACGCAGAGGATATATTCAACAATACAAATTAACTTCCCGATTAAAAAAAAAAAAATAATATGGCGCTTTATATAGTCATATCAATTTATATGTGACGCTATACTTAATCTTATTAAATTTCATCCGAAACTTTGGGCCCATATAATTGTATCTATTGTATAAGAATTATGGACCGATTAGAACCAAGAAAAATACCCAAATCATATCGCACTTTTCCTTAATCATTCAGATTGTCCTTTAACCATTTTACCTATTTTTGTATGTGTGTTAAAGATTTTTAATTTCTTTTAATATTATAAAATATTATAAAGGACTCTCCTAAGAGTACGAGTATGTATGAAAAAGGGGTGTTATTTTCGTAATACTGATTTATGGTTGCAAATAAAAAGAAAACTGAACTAAATTTTATTTAACGTAGATAACATTTGGATAAAAAAACTACAGTAAAGAGTAAAAATGAAGCACATTTCAAGAAAAAACAACAGAGTAAATATTTTTTTAATAACCTAAAAACGAGGCAATTTATTTACAGTTTTATTAGTTTTTTGTCTTTATATACATCGAAATTATTTTCATGTTATTTTTAATTCATAAAGAGCTTTCAACCTCCGAATATTTACAAAAAATAAAGCAAATCAAACATATTAGCTAGGTTGATACTAGTATTTCGAGCTGGCTAAAGATCTCATCAGAACCCGAAGTTTTAGAAAAGCTAGAGTCTCCAGAATAGGCAGAGCTTTAACAAAAAACCTGTTAATCATCAATGTTGCTACATTCTTGTCTTCTTAGTAATCGAACACGGGGCTAGGGTCTTTTTCGTAACAAGCTATATTACTTTACTAAGCGTTGAAGACCAAAAATGTTCTATTTAAATAAAAAAAAAATTGTTTTTACTCTGACTCAAGTAATATTTTTTTACAGTTTTTTTCGTTTTTGGTCTTTATACACATTGGGATTATTTTTAAGTTATTTTTTAATTCATAAAGAGCTTTCAACCTTCGTATATTTACAAAAAAATAAAGCAAATGGAACATATTAGCTACCCAGCAAAACTTTGGTAATAGGTGCGATAAAGTAATGCATTACCTTGTAATGTGTACTCCTTACCTGTATCATTATTTTCCAACAAGAAGTAATGAGTTACCGATAATTGAACACTCATTGATTACCTTGTTATGATACCTCATTACATTTTACATTACTTCAAAACCTAAAATAATGACTTACCGATCATCAATTACATAATGCATGAATTATAAACTAAAAGTAATTAATAATATATATTTTTGAAAATCTATTTACATCACATTCACATTACTTTGTGCTTTTTTGTAAGCATGAGGGTAAGGTGTATATTTTTGATATCACGAACGAAAACACGAAGCACAACAACTCATTTACATTTTAAGTAATAAAATATTATATGTATCGATAGAACAGTTGGTAGAGTTCTCACCTAACTAATTGTTAAATACCAGAGACCCCAGGTTCGAATCCCAGCATGACCACGTAATTTATTTAATTAAAAAAAAAAATTTATGCTTTTTTTTATGAAAATCTATTTATAGACACATTACTTTTTCCCACCATGTAGCCATATAAGTAACCAGTTACTTTACCCCCTAAAAGGTACCCTTATTACTTTTAGGCTCATCGCCTGTAAAATTCATCAGTGAAGTAAGGTGTAATGTAATGAGTGAAGCCCTATGGCGATACATTACTTTACCCATGATTTGGTAATGTGTGGTTTTGCTGGGTAGGTTGATATTAGTATTTCGATCTGGCTAAAGATCTTATCAGAACCCGAAGTTTTAGAAAAGATAGAGCCTTCAGAAAAGGCAGAGCTTTAACAAAAAAAATCTATTAACCATTAATTTTGCTCCATTCGTGACTTCTTAGTAATCCTTAATTTAAATATTTTTAATAATAATTCCTTAATTTAAATATTTTTAATAAAAAAAAAAATTAATCAAATCGAACTTAAATAAAGAAAAAATTGAACAAATAATATTAAACCGTTAGTTTCAAATATCTACACTACACTGAGAGAGTTATCTGCATGATATTAATGAATTTTTGCAACAAATAAATAAAATTTCACTGGAATTAGTCCACTGAAACTGAATCAAAAATATAAATTAAAAATTTCATGCTCTCAATGAAGGAATTTCATCAAGACACTGGTACCATAAACAGTATGAAACTTTTCATTAAATTTAAGAAATTTTTCGTTTACTTTGTAAAGAAAAGTTTCATTGATTTACTGAAAAAAATGCATTTATTTCCTTAATATTATTAATTTTAAAACTGCAAATATTAATTTTAAAACTGCAAATATTAATTTTAAAACTCGCAGCCATAAAAATTCGAAAACAAAAGGATTAAGAGTAAATATTTTTTGTTTAACTATTTGCAAATATGTACTAAATTATTCAACTTCACTGTACTAACATTAACTGTCTGCATATGAGCCCATTTTATATGAAAAGTCGTAAGTTTTTCAACATAGACTAAAACACTAGGGTGCTTTTTTGTTTCCATTTTTTGTTTTGCCTTTAATTTATCAGCCAAAAAAAAAAATACATTCAAAGCAGATAAATAGTACTCATACGTACGGATGAACCACAGTGGGATATTTCACAAAATTTGTGGAAATAATTAGGTCATTGCTTACTTAGTGATTGTGATTGCAATGAATTTTGGGACAGGCATAAGTGACGTAATGTTGTGCTTACACTGATAGAAATTTGTGCGTAATATTAATGATTTCCTTCATTAATCCAATGAATTTTTTCATAAAAAAGTCCCCAAAGAAACGTTTTATTGAGTCAATGAAAGGTGTTTCATTAAATCAATTTTAATGAATGGTTTCATTGTCCCAATGAAAATTTCATAAAGTATATCAAATTTTTTTCATTAATACTAGCCTAATCGTTATGAAAGTTTCATGTGTTTAATGAATAAAATTCATAGTTTGTATGAAATATTTTCGTTGATATTTAATAATTTGCAATTTTTATGATTATTTTAGCATAGCATTAATTTGTTGGTTATTGAGAAATTATCATTCGTTGATATTATTTATAAGGAATGGTCTGGTCTCCTGTAAAGAGACTAACTAAAAAAAAATTTTAATTTATTTTTGCTTTTTATTGCTTTTTTTTTACAAAATTGTTCAATCTTTCTTTACATTTTTTATAATTTGTGTTAAAAGATGACATATTTTCTTATATGTCGGTACAAAATATGTAATTTTTATCGATCTGGCTTGGAATTCTGTAGAACGAATTCCGTAGAACGAACGATCTAAATTTTTTTTTCTTATTACAAGTCAAAATTTTTATTGAAAAAAATTTTAAAATTTTTCATTGATTTAATGAATTTTTTTAATGAAGTTATGAAAAAATCATAAAAAATTTTAATGAAAAAAATACCAATATAAAGGAATTTTCATTCAGTTAATGAAATTTTTCATTTAACCAATGAATCGATTTTAATGAAATAGTTTCATTAATACTATGAAGAAAAATTCTATCAGTGTAGGTTTGGACGTTGGATCCCACACAACCCCGGGGACGGCAGAGCTTTGAAGAATGCATTAAATTTGGGAATGAATTACGTAAAATTGAATTACATTTTTTAATTCAAGGAATGAATCCCTTAATAAGAAAATGAATTAATAAGAAAATGAATCAATAATGGAAGAACGAATTAATGTGAATGAATTCAAAGAATTTAAATTTAGAGAATGAATTTCATGTCTTAAACATTAAGTAATAAAATTATAGACAAGAACAAGAATGGACAACAAGAATTCATTCAAATTCAGTTAATTAAATTTTTAGTCACAGAATTAATCCCTAGGGAATAAATTCCATAGGAATTCGTTCCATTTTCGTTTAACTCCCTAAAGAATTAACTTTTTTTCTTTATTTCGCTAAGGACTTAACTTTGTTGTTTAAGTCACTAAGGGCTTAACTTTTTGATTTAAGTCCCTAGACAATTAACTTTTTTATTTAAGTCCCTCGAGACTTTACTTTTTTGAATTCAAGATTTTCAATTAATGCCCAAATAAACTAACTTTTCACGTGCGACTAGAAAACCTTTAACAATCAAAACTGTGTGTAGGTTATTAAAATAAAATTTTGTTTACGCTCTTGAACCCAGTGAACTATTTTTGTAGTTCCACTGAACTATTTTTGTAGTTGTTGTGAACTATTTTTGTAGTTCCTGGTTAAGTTAAGGATGGTAGAAAAATAAAAATTGTCCTGAAAGGAATTGCATGATCTTTAAATACAAATATTCTTTTTTGTATCAAATATCGGTTGTAGTTTCAAAATGTATTATTATTTATGCATTTGTTTCATTATTTTTATTATGTCCAATAACCAATTTTAAAATTGTTGATGTTTTTTCGTTAAGAAACCATACAGCCGTTATTTTGAAAACTTTAACTACAAAATTTTGAAACACAGATCCGGCTTTTTTGTATTTAATTAACAAACTGCGTCTTTGTTACTTATTATTTTTATATTATTAGGCCCTGCATGCGGTTCCGTCAATTAATTAAACAAAAAAGTTACGTCCCTACGGACTTAAACCAAAAAGTTAAGTCCTTAGAGAATTAAACAAAAAAAAAAGTCAATTCCCTAGGGGAATTAAACAAAAAAAAAAGTCAATTCCCTAGGGGAATTAAACGAAAATGGAATGAATTACCTGACCAAAAGTTGAATTAATTCGATTTTAATGAATTTCATAATTTTCATGAACTAATTTAAAAAATGGGAAAGAATTCCTTCACGACAAATCGAATGAAAAAAAGGAATTAATTCAACTCCTTAAAGTTCGTCAGCGAATTAAAGCCTAAAATTAAAATTTAATTCAAAAAATGAGAATTAGAAAATGAATTCTTCAAAACTCTGCCCCAAAGTAGAGCACTTTCATCATAAATCATTTTGTGTGTTCGCAATTTTTTGGTTTCTTATCCGGTTTTCATAAATATATGTATTTAAGCCGGGGATTGGAATTAACTTATTCCATTAATTGGAGTATCTACAACCGCTACCTAATTGGAGGCGTCTAAATTGTGGAACAGTTGCTTAAATTTGATATTTTCTTTAAGAAAAGAAAATTTTTAACTCAAGTCTCTTTTACATAAAATTACCTTTCAGAATAGTATGCATACTTTAAAAGTTTAGAAAGAAAATATTTGTCTGGATGTAAAAGACTGTTGATGCTTTTTGGGGAAAAAATCGCTAAAATTTATAATTTTTTTAAATCTATAATTTAAACGAATGTTTTTTTTTAATGGAACGAGACATTCCATTAGCTATTTATTTTATTTAATCGAGAATTTATTTGGTAAAATACATAACATATTTTAAAACAAATTAGCCTTGATTTGGTCCCGCTATTCGCATAAAACTGGACTTGAGTCGGACTAAATTTGGAATGACACATTTTCAAATAGGAATACCTCGGGAACTATAAGATCTAAGCATGTCTCTTGTTGGACTCTACTAGTAGATAACAAATATGTTAATATCGAAATGAATATAAAAATCTGTTAAGAAACCAAAAAATGGCGAGCACTCAAAATTTTTTTTTTTTTTAATTTGCCATACTTTGGAGTATCATATTGCTGCATCCCTTGGGTTCTGTGGGACCCAACGCCCAAACTTACTTGTAACTTATGCCTGACCAATACAATCGAACCACTAAAAAGAAATTACCGAAATATTTTCACAAATTTTGTGAAATATCCCACTGTGCGAACGAACGTATACAAAATATTATAAACATTAAATAGCGTAACTTTTATATGAAACGAATTTACAAATCGATGTGGCACTTGCTGCATTATAGTACCTTCTGCAAAACCAAAAAAAAAGGGCACATAGAAACACCAGATGGATACGCACGGACAATGTTGGCAAAGAAAAAATCGAACATCACTAGAAATGGGGAGACAGTACATAGGGTGTATATAATTTTGGCTTTAATATCGCCCAAAGTAATAAGAACAACCCCTCAATTAATGAAAATTCAAAGAAAATTATTTTAATATGTTTTTAACAAAGTTTTTAATTTGTTCTGGAAATTTTGTTTTGTAAATTTTAGTTAAAAAATATTTTACATGGCAATTTTTTGTTTTTTTTTTTTGTGAAAATTTGTTAACTCTTTTTACAAAAATAGCATGTAGAAACTGAAGTTTTTTTTTAAATTATTTTGGTGGAAAAATAAAAGATTGCGTGACTATAAATAAAGATTTGCAAGTGAATTTGTATACATTAAATTCTGGTATTTTAAACTCAAAACAGCAAAAAAAAAAAAAAAATCACCTTGAATTAGTCAAGTCATGATATACAATCCAGCGTAACCCAAGAGGCGTTATGTGGTTCCTTGTCTGTCCATGAATTTTTATTCTAATACTGATACTGACTGAATAAATGTGGTATGAATGTTATAAATGCTAGTTAGTGTACACATAGAAAATTTTATTGTACAAAAAATAATGAAATTTTTCAGTAAACAAATATAAAATAACAAATTAAAACTTATCTTCAGAAAGTTAACAAAAAAATTTGTTAGTATTAAGGAAAAGCTTAATATTTTCATGAAGCTTTTAATGAAATTTCTTCACTGAGTGAAACAATTTTGACAGTAGAACCTACTGAAAATGACAATTAAAACAATTGGTATTTCTGTTGGAAGGGCGACAAAGGTAATTACCGTTAAAATACCTAAAATTAAGTTGTTTTTAACGGTTGAAAAACAACTAATAAATTTACTACATTTACACAACTGAAACAACTGAAAATGTCAAAAATTGGTAAAAACTACTGTTTTTTACAGTTATTTTAAAATTTTTAAAATTATTGTTTCTTAATAAAAACATATTTTTTCTTTCAATTACAATTTGTACACTCACAAGAACTTTTCCATAAAAGTTCAGCAGTTATTTAAAAGTCGGTAAAGTTGTTTTAATAAAATATACAGTTAAATTACAAAAGAAATATATTTTTTAACTTTCTGTCAGTTAATCAACAAACAAAAAAACGAACTTTCGGTAATAGTTAAAATATTCAGTTAAAATGTTCTATTTAAAACAAAAAGGCTTATATTATATTGAGTATCGAAATAAACGAAAACAATCTATTGTTTTTATCGTTTTTATCAATTAATTTTTCAACAGTTGAATATAAACTAAAAAACACCATTGTTTTAAACGACAAGTAATTAGTCCTTTTAAACTGATTTTTATTTAATTTAATATGTATATTCAGTAGTATTTACGGAAACAATATTGTGAGTGTATGTCCTACATCCTACTTAAAAGGCAAAGTCAAAATTCCAAACGGTACTCCAGTTATAACGTATTTATGCGTTGGAGATACAACCAGAACTACACAAATAATAACTAATATAAACTAAACTAGAATTTTTAAAAACTAGAAATAATCTTTGACTTTTAAACAACTTACAAAAATTTTCTGATTATTTATTTTATTTAATAACTGATTGTTTATTTTATTAAATAATCTTATTTTATGACGATTAAATAAGCGAAAAACCACGAATTTAAAAAAGGAATATTAATTAATTTTATTAACAAAAATTAAATGTCTGCCCGTCTTAGAAAATTTTCTTCGATGAATGTTTTACAAAAACATAAAATTCAAATTTAACAAAAAAATATAAAATACAAAGTTTTTACAAAAAGCAAGTACTTTGTATATCCCAACAAACATTAATTACAACACCCCCTCTCAATTATACAATTTTAACAAATTTCTAATTGAATCAAAACTACGTTTATCTATTGCTTTTGTAAACACATCAGCCACTTGATCCTTAGTAGAAATATGTTGTATCTCCAGATCACCCTTCAACACATGATCTCTTATAAAATGGTGTTTGATGTCAATGTGTTTTGACCTCTTAGTTTCAGCACTCTTTGCCATGGCAATGCACCCAGCATTATCTTCGTATAACAAAAACGGTTCATCTGTTGTCATTTCATTCATATCCTCTAAAATGCCTTTTAACCATAAGCCCCCAGAAGTTGCCAAACTTAAGGCAACATATTCAGCCTCACTTGATGAAGTAGCTACCGTGGTTTGTTTTTTACTTGACCAATACACTGGACAACCATATACATAATAAATATAGCCACTTGTTGATTTACGATCATCAGTATTTGAAGCCCAATCAGCATCCACAAAGCCAACAAGAACATCTTTATCTTTACAGGTATTATCAAACTTTAGCTTTAGTGATTTAGTTCCTTTAAGATATCTTAATATTCGCTTAAGAGCAGACCAATGAATTTCAGCAAAATTCTCCTGATAACGACCCATGTAACCAACAGCATAGCAAATGTCTGGCCGTACACATAACATAAGGTACATCAGGCTTCCCAAGAGTTCTCTATAAGGATGTTTAGAAGACTCTTCTTCAGTACGTGGTAATTGGAGACCCTTTTCCATTGGAGTATCAATAGTATTGCAATCAGTCATGCCGAATTTCTCTAGTATCTTTAAAATGCTAGCTTCCTGACTCAGATACATATATCCCATTTGTTTGTTGTACTCAATTTTCATACCAAGGTAGTATTGGAGTTCACCACAGTCAGACATATCGAAAACTGATGATAGTTTTTTTCTTAACACGATCAATATCATTTAAATCATTACCAGTAATCAGAACATCATCCACATAGAGCAGGAGCAGCATTACGTTTCCATTGTTATTTTTGGTATAGAGACAGTAGTCATGTTGCGATCTTTTAAAACCAAGACCTTCAAGTACCATATTAACTTTTTGGTTCCAACACCTCGGACTTTGCTTTAAGCCGTACAATGATTTTACCAACTTTAAAGACATACCTGGATTCGTATTCATACCTTCAGGAACTTCCATGTAGATATCTTCTTTAAGCTCACCATGTAAAAATGCCGTTTTAACATCTAACTGGTAGAAAGTATAGCCTCTTCTTACACCAACAGCCAACACGGTGCGCAAAGTACTAAGCTTAGCAACAGGCGAATAAGTTTCTTCATAGTCCACGCCAAATTTTTGTAGGAATCCTTTGGCAACCAACCTGGCTTTAAAACGAACATGATTTCCATTAGCATCGGTCTTGATCACAAAAACCCATCTGGACTTGAGTAGTTTCTTCTTGTCTGGTTTCTTTACTATATTCCAGACTTTATTTTTCTCCATAGAATCTAATTCGCTTTTCACAGCTTCAAGCCACTTATCACGATTCGTTGAATTTTCAATTTCAGAAAACGAATTGGGAACATCATCATTGCAGATAGCTTTAAAAATTGACTCATAAAGCTCAGTAAATCTGCTTGGCGGTTTACGTTCTCGTGTGCCTCTTCTGAGTTCATTTTCAATTACAGGTTGTAATATTTCATCAGAACTAGTGTTGATAATTGGCTCTTCTTCTAAGTCAACCGAAACGACACCACTATCTGTTTCCCCCTCTTGCTCGTTTGGTTCTTCAACTGTATCTACTGTATTACCATTATCTTCATTATCACGATATATAGTTTGTAAATTTGGAACATTATTTTCAACCTTTTTGTATGGGTAATTAGACTCGTCAAATTTACAATCACGAGCAAGGATTACAATTCTATTCTTCTTGTCCCACAATCTGTAGCCATTCGGACAATAACCAACCATAACGTAATTATTACTTTTGGCATCCAGTTTCTTCCGTTTCTGATTAGGAATCCAAGCATACACAGAACATCCAAAAACTCTAAGCTTTGTTAGATCAGGTTTTCCATTGAACCACATTTCGGCAGGAGTTTTATTACACATCAACGCTTTTGTAGGACTTCTGTTTATTAAATAGGTACTTGCGTAGACAGCATCACCCCACAACGATTTAGGAGTACCAGCTTCAATCATAAGCGCACGAGCCTTCTCGACCACAGTTCGGTTGAACCGTTCAGCCACTCCGTTTTGCTGAGGAGAATATGCAATGGTTTCAGCAATTTGAATAACTTTTTCCTTACAGTACATTATCATTTCTTTAGACTTGTATTCGCGACCCTGGTCAATAGTTAAAATGGAAATATTAGTACCAAATTTTGCATTTACAAGAGCATTAAACTCTTTGAACTTATCAAAAACTTCGGACTTATGCTTTATCAAATATACATGGGCAAAATGGGTATAGTCATCGATAAAAGTAACAAAATATTTTGATCCATCATACGCTACAGGACCTATAGGTCCACAAACATCAGAGTGTATATGCTCAATAGGACGGGTAGCTCTTGAACGAGTACCATCAAACGGTTCACGACACTGTCTACTTTGTGTACATACTTCACAAAAAATGTTTGGAATTTGATTTGGTATACCCGTTACCATATTATGCTTTATCATATCACTATAGGATTGTTTACTTATATGACCCATACGTCGATGCCATAACGTTTCCGTTTCAGTTTTAGATAAATTGGATACTGACCTTAAAATCTTGAATTTTACTTCAAACAAATTACCACTTCTTTTTCCAGTCGCAATAACATTTCCATCTTTAAGAAGTTCAGCAAGATTCTTTATTTTTGAAAACATATTAACATCATTGACAAAGTGATCAGTTACATCCGAATCTAAAGCAAAAGACACCAGCTCATCCTTCTTGACTTTGGAATGTTGATTTGAATCGGCCATAAAGCTAACACTAGGAACAACAGCAACATTCGCTTCCTTCACACGGCAATCCTTTTTCATATGTCCATAACGTCCACACTTATGGCATTTTCCATTAAACTTAGCTTTCTTCTTCTTTGTAGCAAAGGCGGTTATCTTTTCTTCAACAATTTCAGACGTTCTTTGTTTCTTTTTGGATTCTTCTGCCAACAAACGCTGCTTTACAATTGAAACCGTCAGCTCTTCATTGGGTAAATTTTCCAGAGCAGTTACCACAGCATCGTATGACTCTGGTAGAGTCAAAAACAGTTGGGACACCAAATCTGCTTCTTCCGGTTTGGCCCCAGCGGATTTCAATTGTCGGATTAAGGAATCAAATTTCAATAAGTGTTTGTTCATATCTTCACCTTCTCGTAATCTTAGTTTTGCGAGTTCCTTCCTTACCAAGGTTTGATTCTGGGCAGACTTCTTTTCAAACGTAGCACAAAGAGAGTCCCACTTTTCTTTTGCAGTATCCTTGCCTTGAACGTATTCAATATAGTCATCATGAATAAACGAGACAATAACATCCTGTGCTTTAGCATCCAACTTCATAAAGGCAGGAATTTCCGCAGCCACGGTAGGTACTGACTCCGTTACAGCTTTAATACAACCCACCGATGATAGATGCCTCTCCACCCGGAATTTCCAATTTTCAAAATTAGATCCAGCAAACTGCGCTATACCAGTTGATTTTTCGTTAAGGCCCATAACCTCTTATTTTATGACGATTAAATAAGCGAAAAACCACGAATTTAAAAAAGGAATATTAATTAATTTTATTAACAAAAATTAAATGTCTGCCCGTCTTAGAAAATTTTCTTCGATGAATGTTTTACAAAAACATAAAATTCAAATTTAACAGAAAAATATAAAATACAAAGTTTTTACAAAAGCAAGTACTTTGTATATCCCAACAAACATTAATTACAACAAATAAATTTCATAATAGTTATTTTTGTTTCATAGGAAAACAACTGTCATTGCAGTTCAAAACAACTACTACCGATTACTTCACAAACAACTGTCAACAACTTTTTATCAATGAAATCCTTTTGTTCATGGTCTAATTATAAATTTTAGCCGATTGAAGGGTGTTCGGTCGCCATAACAATATGTTTGACAACTTTCAGTACAATAATCGTTCGGAAATATAAAACAGAATAATAATATTTTGTTCGGCATAAATGACTAGAATTTCACACTAAATATATAAGTTGTAATATATTTTAAAATTTGTTTTTATCTTCCCAGGAAAACTTTAATAATGGGTGCGATAAAGTAATGCATTACCTTGTAATGTGTACTCAGTATTTTCAGTACTGTGCGCCCCGGTAGGCTAGTTGGTAGCGTGCTGGCTTATCAGTGCGGGGGTCGTGGGTTCGATTCCCACCTGAGGCACTGGTCTGTTTTCGCTACAACGTGCCGAAGGCCATAGTAGCTAGTGCTCGGTTAGGGTAATAGTATATAATTTGTAATTATATGATTATTAATTAATAAAAAAAAAAAAATAAAAAAAAAAAAAAAAATTTCAGTATTTTAAGTATTTTTTCAACAAAAAGTATTGAATTACCGATAATGGGTTACATAATGCATTACATTGTAATGAACAATCCTAACCTTCTGTATTATTTTGAAACAGAAAGTAATGAGTTACCAATAGTTGGCTGCATAATGCATTACATTGTAGTGTATACTCCTTACATTAAACATTATTTTAAAACATGAAGTAATGAGTTACCGATAATTGAACACTCATTGGTTACCTTGTAATGATGCCTCATTACCTTTTACGTTATTTTAAAACATAGAATAATGACTTACCGATCATCAATTACACAGTGCATGAATTATGAACGTAAAGTAATTTTTAAAATATCTTTTTGAATAACTATTTATGGACACATTACTTTGTGATTTTTTGTACGCATGAGGGTAAAGGTACGTTCACATTAATCAAATATTTGAACAAAATATTTGTTTACATATTTGCTTCCAATTGTGTCAAATAAAAAATTATTTTATTTTATGTTCAAACTATGATCAAATATTTTATGGTTTTTGTTTGTTCAAACAGCTCTCAAATAGTGTCAAATAAAATAAACGAAAAAATATTTGTCGAGCGTTCAGATTGAAACAATATTTGTATTAAATATTTATTTAATCAAAGTGTAAAAAAACATAGATTTATTTAATCGAAAAACTAACTGTTTTTTAAAAAATTGATCACTCGGGATCTCCTTCGGACCTAGCCTATTTATGTTATAAGGGTATATTAATACTCCATTGGAACAAAAATTTTGTCCGTTTTGGTCTATCTCGCTTAGTTTTGGAGATACTGGACATTTTAAAATATCGCCATTTTGTAAAATGGCTTGTATCTCGAAAACTAAGCATGATATCGCAAAATGGACAACATTTTTGCAAACCTTAACAAAAGGCACCATACCGACAACACAAATGTGTACAGTGTTCCGATTCCAATCATTCCCCGTTTCATTCCATATCGTTTCATTTTGAACCAATGTTCCATTCTGTTATCGGAATGATTAAATTTTTATTTTCACGTACGACAACACAATTGTGTACAGTGCTCCGATTCCAATCGTTTCCGTTTCATTCCATATCGTTCCATTTTGGACCAATTTTCCAATCCATTATCTGAGTGATTAAATTTTTTTAATATCTATTTACATTTCAGTTTTTTTATAAAGCCTTTTATTAATAAATTTATTAAAATAATTTATAATTGACGATTTTACCACTTGTTATTTGCCATTGTTTGTTCTTACATTTTTTTTGTAAGATCAAATAAATATTTGCTCAAATCAGAAGAAAATATTTGATAGCTAGTGTTCACACTATGGTTAAGTTTGTCAAATATTTCTTTGAATGCAAATAATTTTGTTTGACCAAAATCAGCTGATTTGCTGTTTGACACACAAAAATATTTTGTGTTCAGATTACGGCAAAGAAATATTTCATGTTTTTTGTCAAATATTTGACTAATCTGAACGTACCTTAAGTTGTATATTTTTGATATCATGAACGAAAACACGAAGCACAACAATTCATTTACATGTAAAGCAATCAAATAATATATGTATCGATGGCGCAGTTGGTACAGTTCTCGCCTAACTACTTTTTAACAACCAGAGACGCCAGGTTCGAATACCAGCGTGATCACGTTATTTATTTAATTAAAAAAAAAGTATTTCTAGTCATTTTTTTTTTATCAAAATTTTTTTTTATGATAATTTATTTATAGACAATTTACTTTAGTCCGTACTAGGTAATGACTCCACCCATTACTTTTAGGCTCATCGCCTGTAAAATTCGCCATGTTTTTATATTTCAGAAAAAGGCGATTATTTAAAAATATATTATCGATAATGGGATTCGTTCTTTTTTCTGGGTTCGTAGGATTATAGTCTTCAAATAATTGTATGTGGCCACAGCCCTACCATTTAAAATCGTTGGCTAAATTTATAATCGGTGGTTTTTTAAATGCCTCTATTTTTGTCAAATTCGAACTTTAGTGGAATAGAACTTATAAGGCCCAAAAGATGGCGAGAAAATTAAACTACCTAGAGAAAGGTGAAAGTATCCTCTTCCGGATCCGCCCGTAGAGCACTTTTTTCATTTAATGAAATTACTTCAAACAATTATTAATTTAATGATGCCATTAAATTGTGTATTAAATTTGTGCTTTAGGTTTTTTATACCATAAATTTAACTGGATTTTTAAGTAAAGCCGGTAAAGGGTAGTAATGATCATTGCTTGCAAAATATTGTACATTACATTGAAACATAAAATAATGTATAAGTTATTAGTACTTTCTTTTCCATTCCCTCTGTTTGTTTGTACGCGCAGCACTAAGGATATTATGTAGGTAAAGATGGCAGCAATTGTAGTCAAGACCAAATGCAATTTCATTTGAACAAAGGACAACTAATATTTCATTAAATTCAACTAACATTGTCATTTGTTTTTACTGTTCAAAAAATCACTAACAATTCGCTTGATTTCCAAGAATTTCTAATGCTCGTCAAGAATCAAGAAAATATATAATTTGTCAAGATATTTAAAAGCCCAACCAAAAAACACCCGAATTTCAATTTTCAAAGTTTTCCGAGAACAAAGTTTTGTAAAAAGCAACTGAACATTTCATTCAAATATTATGGTGAAGCGTCTATATTTGTTACGCGCAACGCAATCAAAAAATAAATAACATAATAAATATTACAGTATTCTCAGAATCACTGATGAATGTTAATTACCAGATACTGCAATCTGATTCAATGGAAAATTTACAATGTAGTTATGAAAATACTTGTTCTTCTCTACAAAACTGATCTCATTTGTTTTATCAAAAAAATAATAAAATAATAAGAATTGCAACGATACCAAAAAAAAGTCTTGATTTATGAAAAGGAATAAATGTTGATATATATTTCAAGAGTTTTCAAAACTTTCTAACAACACCTGACGGTACAGAATAAGTTAATTCTGTATGTACGCTCATAGAAACAAAACTTTAAAAATAGCAGAAAAAGCTACTAAATATTAGTTTAAAAATTACGTTTCAGAAAAAACTGCTAAAATTAACAGACTTTTTTTTCCTAAATATTAATAAAGTAAGAACAGCGAAAAATTTCATATTTTTAATGATTTTTCTGTCTACTAATATTTAGCAAATGTTTGCTGATTTTAGCAGATTTATTTGTTACTTTCAATTAACAAAAATTTAGTTCCAATATAACAAAATATTTGTAGATTCAACAGATTTGTTTTTACTGAATTGTTTTTGTCCAATTTTTTTATAAAATTTTTTTTATACTTTTCATTAACAAAAAATTATTTTTATTAAAAATAAACGAAATTAAAATACAACTACTAACATATGAGTGTTTTTAATTGTCAAGATTTTTTTTGGTGAATTTCAAGCATCTTGTAATTTTTAATTTGGCAAACATTGCACACATTGCTAATTTTGCAACTACATATATTTTTAAGCAATGTGTCAAATATGAACGGGATAGGAGCAGAGGAAGTGACAGTTCCTATAAAAGCAGGGTTGGCAGTCAATACCGCTAGAATACCGTTATCGCTTCAAAACTCTTTCAACTAACTATCGATATCCCTAAAATACCAGTAACGGAATAATTAAAAAACCGTTATCCGTAAAATACCATTACCGATATAACTACAATATCGATATCCTTGAAATTCCGTTAATGAAATAACTAAAATATCGTTATCGCTAAAATACCGCTACCGAAATAAATGAAACAACGTTACCCCTAAAATACACTTACCGAACTAATCTATAATATAGTTGTTATATACCTTAATCGGTACCAAAAGTTACAGAGTTTTGACCAACGAAAACTTATTATGAGCCACTGTGCGACGTTTCTTAATTTTGAAATGTTATTTTTTTAATAAATGTCGCAAACGACAGTTCTTGGTATTTAGTTTATGCTATTTTTCATAAAATTTTATGAAATCTGAATTAAATGTTGAATTTATTCGATCTTTTTCTTAGAATGTTAGTTTTCCAAATAATCAAGCACGAGGTCTGAACTGGTTTTAAAGTATTTTTTTTTTATATTAAAATTCCTTAATCTAGCTAATATTTCGAATAGCGTCGCTATTCATCTTTCTGGCGGATCTAAAAAGTTAACAATTACATCATATATTGTTAACTTATATGGTGTTATTAACTTTTTAGATCCACCCAGAAGGTGAATAGGGACGCTATTCGAAATATTGGCTAGATTAAGGAATATTTATATAAATAAACAATGAAAACAAAAATTAAAAAATAAAACATAAAATGTTTATTTACTTTTCATTATTTTAAAAATTTTAATTCTGCTTTTATAGTATTTCACAAAAGTATTTAAACATAATTTAAACCAATTTAAATGGTTGAAATAAAATTCAATAACTAAATATTTAATACCGCAGGTGAAAAAGTTCATATATGATCTATATGATCTATATGGTTTCATGTATGAGCATATATGGTTCACTATATGAGCATATATGAACATATATGTAATGTATGGGAGCATATATGGGTAAATACATTTAAATGAAAAGTTCTTATATGGATATGTATGACACCATATATTATGATATATGATAATATATTGCTTATATTGGTTCATATATTGGTTCATATATGCCATATATCTTCATATATGAATTCATATATTATTCCATATATGGTTAATATGTTTTAATTTTTGAACAGATATGACCATATATGAGGAAGATTTTTTATTTTTATTTTTAATTTTGATTTGCGATTTTATACAAAAGCTCTATAAGGAAAAAAATTAAAAAAATACCAAATGTTAAACTGACTCGTAATGGGTTTTTTTGAAAATACATTTAAAACACCTTTCCGATGGCCAAAATGATGCCAATCTATTCACAACTTTTGTATAAAATCGCAAAACAAAACTTCAAATTTGAACCCCTCCCTCCCGAAAAAGGTCCACCAAAAGATTCATTAATTTTGAAAACATGCGGCTAAACTTTATTTAAGCTAAAGTTTTTGATCTCAGTATTCAAAAACTGGTTAAACCAGATGAATTAATTGGATTTATTTATTTTGTTATATTTTGTATTTAAAAAATAAAATATTTTCCCACTTTCCCATTTTTAGTTGTGTTTCAGAATAATTGGAAAACTAAACAGAAATATTTAAATTTTAAGATACAATTAAAAATGGTGTAGAATATTCTTATATTGAAGTATATTTTTAGGTTTTAAAAAAATTCCTGTATTCACTAACATGTATATAGAATTGTAATAGCTGTATTTTTTAATAAATAGAATATTTTTGGAAAAAAAAAACTAAAAAATGTTTTTTATATACAAGAATATAGGAAAAGTAATAATATATGACAATATATGAACATTCATATATGTCCATATATGAGCATATATGTCCATATACCCTCAAATTTCGGATCCGAACAATATATGAACTTTTTCACCTGGGACTCAATGAATTCCCTTTTAAACAAAAATTTAAATCATTATTACCCTTCCGAAAGGACTTAATTAAAATACTTTTGCAATAATAAACTGATAAGTTCTGAGAATTATTATCTGTTTTTTTTTAAATATTATTTTTATATCGTTAACTCATTAAAGCATGCCATAGATTCGCTGTATATTTCGCTACCAAACTTTGCAGATATATTGAAAAATAAATTTTTAAATTATCCAGGTGAAAATGTTCATATATGAGCATATATTGCCATATATGGTTTCATGTATGAGCATATATTGTTCCATATATGGGCATATATGAACATATATGTAATGTATGGGAGCATATATGGGTAAATACATTCAAATGAAAAGTTCATATATGGATATGAATGACACCATATATGATAATATATTGCATATATTGGTTCATATATTGGTTCATATATACCATATATCTCCATATATGAATTAATATATTATTCCATATATGGTTAATATGTTAATTTTTGATCAGATATGACCATATATGAGGATGAAATTTTTTTATTTTTAACCCTTATTCTGCCGGTCTACGAGTTCTTGACAAAAATATATAAACTAATGTTTTATTGATTTATAAAGACGATTGCAGAGAACGAGTTTCGAACTAAAATTTGAGTTGAAAATTGATGAAAATTGGTCCATCAACTGATATTATCACGCTAAATATACCATTGGTAAAATTTGTTGGCGAGCACCTCCTTTCCGGGAGAGGGGTTCAAAGTTGGAATTTTGTTTAGCGATTTTATCCAAAATTTGTGAATGGGTCAGAACGATTTATGCACCATCGGAAAGGTATAATATGTCCCCATTCATTAACCCATTACAAGCTATCTTAAAATTTTGTATTTTTTCATCTTTTTTTATTAAAAATTTGCAACTAAAAAACTAATAAAACCTCCAAGTTTGAGTTTAACCAAGTTTGTATATTAACAGGGTCGTATTATACCTTAAATGAAAGCTCAATATCTTGTTTATAAATTACTGGCCTCAAAACATACCTATAATACAGATTATTTTTAAAATAAATAAAAAAAAAAACAGGAAAATTTAAAAAAATACCAAATGTTAAACTGACTCGTAATGGGCTAATGAATGGGGACATATTACTCTTTGGAAATATATTTAAAACACCTTTCCGATGATGCCTAAATGATGCAGATCATTCACAACTTTTGTATAAAATCGCAAAACAAAACTTCAAATTTGAAAGAATTTGGAAAAAAAACTAAAAAGCTTTTTTATATACGAGAATAAAGGAAAAGTAATAATATATATGACAATATATGAACATTCATATATGACCATATATGAATATTCATATATGTCCATATATGAGCATATATGTCCATATACCCTCAAATTTCGGATCCGAACATATATGTATTCATATATAAACTCATATATGTGGCCATATATGATAATATATGAACTTTTTCACCTGGGACGCAATGAATTCCCTTTTAAACAAAAAAAAGTCCTTCCGAAAGGACTTAATTAAAATACTTTTGTAATAATAAACTGATAATGCCCGTAATTTCAAGCAATAGATACCTACCGGTGCTTAGATACCTACCCGATATTGTTCGTGTACACGGTAGGTATCTAAGCACCAGTAGGTATATATTGCTTGAAATTACGGCCATAAGTTATGAGAATTATTATCTGGTTTTTTAAAATATTATTTTCATATCGTTAACTCATTAAAGAATGCCATAGATCCGCTGTATATTTCGCTACCAAACTTTGCAGATATATTGAAAAATAAATTTTAAAATTTGCTTAATTTTTTTACGCCCTCTATTGGAAATATTTCCAAACAAAGTTGAAACTTTGACAGAATATAAATCATTGGCGGCTGAAGGTATTAAAAATTAATATAATTATTTAAAAAATGTTTTTTCGTACTTTCTATATTTTCATATATTTAGTTATAATATTGTTCTACCTCAAGTCCAAAAATCTAATATGATATTGTCATATAAGATTTCATTTGTTGGTTTTCAAAAAGTTTTATCATTTTCATGATAGACAATACAATTGTTTCATTGGCATTAACCAAATCTTCAGTTGTCTGCAATGGAAATTTGTTTTGTTTTTCAAATAAAATTATTTTATAATTAGGGTTACCAGATCAGGCAGTTAGTTTATACACTAAGGCAGACAAAAAGATTCGCATAGAGTTTATTTTATCAGTTGTATGTAATGTCTCGGTTTGAGTTAAGTCAATTATCTTTTTCAATTGCAGATAAATGAAGATTTGGGTGATGCCAATAAAACAATTGTATCATGAAAATGATCAAACATTAAAATTTAAATTGTCATATGGTAACCCTGAAATAATTTTTATAATTATTTTTGTATATGTATTAGCATATATGGTTCCATATATGAGCATATAGGAACATATATGTAATGTTTTAAAGTTGAAATTTTGATTTACCATTTTATACAAAAGTTCTGAAAAAACAGGAAAAAAATAAAAAAATACCAAATGTTAAACTGACTCGTAATGGGTTAATGAATGGGGATATATTACTCTTTGAAAAGACATTTAAAACATCTTTCCGATGATGTCTAAATGATGCCAATCCATTCAAAACTTTTGTATAAAATCGCAAAACAAAACTTCAACTTTGAACCCCACCCTCACGAATAAGGTCCACCAAAAGATTTTACTATCGGCAGATTCAGCTTGGAAAAGTTTCATTAATTTTGGAAACATGCGGCTACACTTTATTCAAGCCAAAGTTTTTGATCTCAGTATTCAAAAGTGGTTAAACCAGATGAATTAATTGGATTTATTTATTTTGTTATATTTTGTATTTAAAAAATAAAATATTTTCCCACGTTCCCATTTTTAGTTGTGTTTCAGAATAATTGGAGAACTAAGCAGAACTATTTAAATTTTAAGATACAATTAAAAATGGCGTAGAATATTCTTATATTGAAGTATATTTTAAGTTTTTAAAAAATTCCTGTATTCACTAACATGTATATAGAATTATAATAGCTTTATTTTTTAACAAACTGAATATTTTTGGAAAAAAAAACTAAAAAAGCTTTTTTATATACAAGAATATAGGAAAAGTAATAATATATGACAATATATGAACATTAGGGCGGGTCGATTTAATAATCGCCCAAAGCTCAGTGAAAATCGTATTCTAGGGATCAAAATAAGAAACTTTGCGGAATTAACCATACCTCTAAAACGAATTCTACTACCCCGAAACTGTTGACTTTTGTCCCGTAGGGTCAAGTTTTGAAAAATCCCACTTTGACCCATGTAGAGTGCCCCAATCGAGTCCAAATGTATGACCGACCCCCACTAACTTTGAAGGGCCGATCCACCCATGCTCGTGGCACACCCCCCTGGAACTCCCCTGGGGGGTTCCCCATACAAACATTTCAAAAAATCTCCATTTTTGGCACTTTATTTTATTATTTTTTATTTATTTTATTTATTTTTAATATTTTATTTATTTTTTCTCTTTAGAAATTTATTTAGTCAGAACATATGTAAATGAAAAAATTAATTTAACTTAGTAATAGAAAAGAAAAGATAAAAATTACTGTTTGAAGTCTTTTTTGCTTTCAAGTCTGGGCAATTTCGCACGGCTCTCTAACGTCGTCGCCATAACAGCCTCTACATTTTCCGGTATAACTCGTTTGGAAACGCTAGCTAGCAATTGAACGTGTCGTTCTGTTGCAGGTCGTAAAATAGGTTGTGTGGGTTTTTTAAGCCACCACAAGACACAGCTGCATGTCGTAAACTTACTTAAGCAAAATCGGTTACAGGTAGAATTGAGCATAAAATTATCATAAAGGATTTTCCAGAAGTAATAAAAGGCGCACTTGCTTAACAGAAAGCATAAAATTATCATAAAGGATTTTCCAGAAGTAATAAAAGGCGCACTTGCTTAACAGTATTTGTGGTCAGATTAACGTTTAATTTACATGTAAGTATTTTATGGGCAGTTTTGACAACAAAATCGGTTACAGGTAGAATTGAGCATAAAATTATCATAAAGGATTTTCCAGAAGTAATAAAAGGCGCACTTGCTTAACAGATTTTGTGGTCAGATTAACTTTTAATTTACATGTAAGTATTTAATGGGCAGTTTTAACAACAAAATCGGTTACAGGTAGAATTAAAATTACCATTTCATTTTTATTACCTCGTAGACCATATATAACGCAACAGTTTTTGTGAATGCATTAAGTCGTTGTGAAGAACTCAAAGTGTGAAGTTCTAATTTCAGATAAAAAAATATTTAAAAAAAAAATCATTCCAAATCAAAAAGTTTACAATGAATCCACCATCCTTTACACCGCAAGATGAAGCAATAACAACATCAACAACTATCGAAAACCCAATGAGTCATATACCCAGGCATGATGTTACTGTTTTTGGTGTGTCTACTGATTTGACTGATCTTAATTTACCAACCCATCTGGATATTTTGAGATATTATTTTTACTTGAGCGAACAAAAAAATTGCTCTATAAATCATTCACTATTCAAGTACAAGATAAGTTGATTGGAATTTGGAAAAAACTTGGTATGGAAATAATGCTGAAAAAAAGTGTATATAATAAATTGAATAGATTGCTTGTCAAATATCAAGAGCAAATCAAGAATAGAAACAAACACCAAGAATTTACAGAGTATGTAAAATCTCTGGAAACAATTTTTTTCATTGGAACATGTAAATGCGATTTGAAGGCAGCTCCATGTGCATGCGGTTTGGTTCCCGAACGCCTCAAAGAGTTTATGCACGATCAACATAATCAGAGAAGACTAACAATGGATGGATTTGCGATGGAAATTGAAGAGCAAGGAGCAACGTCTATGTCATCAATGCCAACATACCAAGATCCCGATGATTCAACATACGCACCGCCACCGGTTCAAGAAGATTTGGATATAAGCACAAGTTCACAATACACACAGAGATACGATTGTTTTAACTTTGCCTTGGTATGTGACAGATTTGGTGTGCCTGATAGAGTAGCATCAGCAATGGGAACCGCTCTTTTCCAAGATTTTAAAATGAAAGATACCCATGGCAAACCTCTCATCATGGATAAATCGAAAGTTCGCCGAGAAAAAGAGAAATGCAGACAAGAAGTGCTTCGCAAACGGTTAGATGATACCAATTTGTTAGCATTTTCATTCGATGGCAGAAAAGATGATACTTTAACGAGAGATGCAATTGATGAGAAGTATCATACTAGGATGGTAAAAGAACCTCATCTTGTTATTTTGAGAGAACCGAATTCTGAATTGATTGGTTACGTAAGACTGGAACATGAAACCGCTGAATACAAAACAACCAAATTAAATGATTTTTTTAACGATAAAAATATATCACTGAATGAATTAATTGGCATATGCGTTGACGGTGAGCCAACAAACACTGGCCCACACGGTGGGAATTATACGACGATTCGAATTGCTGTTAAAAAGACCATTGCATTGGTTCGTTTGCCTTCTACACTTCAACGAACTTCCGTTTCGGCATTTGTTTGAAGCTTTGGATAAATCAACCAGCACTGGACCAAGATCGGCAACCGGAAAATTGAGCCGTCAAATCGAAACTTGTGAAACTCTTCCGGTAAGTTATTGCTATCACTCATTTATTATAATTGTCAACCGTTTTTAATTGCTTTATTTTTATATATTTTCAGGTGGTGGACGGCTTTCAGAAAATTGAGTTGAAAAATATGCCCCCCTGCTCCAGAAAAAATTGAATTTTTCCACCGATTCCAAGTACTTATACGACATGGCCCATGCAATTTCTAGCGGCGTGGTTTCAGTGGATCTGGCTAACATCAAACCAGGGAAAATTGTACATTCTCGGTGGCTCACCAAGGCCGCTAGACTATTACGATTATATGTGACAACGGAAAATCCAGATGCAAATTTAAGAATACTGGTTGAATTTATAATTACATGTTATGTGCCAATGTACTTCAATATTAAGTATTACAGCTCTGTCGTGTACGGTAGTAGATTATTTTTCAAATTCATTAGTTGGTCAAGATTTCTAGAACCTCGTTTACGCAAAATTGTCAATAAAGTAATTACAGATAATTCATATTATGCGCATTCGGAAAATATCTTGTTATCAATGTTGTTTGATGATAGCAAAGAAAAGCGCGACTGTGCTATCAAGATAATTCTACGCTATCGAACCGATGTTGACGACCCAACGGGACTTAGAGCTTATAAAAAACCAGATATAAACTTTTATTGCACAAGTTACACGGAAATGATCAATATGAATGACATAAATGACGTATTTGAACCACCATTCACTCGAAGCATTCCATACGATACTTTGAAAGAATATTTAAATCAAGATGATCCACCGTTTAATGATCCAAAAATTCCATCACACATACAAGGAACAGAACGACACGTTCAATTGCTAGCTAGCGTTTCCAAACGAGTTATACCGGAAAATGTAGAGGCTGTTATGGCGACGACGTTAGAGAGCCGTGCGAAATTGCCCAGACTTGAAGCAAAAAAGACTTCAAACAGTAATTTTTATCTTTTCTTTTCTATTACTAAGTTAAATTAATTTTTTCATTTACATATGTTCTGACTAAATAAATTTCTAAAGAGAAAAAATAAATAAAATATTAAAAATAAATAAAATAAATAAAAAATAATAAAATAAAGTGCCAAAAATGGAGATTTTTTGAAATGTTTGTATGGGGAACCCCCCAGGGGAGTTCCAGGGGGGTGTGCCACGAGCATGGGTGGATCGGCCCTTCAAAGTTAGTGGGGGTCGGTCATACATTTGGACTCGATTGGGGCACTCTACATGGGTCAAAGTGGGATTTTTCAAAACTTGACCCTACGGGACAAAAGTCAACAGTTTCGGGGTAGTAGAATTCGTTTTAGAGGTATGGTTAATTCCGCAAAGTTTCTTATTTTGATCCCTAGAATACGATTTTCACTGAGCTTTGGGCGATTTTTTTGCCTCCCCACAAATCGACCCGGCCTAATGAACATTCATATATGTCCATATATGAGCATATATGTCCATATACCCTCAAATTTCGGATCCGAACATATATGGATTCATATATGAACTCATATATGTGGCCATATATGACAATATATGAACTTTTTCACCTGAGTATTTATAAAAACCAGTCATTATTTATGTTTTATATTTTAGACTATGTTAATTTAAAAAGTTCATGTCCGATTGGTCAGATTTTCAAGAAATATACAAAATTTATAAACTATTTTCTAGCAGAGAAATACATTTTCAACATAATCACAAAAATTTATAAGATTAGGCTTTTCTATATTTTTAAATAATTTCAGAAAAAGATTCCATCAAAATAAAAAAGCTGGATTTTTTCAAATAATTATTTGTCAAAATTATTTGTATTTCAAATTAGTTCCGATATCCCAAAAAATCCTGGGATCTCAAAAATACCGGGATTAAAAAAATCCCCAGGTCGTCATTTTAAAAATCCCGAGTCCCGGGATTTAAGAAAATAAGTAGTGTCCGACCGAGTACTCATCTTCGGAATTCGGCCAAAAAGTGAAGTTCGGCGAAGTTCGGTGTTCGGCCAAATTTTGGCAGAATTTGGCCAAACTACCGAACGTTTTATGATTATTTATAAAAAGCACAAATAAATAACAACTGTGGTTATATTTACTTTTCAGAATTTACAAAAAAACTACATAAAAATACAACGTTGAATATGATAGAATACCAAAAAAAAACAATGATATTTAAATAGCAATGTGTGTGAAAAAAATTCAAAAAGCCAAAAGAGTTTAAAAAAAATTCCAGAAATATACATACAAGACTTATAAGCAAATAATCAAATTTAATGCGATATAATTAAATATAAAAAATAAAAAAAATTCGAGTGGTAAGTAATCCTGAAAAGAAAATAACAGGTTCATCAATTTGGGATAGACATGATGCAGTACCAGACTTAGAAGTAGCAGAACCAAACGAAAATTTTATTGAAAAAGAAATTAAAATGTTTATTACGGAGCCTTTAAGTCCCGAAATATAAATATATTTGAGTATTATAATTCAAGTCCATTTACAAATTTAAAAGCTGTAGCAAAAAAATATTTATCAGCCCCACCAACTAGTGTAGCTAGAGAACAGCTTTTTAGCGCTGGCGGAGAGCTGTATTCTGATAAACGAAGCAATTCACCTGGTGTGAATGCGGAAAAATTGCTTTTCTGTCATTACAATATCAAATTTTTAATTTTAAATATTAAATATTAAAGTTTAAGTTTTTTTTTTGTCTATATCAACTTAAAAATCGATCAACTATTTTTCTTTGACTATAAAATATAGTACAAATATTTTATTCTTTTTTTGTACTTAAAATAGTACAACTATTTTCCAAATATGATTTTTTAAAAAAATATACCTATAAATTTGTATTTTGTTTATGTTTAATAACTTTTTGGTTTAAATATATTGATCTACAAAAACAATTTATATTTTTTTTTAATAAAACAAAAAGTTCGGCTTCGGCCGAACATTGATATTATGGCCGAAGTTCGGCTTCGGCCGAAAAAAATGAGTTCGGTCGGACACTAAAAATAAGTCCCGTTTGGCACCCCTAGTACTTACTCCAAAGTAGACCTAGATGAAAAAACTCTTAAAGCATATAAATAAAATCGTTTCGTTGGTCTGTAATATAAAGTTGCGTACTGGGCGAACCTGTTCAAAGCTGAATTTTCGGTACTACGTTAAGTGACAGCTAAAAACAGCTAATTGTTCGTGTATACAAAAACGAAACAACCAGCACAATTTTTTTTTTTTTTATTTTATAAGCTAAATTATACAAATTAATATAATAAAAGTTTTTTTGACACATTCTGATGTTGAAATGACCATATTTGCAACTACCCAGGAAAAGCACACATCACCAAATAATGGGTAAAGTAATGTATCGCCATAGCGCTCCACGTACTACCTTACTTCACTAAGTAATTTTGCAGGCGATGAGCCTTAAAGTAATGGGTGGACTCATTACCTTGTAGGGAGTAAAGTAACTGGTTACTTATAAGGTTACCGGTTTCGGAAAAGTAATGTGTCTATAAAAAGATTTTCGCAAACAAAACAAATTATGAAATAATTATTTCCAGTGTCGAAAGGCATTACCATATAAGTGGTTATATAAGTACATATTTGGTAATGGCAAGTCCTTACAATTGTCATTACAAATCTCATTACTTTTATATGGAGATGTCGCGCAAATTATTGACATATAAGTAATGATCAAAAAATGTGCTTACCTATATGCTTACCAGTATAACCAAAAATAATAATAAGTACAAAAAAAAATATTTCAAAAAAACTAAATTTAATAAAAAAAATATTTATTTATTAAAATTTTTTTTTTTAAATGTGCCCACACAGGATTCGAAACCGCGCATCCAAGTTGTCAGTCAACCCCTATAATGAGCTATTTTGACATGTTATACTTGATAGATGAAAACATAAATGACTCGCTTGCACAACCTCAGGTAGAAAAATACGAACGGGTCAATACTGGCGCGGGTCACTACTGGCAATGTGTCTGATTTTTAATATTTTTATTTTTCTGTTTGTATAAATTAGGATATAAAACATTTTACAAATTTTTCTACTAACTTTTTGAGAGTATTATGCAAAAAATCATAAATATCACTTAAATAATTCTTTTAGTGTAGTTTGTGGCGCATATACATTTTCTTTAAGACTCATATGTAGGGCAACCAAAAATAAGCTAGAGCTTGCTTTTTATTTCAAAGGATATAACTATTTAGACTAAATATAAGTTCTGATCATGAAATTATGAAAGTTCTAAGCTACACTCAGAAATGATTGGTTGAAATTCGGTCAAAACCATTAAAATTTATTTGATAGGACGCCGTTTTATTTAAAACTAAAATAATCGATTAATTAAACAAAAAACTGTACTGGAATTTAAAAAGAGGGAGAAGGAACTAAAAAACTTTCGCTTTATCCAAGTTGATTGGTATTTCCAATCAAATTTTTAAATGAAATTCGGTTATTAATTGTGTACGGTAGAGTTGTGTAGTTCGTGAACGACCTAGTTCAATTGAACTAGTCTTTTCTTTGAACTAGTGAGCTGGATCACAATCATCAGCTCTTTTAGGTCTATCGCTCTTTTCGTTCTTTTTGTCTTTTGAGTAATATTTCTTTTCTTTATGTTGCTTTCGAATTTTTTTTTTAATGTTGCCAGCTCAATTTTTTTTTAAATTTTTTTAAAATAATTTAAAATGTTTATAATTACGTACCATTTTTTGATTTAACAATCATTTTAAATATATTTTAAAGTGTTGAATTATTCTCCGAAAGTAAATTTAATAGAAAGTTACACATTTTGTTTCGCATCAGGTGATTCAATTCACTTCAAATAGTTCGTGTCACACAGCTCAATTTAGGATAAAGAGCTGTTGAACTAGAAGAGCGAACTAGTTCATTGAAAGGAGCTGAACTGTAAAGAGCGATCTTTAGAAAGACCTAAAATGCCCAAGCCTAGTGTACGGTAGAATCTACCATTTATTTTGTGATAATACAAAAGAATTGGTAACATCTATCAAATTTAAAAAAAAAATTGGCGATAATCAAAACTGGTTACTGCAAATACATTATTCGCAATCAAATTTGCTACTAAATTAGAGGTTCAGTAGTACCAACCGAATTGTGGATTGCATTCTTTATAGAAGCAACTAATGATTGGTATTGGTAAACGACTTTTAGACAATGTTTGTATTCCTAACAAAATAATTAAATTCAAATTAAATACTCAACAGTTATAAGTGTTTGTGGTGCAGTGGGTAGAGAGTTTGCCTTGTACTCCAAACTTCCGAGTTCAAATCTCGGAAAAGACAAACACAAAAAGTATTTTTTTAATTAAAATAAAATATTCAAATGTTTAAATAGCAAATAAGGCAATAAAAATTAAAGTCGATTGTGGTGCAATCAGTAGGACAGAGGAGTATTAATCTGAAGGCCATGGTTCAATACCAGAAAAATTAAAAAAGTTTTTTAATTTCAATAAAATTTTGTGGAACGTAATAATATTTATTTGGAATGTAATATTGGGTGAGGCAACTAAATATTAGCTTTCACGACTAAAAAATATAATTTAACAGCACGATAGTTGTCGTAACCGCCAGAATTCGATTGGCAACAAATTCGGTGGCCATAACTGAAACTGTTTTCTGGGTGTATATTTGTTAGAGCTTTTTTAGCGTATTTTTTGATATTTGCTTATTTTAGCTTATTTTGCAAATGTTAGCTACTTTTTTACTTTTTTCCTTTAAAAATTAAGCTTATTTTAGATTTTTTCTATTAATATAAATAGAGATTTTATGGTATTTTTTAGCAATCGGTATTTTGAATAGTTTTTTTTTTTTTAATTGAAAGTGGAAAATTTAATATTACTTGTTGTTGGTTTATCAAAAAATATTTTGATAAACCAATTTAAACTTTGAACCTGAAGCAAAATATATCTCTATTGCACCTTTGTTTGACTGAACAGATTTTAGAAGAACAAATTTTATTTAAATAAAAACATGATATTTAACGATTTATTTATTTTTTTTAAATCAAACAGCTTAATTTTATATTTAAGCGACTTATTTTTCTGTTTTTCGAGCTTTATTTTAAGCGCTTAAAACATGATTTTAAAGCAGTTTTTGGTTACCCTACTCATGTGTATTGCTTTTGGGCTGATCATTATAGCCTTTTGTATGTCTTTGGTTCTTTCTTTTTTTTTTTTTGTTTTTTTTTTTGGCTAAAAGTATTGATGCCAAGTTGTGATAAGAAAGAATAAAAGGTTTCTTTTATAAATGTTTCTATACATTGGGTAGACTTTGGGTATGTTCGTTTATTTTCATTTCATTCATTTGTTCATTACATTTGTTTTTGTATTTTGTTTTTTTTTTTAGATTTTTTCTGTTGGGTCTTATAAAAGGCATAACCTTTAGAAGTTATCCGTATTTTTTTTTTTTTTTTTGATTTTTTTTTTATATTAGAAGGTGCATTTTATATATAAAATATTATAAACATTCCACTATACGAGGGTGCAGCGAAAAGTTTATGGACAATATTGACTATAAAATGCAGCACAAAACTTTTTAGACTCAACCTATTCTGGAACTGGTTTCATAAAACAAATTCCTAAACCCTTTGCTTAGAATCAAAATGTACATTTTAACTTATCCACAACTAGTTTTTGATCCAGTTCCAGAACAGGTTGTAAAAAAGCAGGTGTAAGTTTCTCTACGGGGAATAAGTATACAATTGCCCCTTAAAAATTCAACCTGTGACTAATTCAAGCAGGACTACTAATCAAATAACTTACACAATTCGCCAAAGCCTCTAGTTAAGTCAATTACATTTAAAGAACTGGTGACATGACTGGTGAAAAGAGGACATACTATTTAACGAGCGCTGACAGTTTTATTTTACATTCGCAATATTTTTTCCAAATCATATTTAATGTTTTAATCTAATATTTTTGTTTTTAAGGTTTTTAGTAGAGATGGTCACGTGAATGAATTTTGAATCTCACTTTGTTTACTACTCACACTCACTCACGCTCACGTGGCTAAATTCTGATTTTACTCACACTCACACGTGATTTAGTGAATCATGGATATCCACGAAACAACATCTTACCGGAAAAAAATAAAATGTAATAACCCAGCAAAAAAAAATGCTGGAAAGGAAGAAAGGACGACTAACATTTCCTTAAATTTAACTAACAATTGTCATTTCTTTTTACTGTTCAAAAAATTAATAACAATTGCAGTAAAAAATGAACCACATATGTAAGTAATAAATAAACAAACATTTACTTTTGTAATTTTTTTAAATAACAAAAAACACCCGAAAAAAATTAATGTTAAATCATAAAACAGTCGTTTGACGTGGTTTGTTTTTTTAAATGAACTACAAGGTTAGTAAAAAATTTAATTTGTTCTACAAATGACTGACATTTACATTAAAAATAAAGAAACTGTATCCAAACAACTACATATTTTTAAAGCAGAAGTTCCCTGAATGTATGCTTATAAGCAACTAAAAAAATATGTGGTTACAAGTTTGTAAATAATAAGGCTTAACCTTATACTTATCAGTAATTAAAAAAATAAGCAGTTGACAAAAATACGTTGTATTTGTAATTAAATAAGTAGTGGCCGGTAAGCTTGACTGCTTATAAAAACGACTTCGTCAAACAAAAATAACTAATGCTGAAGCCAAATTATAATGGGTACAGATATTTATATTCATTATATAACCACTTACTCTTAACATATGCCGTAACAAGTTTTATATAAGAAAATTTATTCGCTGTGTAGTAACGTCCCAAATATGACGGAAAATCGTTTTTTTTTTTAAAACATTTAGGTTACAATATCACAAAAACTTGATAACTTCGAAGAGTTGTGAGTTCAGAGCGCAAAATACCATTTAGAAAGTATACTCTTAACTATTGGTTTTGAGTTTTGCGAAATTGAAAATTCGTGTATAGAATATAATAATATAATAATTTTATACTCAAATCTAAATATCTTTTGACCCCATGAAGAATCCACTCTTAATATATGATCTATCACCACAAATTGTTTAAGAAAAATTTAAGATGTACGAGATAAATCTACAATTTTCGATCAGGGTTCAATAATAAGTATGTATTTTTTTAGATATTTAAAAAATGTGCATTTCGAGATAAATTTCATTTGACCCCTAAATGAACAAATTAATATGCGCATCATTTTAAAGAGTACATTATAACCTAAAACATAAGATTAACATAAATGTAGTGAGTAAACTAGTTTATATGAATGTTTGATGTTTGGCATGGGATTGTTGCCGTTTTCAAAACGTGTTCTGATGATGGGAACCTAGAAAATTCCCGAAATAGATATACATTAGAATCTCAGAAATTAGAACCACTTTGTACATCGGGCAGTTCTAATTTCTAAAAAGTTCTAATTTCTAGACATTTTTTTTACAGAAAATTATAATAAAACTAGTTATGAAAGCTTTATTTTAACACAAAACAATTTTTATTTAATTAATTGAACATATTAAATTTATAGAAAAGCTTTAAAATTTTTTTTTATTATTAGGTATTTAATCAATATCAAATTTCACATGCATATGATCGAATTGTACTCACCACGAATAACTCGGGGATTCCCCGTTTTCTTTTTACTTCAATGAGCAAAAAAATAATTTGTAGTGAAAATACAAAACAAAATAAAAAAAACTTCCAGAAATTAGAAACACAGGTTCTAATTTCAGAGCGTACAATACATTGGAATGGCCGGTTCTAATTTCTGGACGTTTCTAATTTGAGAGAGTTCTAATTTGTGAGATTCTACTGTATCATAAATTTGAAAACAAAAAACTCTATAGATTATTTGTTAGGACAATATCCTAATAAAGAAATATAGAGTATGGCCTCGAACTTGAATAATTTTAATTGCACAATAAAAGGTCGAAAAAAACATAATTTTTATTTTTAATAAAAATTATATCAAACTTGTATAAAAGACAAAGTACAGTCTAGTTTACTCCCGCTGTGTTGTTTATAAACTAATGGCGTTTTCTTTTCTGGCAAAAATCTCACATTTTTTTTGCACTTTGCCCTCAAATTACCTTTTTGTGTTCTTTTCTAAAATAAGGTAAACACTCTAAGAGGGTGCCGTGTTTCTTTCTGAAAATGTTACCTTATAAAAGGGCAAAAAATTCAACATTTTCTGCCCTCAAAAAATTTACAGGGTTGGATGTTGCCCTGTTATTTTGGTTTATCAATCTCATGTGTATATATTGCAAAGTTTTTGGCGAGAAAACTCTCACCTTGGTAGCAGAGGTAGTGTGCTGGCTTGTGACACAGAAGATCCAGAGTTCGAACCCATATTGGTATCACATTTTTTTATAAATTTTTTTTTTTTTTGTTAAATTTAAATTACCATTTTTTTTAATTTGTTTTGCAATTTTTTTTAATTTTTTCTTTTTGTAAGTATTTAATAATTTTTTTAATCTGAAATTTGCTTACAAACAAAATTATAAAAAAAAATTAATTGAAAAAAATGTATGGAGCTAAATCCAAATTTTTAAATAATTAAAAAAACAAAAATTAATTATTAAAAAAAACATTAAATTTTTTAAAGTTTGCTGGGATTTGAACCCGAACCTTAACAACACTAAAAAACAGATTTGTTTAAATAAATGTAATATGTAATGAAATTGTGTTCTATTCTGATTGTAAAAATGCTTAAATGGGGCGAGGGCAAAATTTGAAAAATGTTGCACATTAAGAAGGCAACACTTTTTTCCAGAAGAGAAAACACCATAAATAAAATATAAAAAGGAGAGAAAAACAAAAACGTGTATTGAATATCTACCAGAGGTGAACCTTGCACATAACAAACAAGTTTTCAATTTATTTTTTGATCAATGGTTATAATCTTTAATTTAAACTCATATATTAGTTCTCATGTAGTGAGTAAACTAGTTTATATGAATGTTTGATGTTTTATATGGGATTGTCACTTCTTTCAAAACGTGTTCTGATGATGGGACCCTAGAAAATTCCCGAAATTGATCTATCAACAAATTCCTGAAAGGGTCAAATAATAAATTTGAAAACAAAAAACTCTAGATTATTTGTTAGGACATATAGAGTATGCCCTCGAACTTGAATAATTTTTATTTTCATAAATTTTGCATCGTTTTAAAGTTATAGTCCATTTGTAACAATACTTTAGTAAAATTTTAACGTTTTTGCAATTTCGAAAACCGAAATGGTTCAGAATTTGAAATTTATGCTCCGTCGATTTCTTGAATGTCACATTTCACTGAATGGTCGATCCGAAAATGTCATTTTTTTTATGGAGTTGACTTGTTTTCACTCTACTACTAAACATAAATTTCAGTTCAAATTAGAAAGTTTCTAACACTTTTCATTCAACCCTCGTATATTACTATAACTGCAACAAATCACTGTAGTTTCGTTTTTTATTACATTTTTTTTTGTATTTAAAAATATTCTCAGTTACCTATTTACCTGCTTCCTTTTGCTGGTGCATTCATGACTTTTGTTTAAAAGAAACCATGAATTCTTTGTTCTATTTGAATCAAAACACATGAATCATTTCATTTTAACCAAAAAAAAAAAAAGGTATTTTGATAAAAAAAAAAATAAGTTTATATAAAAATTATACCGCAATATTATATTAAACCTTAATATTTGTCAACCAGTTTGAAAAATAACAGGTTTCAAAAGCAAACAAAATATTTGACACTTATTTTATACGAATTCCAAGAAACTTAATTTAAACTAAAATTTTAGGTCATAAAACTAGATTTTGAACGATTTTAAGGGATAATATTACCATTAAGCTAATGCAGTTTTTTGATTGTTACACTCAGACTATTTTTACAGTTACTAACATGCAGGTGATTTGGGTGATAAATTTTAATAGTAATTTTTGTTAAGTTCGAATATTTAACAGTGTTAAGTTCGAATATTGTTCTACCTCAAGTCCAAAAATCTAACATGATATTGTCATATTAGATTTTATTTGTAGCTTTTCAAAAAGTTTGATAATTTTTTTGATAGACAATACAATTGTTTCATTGACATCACTCAAATCTTCAGTTGTTCGCAATAGAAAACGATAATTGACTTAACTCAGACCGATACTTTATGTACAACAGACAAAATCAACTATACGAGAATTTGGTTTGGATTTGGTAAACCTAATTATAATTATAAAAACTATTTAAAAAGCAAAAATTTTTACATATCAATATACTTTGTATATCATTGTATGTAATATGAGTGTTTGTTGTATTACAATTTGTTAAAACAACATATATCTCAACAATTGATTAAACTTTTTGAAAAGCGACGAATTAAATATAAAATGACAATTAGATTCTGGACTTGATCAGATTTTGAACTTGAGGTAGAACAATATTCTAATTAAATATATGAAAATATAGATAGTCCGAAAAACCTATTTTTGTATTTTGTAATACCACGAATCTTCTCATACAAACATTGTTTGTTGGAATATATGTTGTTTTTACAAAAGTGTAATACAAAAAACACACTCACTACATACAATGATATACAAAGTATATTGATATGTATAAATTGCTGCTAGTTTTAATTTTATAATTATAATCGTGCTCCACTGTTAGAATTTTAATTGAGTTGAAATGTTATATAGATTGAACATTTTACAAATGTTTAACTTTTAAATTTTAAAAAATTAAAACCATTTTACTATGAATTCCTACACTCAGGGCACTTATGTTGTAAATATTTGTATTTGTTTGAGTTGTAATACAGTAGCTTTATTTTTTAGTTAAAAAACAGTCATTTGTAGAAGAAATTTCCATTTTGACTACAATTGTAGTTCATTTAAAAAACCGAACCACATCAAATTACTGTATTATGATTTTACATTTATTTTATAGAGTAGTTTTTATTTTTTTTTTTGTTTAAAAAATAAAACAAATAAATTACAGTTTTATTAGTTTTTTTGTTTTTATATACATCGAGATTATTTTTACGTTATTTACAATTCATAACGAGCTTTCAACCTCCGTATATTTACAAAAAGTAGAGCAAATCAAACATATTAGCTAGGTTGATACTAGTATTTCGATCTGGCTAAAGATCTCACCAGAACCCAAAGTTTTAGAAAAGCTAGATCCTTCAGAGTAGGCAGAGCTTTAACAAAAAACCTAACAAGCATCATGACGTTACTAAACTTTGAAGACCAACAATTTTTTATTTATATAAAAAAAAAAAATTTCGTTTATTTTTTACACTCAAAAAAATAAGTTAGTAGAAAAGTTAGTAAAACGTCTTGTAAATCAGGTATACTATTTTTTAGCAAATATTTTTGCTAAAATCGTGTTTTCAGCTAAAATTTTTGTTATACTTATTCAGCACTTAACTGTTTTATACTAATGCTTTACTAATATACTAATGTTTTACTAATTAATTTTGCTAAAAAAAATTGTGCTGATAAGCAGAAGTCGCGGCATGTCAAGATGTAGTAGAGAAGAGGAAAATGATACTAAAAAGTACAACTCTAACAAGACAAGTAAAAAAATCAACAATGAAAAAAACATATACAGACATGTAGACAGAGTAAAGCGAAAGAGAAAGACACACATCTTAGGTAGATTTGTATGGTTCCTTTTTCTTATTGCAAAAAAAAGGGTTGTTTTTTTTTCGTTTCGTTTGTTTTTGTTTATTTTTTCGTTTCGTTTCTAGAATTATCTTCGGCAGTTGCGATAGCATCATTTAAACGATAGCATCATTTAGACAACCATTGATGTAAGTAGTTGAAAGAAAATTTTTATGTTATATATATTTATTTCTATATATTTTCAGATATTAAATTAATTCATGTCGTCAATGTGGAAAAATGAAAATTTTTATATTTCGTTTTTATAGTAAATTATTTTTAAAAGAATCACAAAAAATATGTTTTATGATTTTCAGCAAATAAATTAACTAAATTACAATTTTTCTATAAATTTTTTGCGTTTTTTTCAGTCTACTAAAATTCAGCAAAAAATTTATTAATTTTTAGCAAGGCTTTTGTATTTCTAATCTACTAAGTGTTAGCAAAACTTTTGCTGAATCTACTTATTTTGTTGCTAAAAATCAGCTCGCTGATTTTCAGCAAAAGATTTTGCTGACATTAGCAATTTTTTTGCTAGCATCCTCCTGACTAAAATTTTGCTGACTCAGCAAAATTTTTTGCTGACTTTACAAACTTTTTTTTTTGAGTGTACTGCATATGTGGTTCATTTTCATACTACAATTATGGTTTATTTTCAGAACCGTAAAAAACAAATGACTATGTTAGTTGAATTTACTGAAATGTAAGTCGTACTTTTTTCAAGTGAAATTTAATTTGTTTTTAACTACCCAGTAAAAATGTTTCGTGTTTTAGAAGCATTATAAAACAAATGCGGTGATGTAAGTGCTTACAATTATCTTATACTGAGAAGCAGTAAAAGAAACGAATAATTTTCGTATAAAATTAAACAAAAAAAAATTTTGAGCTTTCTGATTTCCCTTACAAGAATGCAGGTTCAAAGCAGCTTACCTTAATCGCTTACAAGGATGCAGGTTGTAATGTATGTAGTTTCATATCATTGCCCTGCGGGTAATGAAGGGTCGACTGATCCAACGTGGTAATTCTGTGATATATAATTGGGGAGCACGTCACGAAACTGGTGAAACCAAGTGTTAATTTGGGTGAAATGTGCAATCACGTGACTATAGTTATGGTGACAAAACATTCACTGGTTGGTACCATATATATCACGTAACTGGAGAAAAAGTAACATAACATCAAAGTGTACGGAAGCAACTAGGGTCGTTGCAGTTGAAGTTAGTAATGGTCATTAAACTGGCTCAAAACCGTTAGCAGCGGATGAAAACATTGTAATTAGTACCAAAGGATGCAGTTCCTTGACTGCTACAAAGTTAACTCAACACTGAAGGAATGTCAGATATGGCGATTTATCGCCAAACGTCGCGATCTTAAAACTCGTTTGGGAACTTCATTTTCGAAATGCCGACTGTCGATTTTTTGAGTAATTGAAGATTTTACACATCAAATATCGCTACCAAACTTATTCAAAAACTTGAACCACTTTACAAGAATATAAATTAAAATTTAAATATTTCTGCATATTTTTTTTTGGAAATATCTGGTTTAGATATTTTACAAGATTTCTGGGAACGATTTGTATTTCTTTGGGAACAAAATTAAAACTGAGTATATATTTTGTTACTCTGCTTTATAAGTTATACATTAAATTTGTGCTGAATTGTTGCAGCTCCTTCTATTTATAAAGATATTGTTGTGAACTTAAAATATAATGCAGAATGTTCATGAAGTGCTTTTTAAAAGTGTTGGAACATAAAAATTAGTAGAAATTGTTTGATAATACCAATGTTAGCAAATAAAGAAAAAACTTGCAAAAATCTATATTTTGAACATCCGGACTTCTTGTCTAGTTTATGTACTTTTCCAAATTTAAATTCTTATAATGAATTTAATGTTATCGTTTCTTGTTGGGTATAAACAAAACAAACTATTTTTATAATTGATTTTTGTTGTGCCTTTTTGAAGGTTTTTTGAACAGGTGGTATGACACGCTGTTTTCAATAAGTGCAGTGACTGGTTCCGGACGGGCTATTTAGCAACCCGTACATAATATGACACACGCTGAATAAAAAGTGACAGGTTACTTGCTAATTACTTTTCGCATGCCCGGCGACATGTACCCCTTAGACCAGTGAAGTGGTACTTTACAAAACTATTCCACTCAAACTACCCCTAAAACAGAACACATTTCGCTTAATATGTGACCAGTTTTCCTTCAACAATTTTTCTTCAGTTCTACGATATGTACTCCTACACCAGTCACGTGATAATGTTTTCCCACTGGTTCTGTTGCAGATCACATAAATCCTAAAATGGTCCTACTTTGACACTCCCTATTTCTAACTTGTCCCGTAGCATATTCATTTCAGTCGGTACGGTGATAGGTTACCTTGGTCAAGTTCTTCGCCACGTCACACAGTGCTCCAAAGGCAGCAATTGTCACCTCCTATGACAAGCCCATGTTAAAAGTACCGGCCACTTTCATATAACAGAACCGAAGCTAGGACTGGTTCATACACACAAAGTTCTAGTCACGTGACCATACCAGTGACTGGTTCATTTCCCGCAGGGTGGTTATAAACGATCTGTACCTGTTTTCCCGAGTGATTTCCGATTGTGTTTGGTGTTTTTGAGTAAGTTATAAAAAAAATTAGTCATGTAACGGTTTCTGAAGAGCTAGCACGCGGTACGGTAAAAAATAAATAAAATTATTATATTAATATATCTAAAATTTCAGCAACAAAAAATTAATACCTGTAGAATTTTATTTAAAATGAATTATATAATATTCTTATTATTACTTTTAATCGTAATAATGTAGACATGAAATATGATTTTACTGAAAGCCATGAAATCACAGCTTTTTACAAGCGCTAAAATCCGCGTTTATTTCGCCAAAAAAAAAATGCTTCCAAGTGGGAATTCGCCATATAAAAATCATGGCATATGTAAGCAGGTTTGTAAGGGATTCTTTTTGGCTTACTCCCTTACAAACCTGCTTGCAGGTAAGCAGCGTTTTTTACTGGGTACATATGCAGCGGTCTTTACCTACATAGTATTGTGAGTGTATATTTAATTTTACTTGATACAGGGCAGGGAGTTTTGGAAATACGTTTAACTTTGTGATTAATTTTCTCAAAAATAATTTCAAGGGAGTTGGCTCAATTGGGTTCTGAGAAGCTTATTTATTAATATAAGATAATTATTTTTCCTTCGGGAAGAGACTATTTTAATAACATTTAAAAAGTGGCTTGATGGAACCTAGTATGGTAAATAATAATTTAATTTACTTTTGTTTTTTTTTTCAGCAGTTAATGACAAGTACAACCTACCGGTGCTGATTTAAGTTTTTCTGATTTTAAAATTTGTATTGTGAATTTTTATAAAATATAAATAAATACCATATTAGTTAATTCAACAGTATTGTTAGTTATTTTAACTGTTTATGTAGTTGATTTCAGTTTGTCATTTTTACTACATTTGTAATTGCTTTACGTTAGTTATTTTAACCGTTTTTAAGGTTGTTTTTACTACATTTTTTAGTAGTTACAAATGGCAACAATTTTAGTACTTTTTATGACACAGTCATCGCCTTTTTAACGAAATTTGTAGTCATTTCCACTATAATTTCTATCTTCTTAATTTCCTAAACGTAGATAGAGTTTGAACTAATATGAAAATGATCAAATAGTAATGTTGTTGTAAAAAACTTTCCTCTGAGAGAATTGGCCCTTAACTTAATCTTTTATAAATTCAACTTGGTTTTAAAATTTTTCCACCAAATGTGCTATAATTAGACACAGTCCCTGCCTATTGCATTATGAATGTTAGCAATTTTTGCAGATGCAAGCAATTTATCCAGAATTTATTGGATTTATTAATATTTTTATCTAGTATTCCCATCTTCTTGTATTTTATTGTTTTCTTATCATTGTTTGGTCAGCTGTTGACTAAAGCCGACTAATGCTACCAGAAGTCTCCCGTTTAAAGTAAACGCAGTGTCGTATTTTGTAATGGTCGTCACATGCGCAAGAGTTCCATTAGATTTTCTACAAATATTGGAAATTTGAGTATTTGATTTTATTAAAATGTGAAGTCTAAGAATTTTAATAGAGATATTTAATAAAATCATGAGATTTAAACGCAGTTTTTAATATAAAGGCAACAAAACATTTCAATCGGTCATAATTTAGTCACCGGGTACTGTAATAAAACTACTTGGTTTGCTGGTTTATAACATTTTACTCTCAATTGTTTTCGCAAACAACTTAGTAAACGTTATAAGAACTTGGGATACACGTTGCAAGCGACTGCTCAAATCTACCTTAATGCAATAGATCGGTACCAATATCACCAGCAGTTGTTCTATTTTAGATAAGAGTCAGAGGGGTTTTATTGCTATAAGTAGGGCAAGGAATTTCATGCAAATGCATGTTTTTAAAACAGTAGCCCAAAATCGATTTTGACCAAATACTTTTCCGAATCAATAAATTTGCACCAAATAAATAAACTTGCATCAAATAGTATATACAAATAGAGAGACTACACTTTTTACGCCTCTCAGCAACAAAACACCGAACTCGGGAAGCAAATGAAAACATTTTTTTTTACACTAAAAAATGATTGCAACATGTTGACAAAAAGTTGTTGCTTAAAACACTCACTTTTAGTATACTTATGTTTTGTTATTTTCTATTAACAATTAATATATTTTAATTTTTCATTGCACAATTAAAGGTCGAAAAAAAACATAATTTTTATTTTTAATAAACATTATAACAAACTTGTAAAAAAGGCAAAGTACCGCCTAGTTTACTTCCCCTGTTTTGTTTACAAACTAAACAAAATATAAAAAGGAGAGAAAAAAAAAAACGTGTATTGAATATCCACCAGAGGTGGATCTTGCACATCAAACAAGTTTTCAATTTATTTTTTGATAAATGGTTATAATCTTTAACTTCAAACTCATATGTATATTAGTTCTCATGTAGTGCGTAAACTAGTTCATATGAATGTTTGATGTTTGTCATGGGATTGTTACCGCTTTCAAAACGTGTTCTGATGATGGGAACCTAGAAATTCCCGAAATAGATCTATCAACACATTCCTGAAAGGGTCAAATAATAAATTTGAAAAAAAAAACTCTATAGATTATTTGTTAGGACAATATCCTAATGAAGAAATATAGAGTATGGCCTCGAACTTGAATAATTTTCATTTTCATTGCACAATTAAAGGTCGGAAAAAAACATAATTTTTATTTAAAAAAAAAAAAACATAATTTTTATTTTTAATAAAAATTATAACAATCTTGTATTTCAATTTTATATTGCTGATTTTATCATTAATATTAGAAATAATAAAAAATGTTATTAAATTACACGGTGCTACAGTGGAAAAAAATTTGGAAAACGACCTAGCATGGGTTATAGGTCTTGTTGAGTACATTACAAATTGTGTCAACAAATTTCATAAAAACCCTCAAATTCAGAAGTTATTCTAAAAAACCCGTTTTCAGTGATGTTCGTCAACTTATCGACCTGTAACTCAGTCAGTTTTTGTCCGATTTAAATTTTTTCAACGGGTTAGGCAAGTAAACTGATTACGCTTTAAAATGACGTGCATTTTTTGATATATTTGTTAGTTATAAGTATTATTTTTGTTAAGAATATCTACAAAAAAAAAAAACGAAAATTATAAACTTTTTTGATTTTAGTAGCTTTTCATTGCTTATTTTTATATGAAAGCTTATAAAAATTTATACCAACGTATAAAGAAAATTTAGTTCTTAACAAAACATGGTTTTCATTTTTCAAATCGGATGAAAATTGTAGAAGTTATTCAACTTTTCATTAACACCTGTTTTTAACCATACATGTTAACTTAGGTTAAGCTATTTGTACAGTTTTTAATTTACGTTTGTAAGTCAAGTGGTTTACCAAAAGAAAAGTCTGCAATCCCAAAATGTTTACTTTAGAAAAAGTTTTGTAACTTTTGCAAATACAAGCCGATTTTAACAAATAATATCTCGTTTTTTTCTATATAAAATTGTCTTTAAAATAGATAAAAAAAATTAAAATAACTCTTGTTGAATTTGAAAAATTAGGATAAACACTTACCTAATTTCTTAGAATGTATATTTTATGAATACATTTCATGAAAGCTTAATTCTTTGCCTTTCCAAAACTGTTTAAAATTTTGAAATCGGTGTGAGTTAGAGGTACTAAAGTGCTACGACCTACCCTAAAACAGTTTTTTGAAAATAACTCAAAATGTTGAGGGTGTTTTAAAATTTTTGAAAACGGTTTTTGTATGTCCTCACCTAGGCCTACAACCCCCACTAGTTCGGTTTTCAAGTTCTGACAAAAGTCTTTTTTTGTAGCAGTGTGTTAATATTTAAAAAATCATAAAAATTAATTAACTAAACTTTTAAATTTCTACAGCATATTCTCATTTGCTCGGTGCGAGTTTACGAACAAATAAAAAGAGAGTAAATTGAGCGACACTGAGTAGTACGAATATTCACTAATGGCATCGATTTTTTGTTATATTTATTTTTCCATTTTTTGTTATAAATGCACATTTTTACATTTTTTGCTATAAATGCATATTTATACGGCATATTTTGTCATTTTTTGTTGCATATTTTTAATTTAATTGCATATTTTTGCATATTTTTTAAAAATTAAAATTTAATTTAAAATAAAATAAACAAAGGAAACCATTTGTAACCCCGAACATAGCATCCAGTTGTCATTTGTTAAAAATTTATATTAGATTTCATTTGTCAACCAACGTAACGGGTTACCTCACAGGACACTGTGGCCTTAGGTATCAATTGTACAAGATGGGACGATCCGCTACGGATACGTGCAGGTTTTGTGAATTGGAACCCGAGACCTCTGAGCATGTTCTCTGCAAATGTCCGAGGCTCTCCGACAGGAGGGTGCGTTATTTTGGTGGTCGAATAGTGACGCCATCGGATATTTGGAACTGTTCATCTGGTAGGATAATTGGCTTCGTAGGGAGCCTGAACCTATAGGGTATATTCGCTGGCAGCACAAAACACCAACTTCTGGTCGCGGTGCATAGTTCGACTATAATCTAATCTAATCTAACATTCTCTAGTAACAAATCAATTTTGTAAACCCAAAATATTGTGCATGCATATTTATTTTGATTTCTATTGTATATTTTTGTATTTGAAGTGCATAATATTTGGTTTTTATGCATATTTCGTTTAAAAATCATATTTTTAGCGTATATTTTGTATTCTTTACTGCATATTTTAAGCGCCTATTTTTAATTTTTAGTTGCATGAAATTCCTTGCCCTAGTTATAAGTTAAAATATTTGGATATCTCAAAATGTTGTAAGGATTTCAGTCAGTATACTTTGTTAACTCCAATATATGACCGTCTAAAAGTTTCCCCTGTAAATTTCTGAAAAATTTAAGTTCGTTATTTTAAATGTTAACAACTTCTCTGTGAGTCACTGTACTTTTTTTTTACAAAAATAATAACAGCAACGATTTAAATTTAATTTTACAAAACAACAAACAGTACAACCGGCCTATACTGATAAGATAAGAGAATTTAACAAAAGTTCTATGACATTAGCAAACCAACAAAAACTCACACACAAAAAAAGTGGAATGAACTAAATTTAACAAAAGTGTACATTTTTGTAATATTGAGTTAGATTAAAAAGATCATAGGAACGGTAACATAAATTACAGCTAATATAGGAATAAGCATTAGGCAGCATTACACACAGAGAAATAAAGTGCCAACCGAATTGAAAAGTGTATGTTAATGGTATCAACCTTCAAATTCAGTTAGTGCAACGATATTTACATTCGATTTCTGAAAAGTTTGGGTGTTGCAACTAGAATTCTGTTGAATTAGCCGAACTTTTTTGTGAATACTAATATAAAGTTGTGAGAACTGTCTGAAATTCGTAATAACCGATTTTGAGTCCTATTAACCGAATTTCAGTTGGCAAATAGCTACATTTTTTTCTGTGTGTACAATTTTAAATATTTCCTAAAGAAGAAAAGGAATTTTTTTTTAAATGAAAGAAATAGCTCACGTAGATGTGGCAACTCTTTAAATTGATGTGCAGATTAGAGATGATAAGTGTTAAAACTTAATTGGGTACTAATTTTGTTTAAACTTGTACATTGAAATTAAAGTACAGATTTGGAATAAGGGTAATAACGAATATAGATTATAAAAAATGTTCAGTTTTAAATTCAATTCGAAATCAGAACCGTTTACAATAATTTTGTGCGATAACACAAAAATTTTTACAAATTTGTACAAGTTTTTACTGGAAGGTGTTCATTTACACAAATACTTAGTAAAAAACAGAAAAAGCGAGAGTAAAGTGACAGTTTGATGGCAAAGAACTTATAAGTTTTTACTGAATACATTTTTGCCAGTAAAAATGTGTAAGAAAAAAAAACATATGATTGAAAAAATATGCTTGAATTTTTGGTAAACAAAAACAAATATTAAATTAAATTATAATTGTTTATGGATTTAAAGTGAAAAATGTTTTAAATTTCTCGTGGTGGACAATTTCAATTAACTTTTATCTTTTCCATAATGACCAGTTGATTTTTTTTAATATTTAATATTTAAAATCAGCTGTTTTATCTATTTTACCAATTCTTACAAATTTTCACTTCGTATACTATAAAATTGTTTTACTCTCTGCAATTTTGTTACTAAGTAATTTTGACTGGACTTCACTGGAAAAGTAATAGAACAGACTTATTAGCAAATATCACAGCTGATTAGATTTCGATTGTACAACAATTCCTGCATGTATAAAAGGCACATTAGGCCTTTTTCATCCCCATACTCTAGATTCCTCTTCCAGAAAAGTTTAAAGTCCAGAATAACACTAACAAGGAAACAACTATACAGTAATGAATCCAGAGATGTGAATGAATGTTGTATGTAATTTCAAAATAATATTTCACGTTTTTTTTTTTTTTGGGTGCGCACTCTTTTAGGGGTTAAAAAGTGGCGTTAAAATTAACCAATTTGACTTTTTTTAATATATTTCTTATATACATAGGTTATAAAACTTAAGTAAAGGCAAATTGGGTATTAAATGAATGATGATTTGAAGACGCATCCACTAATATATAATACATGTCCGTGCATGTCTAACATTTTTGTAATTAAAAAACGAATACCACATTTGTATAAGAAGTTGTTGTTGGTTGTTGTGGTGTAATGGTTAGCGAGTTGCACTGTTACACAGATGGTCCCGGGTTCGATTCCCGGTGACGGCAACATCAATTTAGAAAAATAATATGTATGAGTTTTCTATCCCTCATATGTGTCGCTGCTCCCACCTTCGGTGTTCCTATAGCACTTAACCCCACCGAAGTAAAATAATGAATCAGGGCTATGAACCAAAAAACTTCAATAAGTTCGCCAACTCTCCATCAGGTGGCGAGCAACAACTGTTCTAAGACTTATCATCTCGCGCAATTACAGTGTTGCCATGTTTGAAGCCCTTCATCTTTCCCCATGACTATGCTCATTTAATTTGATCTAGGCGTGTCTCAGCTTTTTAAATTTTCGTAATCGTTCGCCTTTAACACGACTTTTCCGGAAGAGCTTTCATAACCCATAAATATAAGTAGCAACCCTGGGCATACAGCATATGCAATATTAATATCAAAAATTTTGCTTTCTCGAATTTCTTAAATTTGAATTATGTTTTCATACAAAAATGTTTTAATTTTTGACCCCTTCGTAAACCTCTAAACGTCCGATTGTGCACCTCCTTCGAAACTATGATGGTAAAACTTCTAAAGAGTGTATATCCTTGTGAACAAAACAAGTTCGGTTTTCGTCGGATTGACTTTCATACTCTAGAAAGTATAAGAAACACTGACTCAATGAGATAACAGACTGTTTAAAGTCAGTAGCACAACGTCGTCAGCGGATGTCACAACCTTCATCACAGTTCTTCCTTTCGAATTGTGGATTCTATTGACCACAAGGTTTCAAAGAAGAGGAGAAATGACAAAATAAAATAATTCCTTAAAACTCTTTAAAATTCTACAATAATGCTTCAAAAAAGAGATCGACGACTGGTATGGAAAAAGATTTTCTAAATATCTAAACAAACTGTTGAAAGTTCTACAATTGTGACCTTGAAAACCTTCCTAAAAGATCGATAATTGGGCCCAAAATATAATTGTTTACAAACTCTTAAAAGTTTTATAATTGTGCCTCTAAATTATAAACCAAAATTGGTTTATAAGCATGTATTTCGAAGAAACTTTTTACCGTTTCACAATTGAGCTCCTGATAAAATTGGCGACTGGACCCAAAATATTCATTACCAGAATTTGTATTTAAATAAACTCTTAACTGTTATACAATCAATAACAAGGCAAAAATTAATAAAGCGCCAGGGGAATTTGTACCTTACGAATTTTTTTAAAAACGCACCAACGGAATTATTGGTAGAATTAGCTCAGTGTTATAACAATCTTTTTCACAAAATGGAAGTGGATAAAACACTTACAATGAGTGTAATATACCCAATTTAAAAAAAGGGGAACCCAAATATGGCAAACAATTATAGAGGGATATTCTCCATGAATTGTATAGCAAAAATAATTATGGGAATCATAAGTGAACGACTTTATAATTGGACGGAACAAAACAAAATTATAGGAAAGGTTACTCAACAGTAGATAACATTTATAACCTAGCAGCAATTGTGAATTTAAAGTTAAGTCTACGCCTTTTTCGTAGATTTTAAGGCTGCTTTTGATAAAGATTGTCGTCAATCACTTATATTTAAATTACATTCTCTTGGAGTCTCTACGAAAATTGTTTATTTTCTAGAAAACATTTATTCGGTCACTAAATCTGCAGTCTGGAATTGAAGCGAACTTTCTGAACCATTTGATACAATATCTGGTGTAAAACAGGGCTGTTTGCTTTGTCCACTTTTATTCTCCCTTTATGTTAATGATCTGCACGATCAACTTAAAGGCGGTATTTTTGTGGATGAACTAAATATTAGGATTCTCCTTTATGCAGACGACATTGTGATAATGGCAGAAGAAATACATATATTGCAAAAAATGATGCAAAATCTTAAAGTATATTGTGAACGTTGGAATTTAGAAGTCAATCTTTCAAAATCAAAAATAATGATATTTAGAAATGGGGGAAGAATAGCTAATAGAGAAAAATGGTTCTTTAAAGGAGAAGAAATTGATAAAGTTAATGAATATAACTATCTGGGAATGATTTTAACGCCAAAAATGGTGTTTACTAAACATGTTTGTAATAGAAATAAATTGGCAAAAAGCAGCATAAATTCCACATGGAATTCATTTCTAAATAAAAATTTTCTAACTACAAAATCAAAATATAATTTATTTTAAGCAGTAATCAGGGTAATCCAATCGTATGGAGCCCAAGTCTGGGGTCATTCGCACTTTGAAGAGGTCGATAAATTACAGAGATATTTTCTCAAGCGGATACTGAAATTACCAAATTGAACACCTAATTATACCCTTATGCTAGAATCTGGTTTGGAAGATTGCCATTTGTATACATTAGAATTAAACTTCAGTTATATAAGGCGTTCGTTGTTTGAGTACTCTGATGCTAGACTTTCACATAAACTTAGTAAAAAAAATCTTGGAAAAACAAATATTTTGGGCAAAAAGTTTTAATGAAATATCCAACTGCATAGAGTGGCAACCAGGTATAACATTAATACTTCTCCCTAAAATATCTTCTATTGAATCAAAACTACATATGTAGAAATAAAATATTGCAATTGTCAACAAATATTTATAAACCTTTATTATTATTATAAAAGTCGACTCTCTAAATCGTCTAGGACTTAACAACTCCTTGACACTGGGCTGGGTTCCAGGCCATGAGGGGCATGAGGGCAACGAACGGGCTGACTGTTTAGCCAACTGCGGAGCTCGTCGACAATTCATTGGCCCGGAACCCTTCTGTGGCGTACCCAATGGGTATGTCAGAGAGAGGCTCAGAAGATGGAGGGAGTCGGAGTTTGGGGCCTATTGGTCCAGATCGTCTGGGCAGCGACAGGCGAGGCTGTTTATATCTCCCTTTGGGGAGAGATCGCGGAAACTCTTGTCTATGACGAGGGGCGAACTAAGGACCGTAACGGGTTACCTCACAGGACACTGTGGCCTTAGGTATCAATTGTACAAGATGGGACGATCCTCTACGGATACGTGCAGGTTTTGTGAATTGGAACCCGAGACCTCTGAGCATGTTCTCTGCAAATGTCCGAGGCTCTCCGACAGGAGGGTGCGTTATTTTGGTGGTCGAATAGTGACACCATCGGACGTTTGGAACTGTTCACCTGGTAGGATAATTGGCTTCGTAGGGAGCCTGAACCTATAGGGTGTATTCGCTAACAGCACAAAACAACAACTTCTGGTCGCGTTGCATAGTGCCACTATAATCTAATCTAAAAATTTTAAAAGTACTTTTGTATCCACCCTAATGCAGGCAAAATGCAATATTATTGCAGTTTCACTACGCTCTTTTTCTTATCTGTGTTACAATGCTCCACCATTATTCAGCAAAACTAAACCAAACTCTCTTATTTGCTGAATAAAACACAATATCATACAGACTTAAGGAATTTAAGCATTTACTTTGAGTTTCGTATGTAGTATTTAGTTTTATGAATAAATTAAAATTATATACAAACTATGATGAGTAGATAATATTCAAAAAAAATTGAGAATAACTTGAATTAGATATTATAGAGAATATATATAATACTTTGAGATACATATTCTCTATAAATATTTCAAATATAATTTAAATTCCACATGATAAAGGAATTTGTATGCAATAAAGAAATATGAATGCCCAGTGTGGTACTCACCAATACTTCTAGCATGCCTAACTCACATAGATACAAACTCACACCAGTATAGTTATTTATTTTTTTTAAAGAGCACAAAATAATATCTCACCCACTCTCTCTACTATATATACATATCAGTGTTGCCACTTCCAGTGTTATTACACAAATTGTGGGTAATTTTTGTTTGCAAGTATAATTTTAAATTTATATACAGAATATTCTACAAGAGGTTTTATGATCAATATAAGATTCTAAGGACTGTAACTTAACGGTTAATGAAAAGTTCTTTTAAATACCGCTTAAAATTGCTATATGAATTTATAAACTTATTTTTTTTTATATGATCTCGATACAAATATTAAATACTTGTAGTAAACCAACTTGTGTTAAAATTAAACGTTAACAAATTTGTGCTTAAAATTATAAACTTGAAATACACTGCCAGCAAACAAGGCCAAAAATGTGTCAGAAATGGGTTTAAATAAAAAACCTAAATCTTTTTTTTTTGATTTTTGATTCAAACATTTATTCAAAAACTATCTTTCTTTGGGGCCTATTTTAAATTGTTCATAAAATATTCAAAATCACCCAGACAGAAAAACGCAATAGGCCCAGTGCTGGCAAAGCGTCGGCTACGGTCGGATATGCGTTGGCAGAACCTGGGATTAACTATCTCGAGAGTTTTGTCCTGTTACCCGATTGATAACAGTGGCCAACCTTTAATTTGAGCAAACTTGCCACCTTTGGCACACCGTTAGTAATTTAAAAATTGTGTGCTTTTAAAATAGCTTAAATTAAATTAATTTTGAGAAATCTGTATAATAAAACACATTTAAAAAGCAGCAACATTTAACACATTTAAAAGTTTGCCAGTGCTATTTTTTTGGTACTGTTGGCAATTTTTACCTGGGCAATTACATTTCTAAACCATTGTTTGAATTTAAAAATTTTCTTAAAATCTCTGTGTCTTCTGTGATTATTTTCAGAAGACTCATATTTTTTAATTTAAAAAATATGTGCTCTTTTTGATTAATTTTCGACTCATAGAATAAGAATCCTCAAAAAAGTATGCGAATTTTGCTGACTTTGTATAAAATTTTTTTTTATAATTTGATGTTCATATTTTAAAGGAACGTACGATACATAAACTAAGCACAAGTACTTTATGTAAAACTTAATCAAGTTGAGTTTTTCTTTTATAAAAATGTAGTTAAAAACGTTTTTTATATTTTTTTTAATTTTTTCAATAATACCGGTACATACCGATATTAATGTGTCGGTTATACCGATACCAATACCTTAGCCAACAAAAATCGATACCAATACCTAAACCGATACCGTTATTTGTTTAGGTGGCCAATCTTGGTAAAAAGAGAATAGATCATTGTGTGTCTCTTTTTTACGTTTATAAAACTTGGGTGGAGGAAAAATATTACTTTTACATTTGAATAATCAAGCTTTTACGCTTTCATTGAAAATTAAAAGAGTTCAAATCAGGTTTTGTCAAAAATATTTTAAGATTTTGAGGCCCCAGCAAAACCACACATTAGAAAGTAATGGGCAAAGTAATGTATCGCCATAGGGCTTCACTCATTACAATTCACCTTACTTACACAGATGAATTTTACAGACGATTAGCCTAAAAGTAATGTGTGGACTCATTACCTTATAGGGGGTTAAGTAACTAATTACTTATATGGTTACCGGGTACGATAAAGTAATGGGTTTATAAATAGATTTTCATAAAAAAATAATTATTAAAAATAAGTTTACAAACATTTCTATTTAAATAAAAAAATAACGAACTTGGGGTATTTTGGTAGTTAGGCGAAAGCTATCGTCACATATAATAATATGTTGCTTTAAGTGGAAATGAATTGTCGTGCAAAACATATATACCTTACCCTTATGCTCACAAAAATAACAAAGTAATGTGTCTAAATACAGATTTTCAAAAAAACATTTTAAATATTACTTTACGTTTATATTCCAAGCATTATGTAATTGATGATCGGTAAGTCACAATTCGTAACTCACTACTTCATGTTTCAAAATAATGCTGAAGGTATAGTGTCCATTACAAAGTAATGCAATATGTAACCCATTATCAGTAAATCATTACTTGTTGTTGGAAAATAATGATACACGTAAGGAGTATACATTACAAGGTAATGCATTACTTTATCGCTCCCATTACCAAAGTTTTGCTGTGACATTCTTCAATTGAAAGATTTGGCAGATTTTGAAGACATTTTCCATTACAAATCCATTTAATTCTCAAGACTACATAATATATATTCCTTCAAAGTATCACCCCGAAAGGGAGGACCTTTTCATAAAGGAATCCCCTTGTAGTATAAGGATTTTTTCTTCCAGAAACCCCATTGCATTCAGGGGAAGATTTACAATTTAAAACCTTCGCAAGCTAAGAACTTATGGAATCAATTCAGAGGTTTATCTGTAATTACAAATATGTTCCGATTTCAAAGCCTTACATTCTTGGACCTGCTTCCAATTCAAACAAAATGTGTAATTTTATAATACCCCATGTGTAATTCTGAGTTTCTTTCATTGCAACCCTGATACATATACAAAAGTAACTCTCTCCACTGCCGCTTTTTCTAAAGAACCAACATCATTCACTCACACATACAGCACCTCTCACCTCTCCCAAACGAAATCCTAACCAAAAAGTATGAAATATCTAATACACAGCTGTAGAGCGTACGAAAATTCAAATACTTTTTGGCTCGATTCAACCCATCAGCTATTGTATTTTCAAACACATTTCTGGTATTCCTGAAATACTTGATACTTTTTGGTGGCTATCGCACCAAAAAGTGCTTAGTTTATCATACAGCTAAATGTCTGCCTTCAAAATTTCAAAACTTGATGGTGCGTCGCACCATAAAGTATCGAAAAATGTCAAATTTAATGCTCTGTGTTGGCGATTCGAAAACTTTTTGGTTCGTTTGAACGGGGATAGAGTGCGGTACATAAAGTATTAGATTCCTTGCAACTTACGTAGAGTGCATGAAATTTTCAGTACTTTTTGGCGCGTTGGTTGTATAGTCATGCCAGTGTTTTGTTGGACAACTATTCGAAGGAAACTAAAGGGCCTAAGATGAAAATCACTGGCACGGCTATACACCAATGTGCGCTCGTATATGTCACACTGGTACAATCACTATACGTACCTACATACTATACTACTTACAAACATACTACTATACTAGTCTCTACCATGGCAGTGCCAGAAAAACTCGACATCGTATAGCAAGTAGATATGGTAGATATATGTATGGATGTCTGTAGATATGTAAGTCTGTTTATATGTATATAACTGTATGTAACTCTGTATGTACGTAAATTTGTATATTTGTACGTTCTATATGATATCCATGTTTGTATGTATAGATTTATGTATAGATTTGTATGTAACTATGAAAGACTGCTGGCTGCACGTTCTTCGTTGAATTTATTTCGTAGACATCGTCTTCGTTGTAATACAGGGTTTAGAATTATTCTAGGTCGACGAAGATCGGAGGATATGACTTCTCTTTCAGAGGGATTTAAATAAATTCTGTAGGCGAATCTAAAAGTCACTAAAGATGCCTCTCAAGAACTTAGGGGATTGAAAAGAATTGTTACACAATCTCGTCGTATACCAAAATCTATTTAAATACATTTAGTTGGGCTCCAAAAGTAGTTGAAGCAAGATGTCTTCAGCTGTATGCTTATTCTGGATCGCTCTTAAGCATTCAAATTACAATTTCTATAAATAACTTCGGTTGGGCGCCAATATGAGTTAATTTAACACTGATATTACATATCGCACACCTAGTTCAAAAGTGACTCAACTTAAAATTTTTCATTTTTCAGAAATCGAAAAAAAATATTTGCAACTTTATACCAATTGAAACATAAAGAAAGACATAACTGTATTTTAGCAACAGTTAACAACAAAATACAAAATATTGAGTTGAGTCACTATTGAACTAGGTGTGCGATATGCTTAAAGTTATAAGAATACGTGTTTCATAAAACTTCTTAATTGGGCGCCATAATTTTGTCACAATTTTAATCACGCTATCATTCATTTTAACTGGATATATCCTTTAATATATTTCATAGCAGTCTTTTATTCTGATTCCATTTAAAGCCAACTACACTTTATAGTTGGGTGCCAATATAAGTTACAGTCCGAATATTATTGAATCTATTTAATTAATCAGTACACTCAGGGAACTTCTGCTTTAAAAATATGTTGTTGTTTGGGTTGTAATACAGTTTCTTTATTTATAATGTAAATGTCAGTCATTTGTAGAACAAATTAAATTTTTTACTAATTTCATTTCAAAAAACAAACTACATCAAATGACTGTTTTATGATTTTACATTAATTTTTTACAGAAGTTTTTTTGTTATTTAAAAAAAATAAATGTTTGTTTTATTTTTACTAACATGTGTTTCATTTTTACTACAATTGTTAGTCATTTTTTGAACATTAAAACACAAATTGTCATTTGTTTTTTAATGTTAGTTGAATTTACTGAAATGTTAGTCGTCCTTTCTTTAAGTGAAATTTCATTTGTTTTTAACTACATTTGCAGTGGTCTTTACCGACATAGTATTCTAAGTGTAGGATTTGACGTAAATCACTTTAGGATGGGGTCCATTATCAGTTGATTCAACGCAGAATGATTTTCATTAGATGCATTCAGTTTATATCAAATTATTGCTGGTAAAAGAATCAGCAGTGGGTATCGAGTATTTGTCTTTTTTTTTGTATACTCGATATATAAAAGTAGCTACTAAATATTTTCAGAGTTGTATTTCAGACAGAAGAACAATACAAAAATGCAACTGCGCTAAAATAATTAGTCATATCCGTACCACCTGGGTCTGGCCAGACCCGCAACATTTTCTTAATATTTTAACAGGTATTGCAACATTTTCTTCCGAAATTTTGAAAAAACTACTTCCAATTTTCAAAAAAAAAAATTTTTAAACTCAATATTGTGCTGTGAATTGCAAGAAAAATTTAGTTGAACTAACAATGTGCATGAGCTGCAAAGAAAATAATCAGTTCATTTGAAATTGTTATTCGAAATAGTGGTTGTGTATAGTTTGTGTTTTGTTGATATTTTTTAAAACATGGAAAGAAATAATGAAGGGATAGAAGAAGTTGGCTTGGTCTATCAGGCTAGACCATGGTGTTATGAATGTGACAAATCAACTTGGTGTAAACATAAGGGTTAAAGTTTGATCTTCCTACATTGGCTGAAGTATCCCGTACAACTTTGAAAGTTTCTGCTTGTCATTCTTGTCATTTCTTTAAACATTGTTGGATGATTACTACCGAGGACAGTATTAAAAGAAATTTATGTGCCTTTTTCTCCAACAAGAAGACTTTTGGAAGGAACTATGGGCTTCAGTCGTGTAATACTGGCCTAATTTTAACCTATGTAAATCTAGCTTGATCGAGCTCTGGTAAAATAAAGACTGAACTTGCTAATTCCATTAAGGAACAACGACTAGCTTATCCCACTCGCAAGAGCTTGGTTTTAAAGGACGGTTCAAAGACAGGGTTGGCAACTGGCAACTTAACATTTTTGTTTTCATTATACCTCTGGCCAAATGTTGAGTCCTAAAGTCCGAATGGTAGTTTATGGTTATCATACTGGACTTTAGAATTTATTGGAAAGGATTCAAAGTAATTTATGTGCCATTATCTCCAGCAAGAAGATTTTTGGAAAGAAGTATGGACTTCAGAAGTATATTATCATCTGGATGTACTAGACTAATTTGATGGAGGGTGGGTAAAACAAAGACATTACTTGCTATGGTTGGCCACTGTTATCAATTGGTTAACAGAACAATACTGTCAAGATTGTTAAACCCACGTTCTGCCAACACATAACCGACCGATGACGACGCTTTACCAACACTGTGCCGATTGTATTTTTCTGCCTGGGTGGGTCACGAATCCTGTTGTTCAGAAGAATGACATCTCGGGCAACTTGGCATTCTTATCTTCAAGATACTTCCAAACATATGTTAAGTTTTCCAGTCGGAGGCAATGGAGATGATAATAAAACGGATAGGTATTAGGGTGATCGATTTTTCGATTTTTTAAAAATTAAAATATTTGAGGTAATTTTATATGAGTAATTTTTAAGTAAAAAGGGGGTCTCTTGCATGAACACATCAATAAAAAAAAACTGCTGTTGAGGAAAATTCTTCAGAACGTTGCGCTTTAACAATAAAGTTTATTGAAGCTAAAAAATAGTTAAGAAAAACCCGGTTATTCGACAGCAAAAAACTGGTTTATTCGATATTCGAAAATTTAACTTTTTAGAAAAATCGAAACAACACACAAAAAAAAACCGACTCGATCACCCTAATACATATTCAGTATCAATTAAACTCTTATTGAATAGTCTTTCAACTTTGGAAGCCTTGGTCTAATACTATAAGATTTTAGAGTATGAGAGACTGCATTTAATCCCTTAGTAAAATACGTCTGCACGCGGATAGATGAATTTAACCGCGGGTTACTATTGAACATAATCAAAACTACGAGTATTATTATATAGTTGGGCGCCAATATAAGGAAATCATTCCACAGATCGCGAACTTCCTTCGCAATAGCGGGTTAATAATATGGGTCACGAATTCTTTTTTTCTAAGAAACGAAATATTGATATTAACGGATGGTTCGTAGACGGAGGCTAAGGATTGTCAATATTCTATTCAGGTCAGCTGTACATTCTTGATTTCAAGGGATCCAAGCATATGTTGTGATTTCCAGGCAAAATTATGGAACAGATATGGATTCATTATCGCTTGATTTTCGTGGACAGTAAAGGGTGTTTTTTATACAGGTATAGAACTTTAAGTTGGAACACTTTCTTAACTGGCTGCCATTTTGTCAGCTGTCAAGTGATTTGTGTTTAGTTTGGTTTGACATTTCAATATGAATAAACTGACGCCTGAAAAACGCTTCCAAATTGTGCAAATTTATTTTGAAAATCATGGTTCCGTTCGAAATACGTATCGCGCATTACGTCCATTTTACGGTCAACATAATCGGTCATCAGAGCAATTAATTCGATTAACTAAAACTAAAACTGCCGTATTTGGAGTGATGATAATCCTCAAGTGTATGTGGAGACAACGTTATATCCAAAAAAACTGAATGTTTGGTGTGCTTTATGGGTTGGTGGAATCATTGGTCCGTACTCCTTTAAAACCGATGCTGGTCGGAACATTACAGTCAATGGTAACTTTTTCGTTCATCAATTGAACAACCATGATATGCAGGCGCTGTGGTTTCAACAAAACGGCACAATTGATTTATTGAAGGAAACGTTTGGTAACCGCATAGTTTCACGTTTCGGACCCGTGAATAAGCCTCCAAGATCGTGCGATTTAACGGCGCTGGATTATTTTCTGTATGAATATGTGAAGTCGCTAGTCTACGCCGATAAGCCCGAAACGATTTACCACTTTAGGAGAACATTCGCCTCGTTATTGAAAATATACGGCCACAAATGTTGGAAAAAGTCATCCAAAATTGGACATCCAGATTAGACTACGTCTGAGCCAGCCGTGGCGGTCATATGCCAGAAGTCATATTTCAATTATAATGCCAGAAGATTATCATTCGAATAAAGTAAATTTCATGTCAATTTAAAAAATTCATCTTTGTTTTATTAAATTTTAAAGTTCTATACCTCTGTAAAAAACACCCTCTATTCCTGTTTGCAAGAATAGCTAGAAAATTCAAAAATCGAAAAAAGGATTAAGAGTAGCGTATTCAGGTTCCGTTACTAGGATTATGAAAAATATATTTTCCGGAAGGTGAAAATCGAGGCGTTTCCTGTTAATGTAGCACGAAGAGCTGATGTCAAAGTGTGCTAATTAAATTTGGATTCAGCGTACCTTACACCTTTAGAAAAGTATGGTTCAGTTCTAGTGTCAAATATTTTTCGGCCTATATCTTTAGGTATAAAAAGTACTTACATGTACTCAGAAGAGCTCAACACTGTAGGTGGCTACAACCAATAAATTTTGTTAGTATAACCATATTAAAATGTGATTTCTGAATATTTTGTGTATTCCAACGATTTTTGTTCTGAAAACCAACAGTCAGTTATACCAACCAATTTCATGCCCTGTAACCGAATTTCAGTTTGAAAATTTCTAAAATTTGCTCTGTGTAGGCAAACAAAGGTTCCATGACATATTGGCGTCATTAAGAAGAAGTTAATTGATGAAAATGCGAGGAACAGCTCTGAAGAAGTCGAGAATTCTCTATTAGAGAAAAAAAACAAGATCGAGATTTCTGGCACCCTATACCGTCTATTGCGATGATAGTGGAACTTTTGGAATTGCCCGCCAACTTTAAAGTTTAGACGACCGACTAGGACGGGATGGGATCTCTGTATGAAGATCGAAAGTCGATCTGGACATACGGATTTTCATGCGTCTTCCTAACGAATGTAGCGTTTTACATGCTTAAGTATATGCAATGATTAAACCGAAGGGAAATGGATCCATTATCTATTAGGATCCTTGTGGACAGATCTGAGCTTGTGTGAGGATAAAAGATCTACGTATGTGGAACTTTTATTTACCCTTTGGCTCAATCTGTCGACATGCGGTCAGGCAAAAGAGATTTCAAGGACATAATGAGAGTTGGCTTTCGAATGTGAGAGGAATAGCTCTGAGACTTTCGGGAATTCGATACCAACAAATGTACTTGTTCATCGATTGGTGACATTTGGTGCGTTGGAAAGATATCAGAGAAATACAAGATCATGTTAAATGGCCTGAAACACTATGGCCGTTATTTAGTCCAAAGGAAACTATAATTCTGCCTGATTTTGGAAAGCAGACAATGATCATGTTTATAGCAAATGAGCACTGCGCGATAAATTAAATAGCTCCGTGCTCTGGCCATTCATGCAGATTTTGTAGAATAAGACAGTGTTGTCAAGTGAGGGGTTCTCCCCTAGGCTTAGGGGTGTTTAGTCGTTCAGGGGGATTTTAGGTGGTAACAATTTGTTAGGTGGAATTTGGGGGTAAAAATCTGATTAAAAGTGGTAATATTGCCTTTATAAAAATATTCTTAATCTGTTAAGGGCATACTAACGAGACAATTACAACATGTATGAACCATTGTTTTAGATTTTTTTCATAAAGCGACGTCAGTAACCGGTACAAAAAACGCCAAACATTTGAAAATCTATAAAGTGTTAGGAGATTGTGTATTACCAAATGGAATCCAAAAGTGGAAAGATGCAAACAAAAAAATAAAAAGAACAAAAAAGTGAAGTTGAATCAAACGATTTTTTAAATTGTTCAACTTTGCGAGTTAAAGTGTTGTTAATCCTACGAGTTAAAGTGTTGTTAATCCAAACATATATATCCCCAAATTATTGAAAAATAATATCAGTTCCAAAGGCAATATCGGTTGTCACAATTGAAGTCGGGTAGTGGAACTGAATTGTATGTTGTGGCAGCCGAATTTGGGTGTGATTGGGACCACCGAAGTTAAGAGGTTGCGAATCAATTCTGTTGGATGAAACTGTTCGAATTTTTATGACAGTTTGATCGTTAACTTAAATACCAAACTTTAACATGCATCCGTCATTTTTGGCAATTTGACACAAAGGCGTAATAACAGTTCAGTAGGAAAATTGTGTCAAAAGACGGATACGTGTTAAAATTGTCCGGCAAAAACGACCAAAAAGTCTGATATCACAGTTACAGAGTTTTAGACACATTTCACACTATTGTGATAAACATATGTTTTATTTATTGACATATTTTTTAGTTGCAGAGAAGCTTAAAGAGTAAAAACATGTCAACTTAATCAAAAATATTACATTTTCGAATCTACCACCTCCGATTTCAATGAAAATTACCATACAAGAAATCGACGAAACATAAGTTTCAAGATCCGGACCATTTCGGTTTCCGAAATATGACGTTAAGAAAATTGCAAAAAACTTTACAAATTGACTAAAGTATCCCTACAAATTGGACTAAAAATGTTAAGCTATACATGATACAAAATTCGTGTTGGCCTTATGTTTTAAGTTTAAATTTGCTGCTTAAAATAAGATTCACACCGAATTTTTTTATGGAGGGGTCAACGGTAATTTTTTGGGGTCTTTCTCTTTCATATATCTCGAAATTGGCATTTTTTTTTAGTTCTTCAAAACAGATATGCTTTTTATTGAACTCTCTCCTCTTCATTTGTGTGAAAAATTTAGGGTGGTATCTCGATTGGTATCTGTGGTATAGCGGGTTTCGCGGTTTCAAGGGGGGAAAATGGGAAATCCCCCCCCCCCCCCAAAAGATATTTTTCAATACAAAAATGTAAAAAAGATTAAAAAATGAATTAAAAATACTAAGTTACCCCCCCCCCCCCCCCCCCAAAAAAAAAACCTTTTCCTGGATCCGCGCCTGGTTATAACCAAAAACGTGGTCCTAAGTCTGTTTTTAATATTTAATACATATTTTTTCCTATGCAGGTCGATTTGTAGGGAGGTAAAAAAATTGCTGAACGTACAAGGAAAATCGTATTCTAGGGATCAAAATAAGAAACTTTGCCGAAGGAACCATACCTCTATAACGAATTCTGATGTCCTGACTTTTGATGTCCAAATTTTGAAAATCCCACTTTGATATTTCAGAAAGTAGGAGGAATCTCTCCATGATTATGGGAGATACTTCTTCTCCGGGAGACGCGCTAGCAGATTAATGCATAAATCATCATTCTAGGTGACCGTTAAGGGGTTAAAATTTAAGTTGAAAGAGGGCCTTTTTAGCCGTGTTTTTTAATCGATCCGCCCTAATGTGTATGGATGTGTATCGTATGCATAGCCATGTCTGTCGTTAATTCAATTTCATAATTTTATCACGGATTTTCATAGTTTTATCACGGTTTTGGCCATAACTCAGAGACTAATAAATATACCACCCTGAATTTTTCACACAAATGTAGAGGAGAGAGTTCAATAAAGTGTATATTTTTTTAAGAATTTAAAAAAAAATGTGCCCTTCGAGATATAGGCATTTAAACTCAAGACCCAAAAAAAATTACCTTGGACCCTTCCATGAAAAAAAATCGATATGCATATCATTTTAAAGAGCACACTTTGACTTAAAAATAAGAGCAACACGAATAATGTACCTTGAATTGTTTAAAATTTATAGTCCTATTTGTTATGATACTTTAGCAAAGTTTCAATTTTTTTTTTTTTTGCAATTTTCATGATGTCATATTTCGAAAACCAAAAGCGTCCGGAACCTGAAATTTATGTTTAGCCAATTTCTTGTAGAGTCTGACAGTTAAGGTGAATTTTATTGAAATCGAGGATGGTCGATCCGATCCGGTGATTGAGTTGGCATGTTTTCACTCTAAAACAGAAATATAAACGTGATCCAGTTATACTTAAATTGTATTATATTTCCGATACATGATTCTTTCATTGAATCATCATTTTTATTTTTTAAAATTCCCCAAAACTTTACCCTGTATGTTAAGCAATATGTAGATATATATGTATAGATAGATGTAAGTATTGCTACTACGAGTTGGTTAGTGTGTAACTGTATACAATATATGTTTGTATGTATATAAGTATTAAAGAAAAAAAAAAGTTTCTATGGAAAGCGCACACAATATTGCGAACAGTTGTATTGTGTATTTTGTGTGCTGAGCTGACTGAGCTGCTACTGCTTTGCAAGTTTTAAAGCTGGAAGCTATATTTGTACGAGTATCAAATACAAGTTTGTGTGATGGTTTTTCTTAGTTCAGTCCGTAGTAGTTGTAGTACTCGTATAGTCTGTCTTAAAGTTTTGTCAGAATATTACTACGTACAGTACATATATGTTTGGATATGTGTATATATGTATGTATGTATTTTTAGTATGTCTGTCCATGGCTGTTGCTGCTTTAAAGACATGCTGTTACAAATCCGCAATGACTATCGTTATACTGTCTTTGAATATAGAAAAATGGTTTCTTAAGGTACCCCATACACTTTGCAATAATATTACCAGTCATTTTGAACTACACAGTGCGATAAGATGTACAATACTTTTGCACAAAATATGGCACCACTCTTTTGTTCTGTTGTGGAGGGATATAAAAATTGCACAATGTGGCCAACACACTATAAAGTATTTTTAACATTTCTTGGTTGCGCAATAAGAATCAAAATAGTTTTGATTTTTTCCAATATATTGAACAACTTTCCAAAATGACATAAACACTGGGAATATTTTGAACAATAGAAAAAGTTGCACAAAAATATTGCCTAATGTATGGGTACCTTTACGGAGCACATCCATTTTTTTAGCTCTAACTTTTATAACAAAAACTTCTTTCTACTTGCGTACACTAAACATAGTTTTCTGAGAAGCACCTCTCAGGACATTCCTTCATTTATTAACACTTTGCTGACGAATGGTTGATATATGTCCCATTTTCAAGTTTTGTCATTTTAGGAAAACCTGCCGGACGATTTTAACAAACAATATCATATGTAGTATTCGACCGTATTCACTTTTTTTGGCCTAAGCCGTAGCCGAACTTCGGTCAGATTTTCAATGTTCGGCTAAAGTCGTAGCCGAAGCCGAACTTTTAAATTTACTTTTTAATTTGAATAAATATTAATACATCTAAAAAAATGCTAATATACAATTTTCTTTCAAAAATATGAAATAATGAGTTCAATTATTTTAATGTTGTCTTTTGAAAAAAACTTTGTTATTTTTAATAAAATATGTAACGAATTGCACTATAACTTAAAGAATTTATTCTTAAAATGTACTCAATTTCTTCAAATACACTTAGTTCGGCCAAACTCCGAAGCCGAATACTCGGTCGGACACTAATCAATGTGATATTGACATATGTGGTATTTTTGATTAGCGTAATAGTCTCAGAGCCTTACAAGTTTTACTCAAAGTCAAAAAATTAGTTTTTTGTTTTTTTATAATTTTCTTTTACGTTTTTGTAATATTAAAAATGCAGTTTTAAGTTTATACAAAAATGGTTATTATTTTTGCATTAGACATAACCTAAAGCAAAATACAAAATTAAAACTTACACAAAATAGTAACCCATTAGAGATCCACAGTCCATTAGTGATATAGCTTTAGTACTGTATTTCTCCGATAGGGGGAGCAGTAAAGCGACAAAAGGAGCACAAAATTTGTTTAACCATAGGCCGAAGTTTCCACGAAGTTTCGTCAAAAAAATCTTTAGCGTTTTCAGTTCGGTCGTCGAAGGGTTAAGGTGTTGCTTTCTTTGAAAAGGGGATAGAGCAGAGATAAAAGGCGACAACACTGTAATTGCGCGAAATGTTAAGTCTTAAAACATTTGTTGCTCGCCATCTGATTAAGTGTTGGCGAACTTATTGAAGCTTTTTTTTTTTTGGTGCATAACCCTGATTCATTATTTTACTTCGGCGGGGTTAAGTGCTATGGGAACACTGAAGGTAGGGGCTGCGATACGTATGATGGATGTATAATTTATATTATTTTTTTAAATTAATGTTGGCGTTGCCAGGGATTGAACCCGGAACCATCTGTGTTACAGGCCAACGCGCTAAACATTACACAACAACGCCCACCAATCAAATCACAGGATATGTTGAATCATATCTCTATGTTTGGTTTTTGTAGCTATCCAATATCATGTTCGTATTCAAAAAATGTTCAAGAGCTGGCTATATTAGTTGTTCAGCCAAATAATTATTTAAGAGAATTTTATTTAACGATAATATGAAAATAGTCCTTACGATTTTGGGACAGACTCTCTTTAAACATTGTAGTATATTTTAATTTTTGACATTATTATGGACTTGTACAAATACTTGCGCTCTCTTCGTACATAGTTCTCTGTTGGATAGCTCAAAAGAAAGTCAGGATGGCAGGAACGACATGCAATGCCATACAGGCAGCCAGTCAGTTCGAAATGAAAGCAAAAAAAAATATATAAAAGACTTGGAATTCTATACTATTCTTTAGTTATTCCTACACAGCAACAAAAACACAACTGACTGACATTTAACACACATATAACCGAACTTAAGCGTGTCCCGGAAAATTTGTTTTTTCGAATTGTCTAAAAGTATAGAAATTCATTTATTTCTTTATAGTTTTTAGTGTACTCTGAAGGAGTATAGAATATTTTTTAATAAGTTTTAATATCTTTATTTTAATATCTTTATTGGCTCAAATGCCCTTTTTGTTGCACAGTCTAAAAAGATTGGAATTAAAATCTAAAGGATTTTTTCAGAACTATCGCTAAACTCAAATATGAGGTTATATATTGGTCCATCACATATTTTTTAATAAAAAATGTAAAAAAATATTAAAAAATTAATTAAAAATGCTCTTCTTGGACGTCGGACTGTGTTTAGTATAAGAGGACTTTTATTGGACTACTTAAATCAGTTCCATTATCCCAAATTTGGAATTAGGCTGATATTGACAATCTTGTAACTGAAATCACGGGGTTTTCAATACAACTCTTGATGTTCCTTGTTCTATGGGAATTCCTAGTAGGAAAAAAATTATAGATAGAACGTCTTGGAAGCTCTTCAACAAGTTCGAAATTTCCAAGACTCATGGGGACTGGGCCGCTCACACAGTGGCGTACCCAGGGGGGGGCCCTGGGGGCCAAAGCCCCCCCGAAATATTTTCGATTTTTTATTTTATTTTTGTTTTGGTTAGTATGTAATAAATGAATTTATAATATTTTTTTGAGACTATAATTTTTCAAACTAATGTTATATTAACTGAAATTGATCTATGGAAACACTACCATAAAGACCATCAAATCCGCTAGACACTATTCAAGATTGCAACTTTTTCCAAACGTTTACATGTTTTTACGTTTACTGATAGTAATTCCTGTTACAACTGCATCCGCGGAGAGAAGATTTTCCACCCTAAAAGGAGTGAAAACATATTTAAGGAATTCTATGGGTGAAGCTAGACTTGGTGCTCTAGCTCTTGCATCAGTGTATCGAGAAAAGGTTGAACCTGACAAAATCATTGACACTTTTATGAAAAAAAATCGTTGAATTAAATTTTAAGAGTTTTGTTAATAGTATATAAGTATCTTAATTAATATGATAGCTCACTTTAAAAATCAAAATAAAATTATTTAATTGATACATAAATTTGTTTAATATTTCAAAAAAAAAAAAAACTTGTTTGTAGATATAAGAAAACTAAAAAAACAAAGACATGTCAAAACATTTTTGCTTCAAAATTGCTATCATAACTGGGTATAACGTCAATGGTAACTTTCCCATCCAAAACTTATTTAACAGATACAAAATATTAGTGTCCGACCGAACTCATTTTCTTCGGCCGAAGCCGAACTTCGGCCATTATATCAATGTTCGGCCGAAGCTGAACTTTTTGTTTAAATAAAAAAAATTATAAATTGTTTTTTTAGATCAATAAATTTAAACCAAAAAGTTATTAAACATAAACAAAATACAAATTTATAGGTATATTTTTTTAAAAAATCATATTTGGAAAATAGTTTTACTATTTTAAGTACAAAAAAAGAATAAAATATTTGTATTGTACTATATTTTATAGTCAAAGAAAAATAGTTGATCGATTTTTAAGTTGATATAGAAAAAAAAAACTTAAACTTTAATATTTAAAATTAAAAAGTTTGATATTGTCATGACAGAAAAGCAATTTTTCCGCATTCACACCATGTGAATTGCTTCGTCTATCAGTATACAGCTGTCCGGCAGCGCTAAAAAGCTTTTCGCTAGCTACACTAGTTGTTGGGGCTGATAAATATTTTATTGCTACAGCTTTTATATTTGTAAATGGACTTGAATTCCAATACTCAAATATATTTATATTTCGGGACCTAAAGGCTCCGTAATAAACATTTTAATTTCTTTTTCAATAAAATTTTCGTTTGGTTCTGGTACTGCATCATGTCTATCCCAAATTAATGAACCTGTTATTCTCTTTCAGGATTACTTACCACTCGATTTTTTTTTATATTTAATTATATCGCATTAAATTTGATTATTTGCTTATAAGTCTTGTGTTTATATTTCTGGAATTTTTTTTTAAAACTCTTGGCTTTTTTAAATTTTTTCACACACATTGATGTTTAAATATCGGTGTTTTTTTTTTTGTATTCTATCATATTCAACGTTGTATTTTTTATGTAGTTTTTTTTGTAAATTCAGAAAAGTAAATATAACCACAGTTGTTCATTATTTGTGCTTTTTATAAATAACACTGTGTGTAATTTTTTAAGTCATGGCAAAATAACCATATACGGACACCACTACGTGATAAAAGACTAAAAATAAAAAGACCCGTGTCTCCCAATTTTTCCCAAAGTCATATCCTCTTTTGTTTATGGGCCGCTAAAGATTTGGGGCCTCGGTATCATTTTCGCAAAAAAGTGATAATTTTCTCAGGCTCATATCTTGCAAACCGTTCAGAATTTCGATTTACTCTCTATGGCAAAGTTGTATCCCTTGTTATAAAGAACAAAATTGCGAACATATAAAATCAAAAAAACTTCACCTTCCAGATCAAAATCGCAAAAAACTTAAACAAATTCGATTTTTTTTACCTTTTTTTCCCGTGTTCAGGTCCATAGGTAGCAAACCGTTCAAAATTCAAGGAAACAATCAACTACAAAAATTTACCTAAGATCTCAATAAACAAATTTCTAGAACATATAAACTTCCTAGAGATGATTCTTAACACTGTTTAGGTAGCGCGCAAAAGTGAAAAATTTTTTAATTTCATTTTTTTTCCTTTTTTCTCCTGTTCAGGTGCATAGGTAGCAAACCCAATTCCCAGGAAGTTTATATGTTCTAGAAATTTGTTTATTGAGATCTTAGGTAAATTTTTTGTAGTTGATTGTTTCCTTGAATTTTGAACGGTTTGCTACCTATGGACCTGAACACGGGAAAAAGGTAAAAAATATCGAATTTTTTTAAGTTTTTTGCGATTTTGATCTGGAAGGTGAAGTTTTTTTGATTTTATATGTTCGCAATTTTTGTTCTTTATGACAAGAGCTACAACTTTGCAATAGAGAGTAAATCGAAATTCTGAACGGTTTGCTAGATATGACCCTGAGAAAATTATCACTTTTTTGCAAAAATGATACCGAGGCCCCAAATTTTTGGCGGCCCATAAACAAAAGAGGATATGACTTTGGGAAAAATTGGGAGACACGGGTCTTTTTTTTTTAGTCTTTTATCACGTAGTGGTGTCCGTATATGGTTATTTTATTTTGTGTTTGCACTGTTGTAATCATAAAAAGTTCGGTAGTTCGGCCAAATTCGGCCAAAATTTGGCCGAACACCGAACTTGGCCGAACTTCACTTTTTGGCCCGAACTACGAAGCCGAAGCCGAGTACTTTGTCGGACACTACAAAATATTAAATATAGGCTCTCGTGTGTAACAAATTATATGCTTTTCAAACAAAAAATTTAAAAAACAAAAATTGGGCCCCCCCCGAAGCAAAATCCTGGGTACGCCGCTGCGCTCACAAATTTCAATTCTGCGTATACATAGATATCGTTTTTGAGGGATAGAGGTTATTCAAGGCTCTCGCTTCCTCCCTGTGTACTCTGACTTATCTTAAGTATTTCAATGTCCAGTTTGGAGTCACTTGATACTCACTTTTCGGACAGCTTTGCGACGATGGAACAAAGGACGAATTACATTAGGCCTCGATCGTTTAGAACAGCGCTAGAGTCTCTGTGTGCCAAAAGCTGATGTGGGCGATTTAAAGTTTTAAACTTTATAAGTCACCTGGCATTATTCCGGCGGAATAATGTCCATTCTTGATGACGATTTTTCGGGGTTGTGTTGATATGGCGTATCTTCCAATGACGTTGTGGAACACTAGAAAGGTTTCCATTACCAAATTCTGGAGGAAATCACATACTGTTTCTTGTCACATACTGTTTCTTGTCATTCCCTAAGAGACACTCATTCCCTAAGAAACACTAGCAAGGAAAGTTCAACGAAAACGGCTCAGTAGAAAGTGGTATCATCGAGAAATCCCTCACGGTGAGAGAGTACGCAATGGTAACCTTATTGATCATAGAGGGGTTCTCAATGACATCGAAGCGGGCATCGATCAATGCATTGATCGGCAAAATGCGAACTAGTAGAAGCTAAGTTGGGTGGTACTAGTGTAACCCGATTTGCAAACAATGAGACGATTTGGAGGATGTATTCTCTCCACTTCATTGGAATATGACATTAAATCGTGTGCTTCTATTTTTCGGAGGAGAATGAGGCCGAAGAAGTGGCGAAAGTGGTGAGAGAGGAATTTACGTCTACTTTAAGGAACATTATACAGGCTTCTCTGGAGGAATTGGCTGATTGAGCAAGGGACTGTGGATTTGGGACCAATTCCACACACAGGGGCATAATTTGGGCCTGTTACTATGCCCCTTTCTGAAATTCTGCATTGTAGTGTGATTTAGGACAGTAAGTTGTTTTCAAGTACAACGTCAAGGAATGGGCGATTGTTCTATAAAAGTCATCGGGAAGAGCTGGGGCTAAGTATCAAGATCATTCGATTAATTTACTCGATGGTGATTCTCACTATTCTTTTGTTCGAAGTCATTGTGTGGTGGCCAGTATTGGATAAAACGACCTATCTCAGCTCCCATAAGTATCATGAAAGGACTTCGTACTACACCATCAAATGCATTAGATATTATATTACTTCTTATTCCCTTGGATATACTGAGGAATTATTTAACGACTAAAGCGGCCACAAGGCTACGGTTCTATTCAAGACGACTAATCTTTGGTTGGCTAATAGGGCGCATAGAAGCGCAATTTCAGGAGCGGTCATATAGAGTATCAACCAAGGACATGACAGAGCGTAGGATGTTTTCACTGGCATCGGCATTCTTTCATGATATCAGTGATATCTCGGATGTTGAAATTTCTCACCTTCTTAGCTTTATAAGAAGGTCGAACTGATTCAACCGTGGGATCTGATCAGTGGTGATCTGTTAATCCTGTAACAACAACCACCCTCATTGTCGGAGTTTAAGTGCGCTGGTGCATCCATATTAACGCCTGCAACTCTAACCTAACTCCATGACCTTTAGAAAATATATTTTGGGCTCAGGGTCTTAAAAAATGTTAACCTGTGTAATTACTAAACTGATTTGATCTTTACTCACTGAAGTAGCGCAACGTGTTTAAAAGTCGCTACGTTTGACAAGAAATAGTATTATCTGAAAAATTTGACTGTGGCTCAGATCAAAGATACCCACTCAAATTAAATATTTCCCCAGTATTGAACTGATTAATTGGTGTTTTTTATTTCAAATTAATTTCTACAAGACAGGATAACGTTCATATATACAAACGAAAGAAGGAACGCACATCCAAAAAAGGAAAATTGTAGCTCGTAAGTTACAAGGACGGACAAACATACAGTAAGAAGAAGCTGAATAAGTATAGAAGAAGGCACAAACGTACAAATATACACAATATATTCGCACACTTTAATACAATACACATAAATTCCCTTATTGTACTGTGTGTACATTGTGTACATTTACCGTACAGGGTTGCTTTTTATTCAAAAGAACTGTTTTGAGAAGGGAAGAAATGAATTTAGGAACAATTTCATAGAGAAACTCGTTGATTAACTTTTCCTAATGTTAAAGAAGAAGTTTTCTGGAGAAATATTTTTGAATTGTATTAGATTATATATAAAATGTCGTAATTAAAAATATTAAACATTTGGCATCCTTTTCCCTCATTAATCCATATTAGTTCAATAAAGTCAAAAATTCTCTGAGAGCATGTCTGAAGATTATGAGATCATTCAAGCCCAATTTACACTGAAACCAATAACTAACTAGCAGTTTTTAAAAACTTAAGTGATGTTTTTACTTGACAAATTTCATACGAATTTTAAAAACTACTGTTTTTTGATTGTAGTTTAAACTGGCCTTTAAACATAGTCCTTTTGTAAACAACATTAGAAACAAAATAAATGGCAACCCTGAGGCAGGGTATCTTAGAAAACAGCATGCGGCTCAGCATGCCGTAATACATACAAACATTATATTTTACAAACAGACACACAACCAAATACTATATCAGGGATGGCAAATCTATCACACGCTTGTCACCAGTAGAGTGGATTTTCGGTGACAAGCGACATTTTTTTTTTTTTTTGAATATTTTCAAATATCTCAATTTAAGTACAAACTTTGTTTTAAAAAGAAAAATTCTGATAACATTTTTCATGAGTCCAAATTTTAAAAAGAAGTCTTACAATTTTTTTTTTTTACACAATTTTGGTAAAAAAAATCGAAAATTTGTTTTACAAGAATTAAGGTTGCAAAAGTTTTTCTGAACATAAAGTGTCAAAATTCCGCCTCAAAACGTGTTATAACCATACACGGAAAACAGTTTTGTAGCTGCAACCGATTTATTTGCCAACAGAATTTTTGTGGTTCTACGAACTGTCACAATTATTAAATTTTAATAATATTGTAACAACCGACATTTGTTTACAAATTTCGAATTTTTATTGTAACAATAGAATATTTTATGCTTATGGATTGTATTATTTTATAGACTCACATGCGTTCCACAAAATTTATTTTATTAATAATAAATTCTTATGACTCAAACTGGGCTCGAACTGGCGACATCCCGTTTGTCAGGCAATTACTTTACCTCTAGCCTAAACCCAATTTAAATATGTTTTTTTTTCAAATATCAACCTTGAATATTTTTTTAGTTTAAAATTTAAATATGTATATGTTTAAAAATAGATTTGTATGCACAACAGAAATTCGGTTGCTAATCTCAATATTTTATTAGAGTTATCAAAACGGGGCTTTTGAACGAGTTCCACATGAACTTTTATTATTTAAGCTTTCCAAGATTGGCATCCATTCGAATATGCTTAGTTGGTTAAGTCATTATTTGATTGGCAGAATAGCTACAGTGTCTTTAGATGGAATTTGCTAGGTTTATTTCATACCAACTTCAGGTATTCCTCAGGGAAGGATTGATATTAGCTATTGCTTTTAAAATTCAAAATTTTTGATGTATGCTGATGATCTTAAAATTTTCCAGCCAAATTTTTCTGTAAAAGACATTTTTGAACTTCAGGAAGATTTGGATGATGTAATTAATTGGTCGCATAGTCAAGGTTTGCCTTTAATATTTCTAAATGTTATATTATGTCTTTTCATAGACGTCGAATTATTATTCTTCCTGATTCCAGAATGTATGGTCATGTTTTGGCATCTGTGGATAAAATTTTGGACCTCGGTGTGGTTTTTGATATTAAATTATCTTTTACTGGTCATTTAAATTTTATTATACCAAAAGCTTATTCGCTTTTGCTATTAATTAGATGTCATTTGGATACATGTTTTGATCCCATTAGTTATTTATACTTTGTTTGTTAGAACTACATTAGAATATTATTCTTTTATTTGGAGGCCTAATGCTGCTGTTCATATTGGTCGTATTGAGAGAATACAAAGAAAGTTTATTAAGTTTGACCAATTTGTTAAGTCGGTTAAGTCTAGAAATTGGTCGTAGTATTGCTGCCTAATCTTTTTTGCATGGTATTATGTGTGGCTTTGTTGATTCTTCTGAACTATTAGAGTTAATATTTTATATTATTGAGAATTTTGTATGTATTGTTGGTCTTTTAAAATTGCATTTCATTTTGATTTGTCAGGTTTGAGATCATAATTAAATGTTAATATTACAAATAGAAAACACTAATTGTTAATAAATTTAAGAGAAGATGAACAAAATCTTGTGGGGATCAGCGCTAGAGGGAATGTCGCACTTTCGACCTAAGCGACTAGCTCATATTCAGCCTCATTCTAATCCACCACCCATAAGAAATTATTTTAAAATTATTTTATTAATAAAAAATTCTTATGCCGTGAACTGGGCTTGAACCGGCGGCCTCCTGCTTGTCAGGCAATTACTGTACCTCTAGCCTAAACCAATTTTGTATTTGTTTTTTTCAAATTTCAACCTTGAATGTTTTTCTCTTTCAAATCTAAATATGTATGTCTAAAAATAGATTTGCCCTAACAACAGAAACTCGGTTGCAAAAAAAAACATATACAAAAAACATCCATTTTTGATTTTTTTTTATATATCTTACAAAAGTTGTACTTTTTAGTGTCATTTTCCTCGTCTTTACTACATCTTGACATGCCGCGAAATTTACTTCATTGTGCGTACATCTTTCAATCTGGTTTTCGTCCACATTACTAATGTGCTTAATAGCACAGTTTGTTTAGTAAAATAAATTAGTATAATATTAGTAAAACAATAGTTCAAAACTGTTAAGTGCTGAATAAGTATAACTAAAATTTTAGCTAAAAAACATAATTTCAGCAAAAGTTTGATGAGCAATAGCATACTTGATTTACAAGACGTTTTACTAATTTGTCTTAAAAATTATTATTTTTTGAGTGTAGTGTGGTCAAATTGCAAATAAATATACGTTCAGGTAGACAGACTAAAGAGAAAGACAAGGACACACATATTAGGTAATTTTTTATGTTTAATTTGTCTTATTGCAAAAAAAGTGTTGTATATTTAGACAACTATTGATGTAAGTAGTTGAAAAATAATTTTGCTTATGTTATATATAATTATTTCTATGTATTTTTAGATATTAAATGAATTCATGACGTCAATGTGGGAGTATGAACTTTTTTATATTTTGTAACGTATTGTAAATTATTTTTAAAAGAATCACAAAAAAATGTTTAAAATTGTCCGCAAATAAATAAACTAAAGTATTATTTTTTCTACAAGTTTTTTTGAATTTTTTTCAGTCTACCAATATTCAGCAAAAATTTTATTAACTTTTAGCAAGGATTTTTTAAATTTTTAATCAACTTCAATTCAGCAAAAATTTTGCTGAATCTACTAATTTTGTTGCTAAAATCTTTTGCTGACATTAGCAATTTTTTTTTAAGCACACTACTGACTAAAATTTTGCTGGCTCAGCAACATTTTTTGCTGACTTTACTAACTTTTTTTTGAGTGTAGGTTATTTTAAGGTTCACAATATTTTAAGTTATATCATTATGTTATTTTAAGTTATTTCGTTAGGATATTTTAGGGTTAACGTTATTTTTAATATATTTTACAGATAACAGCAATATCTAGCAATTCTAAATTGTATCAAGAGTAAAAATTAGTTTTTAGAAATAATAGCTTATATTTGGATTACAGATCGTAAAAGAAGACAATTGCAGCTTTCAGAGTATTTTTTAACAAGTTTGTTATAATTTTTATTAAAAATAAAAATTATGTTTTTTCGACCTTTAATTGTGCAATGAAAATGAAAATTATTCAAGTTCGAGGCCATATACTCTATATTTCTTCATTAGGATATTGTCCTAACAAATAATCTATAGAGTTTTTATAATTTTATAATAAATTTGAAAACAAAAACTCTATAGATTATTTGTTAGGACAATATCCTAATGAAGAAATATAGAGTATATGGCCTCGAACTTGAATAATTTTCATTTTCAGTATTTTTTAATTTTAGAAACTATAAGTCACCAAACACGGTGCGCCTTAGTCGATTTAAATAAAATTTCCAACGAAAACGAAAAAAATCTAGGTGGCGATTTTTTCGCGTCCAAACAAAATTTTAAAAATTTTACCTGTCCTTACACAGAAAAAACTAAAACGGGTTTCAATTAAAAATTTTATTGAATCAATTAATATTTTAATTGATTTTGCACCTACGACTGAAATGATAGTATTAACTAAAAAAATTTGCAGAGAGTTTATTAAAACTCTGTCAATTAAAATAATAATAATATCAATTAAAAGAGTTATTGTTTTTCTTTACAACTTCAATTAAAAGTTACGTTAAATTGATTAAAACTTTAATTGAAACTTTAGAAGAAAACAATGGTAGTTTTAATTGAAAATTTTTTAATTTTAATTGAATTTTTTATTTTTGTTATATGCCCTTATTAAATAAAAAAAGAAATGTAGGTTTGTAAATTAAATTGACATTTTATTTATAATAAAATTAAAGCTTTTTAATATAAAAATGTATTATAAGAAAGCAAATAAAAGTAAAGACAACATTTTTGTTTTGCTTGTCTTGTCTTGAACTTTTTCTTGTAATTGAATTGCTTTCTTAAAAAAATCACACCACAACTTTAAAATGATAGTTTAATGACACTTATACTTATTGAAAATTTAATTATATACAAAAATAATAGTTTAATTGTCCTTTTTGATAAGGTTTATTCAAATTCAAATGTGCACTTTTATTACCACAGATAAAAACACGAAACTGAATTAAGTTTTCGTGCGTACACGAATATCTCAACAAAAAGAGTGTTGCAAACTCTAGTGAAATAACTACGATTTTGCGTGTATTTGAAATCGGTAAACTTATTAAAAGTTAATCATTTGCGATTATTTTTTTTTTTTATTTACAAATTAAATAATATATTGATATAATTAAACCTTTGTTGGATTATTTAATCTAAATAATATAAAAAAAAATAGTTTGCCAAATTTTTAAAAATTTTGTTTACATGTTGTCAACACTGTATGGATATATTAGAAAATTCAATAAATTTTTTAATTGAATCAATTAAAAAAATTGTTAAAATTGCCATTGATATTCAAACAATCGATCAATTATATATTTTTGGCCCATAATTTTTTCTGTGTATTTTAGGGGCACCTCACCGATTTTAATAAAAAATTTAGGAACGATTCAGTTAGTAGAGCTGAGTTGAAAATTTAATTTTTTTGTCGGGCACGCCCCATTTGGAGGCGGCAAGGGTTAAAATTTAAATTTTTTAACTTAAATTTTCTCAAAAAAAAAAAAATACTCTGTTCGGGATAAATTATATGTCATTGGAAAGCTTATAAAATCTTCTTTCGTATGATTACATTACATTTTCATTTTTCAGATGGCAGCGTGTTATTTTGATTTAATAGCAAAAATTACCGAATTATTTTAACTGGAAGTTCTGAAATCATAGTTTTTATCATTAACGAACAACTGAAAATAAGTTTGCTTTGCTTTAAACAAAAGTAAATTTTAGTATGCCAAATAAAAATAAATTAAATGCAAAATAAAAACTGAAAGTAATTGTTTATAATAACAATATACAGTTTTTTTCGACCCATCCCTGAATAATACAAATAGACATTATATGAAAGCAGATTTTATAAGCCATCTAATGACATAATTTCTCCCGAAGTGATAAGTATTTTTTGGGAAAATTTAAACTATAAAATTTTAACTTTTACGCCTTGAAAACAAGATTTTCTTGCTTTAACACAGAATTAAAGTTTATTATGTCAAATAAAAATAATATAAACGAAAAATATAAAGTGAAATTAGTTGTTCAAATTAACAATTTGAAATCGCCTCAGAAAAAGGCTTTAAAAAGTGTAATTAAGGTTTTTACAACAAAATATGTTTTTGGCACGCAACAAAAAAAATTTCCCACCTATGCACTATAGTATACGATATTATGCATCCATTGTAGCTGATGTCCTGTCAGAGTGTATGTTTGGTTGTTTGTTAGTAAATATATTTTGTATGGGACCCAGAAGAAAAGTTTCTTCTTAACGTTTCTCTGCTTAGTTCAGCAGTTTTGCTATTGCTTTAAATTTAAGTTCTTATGGAGAATTTAAAGATATTAAAGACTTTAAATTTGAAAACATTTAAAGATTTAACAAAATTATAAACAGTAAAAGTCTAGTCTTTTTTAAGCAAAACTCTAAAGACAAGTAAAAACTGTATGATTAAGCTTAACAAACTATTAAAAATCGACTTTGTTTCCTATTTTCGAAATGGATTTTTTAAATATAAATTTATTTACTATTAAATATGAAATTATTTAGAACCTTTGATTTTTTGATATTTCCTTTTGATGTAACGGCTCTTATAAGGAAGCTGAGATTTTGTATGTGTGAAGGTTTCTGGCAAAATAAAGAGAAAAAAAAAAGACAAAAAGAATCACAGGAAGTTCTTGTCTTGTTTATTCTATTTTATTTTATATTTTTGTTTCTCTGTTCTAGGAACCAACAGCAACACACACACTTTTACACACATCCAAGGCATACTAGTCAGTATGTTGATATATTTATACTTGTATGTATTAGTTTAACCCTCTACTTATATAGAAAAAAATTTAACAAATATTTCGTTTGTTAGTTCTTGGCTGCTACTTATTTTTGGCGCCCAACGTAGGACCATACCACTATATCGTTTGTTTTTCCAGAACTTATATCACTTTAAAATTTTAACATTTAAGAATTCGTTACTGTACCCAGAGAAAACCAGGAATAAGTTTCATAAATTTTCGTCCAATGTAACAATTTAAACAATATTTATGAAACTATTCATAAACAACAAGAATAATAGTGAGCTATCATGGTTTCCATAAATTTTTTCTACACAAAAATAATGAAATCCTTGCTAATATTTACAAAGTATGCTTCATATATATAGGAAACATTTCTTTAATATGATGAAATTCATGTTGCTGTTTATGAAATGTTTCATAAATTCTATGAAATGTTACATTGGACGAAAATTTATGAAACATGTCATAAACATGATGAAGCTTTTCTTTTGAGTGTATTTTATCAAACGGAGAGAATTTTCTTGGACGTGTTTTAATGAAAATTTTCATTTTCTCAAAGTGAATGAACTTTATCCAAAACCTTTATCATTTTTATGAAACTATTTTTAATGAAACTTTTTCATTAGGCGAATACAGAAAATTAAAATGTTCATTAAATTTTATGAAAAACTGTATTAATTTATTGTAAAGTTTCATTGGACGAATTCGAGTGGCACTTCATAGATCTAATGCAAAAATTCCTTGATATCATGCAGAAAATTCTCTTAGCGCAGGGTTTATGTCACCCATATGTCCACAAGAGTGTTAAATATTTATGTGTTTGTGATATATCGTACGTAGTATCTGACACCATTTCTAAAATATACATTTTCAGGATGTGTTGAATTTTATATGACTTTTTTCCCTTTTAAAGTACATACATACAATTTTTTCACGACATTTTTCTAACATTTTTAAATTTTTCCTCATCGTCCTCTAAAGCAAATATTATTTTGCTTTATACAACAAGTAGGAAGAGATATTGCCGGAGTAGTGAGAAGGAAGAAAAACTAACAATTTCTGAGTTTTTGAAATTCTTCAAATTTTTAAAAATGAATTCATGTACTTTTTACATTTGGAATTTAAAGTATTTTTTAAAGAGTCTTCATCGTGCAAAAGTTAAATTCTATGTGATGGCATGCGTTGGTTTGTGCTGAATGTGGCGTTGTAAATATTTTTTGCAGACTTTGGAATATATTTGGTGGGTACTGCACAATGGTGCAAATATTGAAAATGCGTGATAACGTAAATTTAAATTTGGTTTCTTAACAATTTTATCTTGATATTTTAGAACTTTTTATCAAAGAGTAAAGTTTTATATAGAGAATCAGAGGCGGTCTTCTCCAAATTCAACATGAGCTTTATATAGTAAAACCCATTACAATTGTTCGTGTTAAAGACGAACGTAAATTTAAAAAAGCGAAACACCGACTGGATCCGCAGACCACCTTGCTTGGGCAAAATGGCACCATCTTCTGTGGAAAGTTCTGATTTAAAAAATTCATCAACTCGATAACGAGAACGGGAAATTCCGAGAAATAAAAAAGTCCCGATGTCCCGGAAAACGAAATAGTACGGTAAAAGAAAAACTACACTGATGAAGTCTGCTGCTGATCATTGGATAATTTCGTCAAAAAATCATAGATTCTGCACTTGTGAAGGCTATCTACATGGGCAAAGAAGAACGGTCTGGTTGTCAATCCGGCGAAAAGCGATATTTTGTTTACAAGGAAATATACTCTGGAGAAGTTTGATCATATTAAAGTGAATGGGGTCACATTTGAATTTTCCAAGAAACGCAAGTAACTAAATGTCAGTGTAGACTGTAAACTTTGCTTTAACAGGAATAACCGAAGAGAGAATGAAAAGGCCTTTTAGGAGGAGGTGCATTCTGAATGCATGCTGCTATTATTAGGCCAATTTCGACCTATGGGGCACTAATGTAGTGGAGGCTATAAAACGGGAAAAGTCGCATAAAATACGAACAGTTGCTAATATCAAAAAAAACTTAGAAACCCCCTCGATTAAATGCAATATTAACTAATATACATAATTTTTAGCGTAAGCCAAAAATAATTCCTTAACAAAACACAATTTTTAATGTCAGTTTAAAACACATTTTTTGGAATAACCAAACTACTTCAGAGTTATTGGACATGTTTCATATGCCGTTTTCAAAAAATCTTTCATTTAATACCCCAGTTGCCTAAAACTCCTTTTTTTGTTTTTTGTTAAAGAGAAGCAACACTCAGGAAATTCTTCCTTTTAATTAATGCATTGCTTTCTTTGGATAGGGGATAGTGGAGAGATGAAAGGTGGTGAGAGATAAAGGGCTTCAAACATGGCAACATTGTAATTGCGCGAGTAGATAAGTCTTAGAACAGTTGTTGCTCGCCACCTGATGTAGAGTTGGCGAATTTATTGAAGCTTTTTGTTTCATAGCCCTGATTTATTATTTTACTTCGGTGGGGTTAAGTGCTATGGGAACACCGAAGGTGGGCGCAGCGATACATATAAGTGATAGAAAACTCATACATATTACTTTTTCTAAATTGATTTTGTCGTCACCGGGAATCGAACCCGTGACCATCTGTGTAACAGTCCAACGCGCTAACCATTACACCACAACGCCCACTTTTCCCCACTTTTTAACCCCTAAACATAAGAATGGACCGCTAATATATGTTTCCCTTATTTTTCTCTGTTCTATCACATATGTGAATATTATTACGATCGGAGAGAACCCATAGGAAGACTTTGTGAGTAAATACGTAAATACTAAAAATTATAATACCAAATTTAACTTTTATATCCACTCTAGAGTCAAAATCCTACATATATGGTTAAACAATTTGTATCTATTTAAATGATTTATTTTCCAAAAAAAAAAATAATTTCAAATGTATAATTGCTATTACGAATGCTAATATCCCCAATACCAAATTGGCATGCGACCGTCCATTAGCACATGATAAGGCAACGGGACCCCTAACCGATGCCCATGAACCCAATAAATGTTTACTCTACTGTTAGTACAAGCTCTATCTAACGGCTTTCTACGCTCTTGGACAATTGACGAATATGTCATAGTGGCGTAGATCACATTAATCGCGTCCTGAGTGTCAATGAAGAAATTAATAATGAACATCTAAAGGGGTCAGTGGTAAAAGTATGGTCCGGAGCCATTTTGTACGTCCGAAACTCAGACTGCTGTTGCAGTAATAGTAAAACGGGATGTGGTTCTGTCTTTCATTAGCATCTTCAGGACCAGTTTCGCTTTCTTAAAAGCGCTAAAATCCTAAACGAATTGGATATGTTTGGGTCATGGATAACGAGTTAGCTGATTGGTGTTCGAGAAATAGTTTAGAGTTGGTTATGCTTCCGATAAAAACGGAGGTTCTGGTTTCTCTGGTAAAGCTTTTTAGTGTGATTGAGGACATATCAAAGAGAGACGAAGGTGCACACAGAGAATAAATTGGTTGGAATTCTATTGTAACCAACAAAATTTAATCATTATTCAATAATTTTAATTTTCAGTACTTAGAATTCTTCATCAGAATAATTAAACTATTTTGTAAACAGAAAAATTAACCAAAACACAGTCACATCAATCAAACTATTGGTTTTCCTTATCAATATTGAAAAAATATGATCTTCTACAATACCTTTAATAAGAACAACCAACCACTTTTCGGAGATTTTATCCCTTGAATACGAGGGCGTATCAATAAGTCCGTGACTTTTTGAATGAAACACAGTTTTTTTTGCAAAAAAAAAATTATTTTTCAACATAATTTCCTTTTAGCTCAATATACTTAGTCCAACGTTTCTCCAATTTTTGTATCCCTTCCAAAAAATATGATTTTTCGAGGTTCATAAAATAGGCATTTCTTGTCCACATGTGGTCGTTTTAAATTGGCATAATATTCGCTGTTTATTGTTTTTCCCTTTTGAAGGTAATCGATATCCCGCGTGCAACTGTTGCCATCACCTTATTGGCCACGATTACGCTTATAGTCAATTGAGAGCAAACGCGGCACCCATCTTGCAGACAGCTTTCTTAAACCCAACTGATCATTTAAAATCGAAACCACACTGCCTTATGAAATGCCTATGACATCAATAATCTCACGCGCTTTTACTCTTCGGTCTTCCAACACCATATCGTGGATTTTTTCGACATTTTCGGGTGTATTGACCTCAATTGGCCGTCCAGAACGTTCAGCGTCATTTGTACTTGTGCGACCACAACGAAAGTCAGTAAACCACTTTGTTACCATTGAAATCGATGGTGCAGAGTCCCCATAGTATGTATCAAGCTTTCCTTGGTTCGATTGAAGGTTTTTTTTCGCAAAAAATAAACTTTAATGAGCACTCGAAATTCCATTAATTTAATTTTTAAAATAATTCACGATTTTGTATGTTTTGAACAGCTGTTAAATGCAAAGTAAATGACGGAACTTACTCAAAATTTGACACTAGTCTATTAACAGGTGTTACTTGATATGAGCAGTGTTGCATTTCATATAGCTACGAGGGAAGTTCGAAAAGTCACTGACTTATTGATCCGTCCTCATAAAATATTTGCAGTTAAAATCGAATATTAGTTTTGCCTGAAAAAAAAACATTCACTCTATCTAAAATATAAGTTTTCGTTACCAATTTTAAAATAATATAAAGTTTTTTAATAGTTTAGTTAACTCTAATAAAATATTGAGATTAGCAACCGAATTTCTGTTGTACATTCAAATCTATTTCATATTTAAAGTTGAAAGAAAAAAATATTCAAGGTAGAAATTTGAAAATACAAATTCAAATTGAGTTTAGGATAGAGGTAAATTAATTGCCTGACAAGCAGAAGGTTTTAAAATAATATAATTTTTTTTTTATAGTTTTGGTAACTCTAATAAAATATTAAGATTAAGGTGTTATGATACTTGCTATTTTTTGTATTGGATTTTTTTAGGATTGACTGAAAGAAACAACAAATGCGAGAAAGAACAAGAAATACTTTTTGTTTTTTCAAAATAAAATGTAAACAAAACAAACAATATTGCCCACGTTTTGTTCCCACAAAAACCGTCAAAAAAGCTAAAAATCGCAAAAAAAAAAGTTAAAACCCGCTACTTTCGATCAAAAACTAAAAAAGTTGGCAGCAGTGCTAACATTTAATCTGGAAATGTCAATTTTAAGTTAAACATTTTTATATTTTTTTTTGACAGTCTAAGATTATTTATCGATAACACACGTATATTTGTTTGACATATCAAGATTTTTTATGGTATAATCATACTCTTTACACTTAGTCAGTTTTCCTATGCAAATATATTTGCACTGTTCTCCAATATAGAAAAAATACAAAAATAGCAAGTATCATAACACCTTTAGCAACCCAATTTCTATTGTACATACAAATCTATTTTTAGACAAATGAATATATACAAATGTTTATAAATTCGAATAAAATAAAATGATTTTCTAAATTTTCTAATTATTTGAGTAAAGATTTGTTTTTTATATAAAAGTTTTATTATTTTCAATATTTCGCTACTCCTTTGTGTAGCATCTTCAGGAAAATAAAATGATTTTCACTAAAACATCAAAAAACATGCGGAATAATTAAATTCGGATTTTTTTTATTAAAAAAAATCACACAACTGTACTTTTAGATGTTTAAGATTAAGATGTTAAATTGGTGGTTTTAGTTCTTAAAAACCACTTGAACGAATATGTTTAATTTAAGAGTTATTCAAATCGCTTTTAAAAAATAAAAATATTGTCAAGTGTTTTAAGAACTATTTCTATTAAAATTAGAGACAACTTATCCCACTGTGTTCTAGCTAAGTTGACAGACAGTGTGTAAATTTATTCCTGTGCAATGCCTAAAGTCTATATTCATACTCGTCTCTTGTCATTCTTTTATTTCCTTTAAAGCAATTAGAAAGCAATTTATTTTTCAATTGACTTTTACTGCAGACAACAACTTATAGTACATATTCCAACAACCATTTGGCACACTTATGGTAAAAAATCTATCCATCCATCCATCCATCCATCCAACCATCCATACACATTTATATACATCCATACATATGTATGTCTGTTGCATTCGTAGTCAAACTGCATGATTGATAAATATTATCTCATGTATTTGAAAAAAAAAAAAAAAAGATGAGTGCGATGCTTAACACTTTAAAAAAATATATCAAGTACTACATGTTAAGGATTAAACACTTTGTTTAGTTTAACTGTCATTAACAATTTTTAGTGAATATTTGAATAATTAATAGATACAGAAGAAGTAATACGAGGGCGGTCCAAAATTAGCCGACCGAAAGAATACGCAACAAATTTTGGAACAATTTTTTTTAGTTCTCAACATAATATCCATTTAGCTCGATACACTATTCCCAGCGATAATCAATGGCTTCGATACCCTGTTTATAGTACAAACTGTCTAGCTCTTTAAAATAGCCATCAACCACTTCTTTATTGTTGGCAAATGTTTTGCCACCGACCCATTTTTACAAGTTTGGAAATAGAAAATAATCCGAGGGAGCTAAATCTGGCAAATAAGGTATAACAAATTTTGTGAAAAAGTCATAATACGCGATGTTGTAAAGTCCCGAATATAGTCAAAACCGGGTTTTTCTAAATTTTATGTTAAGATATCTCAAAAATCTAATAAGATATTGGAAAGGTTAAACCTAAGTTTTGAAAACAAAAGGTAAGAATTTCAGATGCCATACAAAATTTTGTGAAAAAATCATATCATGTCCCGAGTATAGCAAAAAACCGTGTTTTTCTAAACTTTATGTTAAGACATAACCTGATGTGATGGAAAAATTCTTAAGCCAGATTCGAATTCAGCGGACCTTAAGCCTTTAGAGCAGGGACGTGCGGTGAAGTTTTCAACTGGGTGTTCTCCACATTTTCATTTTTTTTTTCTATAATCCTTTTTTGTGTTTTTAATCTTTTTGTTTTTGAGATTGGTATTTTTGTTATAAATTTTACTTTTTTATTTATAAACCAGCTCAATACGTCGGGTTTTCGAATTTGAATTTCTGCCTTTTTGCGAACTGCCTCTGTCGTATTCGATATTTTGAAAATTCCCTACATTTGCTATAAAAATTTAATTTTTTCACTACACTCAAAAAAATGCTCCCTAAATTTTTCCTACACGATTTATAAATTGAATTTAATAAAAATAAAAAAGAAAAATTAAATATGTAATTCTGATTGATTATCAATGCATATATGTAGTTCAAACTAGACTAATGGATTTAATAACATCAAATACATTAGATGAATAACATCGAATGAATTATAATAATGAAAGTTATACAATATAATTCGTTTTAAAAAATTTTTAAAAAGATCTCAATAATAACGAATTTTCCACAGAAATTTTCTGATCACTACTAAAATTTGTTGAACGTTTTTTTTAGGAATTATAAATCAAAAACATTTGTATATATAATTTTTGATACAAAATTTTGAGCGATTTCTATTATTTGTTTTATATACATTGAGAAAACTATATTCATGATATCAATGAATTTTTGTATAAAGGGCAATTCACAAGCTATCCATCTCTGTCCACACATATCTAATATTTCCCCATATTGGTGAAACAAATTTTCACATTATGTATTTTCTTTTGAAAAGGACATTTTGAAAGGAAATAGTAGATATGGGTGGACATCGTTTGAATCAAACTTAAAGGCAATAATGTTTTCATAAATTATTTTGAAAAATATGTTTTTGTTTGTTAAAAGTTTTATTCAGTCAATGATGAAATTTAATCGAAAAACTAGTCATGAATTAATTATATTAATTTTATGAAATATTTCGTTCATTTTGTGAAGAAAAATTACAATAATTACGTGAACATTTTCATTATTTTTTGTCCAGTGAAATTCTCTTTGTGTGGATGTTACGAATACCGAAAATAACACCAGTAGACAAAATAATATTTTTTTATTGGGTTTCTGTTTTAATGTCAAAATTCTGATTCTAGAATTCGAAAAAACGCCAAAATACCCATTCCAAGCTTTTAATGTTTGCTTTTGCTGTTTTACGTTTATATGAAAATTTTCGAGATTTTACGTTCAGCAGTAGGAATCACTTAGTTCAAAAAGCAAACTTGATAAAAAAATATGTTTTCCTTTATTTGTAACATAAAAGAAACCAAAATTTGTCATTTAGAAGTCAGACCCAAAAATCGTGTCAACCGGTGTAATTTATTCAATTTGAGCCCCAGTTAAGTTAACCTTTTTAAAAATATTCCATCAATTTAATTTCTCTTTTCTTAATGAAAATAATGTTACACGTTTAAAATATTCCATCAAATTATTTTTCCCTTTTCTTAAAGAAAAGATCATTTCTTCATTAACCAAAAAAATCAATCGAGTTTTTCGGCCAAATAGAAAAATGGACTAATTTCATGCAGAGACCTAATAATTGTGAAAGCACCGCATTAAAACCTGCAAAGTCCCTAAATTTTACAAAAAAAATGTTTAGAAAAATATTAAAATTGTATGCAACATTTTTTGTATCCACGCAGGCAATTTGTAAGTAAAATTAATATTTTTGGGCATTTATTATCATTTGTTTTGTATTTTTGAATAAAAATGCATATATTTTTGTTAACTTCCCTACAAAAAGGGAATTTTCCCTACAATTGGCATCACTAGACAATTCATTATGCTCAGCCAATTGTTCAATGTATGCTATTGAACAGCTTGCATATATTTTTTGTTGAATTAATAGCAACAATGTTGATGTACGACACTTAATATTGAATTTATTATCAAGATACTGGCTTGGTAAATATTTCATTTTTTAAGACAGAATGTTCTACGTCTTCTATTGAACGTTTGTGGTTGTATTTGTTAATTTTGTACTACAGGGATTATGTTAACAATTTTGATGAAACAACTCTATATAGAATAAAACAATGAATAAATGGTGAATGATATGAGCTGAAATATTTTTGAACTTAAGGAAAAAATTATAAAATAGACCTATTATGCAAATAGTTTAGGGTGTTCAGAGAACACCTCCGCACCTTAGACGGAACGTCACTGCTTTAGAGAATTACATAGGTTTTAGTCCTAGGGTCTTGAGCTCTCCAAAATTGTGTAGGCATGTTTTAAATTTAACTTTTAAATTTGTCTACAGATTTTTTTTAAATAGGTTTTTCTGAATTCGAAAATATAGCGCCTTCAAACTCTATAGTCACTTTTTGGTAAGTATTTTTTTTATTTCAATACCTAATGCTAGACCACCTGTGATTACTTTTGGTAGTTACAAATATCAGCCAAATCCCTGTAACCCTACCACGTAGTAGTGTCGAGTATAAAAATGTTGGTCATTATTTCCACAATAATTCGTCCTCATGGGAGTTATGACTATTCCTAATATAGGGATACAGTCCAAAAATATTCGATCATAACACCCGTATGCAGTTTAGGGTTTATGTTCGTCTTTCACGTAATAACGGTTGGGATAAGTTAAACTTTGCACACATTTAAAAGTTCCTATCCGCAGTGACTTTAACAAATGTTAAAATATTTTGAGTCAGTTATCAATCTATAATATTGTCATCTTTCCATTTGAAGTAATTTGGAAATTTTCATATTTGAAATTTCCAAATTACTTCTTTCCTTCGCTAAAGCATAAAGTATACAATTTCTTCTGTACCTTTTCCTCATAATGTACAACATTTACTAACTTTTGTTAGCTATTTTTACTTGCAGGAATGAAAAATTGCTCATTCGGGAATTTGATTTTAACATAAAAAGGAATAAGCTAGGCTGCTTTTTGGCTTGCGCTACGTAAGGGATGCAACATTAGATACATACACTATGCATGCTACACATACAGTTACTATTTTAATTAAGCGTACATTATATTATTGTTAAAAGAAGCACCCTCAAAAATTAATGTTTCAAAAAGGCGGTTGTTCATTAATCTATTTTGCTTCAGAAGCTTTTCTACTTACTATCACTTCAATCATAGACGATTTTAGTTTGGGAGTGTGACAAAAGCAACCAGTTCGGAGAATGGGTTATGGAAGTAGTTCTATAGATTTAGTTCCAGTGAATCTATAGAGCGTTGTAAATCAGTGCTTTGCCAGCACTTTATTTGTTGCATCATTGGCAAACAGTGCTCTGCCAGTGCTTGATTTTTCAGACCATTGGCAATTTCTGGCTGGGTAGTTCAACAATTTAAAGGCTGAGAACAGATTTTTAAAATTCTTCTGGGAATGTAATACTTCGTTCATACTGTACCCCAAAATACCGAGTTTTCGTTTTTCACAAATTTCGAATTTCAAATTTCATACAAATTTTAAATCTAAAACTACACTCAAAAAAAACAGTTATTAGAAAAATTAGTAAAACGTCTTGTAAATCAGATAAACTATTTTCAGCAAATTGTTTGCTAAAATTATGTTTTCAGCTAAAATTATACTTATTCAGCACTTAACTGTTATACTTATTCAGCACTTTTTTAAACTAATGTTCTACTAATGTTTTACTTATTTATTTTGCTAAAAACTGTGTGCTGATTAGCACATTAATAGTGTGGACAACAACCAGATTGGAAGAAAACAAAGTAGATGTCGTGACACAAGATGTAGTAGAGACGAGGAAACAATACTAAAAAGTACAATTCTTGCAAGACATATAGAAAAATCCACCATGGAAGATTTTTGTAACTGTTTTTCATACATAAAACAAAATTGTGGATTAACACAACTTAAATTTTGTGTTGTCACCGGCTTGTGAAAGTAATTGTCTATTAATTATATAAAAGACAACATAAAATATTTACATTTAATAAAGATTAAATGTGTATTTGTAAAATTAATGTTTATAGAGATTAATAATGTAGTGTGCTCAAATTGCAAACAAATATACGTTCAGGTAAACAGCATAAAGCGAAAGACAAGGACACACATCTTAGGTTTATGTTTCCTTTTTCTCATGGCATATTTTGTTCATTTTTCGTTTCTAGAATAATCTTCCTTTAAAAGATGGCATCATTTAGACAACCATTGATGTAAGTACTGTCAGCGTCAAAAGAAGTTGTACACGTTGTTCCTCTATGTTTGCAGTTAAATTATACTCTTTTGCAATTCCCTTTTGTTTTACATTTTTTGTTTTTTTAATAATATATTTTCTCCTCTCTTAATGTACATAATAAAAACAACAACAATATTACAATAACAAAAATTCATAGAACAAAAACAAAAACATCTTCATATTAATAGCGTCAAAAGAAATTGTGCAACACGTGCACCAAATATTTTAAAGAATTTTAACGGTAAAAAATTACCGTTATTTTTAGTGATTTGACTTTTTATCATGTTGTAGGCAATATTAACTAATTATAATAATTATTAATTGACTTGATGTCGTGAGGATCAGTTCAAATCTGAAGATTTTTGAGTAACGAAATTTATTTTCAAAATGGGTAAACAAACCTCCCTGGATGTTCGCGAACTTGTGCTAAAATATTATAAAAAAGGAAAAACATTGCGTGAAATTGGTTTGATGATTGATAGAAGCCATAATACTGTAAAACATATAATTGATAATTACAAAAAGTTCGAAAATTTACAAAATCGTCCCAAATCTGGAAGACCCCGTAAACTAAATGCGACTCAAATACGATCCATTGTGCGACGAGTGAAGCAAAATCCAACTGAAAGTGCTGTTAAAATATCCGAGAACATTTCAGAACGCTCAGGTGTTAACGTTAGCTCCAGTACTATACGTAGAGCACTACATGCAAATGGACTACGTGGACGAGTTCCAAGAAGCAAACCTTTCATATCAAAAATCAATCAACAGCGACGTCTGGATTTTGCTAAAAAGTATCAAAATAAACCAAATTCATTCTGGAATAATGTGGTCTTTACTGACGAGAGCAAATTTGAAATTTTTGGTAAGAAAACACCAACTAAAATTTGGAGATGCAAAAATTCAGCATTTGCCCAACAAAATGTAATATCTACCGTCAAGCATGGTGGTGGTTCGGTCATGGTATGGGGGTGTATGGCAGCCAGTGGTGTAGGTAACTTGGTTTTCATAGAGAGCACTATGAATAAAACAGATTACCTCACCATTTTGAAAGATAATTTGCAACCTAGTGTCGACAAATTGGGCTTGGATCAAACTTGGGTCTTTCAACAAGACAATGATCCTAAGCACACTGCTAAAATAGTAAAGGAATGGCTGCTATATCATGCCCCAAAACAGCTGGATCATCCCGCCCAGTCACCCGACCTTAACCCTATCGAGCATTTGTGGGAGCATCTGGACCGTCAAATTAGAAAAAGAACGATTACCAGCAAAGACTCTCTAAAATCAGTGATAATGGAGGAATGGCAAAAAATCTCTTCCGATGTAACCCGAAACCTAGTGGAATCGATGCCCAGAAGATTGCAAGCTGTAATCAACGCAAATGGAAAGCAAACAAAATACTAACCTCTTTAAAATTCTTTGAAATAATTTTTTTATACTTACTGTACAATTTCTTTTGACGCTGTGAATTTGAAGTATTTTAAGTTGTTGTTTTATAATTTTTTTTATTGTTAAATTTTTGTTTTTTTTTTTTTTATAATATGAAAGAATATACAATATATTTTTCAAAAAACATAATATGTTGAATAAAATGATAAAACAAACTAGTAAAATAAAGACAAAAACATAACATATTAACGTGTACAATTTCTTTTGACGCTGACAGTAGTTGAAAAATATTTTTTTGTGTTATATATATAAGGTGGCGCAAAAGTAATCTTCCTATCAGAAAATGCTATACATAATAAATACATAATAAAAAAAAACATCGGAAGGTTATTTTTGCGCCACCTTATACATATTTCTATTTTTTAGATATTAAATTAGTTTATGTCGCCAATGTGGCAGTATTAACATTTTTATATTTTGTAACATATTGTAAATTTTTTTTAAAAGATCAAAAAAAATATGTTTATGATTTTCAGCAAATAAATTAACTAAAGTATAATTGGTTAACAAATTTTTTGAGTTTTTTTTTTCAGTACACTAATATTTAGGAAAAATTTTGTTTACTTTTAGCAAGGGTTTTTTAGTTTTTAATATACTAAGTGTTAGCAAAACTTTTGCTGAATCTACTAGTTTTGTTGCTAAAAATAAGCAGAAGATTTTGCTGACATTAGCAATTTTTTTGCAAGCACCCTCCTGACTAAAATTTTGTTGACTCAGCAAGTCTTTGCTGACTTTACTAATTTTTTTTTTTTTTTGAATGTAGAAAAATCGAACACTCGTATTTTGAGGCTCAGTGTAAAACAAGTTGAAGGAAAAGTTTTTGATATTCTTAAATAAAAATCATGAATTCAAAATATTTTAAGGTGCATGATTAACTATGTTAGTGACTACGTATTACTACTACCAAATAGCACACAATGTCCCATTTCCATGCTACCAACAATGTTTGGCATTTAAAATTGGCTGACTGTGTTGTATGGAATACTGTTAGAAAAAGCAAAACAATAATGAAAAACAAAAACTGAAAGTAATGAAATATAGCAAAACAAAAAATTAAGAAAAGCTCCGGCAAGGAAGTGCTCCCAACGCTTACACATCGCTTTGGATGAAACTAGGAAATGTGATAGAGAATAAAAATTAAAGATTGTCCTGATTTTTTGTGTGCTATCTTCTATAATTATCTTCGGGAGAAGCGACATTTAAACGATAGCATCATTTAGACAACCATTGATGTAAGTAATTGAAAGAAAATTTTTGTTATGTTATATATATTTATTTCTATATATTTTCAGATATTAAATTAATTCATGTCGTCAATGTGGGAGTATGAACCTTTTTTATATTTCGTTATTACAGTAAATTATTTTTAAAAGAATCACAAAAATATGTTTTATGATTTTCAGCAAATAAATTAACTAAATTACAATTTTTATACCAATTTTTTGCGTTTTTTTCAGTCTACTCAAATTCAGCAAAAAATTTATTAATTTTTACCAACGCTTTTTTATTTCTAATCTACTAAGTGTTAGCAAAACTTTTGCTGAATCTACAAATTTTGTTGCTAAAAATCAGCTCGCTGATTTTCAGCAAAAGATTTTGCTGACATTAGCAACTTTTTTGCAAGCATCCTCCTGACTAAAATTTTGCTGACTCAGCAAAATTTTTTGCTGACTTTACAAACTTTTTTTTTTGAGTGTACATAAATTGTAAAAACTACTGATTTTAACAGTTAACATTGGAGATACAATAAAATTTTCAAATTATTATTTACAAACTACGAACATATCAATAATAACAAATATAAACTAAACGAGAGTTTTTAAAACATCGTCATAATCTTCTATTTTTAAATAACTAACAAAAATTAACTGTTTATTGCAAAACTACTGTTTTGGTAGTTGTTAATTAAAATATTAAAATAACTACTCAAAACAACTGTTACTGAGTGCAGTAAAGTATTTTTGGTTAGTTATTTTTTGAAATGATTGTCTAAATTAGTCGTTTTCCATTTTCTCATAGAAAAATTACTACAATATCAGTTAAAACTACTACTGTTTTCTACCCGAATGACCTACATGTGGTTACTGTAAGAATATTCTGAGTGTACCCCGGCTTTTATCACCTTAACATTAAAGATGGCACATAAATAAATTAGGGCAACAACATCAGTTTTTTATCCATCCATCGCATACGCTAGCTTTTTTCATAACACAATGTAAGCTTTGGGAGACTTCCCTTGCGATTAAGATTTTTATATATATATTTTAAGGGAGTACAACCAACAGAGCAGCAAGAGGACATTTAAATGTTATGGGTGCGAAGGACAACAATCAAAAATTACCATTTTAAAAGTTAAGGAAACAGGTTAAACACAAAATATGTATTGTTGCCAAAATTGCTTCTAAGGTGTATGTGTGTGCTGCACGCACATGTGATATATGAAATTCAAATCATAATGGTCCTATAAATAAAATCAGCTAACAAATAAGTACATTTTTGCTTAGATTCCATTCATTAAGTCAGCAACCTATACACCCTCAAGTCTTGCGTGTTGCCATGTTATAATGTCAGAAGTTGAATTAATAAGAAATATGGTTGTACGAAGATATATTTACAACCCCAAAAACTGCATTAGGTAATAACTTTGCATGCAAAAGGTGTTTTCAATGCCGCGCTTAAATTATCAAGAGAATCGTGTTACCGGATGACCTTACATTACTTTGTTGCTCGTAACAATGCCTATAATAAAAGTGAAACATTGTTGAATAATAATTTTTGCTATTGGCTGACACTTTGGCATCTTAATGTTCTGAATTCTGATTAATATTTGTTAAAATAGGTTAAAGTTCTATTCTTCAATATAAACCAATGACAAAAGAGTTACCATACTTTAACTGATTGCATACATTATATAATATGTCTGTAATTCAATCGAATTTGTGTTGTTCACAAAAAAGATCATTCTGGAGGGCATAAGAACTATTGCGATTCCCTCAGGCTCCCCCACATCCACATTAAAAATACATCGACACGAAGAACCTAAAACAATTCCCTCAATAAGTCCGGAGTACCGGACAGAGACACATCCTGCAGACTATTTAGGCAATCGAATAACATGCTTCCCAGATATCCTAGTTGCATTTTCTTCAGTACCGGACACTCGCAAAGCAGATGCTTGACTGTCTCTTTCAGCTCCTCAGCCCCGCACCTCTATTTTAACGCAAAGAATGATAATTTTAAAGAATGGTTGAATGGAATTCTTCTAAACCGGCGAGCTCATTCGGAGTTCATAAGGCTCAATGTGATTACCTTCCACATCCATACACACAGATATAAATTTTGCTGTTTGCCAAATAAAATTCGGTTACTCCAACTCAAATTCGGTTATAACGAATTTCAGTCAGTTGGTACAACTGAACATAAGTTTTCGGAACAAAGTTCGGTTAATTCAACTGCATTTTAGTTGTAACACCCAAAATAACAAGAAATCGAATGTAAATATCGTTGTACGAACTTAATTTATAAGTTGTTACCATTAAAATACACTTTTCAATTCAATTGGCACTTTATTTCTCTACGATTCTGAGCCTAAGACCATTCAGACTACCTCAAAAAGTCCTCGTTACCAGAAATACACATGGTGCAAACTATCCAGATCATCGAAGAAACTGCTTCCCAGATATGTAAGTTGCCGCTGGTTCATCCTCCTCGTCCCCACAGCCCCTACAGTTATTCTCACGGTAGTTACCCCAGCGCGGTCTATCGAGCAGTGGCCCTTAAGAATAACTATAAGTATCCTAATACGCTTCCCAAAACTAAAAAGTTTTCGTTCCCCTTGGCAACGCCCATATAGTCCAAAATATCTTACAAGGACGTTAACCCATCCCGTTAACAAAGGACGTTAACCCATCCCTGGTCTCCCTATCCAAATCGGCCCGATTCCTAAAACGTGTGCTAGGAACCATGATAGCCAGACCGAGTGCCGAGATTCCATACAGTCCTCCACTACCCTCGATCTAAACGTGTCAGATTCCAGAGCTTTCAGCAAGATTGTCGACGAAGAAAATTAAAATTGATGGATCTATATCCTGCTCCATTACCATCGGCGCCGCTGTCAATTGCATAGAATTCTGTCCAGCTCGCCATAATAATCACCTGATCCTGTCCCTGATATATATGTACATCAGCGGAATGACGAGCATCACGTTTAAAATTGCCATGGGTGTCAAACGGACGGCTCAAGTGAGACATACACTAGCCATTCGTTACATAGTTACGACATCAGTGAAAAACGACATCACGTTTACCTCTCTTCACCACAGAAGTGCCCAATAGGTGATTAACGCTACCATAATCCATGTGCATCCATTTACATCCAATGACTAATATACGGCTATAGGCACTGCCTTCACGCATAAGTCTTCCTTCAGATATAAAAAGCACATATGGTCTTTTCTATCCTCTCCTCGGTATTCTTCTGCTAGGAAAGTTTAGAGTCGAGTAAGACACCAAGGTATTTTGCCCACTTTGAAAATTTAGAGTGTCCCTAGGGAGATCAAACTTCTCCAGAGAATATTTCCTTTTGAATTTGATATTTTTTTGGTGGAATAATTCGGGTGTGACTCAGATATTTGGGAAGGATAAAGGTGTGTACAGTAGGGTGATAACTTTTTGCATTTTTTGCAAATATCAAATCTCCCCAGACAAAATCGTGTAGGGCATGGACAAATATTAAGAACTGCGTTTTTAGTTTTTCGCTATCGTTAAAAAAGGTTCCGCACCAAACGCGTTAAAGTTTTGAATCAAACAAAGTTAAAAAAAAAAACTTTTTTTGATGCCTCAACGTCTGACCATCACATCTATATAATTAAGGCATGCTGATATCAATAGTAAAGTCCGTTTTCGAGTCAATGGAATAGTTTTCTTCCAAATTTGCTTACTTACATATGTATAAACCATATTTAAAAAAAATTTTTATTAAAAAAAATTTAAAATAAATATATTAAAGGCATTTTAGAAATCGCTGTCGGTGCGCAAGGTTTTTTTACCAAATTGAACTGAAATAGTTTTTTTTATCATTAATACAATATTTGCCATTAGAAAACCCCTGGGGAGAATGTTGTCCAAAAAAAGTTATCACCCTAGTGTACAGTATTTGGATATTCGTTGTTAGGTCTTCCAAAATTATTGATAAAATGTATAAAATTTTCTCTTACTATCATAACCTTTTAGTGTTACTTAACAGAAACTGATCCAGTTGTTGGTTTAAAATAAATTGAAAGTAAAATACCACTAAAATCAGGTCTAAAACTTCGAAAAATGAGGTTTGTATTTAATTTGTTAAATAGTGTAATTAGTGTTTAAAAAAATATTTTGTAAATTTATCAGAATTTTCTAAATAGAAAAGTCATTCGAAATTAATTGATTTTGTTGAAAAACCATAGAATAACTTCTCTTAAGTAAAAAAAATTATACAGTAAAATTTTCTATATTTGGGTAGGAGTTAAAATATGCTGATAGATGTATAGACAACATGTTGGTAGACTAACAACCACCCATTTTTCATGCAAGTCACAGTTGCTTTTGATTAAAAATACTTTAAAGGGTTAGAATTTAAAGTTTTTCCAATGTGGGTGTTATTAAACAACAATTTTGCTAGATAAGAATTCTATGAATTTCATGGCAAATGAAGAAAATTCATATAACTAAACATAAATACATACATACATAAAGGGTGTTTTTTCTACAGGTATAGAACTTTAAGTTGGCAACACTTTTTTAACTGGCGGTCATTTTGTTAGCTGTCAAGTGATTTATGTTTAGTTTGATTTGGCATTTCAACATGAATAGACTGACGCCTAGTCAATGGTGACCGCTATTGAGCCATGATTACTGACTTTTTCGTTCACCAATTGAACAGCCATGATGTGCAGGAGCTTTGGTTTCAACAAGACGGCGCAACCTGTCACACAACACATGCCATAATTGATTTATTGAAGGAAACGTTTGGTAACCGCATAGTTTCACGTTTCGGACCCGTGGATTGGCCTCCAAGATCGTGCGATTTAACGCCGCTGGACTATTTTCTGTGGGGATATGTGAAGTCGATAGTCTACGCCGATAAGCCCGAAACGATTGACCACTTGGAGGACAACATTCGCCGCGTTATTTCCAATATACGGCCACAAATGTTGGAAAAAGTCATCGAAAATTGGACCTCCAGATTAGACTACGTCCGAGCCAGCCGTGGCGGTCATATGCCAGAAGTCATATTTAAAGTATAATGCCAGAAGATTATCTATCGAAAAAAGCAAATTTCATGTCAATTTAAAAAATTCATCTTTGTTTTATTTCATTTCAAAGTTTTATACCTCTATAAAAACACCCTTTACATACATACATACTATGAATAACTGACATACATATATACATAATTATATATGTAGCAGTGTGTGTGCCTATCAGTTCACTGTCGATTCGATACTGTACAGATATGAAATGAAGGCAATACCAAGTATAAGGTGTTTTTGTTCAATATTTCGTATATAATATGCCCTTTCTATCCATCCATATTGTCAGTCAGAAAGCCTGCCAGCCATTCAAAAATCCAACCTTCTATCTACACTATGCCTGCTTGCCTAACTTCAATAAACAACTTTTTTCGTTAAAAGCTTAAAAATTTAAAGTTTACATTTTTGGAAAGGACATCCAACGACTGCGTTGATGATAATGAAAATGATGTTAAAAACAATAAGTTTTAGGGTTCTTTTTGTGATGAGCACAGCATTTTAGATGTAATGACGACAATGGTTACAATAATATGCATAAGAAGGAGAGAAATTTAAAGCGAAAAAACTTGTCATATTAAAAACAGTATTGAAACAATTCACAAAACTTTAAAGTTTCTAATAAATTTTTGAAATGTTAAGTTGGCTTTATGAAATAAGAGCTTACATTAACGACATTTAAGAAATAATGAGAAAGAAGTATATATAAACACTTTAGAGGTTGGGTTAAATGGGAGCCTGGCAGAAGGGGTGCAGTATCTAAGACTATATTGCTTAAAACTTATCTTTCATGATATTAATGAAACAATTTCATAGAATTTTGTTCGTAGATTCAATGAAGAAAATCGTTATATCCAAGAAATGTTATTAATATTAAGAAATTTTTCATAATTATTATTTTGCAATGAAAATTAAAATTATTCAAGTTCGAGGTAATACTCTATCTTTCTTTATTAGGATATTGTCCTAACAAATAATCTATAGAGTTTTGTTTTCAAATTTATTAATTGAACACTTTCAGGAATGTGTTGATAGATCTATTTCGGGAATTTTCTAGGTTCCCATCTTTAGAACACGTTTTGAAAGAAGTGATAACCCCATACAAACATCAAACATTTATATAACCTAGTTATCCCACTAAATGAGAACTAATATTTGAGTTCGAAGTTTAAGATTATCACCATTGATCAAAAATAAATTGAAAACTTGTTCGTTATGTGCAAGCTCTACCTTTATTAGATATACAATACACGCTTTTTGTTTTTATTCTTCTTTTTTGTACACTTATTTTGTTTTATTGAAAAACAAGATGTAAAGGGGAAGTAAACTAAGAACGTTCTTTGTCTTTAATTATTATTTTTTTTTTTTTTTTTTTTTTTATATAATATTTATATATCATATACAAATTTAATTCATAAAAATAAATGTCGCCTCAGCGCCAAAGGGCATTAGTTGGGCAAGCCTACAAAAACAACCTACATATTAACAAGTCTTTAAAAAAATTTTTTTGAATTTACACAGTGTTACCATGTATTTTTTTAAAAAAACTGTAAAAAAAAACTGTTTTTTTAAGAAAAAACTGTTTTTTTTTAATAAAAAAACGGTAGAAAAAACAGTTAATATGTGCATTTTTAATTCAATTGCATTTTATTTAAACATAAAGCAACATAAAAAACATTAAACACATAACATAAAGCATTTTATATACACAGGAAAAATATTTTTTGTTGTAGACTAATTTTTAATTATACTAACAAAAAAAAAATATTTTCAAATTCACGTTATTACAGATCACAAGTTGTGCTCTGTTAATAAAACTACATTTTAATTAACAATAAGCCTAATATGTTTTTTTCTGTGTACTTGTTTAAAGAAAAAAAAATATAATATAAAAAACATATTTATATTAATTATTTAACATATAGCAAAAAATAGCTACAAAACCATAAAAAAAAACAAAATAATTCATCACATTTTGAGATCTTACTTAATTACTTAATTACGTAAAATATCAGTTATACATTTTTTGATTAAACTTGATTTTCATTTCGTTTGTTTGTACAAAATTTGTGCAATTACAGTCATTTTTTTTTAGAAAATCTTTGGTTCTTAGAATACCACACAGAATGGGAATTTCTAATTTATTTCTTATTTTGTTTTTATTAATATTAATTTGTGAAATAATGCGTTCAACATTGGCTGTTGAAACAGGTATTGACAAAACTGAATATACTAGTTTTTGTAAGTAAGGAAAAACTTCAGAGTTGTCACATCGTTTTGATCCGAATATTACCTCCCAGAATCTTTCTATATTTTGTTCTTCCAATAAATTCAAGTCAGCAAAATTAAAATGGCGTAGTTCGCTCCATTCATCATCAACTTCCTGGATCTTATCTGATCCAATGACATTTAATACATATCCGGATAATTGTGAAACACTCTTCGAATTTCCCTTCAATACATTAGCAGGTGATAAAAGTTCTACACATTTTAAAAAATCGTTGTCAAAATCAAACTTTTTTAGTAGCTTATTGCAAAGTTCTACGTAAAATTTTAAACAACATTCTCTGAACTCATTTTCAGCTTCCTTGGATAACTTATGCGTTGACCTGAGCGCTAATGATACTTCTGCGCCTAAATAAATATCTTCAAGATCTTTTAGAAAAATGGAGTTGTTCACGTCAATCTTTTTAAACTTTTCAAAACAAATGTACTCGTCTTTTATTATATATTCAAATATTTTACCATATAAACGACTTATTTCCTGGTTTAGTAAATGTATTTGAGGACTTTCATTTTGAAATAAAAGGTTTAGCTTATTAATGTCGTTTAATATGAATTTTAAAAACAATAAATAAAGCTCAAATTCAGGTTTTTGTAAACAGGTTATAATTCTCTGCGTGGAATCGAATTTGTCCAAATATTCGTGTAAAAAAAATAACTTCAAAACATCGATTCGGCTAAGAAGTTGGTTAACGGTCGCTTCTAGCGAAAGCCAACGCGTTTGAGATGGATGTAGCATTTTTCGGGGATTATAATCTAATAGTATTTGCAGGTCTGCAAATAAATCCACTCTCTTTGGACTATTTTGAATAAAATTATAAATGTCCCTTGCCGTTCCTTCGATATATTCTGGCAAACATTTACAACCATAATTAGCACATAACGCGAATGAATGACAAATGCATTTAAAGATTATTAGGTTTGGGCAATCGTTTTTTAGTAATGTAGCCACTGAATGGTTTGCACCCGTCATAACATTAGCACCATCAGCAGCAAATCCCACTAAATTTGCCTTATAATTGATGTTATACTGCAGAAAAACTTTAACAACTGCTTCATAAATACCTTTGGCATCACAATACTGAACTTTAACAAGATCAAAAAAGAAATCACAAATTTTGCCTTTATATTCTACACGCACAACTAAAGATAACAATTTAGTTGTGGAAATGTCTGTAGATTCATCGACGCACAGGGAAAACCATTTTATTTGTAGTAATTTGCAAAGCTCATCTTGATGCGTTTCTCCTAAAACATTCTTCACTAATGCTGTTGTTTTGGTTCTTGCGCATGTTGTTTTTTTTATAAGTGCTGAATCATCAACTGATTTTTGTAGTAGAGGAACCAAATGGTCCATTGCCAAAAATGAAATATTATGCTCGGCGCAGAAAGCCGCCAAGTGAAGTTCTATATTTGACACTTTAGAATTAAAACCTTCAGCAACACTAAAAAGTGGACCACTTCCTGAATGTAATTAAATGGCCTTGGCGTTGTCTATGTGCTTTATTGTCAACACGTGCACTTTTAAATCTGTGACTCCAGCCAGCGCTTTTAGTTCGCAATTACAAACTTTGCAAAAAGCCACATTGGCTTTACTTTTTGTAATCCATGACTTTAATGAAGGGTGTTCTTCCCACGATTTAAGGTAGTTTCCAAATTTTTGTTTTTTCGATGGCTAAAATATAAAATAATAAATTTCTTGGAATATTTTTTTCGTATAAATTGTTACCCGAGGGAGGGAATCCAAAATCTCTAACACTGGACTCGTATCATTTTTATTTCCGTCTCTACAAGCTTGTAAAAAAAATTATTTTATTTATTAAAAAAAAAAACCAATTCAAAAGCGACAAACTTACAATTTTTTGTTAAATATTTATCCATTTTTAAAACAAACAAAAAACACAACACAAGAGAAACGAAAACAGTCAGAAACAAAATGACATTTCAGGGTTTCAACACAAACAAATGCTAAAAAGGGAGTTAAAACTTACTACACAGTTGCATTCAATTAGTAGTATTATTTTTTATTGAAACATTTTGTGCAACTTTTGTATTAAATTTATAAATTCAAGTAAAATAAAGTAAATCGAGCATGTAAACTGTTGAAAACTGGAAAAACTGGAAAAAAAGGCTGAAATTAAACAAAAACTGTTTTTTTCATGAAAAACTGGAAAACTGTTACGCACCCTAAAAAACTGTAAAAAACAGTTAAAACTGGCAATATGGTAACGCTGAATTTACATAATAGAATTATTTACATCTAAACATTAAATAGAAAAAAACTGTAATACTTATTAAAAAAGAAGCATTCGATCTAATTTTTAGAGCATCTTCCAGAGATTTTAAACAAAAATATAATTTTTGCTGAGTTGCATGCTCTCTACTCCACGGTTAAATTTTGCAAATAACAGAATATTTTGCTAAAATCATAAGAAATTTTTGCTTAATTAATTGTAGAAGAATCTAAAAAAAAAACTTTAAAAATTTTAAATTTGTTTGTGAATTTTTTGTCTACTAATATTTAGCAAATTTTTTACTTATTTTAGCATACTAATTTGTTACTTTGAATTAACTTAAATTTAGCTCAAATATAATATTTGTTTATTCAACACATTTATTTTTGCTATTATCTTACTAATAGTTAGCAAAATAATCTGTTAATTTTAGCAGTTTTTTTCTGCAACGTCCTTTTTAACTAATTTTCAGCAAACATTTTTACTAATTTTTTTTATCAGTGCACCAACAAGAGAGTACCCATATATTGGGTCCATGAACAGTAATGAAAGAACGGACGAACAGCTCAAGCAGAGGATTCAGGTGCCTTGTGCCTACGATCCTAGTACAACTAAGCCCTTCCAATTCTTAAACAGAAGCAACTGCCAATACAGCGGATTGAGGTTTTGTGGGGTACATGGGGATCATGTCACGCTTTAGGTCAAGTTTTTGAAACTTATGACCTTTGTTAATAGTTAGAGTGTGTCAAATTTGTTACTCGTAACAATTGGTTGCCAATTGGTTTATCACCTGTCAGTTCAAGCCAATCTAGGATAGTGCCCGTTCAAAAAGCTGCAATGATCGTTGATTTATTGACATTTCATGATTAACCTTCTTTTACAACTTTTTTTCTCGCTTCATCGTCCTCATCTTTAAGTTAATTGCCTCCCTACAGGAAATGTCAATAGTGAAAAAGTATTGATTCACTATTGACTGTGTCACCAGTACTACTAACCAAATATTCCCCAGGCAATGTAATTTGCTATAGACATTTAACATGTACGTGTCATTGAAAATCACTAGTGACATTAGAACTATTGACTAGGTAGTGAATAGGTAGTTCTTATGGGACCATATGTAGACATTGGAACCAAAGATTCACTAGTGACTAGGTAGTTCTTATGGCAGCATATGTAGACATTAGAAACATAGATTCACTAGTGACTAGGTAGTTCTTATAGGACCATATGCAGACATTGGACCAAAGATTCACTAGTGACTCGTTAGTTCTTATGGGGCCACATGTAGACATAAGAACCATAGATTCACTAGTGACTAATTAGTTCTAATGGGTCCATATGTAGACATTGGAACCAAAAATTTACTAGTGAGTTAATAAAGTAAAAAGTGTAGACGCTTAGTTGACAATGTCAACAAAATAGTAGACAAAAGTGGAGACTTGGAGACACTTGACCCCAAGCTTCCTTCAGGGCTATTATAATGTTTCCTGGCCTTTAAAGTTGGCACCACGGACGTTCTTTTGATGTCATCCGTTAAGAAAGTGCTCTTGACGTAGACATTAACCAGGTTTTCTAATGATTTTTTAAAAATAAATATCCACCTAAGATGTGTGTCTTTGGCTTTCGCTTTAGTCTGTCTACCTGCTGTAGATTTGTTTGCAATTTGACGACACTAGATTATTAATATCTATAAACATTTAGTTTACAAATACATATTTAATCTTTATTAAATATTTTATTTTGTCTTTTATTTAATTAATAGACAATTACTTTCACAAGCCGGTGGCAACGCAAAATTTAAGTTGTTTCAATCCACAATTTTGTTTTATGTATTTAAAAGAGATACAAAAATCTTCCATGGTTGCTTTTTTTATATGTCTTACAAGAGTTGTACTTTTTAGTATCAAACCCTCGTCACTACTACATCTTAACAAGTCGCTACATCTAATTATTTCAATCTGGTTGTCGTCCACACTATTAATGTGCTTATCAGCACATTTTTTTTAGCAAAATAAATTAGTAAAACATTAGTAAAATATTAGTGAAACATTAGTAAAATATTAGTAAAACATTAGTTCAAAATAGTTAAGTGCTAATTAAGAATAACTAAAATTTTAGCTGAAAACATAATTTTAGCAAAAAATTTGCTAAAAAAATAATATACCTGATTTACAATACGTTTTGCTAACTTTTCCACTAACTTATTTTTGAGTGTACTTTTAATTCATTTACAAAACATATAAATATTAATTTTCAAAAATAACGTTAAATTTAAAAATGCATGCTTTTTATGAACCAGAAGTTAGAACATATAATAAAAACAACATTTACCGAGGAAGAAAATCAAATTCTGTGTTCGCAAAATTTTCAAGTAGATGACTTACAGATTTTTTGAAGAGCAGAAATAAACAGCAAAATTTACACATCCTTATACAAAATATATACAAAATATTTACAAATAATAACTCAGTATTATTGATCAATACGATATTTTGTTTTGTTAACCACAAAACTCCTATATTGTCTATACTGGAATTTAGTAACTATTTAATTTTTAAAATTTAAAATTTAGAATCCATTACGCATGTTATAAGGGTTGGGTGTTTCATTTGTTAAAACAAGCCGTTTCCAACGCTCTCTTCTAAAAACCTGGAATGGTTTTAAGAGAGTTTCGAAAAAATGTGTGCAATTCTAATTATATTTTAAAGTTAATATCTGTTGTTTAATGTATCTCTGCATAATTTTTGTATAACTAACAAAAAAAAATTTTGTTTATATATACTAAAAAATATGCATTAAAAAAACCACTAAAAAAATGTTTCTCCTAAAACCAGTTGGCATATAAAATTTAACAGATGTTGAGTACCTTCGTTCTCTTTTAGTCTATATATGTTCGTTGGTTTAAACCCTAATAATTAGTATTTAGTACTTTAATAAAAAATATTTAGTACTTTAATAAAAAAATATTATTAATTATTACAAAAAAAAAAAAAAAAACGAAGTTTTTCATGTTTTTTGCAGTAAATTTTGAAAGTCATTTATATTCTAATTATAAAAATATGTAAAAGTGATAAAAATTGTTTCATTAAATTTTACTATATATATTTATATAAAATAATATGTTCTGACATATATAATAATATATAAAAGTGATAGAATTTTTTTTGATTAGTTGTACCATATACACTTACATATGATCATATATAGATCAATATATATTTCATATGAACAGCTATACAAGATATGCTAATATATAACATGCGATAGAATGATATATGATGATATATTACGCTATTTTTAAAAGAGTTCAAAAACTAACTATAAGATATGAGCACATATCGAAATATATCGCCACACATAAAGGGTCCGCCATCTAACGTTTTTTTTTCAACTAGTGCTTATTTCGTGAATGGTAACACTTAGTTCATGTCTGATTTGACAGATAATTAGTTTTATCCTTTCGCTGAACGAATATGGTCCGTATGTTCGTTATCTTGTGAAAAAAATGAAAGAAACTGGCATCCTCATCGATAAACCAAAGCGTGAAAAGCCAAAAACAGTACGTACACCCGAGAATATTGCTGCTGTGGCAGAAAGTGTGCGTGAAGCGCTATCAACATCAATTCACCGTCGTTCTAAACAATTGAACATTTTGGAGTCATCATTGAGACGAATTTTGCATAAAGACCTTGGTATGACGCCATACAAAGTCCAATTGGTTCAGGAGTTCAAAAAAAAAGTAATTTGGCGGACCCTCTATAAGCACTTATAATAACTTATAAGAAACTTTTTTCATCGGGTTTTTAATAGTTTCTCACTTAAAGTTCTTTTTATACTCATGCAATATTATTTATTCTATTAACTTTGAACTTTTGTTATGATGATATATAGCGCTGTATTAAAAATTTATATGAGGTGTAAATATACATATATCGTTACATAATTATATGACTATATATAAACTTTTTCGTCGGGTAGTTAATTTTCCCATTATTTTAATACAAAAAATAATGCGTTACCCATTATTACTTATTTTTTGCATTATTTTAAATATAAAGTAATGATCTGAATATTTTTTTTAAATCTATTTTTATACTCATTATTTTTTCGATTCTAGTAAGTACATATATAACCACTTAATTTGGATTTTTTGTAAGCTGAAAATATATGAGATTTTGTACAAACAAGTCATTTATGTTTTTATCTACCATCGACATAGCTCAGATAATAGAGCAGGAGGCCCGGTTTCGAATTTCAAAAAAAAATTTTTTTTATTAAATTTTGTTTTTTTTCATTTATTTTTAGACTTGTTATTTTTGTTCATACACACACTCATAATAATCCATGCTAACCATACGAAAAAAATGTGAAAACTACGAATTTTTTTTATAAAATGAACATATCGCTCATTTACTGCAAGACTGACATAACTCAAAAAGCACGCTTTTGCAGAAAACGAGTTTAAAGTTTTCAATCCATATCTGCATCTCGACCCTTTCTCTATTTATTTGGTCGCGTTTTTTATAAATTGGGGGTTTTAATGTATTTTTCTCAAGTGAAAGTTGTGTGCAAATTCGCTAATTATCGAGAGACCCGTGAGTAGCACAGTTGCTCTATGATGTATATACTCTTTGCACCCACATTAAATAAAAAATAAAATATACTATCCTCTATCTCGAAAAGTATATATGATATTAATATGAAATTTTTACACAATATAAAGCATAGTATAATTAATAAATCTGCATCATTAACTCAAAAATCGAATTTTTTTGACTTATGACAGTCTTGAAGTAAATGAGCGATATGTTCGTGTATTTTACCAAAGTTTTTGTTATTTTGGCATTTTTTAGTATTTTTATGCATGGATTATTATCCGCTCAGTAAAAACAGTATGCAACAACAATGGAATTTGTAAATTCAAAGACTCTCATTTTTAAATTCAAATTTATTTCCAACAATTTTTTTTTTTGAAATTTTTGTAAATTATTCATATACAAATTCTTTAAGAACGAAAATTCAAAATTACAAAAAAATCAACAAAAGGGTGCTTGTATTTACAAAATCCTCATTGTTGATGCCAATTTAAAAACTTTTTTTTTTATTTACAGAAATGCTCTATCCCACTTGTTAAATGTTACAAGCAGTATTTTGTAATTTATTTCTGTGTACTGGTAAGCATATATGAGGCGCTCAGCGCCAAAACGGCCTAACCCACATTGTCAAAAAAATCAAACCGACCATGCCGATCCAACCGGAACCCCTGAAACAAATACCAAAAAAACTCAAAAAACAGTTTTCAGGAGGTAGTATAACCTAGTGTTATATTATGCAATAGGGAGTTTTTTAAGTATTTATTTCAAAAGGTTCCGGCCAGACCAGCACAGCCAGTTTGATTTTTTTTACAATGTGGGTTAGGCCGTTTTGGCGCTGACCGCCTCATATGTAACCACATATGAGGCGGTCAGCGGTCGTGCGCCCCGGTAAGCTAGTTGGTAGCGTGCTGACTTATCTGTGCGGCGGTCGTAGGTTCGATTCCCACCAGAGGACTGGTCTGTTTTCGCTACAACGCGCCGAAGGCCATAGTAGCTAGTACTCGGTTAGGGCAATAGTATATACACTTCGGTTCACTTATTTAAAGGCACTAAAAATTCCATATTCAGCAGCCTGTATCTTTTGAAATTTTTAACCGATTGCAGAACTATAAAAAGAAAATGGAAGCTAGACATCTTGAGATATAAAAAACATCCTTTGCTATTTCTTTTGGTTCACTTAATGAAGAACGGTTTTTCTTTTTTTTTAATTAATTTTACTTTATTAAAGAGTTTTTAGTAATGGGTACAACCACCTTTGTTTTTAATAACTTCAAATATACGGGTTTTCATTGACAGATAAAGCGAATTAATGTAATGCAAAGAAATTTGATTCCAAGCATCCTTAATGGCCTGAATTAGTGACTCCTTGTCATCGAATTGTCTTCCTCCTTCATAGACTTTACGAGATAACCAACCCCAGACATTTTCAATAATGTTTAGATCAGGAGAATAGGGTGGCCAATCAAGAATATTTACATTCTGGCTTGAAATGAACTCCTTAACTATTCTCGCGTTATGTATAGGGGCATTATCCTGCTGCAATATCCAAGATATGGACCCAATTGTTCACTGAACTTCGGAAAAGCCGATTACAATAAAGTTTTATAGCTTGCACCAGTCATTTTTGCACTTTGAAATTCAAGATCGATGGTGCCATAGTACGTAATAGCACCCCACACCATAACGCCGCCCTCTTGGCTGTGATGTCGGTTCAAAAATCGCTTTTCTTTCCGCAGATCATGGAAATAATAGTTGTAGCCATCAGGCCCATCTAAATTAAACTTCTTTTCATCCGTAAATATTACGGTTCTCCAGTCATTTACATGACCTCTTTGCTGCACATCCCATACCATGTAGTCTCTTGTGAATTGAAGCCGCTTTTCCTTACGCGGAGCATTAAGTGGCGGCTTTTTTTTTAATTTCAGGTATTTTACATACTTCAGGTATTTTACATACTCACAGCTCTTTGTTACTCTGCGTACTGCTGACTAGCTCGCTTTCACTCCAGCTTGAGCTCTTATGTTTGATAAGGATAAGGCAGAATTAGATGCAATTCTTATGATTTTTCTTTTCTCATACGCAGATAAAGACAATGAAACCCTTCCTTTAAATTTTTTCCCATACCTTTCGGGGTCCTTAATGTAATTGTCAACAACTGTTGGGCTTCGTCCAATTTTTTGAGCTATTGCGCGGTTAGAATAACCTTCAGAACGGTAAACATCGATTGTAATTTTTTCCGATAAATTTATTAAGATGCAATAAATTGTAATAAACAAACGCTCCCTACGAAAAATCATCGCTTACTTTAAAAATTATAAATAAATAATAAAGTGCATTTATTCAAGTGAATCAAAAAAAATAGCACAGTTTTGGACTTTTTTAATAAATTGCTCAAAAAAAAAGTTGTAAAGGTAAAAAACCACTATTGGCATAATTTTTTTATATCTAAAGGTGTCTAGCTTCCAATTCTATTTTATAGTACTACAATCAGTTAAAAATTGGAAACGATACAGGATGATGAACACAGATTTTTGAATGCCTTTAAATAAGTGAACCGGAGTGTAATTTGTAATTATAGGATTATTAATTAATAAAATAAAAAAAATAAAAAAAAATATTTTTATATTTTTTTTGTAAGGTGTTCAGTAATGATATGTATTTTATTTTGCTCGACATTCTCATATGAAAGTAATGAGATTTTTAATGGCAATTGTAAGTATTTGCCATTACCAAATATGTACTTATATAATCACTTATATGGCAATGCTTTTCTACTGATTAAAACTTTTTTGGCCAGTGCTTTATTTTTAACAGAATATATGTAATTCTAACGTTTTTTTTTAAATTTTTTTTGCAAATTTAAGAAAGAGAAGTCTATTCAATTAAAAATATGTATGTATGTGTGTTTGTTTGTTTTTGTAATGCCTTAAAAGGAGAAGGGATCTTACCTAACATATACCGTAATATACTCCAAATATAATACATGCAACAAAACAAAACATCATCAGTCTCCAAAGTAAGTAAAAGTAAAAAAAAAATAAAATATTTTTCAAAGTCGTGCCAAAACAAAAGCAAGGCAAAATAAAAATAAGTTAAACAAAAAAAAACTCATTCACCTTACTTTGGGGACGTTGAAGGCACATGCTGAGTGTGCTGTATGCTATAATAAAACATGTTGCCTGCTGTGAGTTACTGAAATATTTTACTTATTCGTACAATATCCACATTCACAGCTAGAGAGCTACTTGCTTTACTTTCAACTGTATATGAATGAATGAATATTGATGTAGTCGTCCGTCGTCTTCGCCGTCCGTAATGTTAGTTGAGCCAGTAGTCAGAAATGATGTGCTTGCCACCCAAGTTGAAGCTTTCATGTTGTTTTTGTATCTTTTTAAACACCCCTTCTTCCTACATACCATCAAACACGTGCGCCTCTTCCGTTATGGTTTGAAATACATAATGTATGGCGATCAATGGTTCTATGTTTGTTGCAAACATTTATTTAATGATAAGATTCAATATCTTTCTATAAAAGTTATCTTAAGATACAAAAAAAAATATTAAATATCCAGAAATCTTCATAAACTCAATCAATAGTCGATCATTTTGTCCAACATCAAGAAGTAAGCTTAACAATATTTTTAAACAGTGCCATTTAAAAAAGCTAATTTGCATTTATCTTAATATTTTAAGACATTTTACTTTTAAATTGTGAAACATTAACCCTCTAAACGGCAAGCCCCCCTCCAGGCGGGGTATTTTAAATTGGCCGTAAGTGCTCTAAATGAGTGTTGTATAACACTGTACAACAAGAAAAAACATCCAGTACCATTCCAAAGTAAAATGAAAGTAGACGATTAGTAGACGAAACCCCCCAAAGGGTTTTGAAATCTTTGCTCTTGTTTTGTTTTTATAGGCCCTTGAAGTTGACTCTTTTTTAGCATATTTTTGCTCGTTTTTACTATGGATGAAAATAAAATGTTTAAATGGGTAAAATAAAATGCAATAACGACGAAAGCGAGGATGCTAATTTTCACACAGACTGTTTGGTAGCTTCTTTAGAAGTGTGGTGTTCGAAATGAGCTAAATCGGTCCAGCGCCTCAAAAGTTATGAGTGAAAATGTAAGGCAGCCTCAAAATGTTTCATACATATTGACGAATTTTACTAAATTACGTGACTAGTTCATTTTGTAACCAGACATATGGAGATGAATAGTGTTGAATATTCACCTCAAGTACTTTTTTCAACAAATTTTTTTTTTCACCTCGAAATTTTTTTTCACCTCAAACTTTTTTCACCTCGAAATTTTTGTTTACTATAAGAAAAGTTGGACATTTTATAACCACACACAACACACCTTGACAACAGTTAAGAAATGACTAATTAAAATACATTGAATTGCATTTCATCTTTCTTTAAAAAAAATAACAAAATTAAAAAATAACAAAAAATTGTCTTGTTTGTTTTAAATTTGTATCAACTAATAACTGTTATTGTTTTTATTGGTTGTAAATTTAAGAGAAATTATAATTTAGTTAAGAGAAATTTTAGGTGTAAATGATAAACAGAGATTAGCTGGAATAAATGAAGAAACTAGGGACTTAACAAATTTTTGTGCTTTTATTATGTCAATGGTTATAAAAAAAAATAAACGAGAGAAAAAATTATCAAGGTGACAAAACATCTCTGAGATTAAAAACATTTTGAAATGTGAAAACATTTATTGTAGTAAAAAAATATCGAGGTGAAGAATAATTTTGGTGAAAAAAGTATTCGAGGTGAAATATTCAATACTATTCACCTCTATGTATCTGGTTACAAAATGTTCAACTTTTCTTGTAGTAAGCAAAAATGGAGATGAAAAAAAATTTCGAGGTGAAAAAAGTTTGAGGTGAAAAAAAAAATTTGGTGAAAAAAGTACTTGAGGTGAATATTCAACACTATTCATCTCCATATGTCTGGTTACAAAATGAACTAGTCACGTAATTTAGTAAAATTCGACAATTTGTATGAAACATTTTGAGGCTGCCTTACATTTTCACTCATAACTTTTGAGGCGCTAGACCGATTTAACTCATTTTGAACACCACACTTCTAAAGAAGCTAACAAACAGTCTGTGTGAAAATGAGCATCCTCGATATCGTCGTTATTGCATTTTATTTTTACCCATTTCAACATTTTATTTTCATCCATAGTAAAAAAAAATACCAAAAATATGCTAAAAAAGAGTCAACTTCAAAAGTCTATAAAAACAAAACAAGAGCAAAGATTTTAAAACCCTTTGGGGTTTTAGTCTACTAATGGTCTACTTTCATTTTCCGTTGGAATGGTCCGGAATGTCTGCCATGACCCGAAGTTTGTTGACCAGTGTAATAAGAAATGAAGCTATTTCGATAGAAACCCAAGTTTACAAAATAGTTTGCGAAGAAATTGTTTGTGTTCATGTGACGGATTTTGGAAACGAGAAAGCGTTAAAGTTAAAATTTGCTAAAATTTCAAAAAATAAAAACTTTGAAATGAGCACAATTTTCAAAAATCTTGCAAATACATTTATGTTGGCCGTTGATACTTAACACAAAGTAAGATTGAAGCTTAAAGTTTTTAAAAAAAAGCTCCAATTTTTGTCAAAGGACATACAGGATTTCAATAGCATAACACGTATGGATGGCTTTTTATAAACTTTGTATTAGCAAAGACTTTAAGTTTAATCAATATACGTTGAAATTAAGATGCGTTTTCGTTCAATTTCGCGTTTTTCGAAAAACGAAAATTGTATTTATTGTATTTAGTCGCGGATTTAGTAAAAGGTTTTGTTGAGGATAGTAAGAACATTTTTGATAATTTTTTAAAATCTCTTTAACATTTTTTTTTTTGTTTGAGAAAATGTCCCATTTTTCTCACCCTGTATCCACGCCTGAATGTAATTATATTGCACACATATATGAAAACATTAGATATAAGATTGTAATTAAAAATTCCATAATAAAAAAAAAATATAATTTTTGCGATAAAACTCTTTTTTATCTATTCCAATATTCCTTTCTTTTGTTTTAAATTTTTAACACAATTTTAAACAGTCGTCTATTTTTACGAGCAAAGTTTCTTCTAACCATTAATGAATGTTTGTATGTATGAATGTACAGTGAACGAAATTCCTTTAGACTCACCAACATTTTTGAATTTTAAGAAAAACGAGAAAAGCCAAGAAAATTTCAAAAACGGAAAAAAATCCTTATACGATAAATTACACACTGTTACAAAAAAAAAACACTTTTTGTCAGAGTTTGAAAACCGACCTAGTGGGGGTTGTAGGCCTCGGTGAGGACATACAAAAACCGTTTTCAAAAATTTTAAAACACCCTCAACATTTTGAGTTATTTTCAAAAAACTGTTTTAGGGTAGGTCGTAGCACTTAAGTACCTCTAACTCACACATTTTTTGACCGATTTCAAAATTTTAAACAGTTTTGGAAAGGCAAAGAATTAAGCTTTCATTAAATGTATTCATAAAATATATATTCCAAGAAATTAGGTAAGTGTTTATCAAAAGTTTCTCATTTTTTTATTTTTTTTCCTAATTTTTCAAATTCAACAAGAGGTATTTTCATTTTTTTCTAGAAAACCTACCGTTTTTTGCACTGTATTGTAAAGACAATTTTATATAGAAAAAAACGAGATATTATTTGTTAAAATCGGTTTATATATGCAAAAGTTACTAAACTTTTTCTAAAGTAAAAATTTTGGGATTGCAGACTTTTCTTTTGGTAAACCACTTGACTTACAAACGTAAATTAAAAACTGTACAAATAGCTTAACCTAAGTTTACATGTATAGTAGGTGTTAATGAAAAGTTGAATAACTTTTACAATTTTCATCAGATTTGATGAATAATAAAAACCATGTTTTGTTAAGAACTAAATTTGATTTATACGTTGCTATAAAGTTTTATAAGCTTTCAAATGTATCAAAAAATGCACGTAATTTTAAAGCGTAATTAGTTTTCTTTCCAAACCCGTTAAAAAAAAACTTAAATCGGACAAAAACTGACTGAGTTACAGGTCGATAAGTTGACGAACATCACTGAAAATGGTTTTTTTAGAATAACTTCTGAATTTTAGGGTGTTACTGAAATTTTTGACACAATTTGTAATGTACTCAACAAGACCTATAACCCACGCTAGGTCGTTTTCCAAGTTTTTTTTTTTACTGTAGCACCGTATTATTAATGATAATACTTATTTTTCTAATCGATTTATATTTTTTATATATATATTACAAAAACTTTAAAAAGTAAAGCGAATTTCAATTGGGCGCACTTCAATGTAATTTGAAAAAAAATTAAAGAATTTGCATTAAATTTTTAAATTTCTGTTGCTTTATATAATGGAACTCCTTTTTAGGTATTATTGTCATCATTAATTTGAGTCGGCTTATCTTTATCTAAACGATTTTAACTGTTTTTATTTTTTATTTTTGCGATACAAGGCGCTACAGGGCTGGATATCTGTTATTTTTAGTTCTTTGAACAGGCTTACATTGCATTGTCACTTTTCATTCTCCGTATTGTCACTTTTCATTCTCTCCATCAAATTCTCATAAATTATAGTCACGACTTGATGATTTGCAATAAAAAATTGCAAAAATATATGTCATATTTTATAAAAATCGTTGAAATGTCCTGCCGAAACGACATATTTTCCTCACTACTGATAAGAAATTATAAACAAGGAAAAAATATTGTATTTTGACATAATTTTTAGAAAGTATTTAAGCGTTACAAAGAAAATCTGGAACTATTTTTGAACACCGAAATTTCTCTATATATATATCAATAATGACGACATTTAGATTTAAGATTTCGTAATATTCTTAGATTATTTCTGCAGTTTAAATACCATGAATTAGGACAACTGCATTAAACAAGTCAACGCTGTGTCGACCGTGGCTCAACTGGTTAAGAGGTGAGATTACGATGCATAGCTTTGATGCTAAGACTGTGAGTTCAAATCACAGTACGACACCAAAAAATAAAAAGTTTTTCATATAGAGCAAAATTAACAATATAAAATACTTTGTTCAATTGACACATAAATTAACCACTGACGAGTCCCAGGAGGGGGACGAAACTGCGGCAGTCTGGTGTATCCCTTGTGTCCGTAAAATTTTTCAATAAAAATGTTTTCTTCTTCTTCTTCCTGTAAAGAGACTAACTAAAGAAATATTCTACAGTAATTAATATAAAAAATTAATTACGATTGTCATTGTCTGACGGTTGCAAAACACTTTCTAACAAGATAAGATGTATTTTATAAATAATATGGAATCGGATTAACGACTCAGAAGAACCAGATTTTTTTAAATCAAAAAATTGTTTTTATTTAAATCTGAGATCAAAACATTTTTATATATTCTATTTTTTAATGAAATTCTCTGCAGAAATTTGTTACATTTATTGTGTGTGGACTGATAAACACTGTGGCAAGAGTTGCCATTTATTCGGGTTTTTATTTTGTTCGAATAAACGATCAAACAATTTTTTATCGAACAATAAAACGATTAATTTTAAAAAAAATTTCGTTTAATCGAACGAATTAAAATTATTTTAAAAATACATAAATAATTAAAGTATTTTACCCTATCATTTCAAGCTTTTAAAAATTTTGGCATCAATTTCAATACTACAACCATTCCAATTCTCAAATGCAATCATTTTCGACTTCAGTAACGCCAAAGATTGCTCAGTCAATCATACCGACATGAGCAGTTATCATCTTATTTCAGTTACTGTAGAAATTACTTAAATGGATAGCTTTGTATAGTTTTAACTTCAAAAATCATGATATATTTCAACGACATCACTTTATCTGTGAACTCCTTAATATTGCTTGCTTGAAAGTCAAATCATATATGTTTGCCCATTATTAAAGAGTTCATATCTTGGAAAACGATTAATAACAGTTTTGATATTTCTGCTATTTACTTAATGGAGTTTTGATTTTATTTTTTCCATTATTATTTTTTATACAAATTTTCCCAAAAATTGGTAAATTTTCGAAAAAGGTTTATTAAAAGAAGTTCAATATTTTTTTTAATTATTCGTTTTATTCGATTAATCGTCCAAATTGATTCGAATTATTCGTTATTCGAAAATTATTTTTTTTTAATTGTTCGTTTGAATTTTCTTTTGTTCGTTCAATTAATCGAATAAATTTTATTCGTGTGACAATCCTAACTGTGGCATAATAAAATTGTACCATTAAAATATTTTTGCTGCCATCAGGTTTTTTAGATAATTTAAATTTTAATCGTCAGATTTGATTAAAATTACCCAAATGCGGCCAATTGAATTTTGCACCAATTTTATATTTTTTGCTTAAGGTGCATATAGACGACATGTATTTGTCATCTGACATGTCAAATTTTCAAGTCACATGTAATTGTGCATGTCTGTCAAAATTGCTGTTTTACATAAGGTTTATAATATTTGGTCACAAACGTACATGTTTTTTGCTTCTGACACAGTCTCTGTTTTTTTTCTTCAACAGCTGATCAGTGCGAAAATTTTATTAAAATAATTTTTTTTTAAAAGTGATAGTCAAATGGAATCAAAGGATAATGCAATTGCAGTGTGCAGTGTAATTTCAATTATAACTGCAATGAAATCGAAATTAAAAAAAAAGAAAAGAGGAAAAGAAACCGTTCTCTGTGGATCCAACAATCAAGTCGATCTGGGTTTCAACATGGCATGCTGCCGCAGCAAAAATTTTTTTTGCGCCGCAAAATAGTTCAGCCATCTTAAATAATTTTTCTTTAAATGCGGACATACCAATTTGGGATATAATTATAAAACTTTTTATAAACATATATATGTACATAATTTTATTAAATGGGAAAATGTATATACATTTATTGGTATTGTAAAATGTTAACTTTAGCCGGCTAATGATTCCGTCAATAGGGGACCGCCGCTGTTTGTTTTCTCACGGCATGGATTAATGACAACTTTTTGTTTCATATTTAAAACAGCTGATGTCAGATGGTTTGTCAGAAGAAAATAGAGCACGCTCTAATTGAAATTTTGTCAGATGACTTTGCGTCTGACTTTTACAGAAGCAAAGTTAAAAAGGTCACACACGACATGTATGTATTTTGCAGTGGGAAATTTGACATGTCAGATGACAAATACATGTCGTGTATATGCTCCTTTAGATTATATCAAAATTATTAATCGATTAAATAATAAAGTTTAATTATTGATAACTAATCGAATGAGCTTTATTTTGTCGTTTTCAGATTTGTTCTAACTAGTATTCGCTTGTTACGGTAAAATTAAAAACTATAGCTGAGCCTAATGGAATTTTGTTCACTGTATGTAAGGATTCTTGAAGAATGTGCTACCATATTGAAATAATTTTAAATCCCAAAATGGGAATTCAAATAATTTTTAATGTAAAACAGTGTCGGAATATAGTTTTCTAATTTATTAGACTACTCTTTTAAAATTTCTTGTTTAGACTTAACTGACACCCCAGTGTAGAAGAGCATTACCATTACAGTTTTTCACAACAATAACATTTATTAAAAACTTTTAATGCTTCAAAAACTCTAGGATAACAATGAAAATGCATTCTCAAATTCAAAGTCTCTCCATAACGAATGACTTAAATCAGTTTTAAGAGTCCTTATTGGTACCAATCGTATGGATATTATTTGTTTTGATAACCTTTTGTAGATATTGTTCGAATGTATTTTTAAAATCGCTATTAGTAAGCATCGACTTTTGAGTATAAAATACTAATCTTAGCCTACTAGTTAATCATCTCTCTGCTGCTATCAGCTATCTAATTTAATATTTTTCTCAGCTACTGAGAGATTTGCAATTTCTATTTTTTTTACTAAACAATATGGAAGAGTCTACATACCCAATTACCTTCACTTCAGTAATGAATTTCTTCATAGCTTTAATGAAAAAGGGTCACTGGATCTCGTCCATTAGAACTTTTCATAGAATCTGTGAAACAGGTTTCATGAAAGTCAAAGTTAGTAGAATTAATGAAAATCTTCATAAAACTATTGAATTATTTCAAAAATGAAGCGATTATAGAATTTATGAAGCAGTTTCATAAAATTGTTAAATATTAAGAAATTTTTTGAATTAAAAAAACTCTTCATGAATGTCTTGGAAAATACATTGGAACTAAGCCAATGAACCGCTTCATATGATTTTTTAAACAATTTGCTAGAAGACCAAAATTAATAAAAGGTGACATTGAAATAATAAAGCACTTTTTAAAATATGTTGAAGTCTTGAGAATTAAATATTAAAATGTAAAAAAATTAAGGAAATTATGAAATTTTATGAAAAAAAAATATTATTTCATACTTTTAAAGAAAATTTTCGTTCAATTTATGAAATCGAATGCATTTTTTATGAAACTATGAAATTTAAAAAAAAAAAATTGTGGAAAAAATTCTTCATTGAATCTACGAAAAAAAATTTTATGAAATTCTTTCATTAATGTCATGAAGGATAATTCTATCAGTGTAGAAATTGTGTAGAATTTGATGAAAAAACTCTAAAAATAGTATTAACAAAAATAATAAAGGAAAGGTGTACTATTGTAATTTGTAATTTTTATTTAAAATATTAAAAAATTTACAATTTTTAATCAGAATCAGAAGCGTTGTAAACATTTACCAATAAACCGGAGATATTGCGATTTTTATGACATTTTTTTAAAGGAAACTTTGACAATTAAAAAGAAATTTTAATCATTTTCTTACTGAAAGGGAATTCCCGAGATAAAAAAAGAAATGAGAAATCCCGGAAAAAGAAAAACCCTAATTACCATATAAGTGGTTATATAAGTGCATATTTGGTAATGGCAAGTCCTAACAATTGTCACTAGAAATCTCATAACTTATATGGGGATGTCGTAATGTATGTATATGAGGATAATAATGTAAAAATAATCAAAAATAAGTAGTTACATATGTACTTACTCGAGCTGAAAAAATATGGAGTCTAAAAATAAATTTTGAAAAAAAGTTTAGATCATTACCTTATATTTAAAATAATGATAAAAATAACTACTTATGGGTAACGCATTATTTGTTGTATTCAAATAATGAAAAAATCAGCTAATAATTAAAAAGCCATTATTTCTATTAACGTAACGAAGATAGTGAGAAAAGTAATGACATGCCAATACCGTTTCTACACTGGGACATTTGATTTTAACTGTTTGTAAAATTTAAACGGGATATTCAGTGTCAAAATTACCAATCCTGTGTCGGATAAAGGGAGGACATACCACTTAACCAGAATGCTTATTAACAAGAAAAAGTCAGTTGGCCAGAATTTTACCCATTGGAAGCTGTTTAGTTTTCGTTTATTTTATACGACATGGCCCTTTTGCGACAGTCCTGTGGTATGCCCATCTTTGGTTAGTCCTGTGGCATGCCACTATGTGGTTTAAAGCAGGACAAATGACGCCCTCCTATGACAAGCCAATGTTAAAGTTGCCAGGGTAGGGTTTAGCAGAGGACCGGTCTCTGGAACGAAGGGACCGATCCTGTGTCACACGCAGAACCGGTCCCATTCCCCATAGGGAAATGTTTGTCACTGAAAACTTAGCTCGGATTTCATGTTAATATTAATTTTAATTTGGGCTTTTTCAAGCCAATTTTTCGATTTTTTAACGTATTTTAATGATATAAACTACTAAGGAGAAACTGGGATCGTATATGAAAGTATATGATTAAGTATGGGCTTGTATATGATCAAAATTTTTAGTTTTCATTCATAATGAAAAAAAAACGGCCACACTTCAAAAGGCTATAAAATTTAAACTTAAGCTAAGTTTTCAAACCCCTTTTCGGGTTTTGGTCTAGTTAATGATTCAATTTCTTATTACACAGCTAAATGTAAAAAACCTTATATCTCCAAAACTGTTGGTGATTTTAAGTGATGAATGGGTGAATTTTTAATTTTACACAATCCGACATCTTTATGCATAACTTCCATCGCACAACTACTTTTACATTAAATACATATATTTATTTTCTCATCTACAAGTAAAATTCTGTTTTTTGGGCGCTATTTTTCTAAACAAAAAAAAAATGTACAAAAAGGAAAAATGAACAGTGTTTCAAAGCCAAAGGCAGAAACACAACGTGTACAACATTTGCTCAAACATGGTAACAAAAAAGAATACGGTACGAATGTACTCGATGGATGTGTACATGGACAGACGGACAGACAATGAGAATGTCGCTGGAAACTACAAGTAAAACAAGGGGGAGCATACAAAATAACAAGGAATGTACACAGAATAGAAGACGGTCGAATAAGTTTTTATTTTTTGTTGCCATTTTGTGCTTACAAGGGGAGTCTCTCCTCCAATCTTAATGAAATTTGAATATTTGATAAAGAAAGAAAAATAAGGGATACGTATTTATTTTTAGCGGCCCAATCTCATGTTTAGGGGTTTAAAAGTGTGGTAAAAAGTGGCCCAATTTTTCGGTTTATTTCGCATTGTTTTAGATAAATTTTAGGCAAATGGGGTAGCAGATGAAAGAGCTTTTGGAGTAGCATTAACTGCTGTAAAAATATGTCTGAAAACATTCTAGTATTTTTGTTATTCAAAAAATGTGTTTTAAGTGATATTAAAACTAGCGTTTTGTAAAATAATTATAGTTGGATTAAGCTAAAAAATATGTATATTAATCCCTATTAAATTTAATCGAGGGGGTGTCTGAGCTTTTCCCGACATTCGTAACTGTTCGACTTTTATGCGACTTTTTTCGAAGAGCTTTTTAACCTATATTTTAAATATTTTATGTGAATGGCAACCCTAACACACTGCATAAGCAATATTGGTATCAACATTTTTGTTTTTTCGGTTACATTAAACTGCGTTCAAAAAAATTGGAATTTAATTAGTTTCAGATATGTTTCCACACAAAAATGTAGCAACTTTGGCCCCAACTTTTAACCCTCAAACGTGAGATTGGACCGCTAAATTATATATACATGTCCGTTATTATTTTTTTTTTTCTTTATCACATATCCAAATTTCATTAAGATCGGAGAGAACCCATTGGGAGACTCCCCTTGTTAGAAGGCTCCCATAAACGATGATGATGGTAGTATAAAAATAGTCTGAATGTATGTATAAATGTTATCGTGCACACTTTAATATTACGTTTATATACACTGAGAAATAAAATTGAGTTGATGTTTATCCAGCAAAACTTTCTGTTACCCGGTAATAAGATTGGGATAAAGAAATTAACTAAGGTCGGTAACCGGTTACTTTTCTACCCTATTATTTTAACGAGGGCATTAGACGGCATTTTTTTGTATGAAGAAAAATTTTAATTTATTCACTGAGAGAATTATCTTAACTACAGTAATGAATTTCTTCATAGCTTTAATGAAAATTCTCACTGGAACTCGTCCATTGTCACTTTTCATAGAGTCTATGAAACAGGTTCCATTAATGTCAATGTTTATGAAATGTTTTTATAATTAATGAAAATATTCATAAAACTAATAAATCATTCCGACAATGAAGCGTTTATAGAATTTATGAAACAGTTTCATAAAATTGTTTAATATTAAGAAATTTCATGGAATTAATAAAACTGTTCATGAATGTCTTGAAAAATGCGTTGCACCTAAGTTAATTCATATTATTTTTTAAACAATTTGCTAGAAGTCCAAAATTAATAATAACAATGCTCTTTATGAAATGTGTCGAACACTTGAGAATTAAATAAAGTTTGAAATGCATGAAAATTGATAAAATTTTATGAAAAAATTATGAAATTAAGTCTTTGAACTAATTTCATAGCTGTAAATAAAATTTTCATAAAATTTATGATGAACTTTTTTTCGTAACCTTTCATTATCAACAGAAAAATCAGCAGCTAGAATTCTCCCCACGCGTCAGGTCACCAGCACTGCCAACTTAGACGATTTGTCTCCATTTTGACGATTTTTGAAATGAAATATGATAAATTTGATATATATAATTTTTATTATAAATAAAAATTATGTTTTTTTGACCTTAAATTGTGTAATGAAAAATGAAAATTATTCAAGTTCTAGGCCATACTCTATATTTCTTTATTAGGATATTGTCCTAACAATTAATCCTTAGAGTTTTTGTTTTCAAATTTATTAATTGACCACTTTCAGGAATGTGTTGATAGATCTATTTCGGAAATATTCTTGGTTCCCATTATCAGAACACGTTTTGAAAGAAGTGACAATCCCATGCAAACATCAAACATTCATATAACCTAGTTATCCCACTAAATGAGAACTAATATATGAGCTCGAAGTTAAAGATTATCACCATTGATCAAAAATAAATTGTTTGTGGACATTTGACTTGAATTTAATAACTTTGTAATTATCAGGGTAGACCCAAGCATGAATTTTCTCCGTATAGCGCTGTGCAATTCACTGGAGAATCGACAACAAACAGATATTATCTACTATATAAGCAGGTGTTGCGAAGTAAAACTCGGGCTCTGGGGATAGTTTACTTAAAATCGACCCCACACAGAGATTGTCAAAAGATCATGAGAGAATGTGACATTCATAATCTGCCTTTAGCCAAAAGAATTGGCCTTTGATCGAAGGGAAATGAAGGACAAATGAAAATTTCACCAAGTACATCATTAAGAAAGATTAGACAAAGGGAAAAAAAAAGATCAGAGCCTTGCGATATCGCTGAAACTCTTTTGTTGAGACATCATCTATAACTCGATTCGAGCTATAACTACATTTGTATGCTTCCAAAATAGCGCTTCTCCACCTTGCATAATATTAAGCAATTAGGGAAGGCATTCTGTCGTGCTTCCCAGAAAGTCTTCTTTGAAGCAGTGAATAATGCTTACAATGAAGCAATAAAGTATACATACCATGAAGCACTAATGTTGTCAACATACGAAAAGCTTAGTGCCTAAGAAGGCATGAATTTATTGATTCTAAGAGCACATGAAAGAAGCGCTTTAAAAGAGACATAACAAGTGGGACATCACGAACAAAAATCATGCCTTCTTTATTTGCTTTGGAAGCGCTTCGTTATCAAATAATGCCTTCCGGAAGCGCTTCTGGGTAAGCACTATTTTTTGCTGGGATATCTAACAGTCCTCATTATATGACAGTTCTCAGTATAGTTCATTTTTAGACCCATCCAGTGGATGTTGCCCGTATTCATCACCTTCCCACAGAGGAAGCCAACAACTAAGTTATACAAAGAACAAACTACGTTTTCCATGCAGTACCTTTTTAAAATATTTTTGTTTTCTGAGTGTATTGGTACAACATCCCAGTGTAGGTACATAATACGAACTGTATCAAACTTACTATATGTGTGTATATATAAAGATAAGCTTAATGGTGATAAGAAAGAAGAAGGGTGTACTGTTGGCCATACCGCTTAGTACAACACCAAAAAAGTACGACTAAACAACATTTTGGATGCTTTCATTTTATACTATACCTCAGTACTATTTGTATGTTTGTATCAAGGCATGGGTGCTTGGATGGAAGTTTTGTTCAAATTTAACATTTTAGAGGAAAATTCAAGGGTGGCACATTACAACCACTTGTTCTTTTTTTAAAGGCCAGAGGAAAATACGAAACAGACATGGGCGACGTCAATTATATTTCACAATCACTAGTGAGAAATTTTTATATTTATAATAATTTCAGACCGACCTACGCTCTCACTCGCGAGCTTAAACGCTTCGTTGGAAAATTTTAAATTTTTTTAATACCACACATGGGACATAATAACAATTGAGTAATTGGCCTATAATTAAATAACCAGTTGTTGTAACTAATCCCATGTTTAATATTTAAAATTTTACAAATTTTCGAAGGAAGCGTTTAAGATCACATGTGCGAACGTATGTAGGTCTGGAATTATTAATGATATTGAAAATTTTCACAAGTGAATGATAATTGACGTCGCCCATGTCTGATACGAAAGAACTGGGAATGTAAGGCAACGATGCACAGTGGGTTCGATGATTCACAGAAAGGCGATTAATTCAGGGAAGGCGTAGTTTTAAACTTAAAAAAATTTTATTGATGAGTTATTATAAATAAAGGGTCCGCCATCTAACGTTTTTTTTTCAACTAGTGCTTATTTCGTGAATGGTAACACTTAGCTCATGTCTGATTTGACAGATAATTAGTTTTATCATTCCGCTGAACGATTATGGTTGCGTATACGCTTGAACAACGCTGGGAAATATTGCGACATTACTTTGAAAAGCATGGTAATGTTGCAGAATGTGTGCGAAAATTGCGTACGGATTTTGGAAGAAGAGAAGCACCGTCAGCTCCGTATGTTCGTTATCTTGTGAAAAAAGTGAAAGAAACTGGCATACTCATCGATATTGCTGCTGTGGCAGAAAGTGTGCGCCATCAACATCAATTCACCGTCGTTCTCAACAATTGAACATTTCGGAGACATCATTGAGACGAATTTTGCATAAAGACCTTGGTATGACGCCATACAAAGTCCAATTGGTTCAGGAGTTCAAAAAAAAAAAGTTATTTGGCGGACCCTTTACATAAAAAAACACAACATTTTAGAAAAAAATTGTAAAAAAAAAATGTTTTAACCTTTTAAGCGCTTTTTTGTTTTTCGACAAAAAAAGATCTTAGTTGACAATTTTGGCTGTAACTTTGGAACGAAAAGTAATAAATTAATAAATAAAATTGGAAATAAGATCGTACTTAATGTGTTATTAGAAAATTAAAAGAGTTACTATATAATATATACTGACTGTTTGGCCAACTGCGGAGCTCGTCGACAAGTCATTTTCCCTGAACCCTTCTGTGGCGTACCCAATGGGTATGTCAGAGAGAGGTTCAGAAGATGGAGGGAGTCGGAGTTTGGGGCCTATTGGCCCAGATCGCCTGGGCAGCGACAGGCGAGGCTGTTTATATCGCCCTCTGGGGAGAGGTCGCGGAAACCCTTGTCTATGACGAGGGGCGAACTAAGGACCGTGACGGGTTACCTCACGGGACACTGTGGCCTTAGGTATCTATTGTACAAGATGCGACGATCCTCTACGGATACGTGCAGGTTTTGTGAATTGGAACACGAGACCTCAGACTTTGTTCTCTGTAAATGTCCGAGGCGTTATTGCGTTATTTTGGTGGTCGAATAGTGACGCCAGCGGACGTTTGGGATTGTTTACCTGGTAGGATAGTTGGCTTTGTAGGGAGCCTGAACCTATAGGGTGTATTCGTTGGCAGCACAAAATACCAACTTCTGGTCGCGGTGCATAGTGCCACTCCAGTCTAATCTAATATAATATATATTTATATGAGTATAAATTTAACTTAAAATACAATTTGAACTCTAATTCCGAAGTTGGTAAATAATATATTTTTTCTGTTCATATTTCTTGCTCATGCTAAATATAAATGGGTCAGAACTTAAAAGAAACCTATTGAAAATATCTGGATTGGCCTTTTCGCAGCTGCATTTACGAGTAGACTTGGGCGATCTACACTGAGAGAATTATTCTTCATGATATTAGTGAAACAAAAGCATAGCATTTTTTTTTTTGCGTAGATTCAATGAAGTATTTCATTATACCCCAGAAATTTTATTAATATTGGGAAATTTATCATAAACTTCATATTTTCAAAAAACAAATTTATTTATTATTTCATAAATTGTATCTTCATAAATTTAATGAAAATTTTCTTTAGAGATATGAAATTATTTTAAAGACTTAATTTTTTCATAAAATTTCATAATTTCATTAATTTTCATATATTTCAAACTTCAGTTTTAAGATTTAATTCTCAAGTGCTCAACATATTTTATAAAGCGGATTATTATTTCACTGTAGCCTTGTATTAATTTTGGACTTCCATGAAATTGTCTAAAAAATCATTTATGAATAGTTTTATTAATTCAAAGAACTTCTTAATATTACGAAATTGTATGAAACTGTTTCTTAATTTCTATAAACGCTTCATTGTCGTAATGATTTATTAGATTTATGAAAATTTTCATTAACTCTACAAACATTGCATAAACATTAACTTTAATGAAACGTGTTTCATAGGTTCTATGAAAAGGTTCAATGGAAGAGTTCCAGTGACAATTTTCATTACAGCTATGAAGAAATTTATTACTGAAGTAAAGAAAATTCTATCAGTGTAGTTCGTTTAAGTGAGCGCTCTTTCTAGTTCAATTGATCTCAATGAACTAGGTTGCTCTTCTAGTTCAATCAATCTTTGGCAATTTCGTTCAATCGTTCGTTAGATCGTTTGTTTTAAGCGAATTATTCATATTAGACACTTGTTTTTAACATACAAAAAAATTGAGCTGGCATCATTAAAAAAAAAACAAAATGAAACTCAAAAGCAACATAAAAAAAAGAAATATTACTCAAGTGACAAAAAAAGAACGAAAGACCTAATAGAGCTGAAGATTGCGAACTAGCTCACTAGTTCAAAGTAAAGACTAGTTCAATTGAACTCTATTTACGAGCAAAGTGCTCTCTATAATTTTTTTAATCTTTGTTTCTTGAGCTACTTCAGATAATTCTCCAATTGGTAAAAGCTCCGGTGAAATGTATGCAAAGTGGGAGGCATGCAAAAGCACGGATATTTTTTAACGAAGTATCTAGCTGTGTTGTGAGGAAATCTAGGCAACTCATTACTACAAGAGCAACAATTAGTATTGTATTTTTATCAGAGTTAAGTCCACTTTTGTAATTTCAGCAGAAATTACCGCGTTATTCTAGTCATTATAGTCATTACCAAAGGCGGGTTGTGGCTGATCAACAAGCAAACCAGTTCTTTCTCGACACTCTTTTTGGATACGTAAATCTGTTTCAGCAGCAATCTGGGGTCGAATTACATCATTCGTGATCGTAATTTTGCTATCAAAATTATTTTTTTATTTCTGAAAATTTTATTTATTCAATATAATATAAAACATTTAAATGAAATTTTTTTGATCACGCAACATCGATTGACAATAAATATAAAACTTGGTGTTTTTATTATTAATATTTTTATATTTATTGATTAAAAAACAGCTTTCGAACGACTTCACTCGATCACTAATGCCGTAATTCGGGCCCTGATGTTTTTCGTGAGCTTGAGTAAATCATTTGTGGTCGTGATTGAAATGCAACTTAATCACTTGAATTTTGCTAAATATATTAAAAACATTTTTAACCTACTGTAAATTGTGCGTGAAAAACTGTTGTATACGTGAGCTTAAGTGACAAAATCACTTACGCACCCATCTCTAAAAAAAAACAATAACAAAAATACCAAAAATATAGAAAAAGACAATTCGTTCGTTTGAGTAATTTTTGGTAAAGACTTGTAAAATAAGATTAATCAAAAATTCCCTTAAAAAGCAAAATGTTTCATATATAAAAAATATTATTAAGAATTAAATATAGAAAAATAAGTTATAATTAAATAATATAAAGTGATATTTTATAAAGCAGAATTTTATTAGTTTTTTAGTTCATTTTCACAAATTCAAAACATGTGTTTTATTAACAGCTGATGATTTGATAGTTTTACCATGTTACCGGAAGAAAAAGTAAGGGTAACTTCTGGTAAAAAGAGAAACACAATAACACTCTCATCAACCTTCTCATTTGCACAATTTTAGACAATAAAAACGCTTTTTGGTAAGATACGTCGAACAGACTTAATATTTAAACACAACAAATGCAATTACCGGTTTTGATCAAAAAATGACAACCAGACTTTTTACACAAAAAACGAAAATAGCAAAAAAGGGGCTAAGCATTAAATTAACCGTCTAACGGGTAAGGCTGCCTCAGGGCAGTCTTCATAGAATTTACCACAATTTCGTCAAAACAGCGTTTTACACTTAGAAATTCATATATTCCGATAGAAAACTAAGCTTTTACATCAGAATTCGTAAAATTTCAAAAACTAATTATTTAAAAAAAAAAAGTTTTCAAAAATCTAAAAAATCAATTTAAGTTGACTAAAAACTCTTTATAATAAAATATAAGTAAGATTTAAGCTTCATCTTTCATAGTAAGTCCTTACTTAAGTCCAGGGACTCACAAGATTTTATCAGGATTCCTCTAAAGAACATCGTCTTAACTTATAAACTAATAGACGGATTTTTATGAAATTTTGCAGAAAGAAGACATTAAGTATTAATAGCAAAGCGTTGAAGTTTTTGAACAATATAAATTGAAGTTTAGATACTTTTTCGCCCAATTTCGCTTTTTCCAAAAAGCGAAAATCGCGATATCTTCTTAAATAGGAGCAGACAAAAAATAGTTTTTCGAGCGTGGTTATATCATGGTAAGAGAAATATTTTTTGTTCAAAACTTCTCCTTTTTAAACTTTAGTTTGCACCCTAAAATATTTTGGCTCATATCGCCTAAATTAGGCGTCGATAAACAATTTTGGTGAAGAACTTATTATTTGTTTTTCGAGTGGAGCACATAGTATGAATTTCGTTGCAGAACATGGTTTGCCAGTTAGAGGGTTAATTCTTTAATATTTATCACTTTCAATCCATAAATATTTATTTAAATTGAATTTAATATTTGTTTTTGTTAACTAAAAATACAAGCATATTTTTTCAATCATATGTTTTTTTCTGGCAAATTTTTACTGGCAAAAATGTGTTTAGTAAAAGCTTGTAGGTTCTTCACCATCAAATTGTCACTTTACTCCCTCTTTTCACTATTTTTTACTGAGTATTTGTGTAAACGAACACATTCCAGCAAAAACTTGTACAAATTTGTACAACAAACTTATTGTCTCGGCTTTTTTTTTTGTAAATGCACACTGACATCATATACTTTTTTAAAATCTACAAAACTAAACCCAACTATAACTAACTTAAGAAGTGTGTAAAATGTCCCAATTTTGGACCTTTTTTAAAAAAAATATTTTCATATATCGCTCATTTATTTCAAGACTGTCATAAGTCAAAAAATGCGTTTAATGATGCAGATTTATCATGCTTTATATTTACTTTTCGAGATAGAGGATAATATATTTAATGTTTTCTTTAAAGTGGGTGCAAAGAGTGTATACTTCATAGAGAAACTATGCTACTCACGGATCTCTCGATAATTAGCGAATTTGCAAACAACTCTCACTAATGCCACTAATTGTGCATGGTTTTCTAAGTTTATAGCGGAACCTACTCTGGTAAATAGAAAGTTGTTTCAATCGAATTATTAGGTACGTGTATGGTCTACGAGTTCGGGATCACGTGTCGGCATCTGTATATGATTTTTTGGGATGCAGCTTTATGGACTATGTAAATATTAAGCTATTGACTCTATTTAAAGGTGCATCGCCATCATATCTCATTTCAAGATTTGATTTTGCACATTCAACTCGAACTCATTCTTTATTATTACCCCGTTTTTATACACTCTTTATGCAACAAACTTTTGTAGTTCGAGTTACAAGACTGTGGAACTCAATTTTAGAGTACGAAAATAGGCATTTTTCGCTATCTATACCGTAATTTAAAAATTTGTTATACTCAATAATTCATTAAGGAAGCTATATACGTGTAAATGTTTTCTTATAGCGCTTCTTATATTACTCCGTTTCGGTACATACACCATTGGTTGCCACTTTCATGGGGGGAAAACAGATGAACCATATTCGTGTTAGGGAAATTTAGGAATTTGAAAATGCATTTTTTTAATATAAATGTAAAAGTATAGAAATACTATGAATTTTAAATAATATTAAGATAATAATATGAAAACTGTTGAAAATCTACTGTAATCGGTTGGCCTTAAGTGGCTTCAAGATTATTTAATAAATAAAATAAAAATAAATAAGTGAAAAATACATTAAAACTCCCTATTTATACTAAACGTGACCAAATAAATACAGAAAGGGTCGAGCGAGGCAGATATGGATTGAAAACTTTAAACTCGTTTTCTTTAAAATCATGTTTTTTGAGTTATGTCAGTCTTGCAGTAAATGAGCGATATTTTGTTTCAACAAAAATGTATTTACTATATACTAAAATACCTGAATTTAAAGGTTCCATTATAAAAGTTTTACTTTTGAAAGATTTAATAGAAAAAATAAGCACTTGAATCGCAAAGAAATTTAGTTTTTTCACTTTTTGCTAAAACAGCAAGAATTTTCTAACTTTGACAGCTCAATGCAAAAAAAAAAGTAAACAACTTAGTTGATTGATTTTGGCAACTAGTGATGCAGAATTTTAACTATTTTTACCCGATATCAAATTTAATTATAAAAACTCGATTTCTAAATTTCAAGAAATCGCCACTTTGACATCATTTAGACCCACAGTGCGATGGTTTGAAAAAAAAACTCACTTGTTTTTTATCTTGTTCAGAACATAAAATATTTCTAAAATGTAACATTAATTGAAACGGCAGTTTTCCCGATTGTACACATAGATTTTTTTTTTAACATAAAAAAATACGAAACTTGAATCGCCACATAACTTAGGATAACAAAATTCAAAACGGCTCCAACATACATTTCACCATGTTCCAAAAAGTAGTACCTACCTATTATGTATTATATTTTTGCTTTGTATGACAGTTCGAAGTGTGCTGTTCTTCGTTTTTACGTTAGTTTTCTGTATGAAAGTTTATCCTGCCAAAAAGGGGAGTAAATTGGGGTAGGAGGAAGGTGGCTATGGTTGTTTGTTAATGATTAGAATTTAAAAACATTTCTTAAGCTTTAAATACTTTAAATTAAAATTATGGCAAATGTATTTAAACTAAGTTTTATGGCATTTTTCCATTCGCATACACTCACAAAATATCCACAATTAAAAAACATTTATATCGACTACATAGTAAAATAATATCAAAAGCCCCCCCTTTGACTATTTTAATTAACGAAACTTTTTTCCGTGTGTATTTTAGCCTTTGGCAAACGTTTTCGTGTGAGGGGAATTTACAAACATCAAAGTTTTGTATTAAAAATAGAATGCGCTTAAAATATTTTGATAAATCGTTTGTTTTATTAATTCCTAATAATGCTACAATATAAATGGTTGTCGTTGGGATTGTAGTCAAACCGGTTGCGTTATAAATTCAAAAAATACATTTGTTTTTAATCTAAAAGGGGGTAAAACAGTTTTTATGGGATATGGTAAACATCGACTGCATTATTAAATTGATAAGTTTTTGAAAATTAAGATAAGATTATTTTGGGCATTATGTCTATTTTTCTCCGAGTTTATGGCAAATTATCGGCCATTATGCACACTTTTGTCCAAAAAGTCGGACAATATTTTAGGTCTGATTCAACGGCAAGAGAGCATTCACGATATCGTCAAAAAAAAAATACATAAATCGATAAATCAGAACGAAATTCCAAGTAGTATACTCAAATAAAAAGTTAGCAAAGTCAGCAAAAATTTTGCTGAGTTAGCAAAATTTTAGTCAGGAGGGTGCTTGCAAAAAAATTGCTAATGTCAGCAAAATCTTTTGCTGAAAATCAGCGAGCTGACTTTTAGCAACAAAATTAGTAGATTCAGCAAAAGTTTTGCTAACTCTTAGTAGATTAGAAATTAAAAAACCCTTTGCTAAAAATTAATAACATTTTTGCTGAATATTAGTAGACTGAAAAAAACTCAAAAAATTTGTAGAAAAATTATACTTTAGTTAATTTATTTGCTGAAAATCATAAAACATATTTTTGTGATTCTTTTTAAAATAATGTTCATACTCCCAAATTGACGATATGAATTAATCTAATATTTAAAAACAATACAAATAATTATACACAACATAAACGAAATTATCTTTCAACTACTTACATCAATTATTGTCTAAATGATGCTATATTTTAAAGGAACGCAAATGCCGCAGAGAATTATAGAAACGAAATGAAAAAATAACAAAATCTAACATATACAACCCTTTTTTGCAATAAGAAAAAGGAAACAGAAAAATCTACCTAAGATGTATGTCTTTGTCTTTCGCTTTAGTCTGTCTACCTATTGCATATTTGTTTGCAATTTTAACACACTAGATTATTAATATATATAAACATTTAGTTTACAAATACACAGTTAATCTCTATTAAATTTAAATATTTTATTTTGTCTTTAATTTATTTAATAGACAATTACTTTTACAAGCCAATGACGACGCAAAATTTAATATGTTTTAATCCACAATTTTGTTTTATGTATGAAAAACAGATACAAAAATCTTCCATGGTTGATTTTTTTATATTATGTCTTACTAGAGTTGTACTTTTTAGTATAATTTTCCTCGTCACTACTACATCGTGACATGCCGCGACATCTAATTCATTCTGAGTATGTCTTTCAGTCTGGTTGTCGTTCACACTATTCATGTGCTAATCAACACAATTTTTTTAGCAAAATAAATTAGTAAAACATTATTAAAATATTCGTAAAACATTAGTTCAAAACAGTTAAGTGCTGAATAAGTATAACTAAAATTTTAGTTTAAAACATAATTTTAATAAAAAATTTGCTGAAAAATAGTATACCTGATTTGAAAGATGTTTTACTAACTTTTCTTCTAACTTATTTTTTTGAGTGTAGTTCCAAAATGATAGCCCATTGAACTCAATAACTTCTGTCAGATTGAATGTGTTTTTTAAATTGCAATAACAGGGTTCTTAAAGCTTTTTTTACCCGATGGGGTTGTAGTTTTGAACTACATACTTTGAATTTTGGTCTGAAATTTTAGTATGATAATTTGGTAGAAAGGTAGTATTGATTTATGCCACAAAAAATTCTCTGCATCTTAAAAACTCGAAATCATTCAGTCCCATTGCGTTAGGTTGAATGTGAGCCCCCAAAATAACGACATTACATCAAAGAGTATATATAGGGTGTTTTTATAGAGGTATAAAACTTTGAAATGGAATAAAACAAAGATGAATTTTTTAAATTGACATGAAATTTACTTTATTCGAAAGATAATCTTCGGGCATTATAATTTAAATATGACTTCTTTCATGTGACCGCCTCGCCTGGTTCGGACGTAGTCTAACCTGAAGGTCCAATTTTCGATGACTTTTCTAACACATGTGGACTTATATTGCCAATAACACGGCAAATGTTGTAATCCAAGTGGTCAATCGTTTCAGGCTTATCGGCGTAGACTAGCGACTTCACATATACCCACAGAAAATAGTCCAGCGGCATTTAATCGCACGATCTTGGAGGCCAATTCATTGGTCCGAAACGTTAAACTATGCGGCAACCAAACGTTTCCTTTAATAAATCAATTGTGACACGAGCTGTGTGATATGTTGCTCCGTCTTGTTGAAACCACAACTCCTGCCCATCATGGTTTTTCAATTGATGAACGAAAAAGTCAGTAATCACGGCTCTATAGCGGTACGGAACAATGGTTCCTCCAGACCATAAAGCACACCAAACAGTCAATTTTTCTGGATGTAACGGTTTCTCAACATACAACTGAGGATTATCATCACTTCAAATACGGCAGTTTTGTTTATTGACGTATCCATTTAACCAAAAGTGAGCTTTATTACTAAACAAAATTCACAAAATTCGTGCGCGATACGTATTTCGAACAGAACCATGATTTTCAAAATAAATTTGCACAATTTGGAAGCGTTTTTCAGGCGTCAGTGTATTCATGCTGAAATGCCAAACCAAACTAAGCATAAATCACTTGACAGCTGACAAAATGGCCGCCAGTTAAAAAAGCGTTGCCAACTTAATGTTATATACCTGTATAAAAAACACCCTTTACAAATAGAGAAGCTACCGTTCACAGCGTTTTGTATGTTTACCAGCTAACCTCGGGCGAGGTAATGAAAACATTTTTTTTTTACACTAAAAAATAATTGCAACATGTTGATACAAAATTGTTGCTTAAAACACTAACTATTGTTTTGATTATATTTTGTTATTTTCTATTAAAATTTAATATATTTTAATTTTATCTTGCTTATTTTATCGCTAAAATTATAAATAAATAAATAAATATTATATAAAATCATTATTAAAAAACATAGTTAAAATTAATTTAAACTTTCAAATTTCTGCAACATGTTTTCATTTGCTCGGTGCTAGTTTAAGAACAAATAAAAAGAGGACAGATTGAGAGTGACTGAGGTGAATAGAAACCCTTTGATTACATTACCCCAAATCCAAATGAAAGAACTACAACACAAAAACCATCCAGGTTTCCCCAAAAAGTCCATGAACCAGAGACAGAGTCACACCTAGCAGACTGTTTAATACAACAAAGAACCTGCTTCTTTGCTTTTTTAATTGGCAACCAAAGTTGAAATTTTTGACAGCATATAAATCCTAGACGGTTGAAGATATTTCAAAAATTCAAATTTTGTGTAATTTAATTCACAAATCTTTATTCAAAAATATATGAAACACTTTTTTTAGTTTTATTAGTTTTTTGTTTTTATATATATCGAGATTATTTTTATGTTATTTTCGGTTTAAAACGAGCTTTCAACATCCGTATATTTACAAAAATAAAGCAAATCAAACATATTAGCTAGGTTGATACTAGTATTTCGATCTGGCTAAAGATCTCAACAGAACCCGAAGTTTTTTAAGTTAACCAATTTTAAAAAGTGTTTGGAAATGGATCGTGTTTTTTTTTGCCATTTTTTTAAAACTAGCATGTGGCAACATAATTTTTATAGGTTTAGTAGTATTTTAATAAAAACATTCCAATAATAATGTTTCGAGTGAAAACGTAAAAAATTTTGGAATAAATTAGACTTTGTGTATTTGAAAAATTCATCGTTAGATAGGTCAGATTTTCAAAAATTATTTACAATCGACGAAATAATTTCTAGCATAGAAATACATTTTCATATTTTTTCATCAACACAACAATCAAAAATATAAAAAATTAGGCTTTTTTACATTTTTAAATACTTTTTGAAAAAAAAATTTGCATCCGAAAAGATCAAACATTTATTTTTTTATATAACTATTTAGCAACTCTGGATAACAAGTTTTCATAACTTTTTTATTCACGACTGCAGTCAAGATGTTGAATAATTTTAATGTTTTTAAATCCAGGGAAGTGTGGTGGAGTTATCAACTGGGTGTTCACCACATTTTAAAACTAAAAAAAAAATGTCTATTCTAAGTTTTATCCAGGACCATTACTAGAACGCGATATACAAAATACCATTTTCAAGTTTTTTTGGATTTTTTTTTTTTTATATATTTTTTCTTGTTTTTAAAAATATGCACTAAAAAAATAAAAAATATGCACTAAAAACTTAACAAATTTCAATAAAAAATCTTTTTTTTTTAATTTTATTAAAAACAAAAAAATAAAAAATTCAAAGGTACAATATATTTTAAAAAGTTAAATAACTAATTTAAATGTTTGCTTGTATAAGCAAATAAATACTTTTTTATATTATCAAAAGTAAAACTTTGTCTGTTCGGACGCAAAAATCTTTTGTACATTTAAAATGATCTCTCAACGTCAACCGAAGTTATAGGAGCAAGGAGCATACTTGAAGGATGCCCATTAATTAGGAGAATATTCATTTTCTAATTCAGATTCCACATTTGATTCCAGATCAAAAATATTTGAAATTTGTTTTATTTTTTGAAATCTTTAATTTTTTGCAAAACGTTTTGGATTTTTTTCTTAATTTGTTGGGCTATTCTTCCTTCCACAATGTTAATTTTACTTTCTGCAATATCAATTAATTTGACTTGAGTATTAAGTGAACTAAATGACTCAAATTCAGTTGTTGTTTCACCAATATATCCGTAGTTTGAAAAAACAAATGCTAATTGACTTTTGATGGTATTTAAATTTATTATTTCTTTTACTTTTTTAATTGCATAAGCATCGGTATCAACAAGCTCTTCAATGACATTCTTAAATCGCTCAAAGTTTTTTTGAATAGTATTCAACAGCATCTAGCCATGTTCCCCATCTTGTTAATACTGGCTGCGGTGAAAGGGGAACCAACGGATACATTTCATTAAAAATTGCAACTCCTGAAGGAGACTTTAAAAATATTTTTTTCCCGTATGAAACCAATAAATCAATATTATCGAATTGGCTTCCAATTTCCCAGTTTGGAAATTGGAAGATTTTTTCTAGTTTGGAGTTATATATTTTGTCCACATAATTTTTTCTAAGAGTAGACTGGTAAGGGATACTCTCGTTCACATGTTTTAAAGAAATTTCGTAAATTTTCGTTACTTTATTTGTTTAAGGGTATGTTCATTTACATAAATTAGTTTTTTGAATGTTAAAATTTTATTAATTTACGTTAAAATTTACTGAAGAATCAAGAATACGTTTCAAAACAATGAAAAAATGGCATATATATTTTTATTTGAAAATTTAATATGGATTAATGTGTTAGTATATGCGTCTCTTTCTAATGTAAAGTTGTATTTTAAGAAGAGCTCCAAAAGATTATTTATTTATTTATTTATTTAATATTAATTACAATAATATAATTATAGTAACTAATTTACAATAGGAGTACTAGCTTCAGTGGCTTTCAACTCCGTTTTAACAATATATTTTAAATTATCTTTTGAAGACTATTTTCTAATATGAATTTACAAATAAGTTTTATGTTATTATCACAGATATTTCCTAATTGATCTGAGGGTACAATATTTCCGAATTTGTTGATTCTCGAAGAGCTATACGCAGTGCACTCATCTAGTATGTGGGTAACAGTAAGTTGGCTATTGCAGTTTGTACATCCGGGTGCAGTAGTTTTCTCCAATAGGTGTTTGTGGGAAAAGTTGCAGTGTCCGATTCTTAGTCGGACCATAGTTCTGGTTTCGTTTCTTGAACAGGATTTGGGGTATATTACTTTTTTACCATGGAGATTGACTTTCTTATAAAGATGGTGGTATTTGGTCCATTTTTGGGCGCGCATGGACTCAAAAAGCTCCAAAAGAATTTATTTATTGAATTTTAAATTTTTTTTGGAAGAATTTTTTTTTGTGTATTTGGAAATTTTTTAAAGAACTTTTTTTTGTTAATATGGAAATTTTGTTAAAAATCACTCAAAAATGCCAAAATTTGAAATATGCAAAAAATATGCACTTAAAACCAAAATATGCAAAAATATGCATTTTCACTGAAATATGCAAAAATATGCAAAAACAAATGGATGCCATTTTAACGCAAATTTATTGATTCGGAAAGATAATTGATCGATATCGTTTTTAGATTATGGACAAAAAACATGCATTTGCATGGAAATCGCAGCCCTATTTATAAACCAGCTCAATATGTCGTGTTTTTTTATTGAAAACTTCAATCACATCATCATAGAAATTTTTTGTAACAGTTTTAAAAAAGACTTCTATATAAATTACGGCTAACTCTGATAATCTTTGCTCTAGCATTTGGTTTCTGGAATAAGTCTTAGTTCTCTTAAGTGCTGAAAAAGATCTCTTAACAAAACTTTTTGATACTGGAATTAATGCCTATGCAATGCTCTCACCCTCTGTTAACACCTTGCGCCTGCAAACAGGAAACATGCCGTTGCTTGGGAAAACCAAAGCTAAATTGAGAACATTTTTGCACAAATCATAACAAATATGTCGAAAACTATCAGCAGCAACATTCAAAAAAAAGTCAATTTATCAATTTAAAGTTACGAAAAAATATTAATTTTCCTATTTGCAGCCACAAGTTTTATATTTTTTTTTCAGTAAGTGAGAGTATTGCAATCTCTTTATTTTCTAAACTCTTTGCTGGTATGGGTAAAATTAAAATGCTTAATTTAAATACTTTAGAAAAAGTATCCGACAAATTAAAATGAATTAAATTACTTTGTATGTCAAAAACTGCAATGTCATAGAAATGTGAATGGGCATAAAACACCACTAATTCGTTTTTTAATTTAATTAATTTTTAAGCTTTCAAATCGGCTTCAGTCGGAAATATTGTTCGATAACTTGCATATTTTTTTTTTTTTTTTTAATTTAGCAATTCTACAAATTTTTAAATTTTGTATAGATTTAAATCTAGTTTCTATTTGTACAAATAGTGTTTCAATTATTTGATTGTATGATTTTTTGGATCGCAATTTGAAATTTGTAATATTTTTCCCACGCTTAAAGTTATTTAGCATGAAAACTGTATTGAATGAAACTAAAAGTTAAATAAACCCTCTAACTTGAACTGCATCCGAGCCCCAAGTATCAGGATATTCTATCATTTCTTCAAATACTACTATTAGATTCGAACGGTAAGTGTGAACTATATATCGTCACCTGAAATTCTAAAGGCAGTAAGTACACTTTTTAGGTTTTTACAGGAGAGACAAAAAACATGAAGTCAACTCTTGTATTTTTAACTATTTATTGTGAGTATTTATAAAACAAAGCGTATTTTAACTATACAAACATGTTCGAGAAAAATTTAAAAATTTAATTAATTTAGAAAGGTTGAGGTTAAGAAGAAAAATAAACGTTTTTCTCTAAAAAATTATAAACACTATTATTTTGTAACACTATTTTGTTAAAGTTCTGCCTATTATGGAGGCTCTAGCTTTTCTAAAACTTCGGGTTCTGATAAGATATTTAGCCAGATCGAAATACTAGTATCAACCTAGCTAATATGTTTGATTTGCTTTATTTTTGTAAATATACGGAGGTTGAAAGCTCGTTATAAATTTAAAATAACATAAAAATAATCTCGATGTATATAAAAACAAAAAACCAATATAACTGTAAAAAGACTAGACTAGTTTCTGCCTTTTTATGGGCAGGCGTCATCAGTGATTTTCCATTTAAATTGTATTATTATTTGTGTCTTATAATTTTCAGATTGTCTCTATATGATAAATTTTTTCAAACAACCTGCGGCTGTAAGAATCAATCATGCGCTGAATTCTTACAATACAATCGTAACAATACCAAGTCATGACCGTTTAGCGATCACACCCAAGTATGGCCTCGAATGTAATGCAGTTAAATTGCAGTTTTATTTCGTATTAGCTTTTCTGTTATTGTATATTATACTCAGAAGTGACCAACACTAACAAACACAAATATTCTATTTTTAGATTTTTGTTTATTTTTCTAATCTTCTAATCTTCCTATTTAATTTATTCCGAGAAAATAAAATAAAATTAAATTGGTTAAACAAAAAACAGTGTAAAACATTACATAAAAGGCAAAAACTACACTAGACGACTTTTTAGTTAATGAATATACTGAAATTGTAGTTACGGCCTTTTGATTTTCGTTAATAAAATTGGTGTTTTTTGGACGTAAACGTGTAAAATTTTGTGGAAAGGTGTATTATGGTTAACTACATGGTAATCATTAAAAAAATCAATTTTGAAATTTTTATTAGTTATGGCCTGTTTGGATTTTAGGTGACGATATACACAAGTGTAGACGAATAATTCCATTTTGTTGTTGCCATAGTAGGGATTCTTCCTTTTAACACCTGATCGAAAAAATAAGTTCTTTTGGTGGATTGATTAAAAAAATCATACAGCACTGATAATGTTACAAAAAAATTTTGGTTTTTCAAATATGTTTGATTTTATAATTAGGGTTACCAGAAAAGGCAGTTTATACACTAAAGCAACAAAAAGATGCTCATAGAGTTTATTTTGTCTGTTGTATGTAATGTCTCGGTTTGAGTTAAGCCAATAATCTTTTTCTATTGCAGACAACTGAAGATTTGGGTGATGCCAATGAAACAAATGTATTGTCTATCATGAAAATTATCAAAATTTTTGGAAAGCAACAAATAAAATCTAATATTACAATATTATATTAGAATTTTGGATTTGAGATAGAACAATATTCTACCTCAAGTCCATTACAATGAATAAAATAGCATTCTGAAACTGTTTTCTAATCTTCTTAGCCTGTGTTCCATTCAATGCACTAGACGTGAGAGCTGCACCATCATAGGACTAAGCTACTAGCTTTCCTCCCCAATTCTTCAGCTTTATTAAGTTTATTGATTTAGTTGAAATAGCGTCTGCTGTTAGATTATTACCAGGGCAACCAGAAATATGCTCTATCATGTTTTTTCCTGTGCGTTATATTGACAAATGGATAAGATATTTATCCATTTCAGAACAATTGATGAGTTATGGCATCGATTTGTTAAAGCAGGTTTTTGCATATTTTTTATATTTCGATCTTAAGATCATGTTGTTGATAAAAATTCGTAGTTTTTAGCATATTTTTGTACTTTTTTGGACAATCGCCTATTTTAAGAGCATATTTTAAGTTATTTTTTTTTTAATTTCCACTATCGAACAATTTTATTTTTCATTAAAAAAATTTTCAACATTTTTTGTAATATATTCTCTGGGGTTTGCAACACCAATTTCGGAAATTCAAGTCATTTTTGCAAATGTAAATATCCTGTATTTAGACCAGACGTGGATCCCCGAGGGAGGGAAAATGGGACATTATCCATTTCATTCTTAGCATCTGCAATAAATTTCACAAAAGCTACCTCAACTAAACTGAAAAATAAGTTTTCAAATACAAGGGTTTAAAGAAAAATGTATGGATGTTAACCGATTCGATGCAGGTATCGATCGGTATGGGTAACGCGATTTTCTTTTATTTCGTTAATGGTATTTTAGGGGTAACGATATTTCAGTTATTTTGGTAACGGGTTTTAACGGTAACGGTATTTTAATTATTTCAGTAACGGTATTTTAGCGGTATTTTTGTTATTATGGTAACATTTTTTAGGGATAACGGTTTTTAGTTATTTCGCTAACGGTATTTTAAGGGTAACGTTATTTAAGTTATTCAGGTAATGCCAATGCACACCGATATTTTTTGCTCCATTATGCCCGAGTTTCAATGACTGGCTAGTTTATGATCAAACTTTTGGAAAATATATTTATTTAGAGCGACTTTTTTTATCAGATCTTTCGGTAACAGTATTGTAAGGATAACGATATTTCAATTATTTCGGTAACGGTTTTTTAGAGATATCGGTATTTTAGTTATTTCGGTAACGGTATTTTAAGGATATTGATATTTTAGTTATATCGGTAACGGTATTGTACGGATAACGATATTTCAATTATTTCCTAACGGTATTTATTATTTCCTAACGGTATATATTTTATCGGTATTGTCTGCCATTCCTGGAAACATCTGATATTAAGATCAGCATATTTTTCACATTTTAAGAGCGTATTTTTCGTTTTCTATATCATTTTTTATGGGCATAAAACCGATTTTTTAGAGCATATTTCTGTTTGCCCTGGTCATCACTTACGTCCATATATTTGTAAAACATTCCTTTTTTTTGTCAACATACCGAAAACCGATTGATAATTGGGATTTTTTCTTTATATCGGTGGTTTCATCGGAGATAAAAAATACGTGTTTAAAATAATTACATGTGGTTGGAAGTAATTATAATTATATATATAATTGCCTCTATTATCAGAATTTTCATTTTTATCGTTACCTCTAAAAACAAGTTCCTGTACCACCTATTACTTTTTCATACCGATAGTTCACAAAATAAAATTCCCTTGTTATATCCGCTGAATAAAAATGCAAAATATTCACTTGGAAATTTGATTGAAGCATTTAAATCAAAAGTTAGTTTTTCTTGTGTTAATATTTACGGATTTAAGATTACAACATCTCATCCTGATAACGTATGTTTATCAAATAATGGTAATATAATGGTAAAGGCTGTTTTTTATACAGGTACATAACTTTAAGTTGGCAACACTTTTTTAACTGGCTGCCATTTTGTCAGCTGTCAAGTGATTTATGTTTAGTTTGGTTTGGCATTTCAACATGACTAGACTGACGCCTGAACAACGCTTCCAAATTGTGCAAATTTATTTTAAAAATCATTGTTCTGTTCGAAATACGTATCGCGCGAACGACACGTTTACATCCAGAAAAAAAAAAAACTATTTGGTGTGCTTTATGGGCTGGTGGAATCATTGGTCTGAATTGAATTGGCCTGCAATATCGTGCGATTTAACGCCGCTGGACTATTTTCTGATGAGTATATGTGAAGTCGGTGGTATACGCCGATAAGCCCGAAACGATTGACCACTTGGAGGACAACATTCGCAGTGTTATTGCCAATATACGGCCACAAATGTTGAAAATTCATCGAAAATTGGACCTCCAGATTAGACTGCATCCGAGCCAGCCGTGGCGTTCATATGCAAGAAGTCATATTTACATTATAATGCCAGAAGATTATCTTTCGAATAAAGTAAATTTCATGTCAATTTAAAAAATTCATCTTGGTTGTATTTCATTTGAAAGTTATATACCTCTATAAAAAACACCCTTTACTAAATAATATCATACTACATAAAATGTAATACAATTCTTTGTCTGTACTACATCTCGACATACCGCGACATCTACGTCATTAAGCGTACATCTATCAATTTGGTTGTTGTACACACTATTAATGTGCTTATATAACCACAATTTTGGTAACAATATACATTAGTAAAACATTAGTAAAATATTAGTAAAATATTAGTAAAATATTAGTAAAACAGTTCAAAACATTTAAGTGCTGAATAAGTAAACCTAAAATTTTTGCTGAAATCATAATTTAAGCAAAAATTTGCTGAAAAATAGTATACCTGATTTACAAGACGTTTTACTAACATTTCTACTAACTTATTTTTTGAGATTATGTTTTTATTGCTTGACTTTCGCAACTATCATTACCAAACTGCTTGGGTGGATGTCAATTAATCTAGCAGCCCTTCCGCTTGTGTGTTTGTTAGGCATTTTAACAGACATACGGACATTTCTTTATCGGTTATAAATTGCATAAGGATCTAGAATTTATGGAATCATTACATATGGAGGAGGGTATAGTAAATATCCAAACTTTTTAAGATGTTTATGGTGGAACTCTTAATTGCATATAATGCCGACTCAAATCCAGCAACTGAATTCCAGCCACCTAAAAAGTCTTGCCCACCAAGGCCACTAAAATACGCGATCAACAAAGGGAAGACATTAACTTCTCTCGTTCCATTCGCATGTTTAATTCAAATTAGCATTTTACATTGTAAGGGCCAAATTTCTCACAATAAAATATAAATAGACATACCTTTATTTGTATTATGTACTTTTTTTGCCCCATTTCCAACTGGATTCTCGGGATTTTGTTTGCAGGATTGCAACTTAAACATATTAACATTACTTTTCGGCCATGCACAGATAAACTTCAATCTTAGCTTTTAATATTCTACAGTCATTTAAATATGGCGGAGGTATGCATGTCCTTTCAGAAATTAGTTGAATTTACACAATTTAAGTAGTTTACCGATCATTAACTTAAGTAATTTACCGATCATTAACTTGTTTACAACGAAGCACTTTATTCTTATTTTATTTCTATTTAGAACATTTTTTTAATATATTTTACTAAATATATTGCAAATATACACATTATCGCGACAATGAAAAAAAACGAACGAAGTAAACAAACAAGCCAGTTAAGCCAAGTTTAAAGAAAATGATACCTAGTTTAAAAAATGTATATCAGTGATGCTAAGTTTTCGTTTAAAGTACTGCCACATGAAACTGATAATGATACCAAATTTAAAAAACAAAATTCCACCCATGGTAAATATGACGCTGACGACCACTCACAACTTGCAGTTCTATATGATCCTTTCAAGACATACTACGTCTTGGATGGATCATTTAGGCAATGCTTTAAACGATAACTTAGCATCACTTTGTAAACTAGGTATCATTTTCTTTAAACTTGGCTTCACTGGCATGTTTGTTTATTTCGGTAGTTGTTTTCGTTGTTGCAATAATATGTATTCTTGCAAAATATATTTAGTAAACTATATTAAAAAATGTTGTAAATAGAAGTAAAAAAAAGTGCTTCGTTGTAATTTACACACAAAAACATTCTTGCCAAGTAATTAAGAGCATTTCAGTTAATAAAGTTTATTCGCAAAAATGGTGTGAATACTAGTAGTGTTTCAACAAGGTTTTTTCTTGTTTCTACTCAGCAACGATTTTCTTGGGTGTACATAAGCCACAAATTTATTTAAACTATAAAAACTTGGCATCACTTTGTACAACTTTTTGATTTGGTATCACTGTCACAGCACATGGTAATGTTTCAACGGTAAACTTGGCATCACAGATATACCAACTAGATTCAGCTTAACTGGCTTGTTTCTTTATTTCATATCGTCGTGAATTTAGCAAAATCAGGAAAAAGGTATCAAAATCTTATAAAAGATAGCAAAATTCCAACAAATATGAAAGAGTACATCCAAGTTAGCAAAATTTGTTTGAGTGCTGCCAGGTCTTTTATTGAAAATACAAGATTTTTTACAGAGCTACCAGATTTATTTTTTTTTTTTTTTTTTTTTATAATTTAACCAATACTCAGGGGATGCCCCCTACTCATGCAGTGCATTGTATTGATCAGGAAAATAAGGTATGGGAAGGAGGAAAGAGGGAGTAGTGTTTGTGGATATTTGATTTAAATTTTTCTAAATTGTAAGTAACAGGGAAGACTTCTGCGGGAAGTTTGTTCCACATACGAATCGTTCGACTAAAAAACGAATTTTCTCTGAAAATCCGACAATGTTAGAACAAAAAAATCCTACAAACAAAATTTTTCTTGGTCTCTGGGCTACATTTTCGGCATTTGTTCGAAAAAAGTAATTACTGGATTCAATGTAGATTTTGTATGAGTACATTTTGTATCTGATAAAAATGGGTGTAGCTGTTTTTACAAAAAGTTTTACGCATAAACAATTTTTCGTCCTTTCTGGATAGGTTTGTCCTGCAGACCGCCTTTCCGGCATTTGTTCCAAAAAACTAATGACAGGGTTCAATGTAGACCTAATTGGAGTACATTTCGTATTTGCCAAATATGGGTGTATCTGTTTTTATAAAAAGTTTCCCGGACAAAAATTGTTTCGTTCTTTCTGGTTTTAAAAATTAGGCAAACAAATCATTAGATTTAAAATAATTTTACAAAATCCAACTCGTGCAACAATTGAAGCCACACGATCACATAGCAAGTCGTAGATTCGGTAAATGGGCCCAAAACAAGATTTCACGTTTCAGACCCGTGAATTGGCATCTAAGATCGTGCGATTTAAGGCCGCTGGACTATTTTCTGTGGGGATATGTGAAGTCGCTAGTCGACACCGATAAGCCCGAAACGATTGAACACTTGGAGGACAACATTCGCCGCGTTATTGCCAATATACGGCTACAAATGTTGGAAAAAGTCGTCGAAAATTGGACGTCCGAGCCAGCCGTGGCGGTCATATGCCACAAGTCATATTTAAAATAAATGCCAGAAGATTATCTTTCGAATAAAGTAAATTTCATGTCAATTTAAAAAATGCATCTTTGTTTTATTCCATTTCAAAGTTCTATACCTGTATAAAAAAACACCCTTTAAAAGAAATTTTTAGCATAAATCAGCAAAAACACACATGTACTATTTTTTTTTTAAGAGGCAACATTTTTAACGAAGCAAAGGATTTTTTCCACTATCCACTTCCGTCGAAAGAAATAGGATTATATAATGTTAGAAAGTTAGATAAAAAAAAATACCGAAATAAATATACACATGGTTGATTTTAAATGTATTCTTACGGAATTTCATAAAGAAAATGGGTTTCTTACACAAATAATTGTATTAAATATATAAAACTAAGCAAAATTAAAACGAAGTGAACAAAATTTACAGAAATCCGTACTGGCGTACAGAAATCCTACTACTTTTTTTATACCGTTGGAATTTCTAACTGGGTACATAGGCAATATTGCTATCAAAACTTTTGTTTTCAAAGCTACGTTCGAAATAATCTGACTAGGGATTCTGTACAACGATCGACGATTATCGTCCTCTTTTCGAAGTTAAATTACGACCATATTACACATAAATTTTAAAAATGTTAATTTGGTAAAAGATAAAAATGTCCCATCATTTAGCTTAACGTGTTCGTAAGTAGAATCGTTAAAACGATAGGGATTAAGGCATCGTTTTGAACAAAACAATATCGTTTTTCTTAGAGAATCTGTCCACTGAATTTCATTAGTTTCAGTCATGTCTCCATACAAAAATGTATTAAATTTGACCCCACATTTTAACCCTTAAACATGAGGTCGCTAAAAAAAAAAATACGTGTCTTTTATTTTTTCTAAATCACATATTCAAATTTCATTAAGATCGGAGAGAATCCATCGCGAGAAGTCCACTTTTAGTAATTATAACATCAAAAAACTACTGTAGATAGCTCATTTCTATTCAATAATAAACATTGTTGCAGATAGCTCAATTTAATTTTGCAAAAAAGAAACGTTTTTCAAAATTAAAAAAAAATCTTTTAAATTTGAAATTAATACCATAGATGACAGCTGCCTAAGTAACTATTTTGGCATTAAAACCTCATTTTTATAAAAAAAAAAATGTAGATAGCTCCATTTGATTATAAAAACGACGATATGTATATTGGGGAGGGCCGATTTGTACGAACAAAATTTTGTCGATATTGTGCCATCGATTTTACGATAGCTTTTGGCATGAGGAAAACAAGTTCCAATACGACATATCAAAAAAATCATTTTCAAGGCACCCAAATTTAAATTTTTTGACTTTTTCTTAACTTATGGTGTTTTCTTTTCTGGAAAAAAGTGTTGCCTTCTTAATGTGCAACATTTTTTTAAATTTTGCCCTCGCCCCATTAAAATGAAGCATTTTTACAATCAGAATAGAACACAATTTCATCACAAATTACATTTATTTAAACAAATCTGTTTTTTAGTATTGTTAAGGTTCGGGTTCGAATCCCAGCAAACTTTAAAAAAAATTTAATGTTTTTTTAATAATTAATTTTTGGTTTTTTAATTATTTAAAAAATTTGAATTTAGCTCCATACATTTTTTTCAATTAATTTTTTTTTATAATTTTGTTTGTAAGCGAATTTCAGATTAAAAAAATTATTAAATACTTACAAAAAGAAAAAACTAAAACAAAAACAAATTAAAAAAATCGTAAATTAAATTTAACAAAAAAATAAAAAAAAATATAAAAAATGTGATACCAATATGGGTTCGAACTCGGGATCTTCTGTGTCAGAAGCCAGCACACTACCACTCTGCTACCAGGAACATCCAACCCTGTAAATTTTTTGAGGGCAGAAAATGTTGCATTTTTTGCGTTTTGTAAGGCAACAAACAGGGCACCCTCTCAGAGTGTTTACCTTATTTTAGAAAAGAACACAAAAAGGTAATTTGAGGGCAAAAAAAAAAATGTGACATTTTTGCCAGATAAGAAAACGCCATTAGCCAAAAACCAAAACCTCAAGAAAAACATTTTTTTGGAAAAACTGCTATCGCCATCGTTTTTAGCGTACAATTTCACCTTGGAAAAGTAATATTTAAAAAAAAAAAAATTAAATCAGTCGATTTTTTTTTTATCACCTACTAAAAAAAAACTTGAAAATAAAAGTTGAGAAAAAGTCAAAAATTTTAAATTTGGGCGCCTCGAAAATGATTTTTTTGATATGTTGTAGTGGAACTTTTAGTTCCTCATGCCAAAAGCTATCGAAAAATCGATGTCACAATATCGTTTGCTAAATCGATCCACCCTAATGTATATAAAGCGTATTTTGGTCTACTACTGCGCTAAGGTTAAAAAAAATAAACGTTTTAATAATTTTCAATAAAATTTACATTTTTGGTCGAAAATATACATGATTTGAAATTAAACTTTTTAATCCTATGGGTCTTTGTTAACAAAATAAATTGATTTAAGTAAAAAAAAAAACGATTTTTCTTTTTAAATATGAATATTTTATATATTATTTTTATTGGTTTCATTTAGGCGGTGATATTTATTTTTGTTGTTATTTTAACACACATGACAATATATTTAGTTATTTATTTGTCTTAAGATTTTTTTATTTTTTATTTATTTTGTTTTTAAGTTTATCTCTATAAAATGTTACTTGTCAAACATTATTAAAAATGAAATGTGTATAAAAATTATGGTCCGATTCTAGAAATTATATTAATATTTGCAATAGTCCTAAAATCAAACAATGAAACAGTTCACAAAAAGTAACAACACATCACAACATCGATTTAGGGATCAAATAATAATGATTTTGTTAATATAATTAATAGAGACCGGGCGTTATTTTGAATATATCGCACACCCAGTTCAAAAGTGACTCAACTCAAAATTTTAATTTTTCGGTTTTATATGCTTAAACTATGTACAATATACTTGTTTATCTATTAAAAAAAATATCAGTGTATTTTGTTGTTGTTAATTGTTGCTAAAAAAAATTTTTTTTCATTCTTTATGTCTCAATTGGTACAAAGTTGCAAATGTTTTTTTTCGATTTCTGAAAAATGAAAAATTTTGAGTTAAGTCACTTTTGTACTAGGTGTGCGAATGTATAACATAATATTATGTTTTAATTGTTAAATATAATAATAATAATAAAATATATTAACACATGTATTTAAAAATACAATTAAAATTATAATGAAATTTATTTATTGCCATAATGTATAATAATTATGAGAGCTTTATAACACATTTATTAATTTGCTCTATAAAAATGCAATTAACTTATTATAATTATTATGCATATGAAAGATAAAGTTATATTTTAAGACTGGATTTGAAATGGCTGAATGTATTTTAAGTCTAATTCAAATAGACAATTTTCTAAGTGATTTACATTTTTTATAAAAAAAAAATTTAATTTATATATTTTTTATTTTTGAATTTTTAGTTTTAATTTAAATTAAAGGAAGCCAGTTTCAATCCAGCCATTATATTCGATATGAAAAATAGTACACCAGTAGAAAATTATTGCAGATTATAAATATATCTTAAATTTAACTACTGGGTTGTTTTAAAGTCGTATTTTAGAACTTAAGTTAACAATATCTATTAATATTATTTCTATTGATAAAATGGTAAAAAAATGTAAGTTTATGGTGTTTTGATTCGTTGTTTGGGTTTTAATTTTTTTTTTTAAAAAAAGTTTAAACTTAATACTAAATTAAAAATAAAAAATAAAAGTATACAATTAAAACATAAAAATGTTAGTTTTTTTTTACAAGTTTAACAGTAAGTGTTGTAGTTTTCTAAAAACTTTAATAGAAAGATCAATTTATACATAATTCTTGTTCTTTGTTTGCAGAAATACAATTTGAATTTTGAAATTTTGGACAATAAATAGAAAATATATATAAAATGGCTTTGAAAATTAATAAAATCTTATTCTTGTTTTACTTTTTCAAAACTTTCAACTCAGGTTGTTATAAATAAAGTTGGATTTAAAAATTTTGTTTTTTTTTTTTTTTCAATTAAAACAAATTGTTTTTAGGTTTTAAAACTTAAAAGTTAACAAAATATTTTACAAAAAAACTCAAAAAAAAAAAAAAATAAGTTAGTTAAAATTTTTAAAAAGTCTTTCAATTCAATTTAGCTAATTTTAAGTATTTTTATGCTTGATGACTTTGACCGCATATGTGGACACTTTTTGCTCTGCAGAAAATCTAGAAAATTTGCTATAATATACTTGTGAAAGAGAGATATTATTAAGAAGGAGAAGCATTCTAGATGGGAAATTAATTGTGCATTGGTATTAGTTAATTCTGTCCCCTGCAGTTTCAAACGTAGCTAGTTACTCCATGTAGTCAGTTATTTCGTTAGCGAAAAGCCTGACTAGCTACTTGAGAGGCTACAGGTAATGCTAGAATTCGCCTTTTGATTATTTTAAGTATGAAAACAAGCAAAAAAAAAAATAAAAACAACGGAATGAACCGTTATCCCAATACAAAAGAATATTATGACTTTTTGTTATTTTTTGTGTTGGCGTCAGCTTCTATTGAAAGTTCGTGGAAGTCAGATCGGTCGCGTGGTTGTGTTATTAAAAGAGGTAAAATGGCAATTTTTACTCAACACTTATAGGTACAAATATGCAATCTTTAGCAATTTTAAGTTTTACTCATAGCTTTATTTTTCTTTTTTTTCAGAATCAATACCAATTACGGAAAAAAATTCGGGGCCTGCGGAAGAGCAATTGCGGAAAGAAATTCAACTGCAAAAAAAAAGGGAAATAAAATCAAAATGTTTAAAAAATAAAAAATGAAGTTTTTTAATTTACTTTAAAATAATTTTTAAACTGAGTTTTTAATTTTGAATTAATTTTTTAATTTTTAATTGTTAATGTGAAACAATGGAACATTTTTAATTTTTTTTTATTTTTTTAATAAATAAGAAGCAAAATTAAAAAAACATTAAACTTGTCCTTTCTTTGTTCAGATAGAATAATTGAAATATGAAATATATGCTTCAATTAAATTATTGAATGCAATATTTATGATCTGGAGAATTCGTCAATCGGATTGTACTAGTCAAGTAGTTAGTACAATGTTGTTAAATATTTCGTCAGTGCTTTGTAACTAGCGATCTGCATGGTACATGGTAGTGCAGAGGGTAGTCACTGACTACCGTCAATGACATCCCCATGTTAAATTCGTCAGTGAAAAGCATTGCTGGTAGTCTGGCGGGTAGTTAATGGTAACTATTGGTAGTTAGGGAAATAGCTAAAGATTCGTTAGCTACGTCGACTGCAGGGTCTCTTCTGATCGAAACAATACTTGTGTGTACGTAGTGTGACAAAACTCCACTTAACCACAGTCATCGCTGTGTCGACCGTGGCTCAACTCGTTAAGAGGTGAGATTACGATGCATAGCTTGATGCTAAGGCAGTGGGTTTGTTTCCCAGTACGACACCAAAAAAGTAAAAAAAAAAAGTTTTTCATATAGAGCAAATTAACAATATAAAATACTTTGTTCAGTTAACAAATAAATTAACCACTGACGAGTCCCAGGAGGGGGACGAAACTGCGGCAGTCTGGTGTATCCCTTGTGTCCGTACAAAATTTTTCAATAAAAATGTTTTCTTCTTCTTCTTCCTGTAAAGAGACTAACTAAAATGAAATTCTACAGTAATTAATTAAAAACTAATTACGATTGTCATTATCTGACGGTTGCAAAACACTCTCTAACGAAAAATATTTATATTTTCAGATAATTTGATTAAAAAAGATGAGTTTTTGTCGTTAAAAAGTGCATTTTAAATTTAATTTTTTGGTCTAGTTTTTTTTTGCCATTGCCGCAAACCAAAAATAGTTAATCGTTTAGGAATATGGAGGGAAATGCTTTTAATTAACCCTCTAATGCTCCTACTTTTGTTTGCAATTAAATTCAAACCGAATGTTTGCCATAAAAATCGGATTTAATTACACATTTCTTTCACCGAAGTATAACTATAATATATCTACTAGGGTATTCAAATTACTCAGGTTTGGTTTTGTTCGAGTAAAAAAGTAGCTCGATTTTGAAGTTTTTAAATTATTCGATTAATCGAGAAAGATTTTAAAATTACTCGAATAATTTCAATAGCTTTATTTCATTAATTGTTTCTTAAAAATTCATAATAAAAACAAAGTAAATACAAAATCATGAGCTCCGAAATATATTTTATCATAATTATCAGAAAAATATGTTAGGTAATTAATTTAAAATTAAAAAGATCTTCTAAATAATATACAATTGAGGTGTTTTACTTTATTTTCTTTCATTTTTATAAAATTAAACTTTAATAAAACGTTAGGAATATAACTTTTAAACTTGTTTGCAAATATCAAAAATAATATGGCATAGCAGTCTATGCCTTAGAAAAAAATATAATATAGGAATTATATAAATTTTTAATTTATCTGATTATGTTGAATTGCTGTAGATAATAATGAAAGAAAAAGAGTGAACGGAACAATCCGAGATGTAACGCCAACAAATTATGATGAATTAAGTACAATTTGAATCTTGCAAAAAAATTTAACACAATCTTATAACTTCGCAATTGTTGCGATTTTTTTTTTTTGTACAATATTAAGATACTTGAAAATTATGCTTAATTTCTGGAAATCAGAGCTTTTGGTGTTAAATTTTTTATAGTTTCGACTCTTTATTTAAGTATAATAATGTCTGTATTGATTGATTAAATGAATTTTTAAAATATCTACAGAAATTGCTAAAAATGCGATATTTCAGGCATTTTTTACTCGGTTCATATTAATCCCAAAAATACGTATTTTCGTTTTTTTTAAATTCTCGATTTAAAATGTTTATGGAATATTAAATAAATAAAAAGAAAATACGTATTTTGGGGTTCAGTGGGAATGTAGTTTTTGGAATCGAATTATATAATAACCCCCCACCAGAGTCAACTCGTAATAATAATTAATAATTTCCTTCAAACTTGTATGTCTTTTATGATTCCTTTTAGAAAGCTCATATTCTCGTCCAAAACTTAAGTAATTTTTGACAATAAAATTGTCAAATTTCAAAAATATGTGATTTATTTAATATATTTTCGACACCTACAAATTTTGCGGGCTGGGATAGCAAAAGTTCAAGTTTTTCACAATTTAGTTAATCCCTTTACAAATTTAAATACATAGATACTAACTTAGCAAACTTATTGATTGTTTCTACATGTTTATGAGTGTAGCAAATAAAATGTATACAATGAAACGCATTATTTAAGTAAAAAAAAAAAAAAATACAAAATATAAATTTTAACAAATTTAATTGAAAGAAAGTTAATTTTGGATTAATAATCATAATACTTGAATATTTTTTAAGTTTAATATTTGTTATTATCAAAAAAATATGTATAAAAAAGAACTTTATTTGTTGCTGCTTTTTGTGGATAATCAGTCTTTTTTATTATTTATTTTTAAAACCAAAAACGTTGCAATATTTTAATGAGTCTTTTGAGGATTCAACAAAAAAAAGTTATTAAAAAAAATTTTTTTTTAGGGTAATTAAAGAAAAGTCAAAAAGATTTGTTAATAAAACTGCTGAACTTAAATAAGTAAAAATATTTAAAGATATGTCTAAACACCATTTTCAATTATATTTAATAAATATTAAACGACATTTTTGATATACATAATAGCGGTAATCACTCTTGATAGAAAAGTAAAGAAGAATCGAAGAAAACGAGAAAATAAGAAAACTTTTGACAGATACAACAACAAAATATATGGGATTTGTTTTTTCTCGTTTTCTTCGATTCTTCTTTTCTTGATAGGAAATTTCTTTGACTCAAACCTTGAGTAAGTTGTAGTAGAAAACAAGAAAAACTTTTTTTGACAGAAGAACAACTGATTTTAAGCGTCACAAGATAATTTCATATTTTTTAAATAAATTGTGAATTATATATATGTTTATATATTAATAAAATTTACATCCAAGTTGAAAATGCTGCATAAAATCTATTTATGTTATTGCATTTTTCACTATAAATTTAATTATTTTAATTTTTTCTGATGTTTTTGGCATTTTGCTTATTTAACTTTTAATTACATTTGGTGAAAAACGTGTTCAGCCTAGAACAAATGTAAACAAAGATCAGCTGACAGTGTTGAAAACAAACTTGCTAAAAAAGACGCTCACTCTTTAATGAAAAAGAAATCGATAATGTTTCCTCCAAGAAAAAGTTTTCTATCAAGAGTGATTACCGCTAATGAGTTGTTTTTAAAAAATATTGATTATTTTTGTATATCTTAAATATTTAGTTCTCTTAAAAAAAAAAAAAAATCATAAAATTTGTTGTATTAAGAGATTTCTTGTATAAAGAATTTTTAAAATTTTTTTTTTTTTGGAAATAAATTTAAATTATATTAATGTTTGACACTGTGTTATTAATTAGTAATTTTGTTTAAATTAAATAATATGTATTATAAATTATTATTTAAAATTTTAGACTAAATTTGTATTTACAACAATAAAAAAATATACAAGATTCACAAATGTTAAGTGGGGGTACACACTTTCGATATTATTGATAATTTATTTTAAAAATCTCACAAAAAATTTTAAAATAAATGCGCTTATTTTGTAAAACGCTACGTCCCACTTCACCTTGCGTTGGCCTTATTTGAATTTCTTAAATCACCGCGTTCAAAAAAGTGACTGCTCGCGTTGCAACAGCTGATTATTACGTTATGTTAAACTCAAATGTTTGAAAAAGCCAATTGTGTAAAACGCAACGCTTACTTTTTTTATCACTTGAACTGTCAAATTAAACACTTGAACTGTCAATTAAACACATGTTTTTAAATAACCACAAATAGAAAAAAAAATATTTTAGTTTTCTGTGTTTATTTTCTATAATGTTAACACTTGTAATATTTTTTAATAAAACAAAAAAACTGCTTTTTTAATTATCACAATTTAATAAAATATGTTAATTTTAAATAAAACAAATGAAAAAAAGCTATAAACACAAATTTGAATTTGGTTTTAAATTTTCATCAGCTGTATTTACATTTGTATTCACAATCACAGCTGATGGAGTTACCAGATCATAAAAAACCTGGTTTTCTCAACTTTTTGTTTTTTTTAGTTTAGTACTGTCGTGTATGTAGTACACCATAATAACGCAATGGTCTGACAATTGAAGTGATAACGTATTAGTTCAGTGTTGAGACAACGCGGTGACGTAGTGATTTATAAAATAACATGTTTTTTACTTAGCGTTTGTGTTGGCGTAGGTGAAGCGTTGAACGCAGGGGATATACAAAATATGGGCAAAAATATTTTGATTGTTTGATTTTTGAATGATTGTACAATAATATTGTTCGTGTATACTTGACTTTAGAAATATTTTTTGAAAAACGTAATTTTATATTATATTGAAATTTATATGATGGATTAAAATTTTGTTTAAATAAATTTGTATGTGTGCTTAATTTTTTACATTCCATAAAATTTAAAATTTTGTTTAATAATTTCCATAAGTTTATATAGTTTTTTTTTATTTTTACAATATATTTTTAAGCTTATAATTATACACAACTTTTTTATTTATTTTAACAGCGTACAGCATAAATGAAAGAAAAAATAATGAAAAATGTAAAAATGTAAAAAGATTAAGATTATCATCATTTAATGAAGATTAATAATCAAATTTTGAGCACAAACGTGACTAATGTGGAAAATGAATCCATATAAAATTATTCGTTTTCACATAAACTTGCGTATTGTTAATAATCGCCCATGTCCCTACTTTAGAACGTTTTGCAATTAGAACGAATTTGTGAAATCACACGAAATTGAAATTTGGTGTTCTCAAACAGAGGTGGCGCGCCGTCACCGGTTAAATTCTTAGGTTTCCCGTCGCCGCCGACTCGTATCGGCTTATGAGACGCCGCCGCCGGGAAAAAGTTGTACTATGTGGCAATGATTTTTAATACACGCTTGTATTTTAAGTTTTTTTTTGGAACCATAGAAATAATATAGTACTATTTTTTGCAAGCATGCAAAATTTCTAGAAAAACCATAACAAGTGCCGTTAGATTTTTTCAATGAAAAAAAAACAAGCACATTGCAATCGAGTTACAGCAGCAAAAGTGAAATAGTTTGTGGTCAAATATAATTAAATTAAAATATGCACCGATCCTTAAAAGATTTTTTTAAAAACAAATAATACCAATGAATCAAGTTCTGATTCAGAGGAATGAGAAAGTTCGGACTCGGAAGAAATTACTGGAATATCGAATTATATCAAATACTACCAGCAAATGTTAAAAAGCAAGCCGCAGTAAAAGAAAATGCTAAAATTGTAGCTACTGGTGGAGGAGCGGAGTGTTGGGAGGTTCTTTGGACATCTATATGTTTCGAACAAAAAAGTACTGGAAAAGTACAAATTAAATTTTTTTAAAATTCAAAATAACAAACTACAAAATATTTTTAAAATTTTGAAATTTTAATATTATTTAATTTTTCTTACTTTTAAATAGTTTTTATAATTTAAAATTTAGGAGTTTTAATTGATGTTTTTAAATAGAAAACTGTTCCTATTTTTAAGTTCAAATAATAAATTTCCTTCCTTAAAAAAAACTATTTAAGCCGACAGTTCAGCCGCCGCCGTCATAAACTTGTAAACGCCACCGCCGCCGATTGTTTAGGGTCGGCTTGGTTCTCTGTTCTCAAATCCTAAAAGCTTTCGAAAACTCGAATTTTTTTCGAAATTATTATCAAAGTGCCAAAAACATATGGATTTCTTGTCAAAAACATTGTTTATTAATAAACAAAAATTACAATAATTTAAAATGCCGTCTGCTTCTATATTAAGTTGTATAGGACTGAAAAGAAGAATAATCCACAATGAAAATATAAGAAAACGTGGTTTAAGAGATGCTTCGGACCCTTTGTCCATCACAGACTCTGCGTAAGTGTTATTTTCTTTTCGTAAAAAGTAATAAAAGTTACGATTTTTTAAAGGTTCATAGGGTTTTATTGTGTCAACAAAACAGCCTTTGTCATGATTTTGGAAATAAGTTCTCCACAAATGGGAAATAGTTCAATACCGGACGTAATACAATTGGCCGCAACAATAAGATTTTTCTTTTCTTTATGAGCGCGGTTTTATTAACATATGATTAAACACATGTTTTGATGTCATATGTTCTAAAAGAGAGATGCCATATGAATGTTTCTCAAATAAACAATGTTTTCTTAATATTTATTGTTACTAAAATCTTGTAAAACAGAATTACATTACTTTTAAACTTAAAAAAAAGATTTTAGTTGTAGTAATCTGTCATATGGCAACCCTGAATTGGCAATGTAATGACAGCTGTTTGTGTAAATTGCAACCAACTTCAGGATTGACTTATGACAGCAGGAGTTTCCGGCAATCTTTTTTGGTGAATTGAATAAGTTAGCATCTGAATTGTATTAAAAAAAAGTAAAACTCAAAAATAAAAGACATTATATTAAACATAAAGTTACTATATAGTTATTCATCTACTTGGTTCAGCTTTTAATTATGAACCAATTAAGTTTGGTATATGTTGATTGAATTAAGATGGCATCACTGTTTTCATACACATTTATTTTTATTGGCAACGCTGCTTTTTCGAACATAAATAAAATAAATTCTGATTTCGTAAAATTTTGTACTTTTTAAGGAATATTTTTTTTAAAAAGCAAATTTTACAATAATTATTGCTAAATTAGTCTAATTTAATTTTAACATATAAAATACATTTCATATTAAGGATTCCTATTTTTTTTTTTCGGCTGAAAGTAAAATGTTTTTAATAAATGCTTCTAACAATGTTGACAATTTATTCGAGTGTTTTCTAGAATATCAAAACAAAAAAATTATTTTTTTAAACAGTTTTTTAGAGTATAAACAATACAATCAAAAATACAATAAAATCAGAAATAAGTAACAAAAAGTTCTAAATTTTTAATATAAAGCACCATTTTTGACCCTAAATTGTAATTTATTAGGAAAAAGGGCATTCCTTTTACTTTCGACCAGACTTTTTTACACGAATTAAAACGAATAAAAAATAGGGAAAAACGTTCTGATTTAATGGCAGGAACACCGAAAAATTCTAAAATTTTCACTGTCGCTCTGATTTAAAAGACGTAACAGGGGTGAATAAAAAAAACGAACTATTTAATGTGGTTTCGTTTTTCAACATATACTCGTTAATTTTTTTATATGTATACTTGGCAAGAATTTACGTTTTAAAATATTAAATTGAATTATAAAATGTTCACAAAATTAATTAAATATACCATTCATTAGCTCAACTGATGAATTAAATTGTTATCTGACACCAAAGTTTCTGAAAAGCTAATACAGTGGACTCGCAGAAACGTGAACATCCAGTAACATGAAGGTCCCAGAAACTTGAACATTTTTTTTTTAGCAGTTATTTTTAAAGTAAATGTATTAGAAATTAAGAACTGTTAAATATCAAAAACGTATTAAAATTAATAATTTGGGTATGCAAAAATTGTCTTAGATTCTGAATTTGGTCTATTTCGGTAATTACGAATCCAGGAGAAGAAGATACCCTAGAAGGAATTAATCAAGAGTCCACCAACAATCAGGATCAGCAGGAGCCTTCGGATAGTGAATACGAATCTGGGGAAGAAATGACGACATTTTCAACTGAACAATTTCAACAAATCATGGCTGAGATTGGTGGAAACAATATCAGACATGGATCATTTACGCAATGTTCCGCCCGTTTCAAAGGACAACGAGAGGCTGCTTCCGTAGACGAATTCTTGGCTGCCATCAGTATTTTCAAGGATATTGAAAATATTTCCCTCCGTGGTATGCCACTGCTATTGGAGGATTATGTGGCATCATGGTGGATGGGTGTGAAAAATACGGTGAATACGTTTCAATAATCAATTAGTCTAATCCGTACAACGTTTTCGCCTCCTAGTCCTGACTGGCGAATTTTCAGTTTCATTTGGGAAGGGAAACAACAAAAATCAGAACCTAGTGACGGTTTTATCAGAGTTTCCATAATAAAAGAAAGTTTTACAAAAATAAGCTACAGTCTTCTTTAATGATCCGGTATAATCTTAGAAATAAGATTGTTTTATTGGCGCCCAACTCGGTAATTACGAATCCAGAAGAAGAAGATACCCTAGAAGGAATTAATCAAGAGTCCACCAACAATCAGGATCAGCAAGAGCCTCCGGATAGTGAATACGAATCTGGGGAAGAAATGACGACATTTTCAACGGAACAATTTCAACAAATCATGGCTGCGATTGGTGGAAACAATATCAGACATGGATCATTTACGCAATGTTCCGCCCGTTTTAAAGGACAGCGAGAGGCTGCGTCCGTAGACGAATTCTTGGCTGCCATCAGTATTTTCAAGGATATTGAAAATATATCCGATGTTGATGCCCTCCGTGGTATGCCACTGCTATTGGAGGATTATGCGGCATCATGGTGGATGGGTGTGAAAAATACGGTGAATACGTTCCAAGAAGCAATTAGTCTAATCCGTACAACGTTTTCGCCTCCTAGTCCTGACTGGCGAGTTTTCAGTTTCATTTGGGAAGGGAAACAACAAAAATCAGAACCTAGTGACGGTTTTATCAGAGTTTCCATAATAAAAGAAAGTTTTACAAAAATAAGCTACAGTCTTCTTTAATGATCCGGTACAATCTTAGAAATAAGATTGTTTTATAATGTAATAAAAATATATTTTTGTTTAAATATGATCCTTAAGATCTTGTTCATTGAAAAATATCATAATATGCATAAACTGTTCATCAAGGTAATATAGTAGCAATATTTGCTAACAAAGTCTGATATTCTTAATCAGCCTTTATCTCCAAAAAAGGGGCGTCTGGTGCTCCTCCTAAACTAACAAAGCCAGAATCTTGACATTTGGCAAGTAGCTTCATTTAATGACCAGAATATTTTAATGGTAAAAATGAGCAGAGAATGTTCAATAATTTGAATTTCGGTCTCATTTTTAGGTGGTTAGGAGAAGGGGGGCATATATGTTAACCCATTTCTTTCTAAATTCATAATAGAAATATATCCCCAAGCAGAAGTGAAAGACTTAAATGAAGTTCTTTTTTTTTTGTTGGTGTATTTTCATCACAAATACAATGGCGTAGTTTAATTAAAAATATTTTGATATTTATTTTCATATTTAAAGAGTCTCCTGCAAATAATAAATGTGTACAATAATAAACAATTACGATATTTTTTTATAAATTTTGAAATGCCTATAAAAATTCAAAGACTTTAGATCTGAAACTTTAATGTCATTTTATAATTCCTCTTAAAAAAGAGATTTTTCTCTAAAATATTCAGGGTGTTAGTGGAAAATAATTATAAAACATTTAGTTAAAAAGTTGTGAAAAAAATATGTTCAAAATTTTTCGCTAATAAGAGTCAAAGACTTACTAACAGACTTTCTTATTTATTTGAAAATTTTCATATTTAATTTAAGTTATTTTGGATTATTCAATGGATGATATTATATAAAAATAAATTTTTTATTAACGATATTAAAATTTTAACATACTGGGTGCAGGGATTGTTGTGTTAACAAATCGAATTCAATGTATTTTCTCTCACTTGAAAGGGAAAAATATTCCTTTCAGTATTGAAAAACATTAAAGTAGTTGTCAAAATTAACAGCAACTAAATCAGATATAAAACATGTAACTTTATCCCGATAAAAATAAATTTGAAATAACGAATTAAATCGATTGCGTTTCTTTTAAAACATTCTAAGGCATTTAATTTTTTTTTTTCGTTTGAGGGAATTCTTTTTAGGTAACTTAATCAATTTATCCCATTCGATTTTTTCGATCATTGATAATGATGATTTTTCAATTTGGGAATTTAATCGATTTTCTTATTCGATTTTCAAACTAGGAAAAATCTTTTAAAAATTGAGCCAAAATATTGTATTTAAAATTATTAGTATACTCAATTCTTTGATTGGTGATTTCTAGACGACATCTAGCAAGCCTTAAGTTCGAATTATTTCTTGTGTTATACAATGTTTGATTTGTAGAATGTTCAATAACATGTATTACCTTAAAAACAAATTGATATAACTGCAATTTGAATATCCCGACGAAAAAAGTTTCGATATAATCATATATGTTTATATAAAGTATCACATGTAACTAAACATCAATCACATCCAATCTCATCTGATCCAAAAAAATGTCATACATAATTTGATATCACGGTATCTCATGGGATCTAATCTCATATAGCTTGATCCGAAAAATGGGCTTATCAAGTATTATCTAATTACTATATATAATTTGATACAATTTCATCTCATAAGTATTTTAATTAAAAAATTAAAAAAAAAATTATATATGTTTTAGATATCAGTACTTTTTATTTTAATCCCATTAAGTACTACTTGTAATTCATTTATAAAAAACATAATTAGTAATTTAAAAAATAATGTTTAGTCTAAAAATGTATGCTTTTAGGAACCTGAACATATAATAAATTTTTTTGTTGGCATCACTGAAATGTGCAGCTGATTTATTTTATAGTCTGTGCCAAGGAAATTAATTAAATAAAGTAAATTGAGTTGTTTTAAATTTTTTTTTTTTAAATTTGTAAAGATAATAATCATAAAGATAAAGATCTTCTCTAATAATATAAAGTTTTCTTACAAATTGCTGAATTTATAAATTAAAATTGGTCAAAATTTGGGGGTGCTGTGTATTTGATGTTTTGCTGCTAATTGCCGCCATTTAAAATTTAAGTACGTCTTCATACTAGAAACAAACAGAACAAAACAGAAAAAATTATAATACAGCTGTAACTTCCAAAACCAATAGTTCCAGCTGTCTTTTTTTGGAAAAAAGAGGATATAATTATTTATCCAGCTGTCTTGATTTTATTATTTTGGTAATCAAAATTCATATAAATCAGCAGCCATCAGTTGTTTTTTTTTTTTTTTTTGTTTACATCAGAGGTTTAAAACTATTAATTCATAAAATTTTTGTTCCTGAATATGGCACCACAAGCTAAGATATATCAATGTTCTGAGTGCAAAAAAAAAACATTAATAAGGGAAATCCTAGTGTTGGCTGCGGATATTGTAACGACTTTTACCATTTACGTTGTGCTGGAGTTCCAGATGATGAATACAAGTTTCTCTTAAAGTACAAGAATGTTGTTTTTAAATGTCAAAAATGCACTTCACATCCTGCAATATTTGATATTTGTAGTGAAATGCGTAGTGGTTTTGCTGATTTAGTTAAATCTATGGATGCAAAGCTGGATGAGTATAAAGAACTTTTAAATGAGAAGTTGAGGCAAACCATTTCTACTTTAAAAGAGGAATTTAAAGAAACAACCAATGCAAAAGAGGTGACATCCGAAATTTCAAATTGTTACTCTTTTGTTAAGCATGCGGAATTGAATTTTCACAATAAAATTAAAGCTCTGGAAACAACATGCAGTATACAACAGCGGATATTGTCATTACGGGCATTCCTAAAGGTATTAAACATTTGAGAGATCCTGTGAAAACTATTGCTTCACTATGCAATGTGGACTTAAATGATCAGGATATACAACATGCCACTTATTTTGCACGGGGAAAATCGGTATTGGTAAAATTTAATTCTGTTTTTACCCGTGACCTAATAATGAGGAATTATATCAAGTCTCCTAATAAAGGGTGTTTTTTTAAGCTAGATAGAACTTTAAATTGTAAAAAGTAACACAAAAAATTAAATTTTGATGAAATATTTTTTTTTATCGTTTCAGTATACTCTGACAAATCATCATGAATAGACTCACGCTTGAACAACACTACGAAATTATCCAAATTTACTTTGAAAATCATTCGTCGATTCGCGCAACTTATAGACGACTTCGTCATTTTTATGGCGTACATAATCGTCCATCTGAACAAGCCATTCGTCGAACTGTGGATAGATTTCGTACCACATACTCTCTAGAGGATGCAATAACACCAACACGTCGAAGGAATGTGCGTACTGAAGAGAATATCGCCGCTGTAAACGAAAGTGTGGAAGAAGATCCAAATTTATCGATTCGTCGTCGGTCGCAGGAATTGGGGCGTTACCGCACCATGATCTATGATTTTTTGTTTGAAAATATGGATGACATTGATCCGGAGGAGATGTGGTTTCAACAGGATGGCGCTACGTGCCATACGGCGAACGCAACCATCGACTTATTGAAATCAAAATTTGGCGATAAGTTGATTTCGAGAAATGGACCTGTCAATTGGCCTCCAAGGTCGTGCGATTTGACACCTCTCGATTATTTCCTGTGGGGCTACGTGAAGTCACTGGTTTATGCTGATAAACCAGCAACAATTGACGCCTTGGAGGCCAGCATTGTTCGTGTTATTCGTGACATACGGCCAGCAGTGCTCGAAAAAGTGGCCCAAAATTGGACGTCCAGAATGCGCTTCGTCAAGAACAGCCGCGGTGCCCATATGCCCGAAATCATTTTCAAATGTTAATGTCACGTATTGATCTTTCGAATAAAAAAAAATTTTGATTACAATTTAATTTTTTGTGTTATTTTTTACAATTTCAAGTTCTATCGGGCTTAAAAAAACACCCTTTATTTGTTCAAAGGATGTTGTGGGAGGAGAAGCAAATAGTAAACTATACCTAAATGATCATAATACTAGGGCTTCGATCATAATACTAGGGCTTCGTCGAATCTCTTATTTATTTGCCGTAAACTTCGGAAAGCCGGAAAAATTACAAAATATACGCTTATCAACACAGACATTCCAGCAGTCAGAGTTACATTCCATAATAATGAGGCCAAAACTATAAATCTTCAGCAATGTAGTGATTTACTTAATGTAGCTTCCACCAGCTCATCCTTGACATAGTTTTATTTTTTGTTGAGGAAACATACATTCAAGAAAGTTTTACAGCTACTACATGACAGTTGTTTGTGTAGTAATCAGTAGTAGTTGTTTGTAACTGTAATTACATTTGTTTTTGTATGAAATAATGAAAAAAGACGTTCTAAAATTGTCAACGGGTGGTATCAATTCGACAACGAAGCGTTGACAATATTTTGACAACATTTGTTCTCAAATCTAAAACAAAATGTTGTCAAATTGAGAACGAAGAAGTAAAAAATACCATACGTTGTCAAATTGAGAACGAAGAAGTAAAAATACCATACGTTGTCAAATTGAGAACGGAATGTTCTTAAATTGTGAACTAAAAAATAAAAACTAACAAACGTTGTCAAATCAAGAACGAAATGTTCTTAAATTGTGAACGAAAAAATAAAAAATACCATACGTTATTAAATCGAGAACGAAATGTTCTTAAATTGAGAATACCCTGTTGACAAATCAAGAACAATACGTTCTTGATTTGACAACAACGTTGTCGCTCTATTGCTTTTCATATAATTTTTTCATTAAGTTATCAATTGTTTGTGAAAGCGGTACGGGAAAAAATAGTGAAAATATTAATAATATTCAAGAAAATATCTTATTTAAAGTGCTTGCCAGTGATGAAAGTTTTGTTTTTGGACAAAATTCAAACAGTGGAACTGCAGAGTACATTGATAATGAGGAAATTGTTGAGACTTTTGTTTTTGGACAAAACTCAAACGTTGGGGTACACAACAGTGGAACTACAGATGACATTGATAATGACGACGAAAAACTTGAAAGTTTTCTTAAATCCATAAAGATGGAGTGCATTTTTGATTTGTTAAAAAGTAAGTTGTAAACAAAAACAGCAATTGAATAGTTTTTTTAAATATTTTTATTTCAGCTGCCAATGTCACTTTTGGAAGCTTGCCCTACATAAAGAAAGAAGACCTTAAAGAAGTAGTGCCACACTTTGGGCTCCGTGCTGAATTTAGGGTAAAGTTGTTTTCGTGGAAAAAACAGAGGTAATATTGTGTTAAAATTTTCGGTTTTAAAAGAATCTTAAAATTTTGTTTTTAGTTGGGGATTGATGATGACACCATTTCAGTACCATCCAAAGTAGAGTTATGGCTTAATCAAAATGAAAGCAACACAGTATCTTCGAGTAATTCTGTTGTTGGTAAATCTCTAAATAAGGTAAAGTAATTAAAAATAGTAATGTCTATCAAATACAACCAAAAACATAATTTATTACAGGATTTACAGTCCCTGTTTAACGAATCAACTAGAGGAAAGGTTTTAGTTGAATATGTTAAACAAAATCAGCAATTAAGTTGTGAGCAAAGAGATGACATTATAAATATTATTGTTGAAGACATCATCGCAAACAACACAGTGCTTCACACGAATGATTTTGCATGTTTAACTGAAGAAATTTGTTCAATTTTTCCGTGCGAAAATAACATGAAGGTAATAAAAACAAAACAATTAAAAAACTATTTTGTAAAACTTTCAAGAAAATTTTAACCTATCTCAAAAAACATCTATCTTATCTTTTAGGATTACTATTATATTCCAAGAAAAGGGAAAAATAATGCAGGTGGAAAGTGTAGTGTTCCACTTATATGACTAATTTTTTTTGATTTTACGATTTAAAATTTACTAAGGCGATTGGCAATTCCAATCTTAGGGGTTTTTTTTTGTTCGGGCAATGATACGCCAGAATGTACAATCTCTAAATGCAACACTGCATGATTGCAATAAATTGGCAGCACTGGCCAAAATGGCAAAGTTGGCTGCAGTTGGCATATGTCAAATACGATTGCAAATGGCCGTGCAACTTTCTTTTCCGTTTGGTTTTCAAGGTATGAAGAAGTGTTTTTTTTCTTGCGGATGGTTAGTGGTTGTGAGTTGAAAAAAAAACAAGTTGATGGGATTTTGATAACGCCACCATTGATGGAGCTTGAACGCAACCCCAGCAACCTCTACAACCGGTTCAAGTGCTAACCTCAACAAGTCATCCTACCTAATTATAACCAACGATACAACGAGCAGCTCAACACCCAACAGCCGCATCAATTGGTGGGAACATCAGCGAAGGTCACTGGGGTACAGGCAGCAAACGTGGCGCATCCTTCCCAACAACAGCTACCAGTGCAATTGCTGCAACATGTGGTGTTAATTCCAGAGGGAGGATTAGCCGATAGACCAAACACCATACAGGCAAATCGATTGCACTTACTGCATCTACCAAGGCAGCCAGTTGGTACGACATCATTCCCAGCGACGCCCCCAGTCACAACTACATCATCCACAGCGACGTCATAATCAACGCAACAACATCAGCAGCGGTATAACCAACGCAACAGCACCAGCAACGTTATAATCAACGCAGCAACTCCAGCAGCGTTATAACCAACGCAAGCAGCACCAGCAACGGCATAATCAACGCAACAACACCAGCAGCGGTATAACCAACGCATCAGCCACAGCAACGTCATAATCAACGCAACAACACCAGCAGCGTTATAACCGACACAACAACACCAGCAGCGTTATAACCGACGCAACAGCACCAGCAACGTTATAATCAACGCAACAACACCAGCAGCGTTATAACCAACGCAACAGCACCAGCAACGTCATAATCAACGCAACAGCACCAGCAACGTCATAATCAACACAACAACAACAGCAACACTTTTACCAACTCAACAACAATTCTGCCACAGCTACACACATTGTTCAACATCAGCCAAAGAATTTGCAACACCACTTGGCGACGGGTATAGGAAAAAGTAAATAGAAGTTTTTTTATTTTTTATTTGAACAACATTTCGAACCGAACGTGAAGTGTTTTGGAAAATTCAGAATGTGTAATAAAAATTCAAGTTTTGCACAATTTCCTAAATTCTTCCTTAGGGTATTTGTAATAGATTATTAAAGAGATTTTCGAATGTCAAAATAACAAAATTACGACAATCTTCACAAGTTTGAGGTGTTAAACATGTCGATTATGATATATTTAATATTGTAAAAACAAATTAACGTTTTAAAGAATTTCGGAACAATTTTTTTATCGGAGTTTTTCGTATCTAAAATTTAGAATTCTATTAAACAAAGTTCGACAATTTGAGTTGTCGGAACTTCGGATGTTCTGAAGTTCAGATAACGAAAATTTTGCAATTAAAGTAAATTTATTAGTGAGATATAGAATTTTAAGATATGTTTAAATTAAGCATCTAGATGTTTCAGGCATTGGATTTAAATTTTTTAAAGATTTGAATTTTTTTTAACAAAAACTTTAATTCAATAATTAATCTTGGATTTAATATTTAGAAACGTTAAAAAAGGTTCGCAAATAATTTGGTTCAATGTCGGTATGTTTTTTAGTTTAATTTAAAAATTGGACTTAAATATTTAATGACAACGGTTGACATCTTGCAAAATGGTGTATGAATAAAAATTTTTTTTGATTCAAGACAAAATTTGAAACCAACGTATTTATACATAACTAATTTTCAGATATATTTTTTGCGTTTGTATTAATAAATTTGGGCAGTTTAAATTTGAATATGTCATAAAAAAAAATAAAAATTACGAATCGGTCAAAATTTTAGAATAGATATACCTAGGTATACTAGGCTACATAAAGAATACACGTTTTTAATATAAAGAACGTCGGAAGGCATAAGGTATAGATATGCACATTTTCGCACGTTCTTTCTAAAAAAAAAAAAAAAAGAAATAATAATTTTTAAATTTTTATTACGCTGCTGCGTTCCCATTTTCCAAAAAGACCCTATACAATAGCGCTATCGTCAGGTCCCCTTTTTGATTTGTAGTTAAAACCCGTGGAAACTTTCGCATTCAGCGAAGTTTAGTACAATTTTGTGTAACAATACGTCTAGGGCGAATTTTATTATTTATGGCAATTCAAGATTGAACCCGATATGAAATTAAACAATATTTTCTCATAAGTTTTTAGAATAAACGTAGAAATTTGGAATCTGGTAAAGAAACAAAACCAAATAGAAAAAAAAAACTTTTGTGAATATTGCCTATAGGCATTTTAAGGAATAATTATTTCGATTTTATGCTATAAGTATTTGATTGTGTAGTAAATTTAAGAATAGCTGTAAATAGTTAGAAAATATTTGTGAATAAAATTATGTACTTGAATATTGATATAAAAACCTGAATTGACGTGATATAGATTGGAAATGAATAATTAAGATTAAAGAAAGGTAGGTATTTGTTAGATGAAGCCTGTATTAGGGGTAATCGTAATTTTGAGGTTTTGATTACCATGGTGTGGTATCGTTTGATACTGTGGGAGGGCATCCTCACGTTTTTAACATCTAAACCTGTCTCTGATGATTTGATTCAAACATTTAAAACCCCCACCTCTTTTATGATCCGGTTTGGTTTGGTCTTTGCACTGGTACAGTATAGCTGTGTCCATGTCCGCTTCCTGCAACGAACACCCGCCCAAGCCCGACGAGCCTTAGCCGCGCACCCATTGTCAGTTACCAGTGTGACAGGAATCGGAGGTGGCAACACTCTTAGGAGTGGGACATGACAAAAGTTGTATTCTAAATATAGAAACAAATGTTTAAAAACAAGAAAACTTTTGGCTTCCGTTCATACCTCCAGTCCCACAACTAGTAAAGCATCCATTCCCACAGCAAGTAAAGTATCTGACAGTGAGAATGTAGAATTTGATGAATCAATTTCTATGGCATTGAAAACCTCACTTAACAGAGCAAGTGCAGATTGGAAAGACGTTTGTGAAAAGTGGAAGAAGACGTATCAAATGCGTCAAAAGGATATACACAATTTATCTAGTCTTGAGTTTCTTTAAGCTTGGTCAAAATTGTCCTCTGTGTACTAAGTTTTTCTGTGTAATTGTAGGTCAGCTGTGATTTGGGACAGTATATGAGTAAATACTAACATTGTTGAGTCTCAGTATCAGAAAGTGGAATTGCGACATATTGTGTATGAATTTTGTCGGTCCCCGATAATTTGTATGAGATTTTATATTGTACTTAAATAAAATCAATTCTTAGGCCGAAAGTTTTTTTTAGACGATTTTCTCTTCTTAAATAGTTTTAAATTTTTTTTCTTTTTTGCGATTACGTTTCTGCGTTTCCATTGTCCAAAAGACCCTACAATAGCGCTATCGTTAGGTACCCCTTTTGTATGAAGTCACGCAACGTGGAGACTTTCGTCCCTAATTGATCAATTTAGAATATAGTATGATAGGTTGAGGCGATTAGTAGTTTTATTTCTTGTCCATCGTCATTAACAAACAAACTATTACTGAATTTTAAGCCATATTATAAGAATTTCAAATGTGAAGTAAATTTAAGACTATATATAAATAGGCAGTTAGAAACTAAGATTAATAAAATATGTACTTGAATATTTGTATTAAGAAGTTATATTAACGTGTTATAGTTTGGAAATGGCTGAATAAAGGTCCTTAAAGGTAGGTATTCGGGAATGAAGCATGGGTTAGGGATGACGCGAATATTTGGGCACCGGGTTATCACGGTTTGTCTTCGCCAATGGAAGATAGCGGGAGGGAGCCAGTAAGCCATTACCATCGTGGCTTTTACCTTTTCGGAATGTGGAGTGATACTTGTTTGAGGCCTCTCTTAAATTTGAATTTGTGATTATATGGTACACTGGTACAAAATTTAGCTGTGTCCACCTTAATGTACCCTGCGACGAACACCCGCCCAAGCCCGACGAGCCTTAGCCGCGCGAAGTTAAAAGTTACCAGTGTGACAGGGACATTAAGTGGCGGCCCTAAGGGGTGGCACGTGACAGCATGCAGTATTGACGACGGCAAAAGCGTAAACATGTTGCTGACAAAAGGCTAATAATAACATCATCAGTACACAGTGGTTAAGACAGAGAAGTAAAAAAATTGAAAGACTGGTATTTATTTTATAAACCGAAACACTGACAGACTTTAATTCTTTAATTTTATTCAGATATGTACATATAACCTTAATTGGTTTAAGATTTTCAACCATTTTATTATTTTCTATTTATTAGTTATATTTTATTTTATTATTTTAAATTTTTTTTCCGCTCCTATGAAAATATTTATGTAAATCGAAATTTTACATCCGGTACTAACAGAAAATTAGTGTTTCAAAGCGAAAGTATTTAAAAGAAAAGTATTTTCAAAAAAAGTGTGTTCTAGGAAGGAAAGAGTAATTAAAGTTAAACCTTTCGGTTAATGTCTTAATATTTATCGTTAAATACGGTTAAAAACGGTTCAGATATTTCGTTACTGAAATCTAACACCGCATAATAATCCACGTATACTTTTTTGTACGTAATATTGTATTATTAACATTTTGACACCGCTTGACAATCATCGTGACAATCATGGTAAAAGCGTTAACACCGCGTACTAATCAACGTAACGGTTTGCGCGAAATATTTCATTATTTAAAAACTTCTATGAACAATATTTCTTTTTTTTTCGAAAAACTGTTACACCACGTAACCAACAACGTGTTTCTGTACATAGAAGATTTTGCCATTGGACATTAACAAAGCGTAACACAACGTAATTTTTTTATACGAACTTTTCTTGGAAAATTTAACACTGCGTAACAAACATCGTATCGTTTTGTATTAGATCGTTGGTTATTGGACAATCTTACACCGTCGAAACCATAAGGGTACCAAATTGGTATAAAATATTTTGTTAAAGAGCTTATTATAGAAGCTGTATACTGATCGTTTTGAAACAATAAATTTCCTAGCGGGATAATCGTAATCACCGTTCAAATTGGTAACGGTACACACGTTTAAGGGTCCCTGCGTTTAGACGTACCGATAAATTTGACCCCCACAATAGCGCTATTGATCTGGTCTAGGTTTGTCACAATGTAGAGCCCGTTTAATCAAAGAAAATACATATTCGTCGTTACAAACGGTTTTGAAAAACGAAACATAACTTAATTTAATGGCAAAACTTGTTGACTTAAATTTCGATCGTATTAACAATAATTTTTTGTGTTTCTTTTTTTAATTTTTTTATTGTTTAATTTTTCTCCCAAAAACTAACCATTAGCAATTATACTATTATAAGTATTTAAAGTGTTTCACATATATAGTGGTCCGTGTTTCGAAGTAAAATTCCTAATATTGTTCCAAATTAAATCGATTCATAATTTTTTTTTTGTAAATTTCTTTATTAAGCCTTAGAATAAAATACTTGAATAATTTCATTCTCAAAATAATATAAGTATAATTCTAAGCTATATTACTCGTGGTAATTTGAATTTTTCGGTAAATCTCGTTAAAATAGAATTTAAGTTATTCTAAGCTTAGTCGTAGCGACTTAGATTTAATTTAAGTTACTTGAATTCATGTTTTATAAACATCACTAATAACTCATTACATATTTTCATTCATCTTTGAATTTATAAAGTCCCAAATGGGCAGAATAAATGTATCTTCGCGATAATATTGTAAAATTATGAAAACTTCGGATCTTTTCAATTATGGCTGAATAAACTCTAGGGACGAAAAGGTAGGTATTCCTTGGTGAAGCGAAGATTTGGGGTAAGCTTAACGAATAGGGCCTAGCATTATCAGGTTGTCTTGTGACTGAGGGAGGGAGCCCGATAGACTTTACCATCTGAGTCTATCCGAGACCTAAATGTATTGGAATCTGTCGAATAGTTTTTCTTTTGTTTTTTCTTGCGACGATCAAACGCTCATGCCCGCGAGCTCTAGTCGTGCCCGGATTGACAAGTTGTCAGTGTGCAAAAATAGTAGAGCGTATAAAATTTGATTTGGTGAACACCGCCTTGGAACAGGACATAATAAGTACGGTTGATATAGTTAAACTTAGTGTGACATCTTTCTTTGTCAAAAGAACCTTTTACAATATATTTTCATCCCATTCGATACACAATAAGTATCTAAATGGACACTAAACATAGGAGAACACCTTATGGAGAATTCCCACCAGCTGTTCTGAATATGTGTGGTATGAGGATACCGATTAAACAAAGAGATAGCGTCACTATAAGTAATCCAATACCTGTTATGTATCCCGTTAAAAGAAATATCAATACGTGTAATAGTTAAGGTTAGTAAAATCAACGAATAACGGATAAATTGTGCTTAATTATTGGTGTCAACCTGATTATAGCATTTTAAGCATAGGTATGGCAATACTTCTGTTATTAACCATCCTGGGTATAGGAAGCACGCTGCGGAACACCACCTCTATTGTGTCAGCAGATCCATCTAACTTCAAGACAACTGCTGATTATTACGGAGATATCGGTGTTGAGATGAAAACTAGTGGACTGGTCTATCTACATAACGGAATGATTTTTCATGATGTTATGGTCTCTCTTCCAGCTACCTTGAGAGGGTATCAGGTAAAAAAGAGATGTCCGGATATGTATAACCCTGGCTTGAATGGATCACAGACAGTTGGCCGAAATGATTATCTCCTGGAAACTTCCTACCAGCATCAACTTAGAACTCTCTAATCCAATATTCCAGAATCTTCTTTATTGTATTATTTAGGATGTGCAGGAAGCTGCACAACGTTGAGTGATAACTCCGATATAAAACGATATGTTGCATCAGTCCAATCCTAAATAGAAATAGTCTACAATTCATCTTCTCCAATACTATCCGATGACTGCACTGGAATTAACCAACATACTACACCTTGACTAAAAAAGCACCTAAGCAGTGTACTAGGGACACCATTAAATAGGATCAAATCAGAAGAGTACATCTGTAGCAAGAGGGAAAATATTTGCACCTATTATAGCAGAATTAGTCTATGGAGGAGCATATCTACTTGCCGCATCAGGCCGCAGCAGGTGTAATAACAGGGGTTACCATAATGGTAAAGATAAGTACACTGGAGGATCGCATCACAACAATGGACATTCAAATAGTAATCTTGACAAAAACTGCTAACAAGTATGCCGAATCAAATGATGCTATAGTCGAGCGCCTCAATAACATCACTGACATAGCACTCCCACAAGTTATAGACCATCTGAACAGTCAAGCGGGCTGTTGATTGCCAATCAACCAATTCCATCTTAGATGCGATAGAAGCAAGTGTATGGATCTCCGGAGTTCCAGCAAAAGTCATGAGAATAATCAGCAGCGGATATAACGGGAAACTAACTCCAGATATATGTGGCACCCTAATATAAATAACATTGGTACCAACTACCAATGTAAACACTTGTAGGGTACCAAGTATTCGTTAGTTTACTTACCTAACAACCACCATTTGAACTAAAATGTATTCTCTTTCTATTTTCATCGGTACGTGAGTTAAGTCGTTCGAGCAACATAAAATTAAATCCTTATAGTGACATTTAAAAAAGGTTTTAAACATTAAACTCAAAATAAATATCTTTAGTAAATAAAACATAATTTAAGACGACTGTTTTAATTAGGCAATCTGGACAACCAGGCTACCAAACTGGTGACCCCGCAGAAGATTTTTTTCATCTTCATTTTTTACAACAAATAGTGGCGTCAGTTGGGACCGACATTTTGAAGTGCAAATTACGCAATAAACATTTTGCAATTTTGGTTTTGCAATGCCGAACCCCAACGATAGCGGTACAGCATCCAGTGTTGGTGGTACCATTGGCGGCGGCTCTCCACAGCAAACAACGTCTTGCATACAAAACGTTTCGGTTGTTTACGCCAGACTACCAGTACCACAAATGTCCAGCACCAACATAGAGGCGTGGTTTACTACAATAGGTTTTTGGTTTTCGGCCTCCGGCATAGTGTCAGATAAGCAAAAGACTGCTACAATATTGGCAGCTCTTTGATTGCCCAACTTTCCGACGTCATTACTTCCATGCCGCCCACTGACAGGTGAGCTCACTATACTTCGAGATGAAACGTGTTGCCGGTAACACCCTGAGCGATGCAGCCTTGAAGGGATTGCGGACGAAACGGTTGCCGAATTAGCCCAACCTGTCGTGGCAGCCTCAACTGGTACACCGGCTGAATGAACGAAGGTGGCCGACTCCGTTGTAGATGCAATGTCAGCAAATCAAATAAATCGTATACAATCATACCCATCGAAGGAGATGAACGAATTACGCACAACCGTAGTCGAATTAAGTAGAAAATTCCACAAATTTTCAACACGTTCACGGTCACGGTCACGTTCACAGTCACGTAGACCAGCAACAACGCGTAACCGATCGCAAAACCGTCCTGCTTACACGAACGACACGACTGGCGAAGAGTGCTGGTACCATAAGAAGTATGGCCGAAACGCTCAAAAGTGACGCAGCCCTTGTAGGCATAAGCGACCACAGTTAAATGCGTTGTCTACAGGTACAATATCGTCATCTAACTGACTCCACAGGCCAGTGGAGGTTTCTGGCGAAAACTCTCCCAAAGATTGCCGTATTTTTCGCCTTCAAGTTAGAGATAAGTATACCCAAAAAAATGTTCTTGTAGATAGTGGCGCCGATGTTTCAGCTTTACCTCTGACCTCGAAGTCCTTTGATGTCCGCCCGACTGCCACGCTTTTATACGCCGCCAACGGTACTCCTATTAAGGTAATAGGAGAAAAGCGTTAAAAATTTGACCTTGGCTTACGTCGGAATTTTATTGGTCTTTTGTAGTTGAAGATGTCACCGCACCTATCATCGGCGCTGACTTCATCAAACATTACTATTTACTCATTGATTTACGACGCGGCCGACTTATCGATAACATTACTGGTTTAGTGGCACATCTTACTTCAAAAACATTTAGCGAAACAGCTGTGATCAGGACATTCGATTCAAACGATCCTTTTGCCGACATATTGAAAAGGTTTGCTGACGTCACCAAGCTATCACCAAATGGTTTAACAACAAAATCAACGATTTCACACACAATTGATACGACCGGTCAACCCGTATTTTGCCGGCCACGACGTCTTTCACCCGAAAAGCTAGCTGCAGCCAAAAAAAAATCGAGTTTTTAATGAAAACTGGTATTGTCAACCATTCAACAGCAACTGGTCCAGTCCGTTGCACTTAGTAAAGAAAAGTGACGGGATTTGGAGACCATGTGGTGACTATCGTGCCCTTAACGCCCAGACGTTGCCAGATCGCTACCCATTGCCGTATTTAACGGATTTTACAACGAATTTACGAGGTAAGAAAATCTTTTCAAAAATAGACCTTCAATAGACCCCGATGATGTCCCGAAAACAGCCATTAGTACACCATTCGGCCTATACGAATTCAAATTTATGACGTTCGGCTTATGTAACGCCGCCCAAACTTTTCAGCGGCTGATAAATGAGGTACTACGTGGATTGGATTTCGTTTTTCCATACATTGACGACATCGCCGTGATCTTGCCGAAGTTTTTACTCGACTTCGTGAAAACCATCTTGCCATTAATTTAAAGAAATGCGAATTTGGCAAAAGCGAAATCAAATTCCTAGGTCATCTGGTAAATTTTGATGGTATTCGCCCTTTACCTGAAAAGGTAACAGACATATATTTCCAGATTTGATGTTCCAGCCCGAATAACTTCCGATCGTGGTCGTCAATTTGAGTCATCTGTTTTTGAATTGATGAATACAATTGGCGCAACACATGTACGTACTACACCGTACCACCCACAATCGAATGGAATTATTGAAAGATGGCACCGAACGTTTAAATCGGCCATTTTATGTCATAATCCGGTAAAGTGGGTACATCATTTGCCAACAATTTTACTGGGACTCCGTGTTGCCTATAAACCCGATATAAACGCTTCACCCGCGGAATTAGTTTACGGCTCAACTTTATCGATTCCTGGAGAATTATTTAGCAGACAAAGATTCCCGATTCTGCCAGCGAATTTGTCTCTGATTTTCGAAAAACGATGCAAAAACTTAAGCCGACTGACACCGCTCATCACTCAACGTCTTGAACTTTTATTTCAAAAGATCTGCAACAAACGACTCACGTCTTTGTCCGAAACGACTCCATCCGAGTATTACTTTCACACCCGTATGATCGTCCATACTTAGTGTTAAAACGAAATGAAAAATATTTCACAGTTTTGATTCGAGGTCGTCAAACTAACATTAGCGTCGATCGTCCTAAACCTCCCTTTACGTTGTGGCAGTCAATGCACAGGATAAATCCCGACTCATTCAATTAAATGATTATTATTTGGTAACCCTATTGAGTAGAATAGTCTACGACAAAAAGTGGCATCACTAACATTGTTAGCATTTTCTTATTCATTCTAAAAAGTTCTTTTTCTCAGTACAGAACACAAAGACTGTATTTTATATTTTAAAACTTATTAAATAAAATAAATAAAAACACTAACCATATTGGTGACCCCGAGTATAATGGATAAAGAAAAAAAGCAACTTTCTGACGACGACGAATTTCAAGATCCACTAAACATGAGTAAGGCGGAAAACAATGAAAATGCGCAAGTTGGCCGTGAGGTGTTCCGAGTGGGCGTCAAGCCACCCACATTTTGCAAGGAGCAGCCGGACATTTATTTTATACAAATGGAATCGCAATTTGCGGTTGCCGGCATAATACTTGACGACACAATGTACCACCATGTAATTTCATCATTGGAACCACAGTATTTACTACAAGTGGCAGATATAATACGCAACCCACCTGATGATGGTAAATACAACGCCGTAAAAACAGCATTAATTGCGGAATACACCGATTCAGACCACAGAAAATTAATTAAGGAAATTGAACTTGGTGATTTAAAGCCGTCTCAACTACTTAAGCGAATGAAAGACTTAGCCGGCAACAAAATATCTGATGACGCATTAAAATCGTTGTGGATGGAACGTTTACCAGAAACAATACGTTCAATTGTAGCTATTGTGGACGGCAATACAACACAAATGGCATTACAAGAAGACAAGTTAATAGAGGTGCAAAACTACCCCTCTATATCATCTGTTCAACCAGAATCTACACTGCGAGCCGAAATTGAGGAACTTCGTAGTCAGCTGCAGGAGATGCGTTCTTCAAATAAATATGAAAGAGGCCGATCAGATGATCGCAGACAACAGCAGCGTAATCGAAGCAAGTCAAAATCAAAGGTACGTTTTCTTTTTTGTAAATTTCACTACCGATTTGGGGACAAGGCAAGAAAATGTGTAGAACCTTGCCAATATAAAAACTTAAAGCCGGAAAACTAATTGCAACTCTGTCAACTGCGGCAAACAGAGTTAATACAGCAGAAAAACGTCGCCTTTTCGCTACAGACCAAAAGACAAAATTAAGATATTTGGTTGACACCGGTGCCGACTTTTCTGTCCTGCCCCCAATAAATCGAAATACACCACACTCATACGAATTATATGCCGCAAACGGCTCAACAATAAAAACATATGGTACAAAAGTGATTACTTAGGTCTGCGAAGACAAATGGACTGGGATTTTATTATTGCCGACGTTACGAAGCCGATCCTGGGCAACGATTTTTTTATGAGTATGACCTTTTAGTAGACGTTCGAGGAAAAAGATTAATTGACAACAAAACAAAGCTTGCAATAAATCTAATAATTTCTAAGGCCTGCCAAGAACAAATTTACACAATTTCTCCAACCGTTGATGACTGGGTAACACAACTGCTGCACAAATAAGAAAATTTAACTCAGCCTTTCAAATATACACCAAATGCCGAACATGATACTGTTTACCACCATATCGACACTGGTGGACCACCAATTTTTTCAAAGCCTAGAAGACACAATCCGGAAAAGCTGGCACTGGCAAAAATGGAATTCGACTACATGCTTAAGCAAGGTATATGCAGCCCAAGCAGCAGCCAGTGGGCCAGTCCCCTGCACATGGCACCAAAGAAAACAGCAGGTGAGTGGCGCCCCTGCGGCGACTATAGGCGTTTAAATACCGTAACCAGACCGGATAGGTACCCTATACCGCATATACACGATATATCGCATAGACTACACAATAAATCTATTTTTTCTACCCTCGATCGCACCAGAGGATCGTGAAAAGACCGCCATAATAACTCCATTTGGTTTATACCAATTTAATGTTATGACATTCGGTCTTAGAAATGCCAGCCAATCTTTTCAACGTTATATGGACCAAATTTTTCGTGACCTGGATTTTGCGGTTGTATACATTGACGACATATGCATAGCCTCGTCCAATGAAAAAGAGCATAAACGTCATTTAGATATTGTCTTTAAACGTCTTCAGCAGCACGGCCTCAAAATAAAAATTTCAAAATGCATTTTTGCGCAAACCGAAATCAATTTTTTAGGCCACCGTATAACAAAAGATGGCGTTTCACCTACAAAAGAACGCTATGCCTGAGTAGTGTGTTTTTTGTGACGGCTGATTATTTATTTTTTCTTAATTAAATATTTCTGATTTTAAAACCTGTAAATTAATTATATTAGTTTTTTTTTTGCTATTTTTTTCAAAAAAATATTGTTTCGTGTCAATTCTGAATTTGTTTTTACCTGAACCAAGTTTTTTTTACAAATTCTTCACGTGGTGCTGTTTGCTGTTGTTGCTGTTTTTCCTTGGTTTTATTGCTACTATGGCGCCTAGAATTCAAAAAGCGGAATTTGTGATGAAACTATAGGGAAGCAGGGCAGTATTCAATGCAAAATGTGTGCTTTATGGATACATTCAGCTTGTGCCCTGATTTCAGATGATGAAATTGTGGCCCTTAGGGCAAATAAAGGGATTTCATTTGTGTGTGCAGTGTGCTTGGAGGGCACTGGGCGTAATAAGTCCCTTGCCGATGAGGTTCGGGACTTGAACCGTAAATTTGATTCCTTTATATCGAAAGGTAATGATGATCTAATTTCGATCAAAGCTGCATTCACTGATGCTGTTGGTGAGATTAAGGAGCAAATGACTTCTAGTGTCAAAGAAATTAAGGCTGACGTGTTGTCGTGTAACACGCGCATCAACAATGTTGAGTTGTCCACCACCTCTAAAATATCTTCTTTGGAAATAGAGAACCATGTTCTGCACCGAAGGTTGAATCGGGCCGACATTGTCATCCGAGGTTTGCCAAAGGGGTTGAAGGATTTAGTTGCAGTTGTTGTGGCCTTGGGTGCTTTTTATAGCATACCTATTGCTGGTTATGAAATTAATCATGTGTGCTATATTAATGGAAAGAGACTTATATTGGTGAAATTTAATAATGTATTCCTTCGGGATAAAATTATGAGTGAATACTTTAAAACCCGAACTTTAAGAAAGTGTGATGTCATTGGTGACGATGATGGTGTCGGTGCTGTTGGTGAACAAGTTGAATCTGCTGTGGGTAATGCTGTAAAGAAACGGATTGAAAGTAGAGTTTTTCTAAATGATCATTTCTCTCCGTCAGCCACTAGGCTGAATGCTGCTTGTAGAGACCTGCTTGTTGATAAGATAATTACAAAGTATAAAATCTTAAATGCTGATAACTCAAAGCTAAGCTTACTTTGCCAAATGGGAACGAGTTGGAAGTTCGTGATGCAGCTGGGTGTGCAGCCCTTCGAGTTGGTGGTGGTGCTGTGTTAGAGTGAATTTGTTTTTTTGTATGTATTTCTGAAGCTGGATATAACGTTATCGTGAAATTTTATATTCCCTTGTGTTCAAGGTTTGACTTGAGTTTTGGCGTTATATCTTGGTTCTTATATATTTTTTTTTTTTTTTGCTCATATTGAGTCTTTGTAAACTAATATAATTAATTATTGTTTCTTGCTCTAAAACTTTCTATGCTGCTTTTATTGGCTGTCTAATATTTATCAGGATTAGTATTAAAATGTATATATTGACTGATATTTTTGCTCAATCATTTTGTTACTTTTGGTTTCCCCACTGTAGCCGTAATTTTTAACTTTGATGTCTTTTAATGAAAATCTTGGTCCGGTAGTTAGTGACAACTCATATCTTAAGGCAGAATTGCGACCATATATGGGACAGTTTAATGTTGCTCATATTAACTGTAACAGTTTGAAACCTGCATTTAGAACTTCTAAATTTGATGAAATTAAGAGTGTGATTGGTGGTTCTGTTTTTGATGTGATTTGTATTTCGGAGACCTGGTTAACTAAGAATGTTTCGAGTCTTTCTGTTGAGATACCTGGGTACAAGTTCTGCCGTAATGATCGTGTGGGTGCAAGGGGTGGTGGTGTTGGAATTTACATTTCTAGCAAACTTAAATTTAAAATTGTGTCTAAAGTTTCGATATTCGATAAATGTGAGTCACTTTTTTAGAGCTGTATTTTTGGGAGTTGTAAAGTTTTATTTGGTGTAGTGTACTTGCCACCGCCTGCTGATTTTGGTAAGTTTGAGGACCTTTATTATGAGCTTTTTCTTAATTATTCAAATGTAATAGTTGTTGGCGATTTTAATTGCAACCTCTTCAATGCAGCAAAGTCTAATTTAGTACATTCTTTTTGTACTAGATCTAACTTGTCCATTTGCCACAATTCTAGGCCTTCTCACTTTGATGTGCAACATCAATCTACCTCATTGATTGATTTTATGTTAGTGAGTGATAGCTCTTTGGTTAATATTTCTGGTCAGGTGCAGTGTCCATCTATTTCCCATCATGCTCTTATTTTTTCATCTTTTAAAATGAATTTAGAACGTGTTGATTCATCTGTTGAGTACCTTGACTTCAATAACATTGATTGGAATGGCTTATTAGCTTTTTTAGTGAATTTTGATTTTTCACAAATTTTTGAGGCGGTTGGTGTTAATAATAAATGCTTTTCATTTGATTCTCTTATTGAGAATCTTTATACTTTTGTGCCTGTTAGGCGGTTTTTTCGTTCATCCGGTGATGATGTTTGGATGAAGGCTAGAACTATTGTGCTGGCAAGATCTCTTCGAGATCTGGCTTTTTCTGCGTATCAAACTGATCCTACAAGTCATAAATGGAGTGTTTTTTGTAAATTTCGAAACAGAGTGAAATCTACCATTAGAAGGGAAAAGAGAAAGCATTACGCTAAACTGTTTGGGGGGTTGGATACTTCTGGAATGTGGAAGGTATTAAAGAGAGCTGGATGCGTTAATTCTAGTGATATCGTTTGTGATGGTGATGTTAATGTAATGAATGAGTACTTTGTTCGTGGTATAGGCCCTGCTCGGGACTTTGAAGTAGATTTTGATCATTTTGACGATATGGATGGTGCATTTTCTTTTCATTGTGTTACTGAATATGAAGTTTTTGAAGCCTTAAATAAGGTAAAGTCCAAGTCAATTGGTGTTGATAATGTTTCCATTCAGTTTTTGAAACTTATTTATCCTCATATTTCTGGTCTTATTTTGCATTTAGTTAATGCTATTTTGACCACTTCCGTGTTTCCTTCTGCGTGGAAGATTGCACGGGTTGTTCCTATTCCGAAATCTGGTACTGTTCATGGTCCTGATGATTTGAGACCAATCTCTATTCTACCTGCGCTGTCAAAGGTGGTGGAACATATTATTAAGGATCAAATGCTTATCTCTACCAGGAATGAAATTTTTGATTCTCAGTATGCTTTTCGCCGAGGATTTAATACTACATCGCTTTTGCTAAATCTAACTGATGCTATTAGAAGTTGTGAGAACGACAATAAATTAGGTGTGCTAGTTTCTCTTGATTTAACCAAAGCTTTTAATTCTATATGTTACTCTACTATGATTATAAAACTTAAAGAATTCTTCAACTTTTCAAAGTCGGCTTGTAAACTCATATTGTCTTATTTATGTGATAGATCACAGTTTGTAGATTTAGATGGTAGGCTTTCTAGTATTCTTTCACTTGCATCTGGAGTTCCTCAGGGGTCGGTTTTGGGCCCCCTCTTATTTATACTTTACATTAATGATTTACCTGCAGTTCTAAGTTCTAGTATGTGTAAGCCGTTTTTATTTGCAGATGATATTTTGCTTTTGTTTAGTACTGGTCGAGATTTTGCCGATGTATTAGAGGCTAATATTAACTACTGCCTTAATGGGATCTACCTGTGGTCTTCTAGTAATTCGCTGGTTGTTAACCCTTCTAAATCTAAGGCTATATTGTTTGGATCGTCAGAGAACTTTGTGAATGGTTTTGAAATTTTTATTCGGAACTCTAAGATCGATTTTGTAAGCCAACATAGATGTTTGGGTATTATCATTGATAACAGGCTTAGTTATGAGTCTCATTTTGAATCTGTACATCGTTGGGTTTCTTGTACTTTACGTAGAATATATTCCACGAATATTTTTCTGCCTTTTCAGGTTAAATGTAGACTAGCTCATGCACTTCTTATGCCGCAGATCTTATATGGACTTGAGCTGGTATCAGGGACCATTGCCTCGAACTTAAAGATATTGGAGCGAGTTGTTAATGCTGTGGTTCGGTATGTGTTTAATATCCGTAGACGTGAACATATTTCTGAATTTGTGAAGAAATTCTTAGGATGCCACTTTGATAAATTCGTTAAGTACCGTAATATTCTCCTATTTCATCGCATTATTAAAAGTGGCATACCTGTCCTGTTATGTAAAGAATTTACTTTTTCGCGGTCTACTAGGAATAAGCAAATTATAATACCTAGAATCAGGTGTTCTGTGTTTGAGAGGTCTTTTATTGTAAGGGTGGCTCGCTGCTGGAATCGTTTACCGCATGAATTGCGTATCTTTTCGCAATCCAATAATGTGTTTCGCCTTAAGCTTATGAAGCACTTCTCTAGTTTATTGCGATAGATTTTTATGTTTTCTGTACAGTAGCTGTTAAATTATCTTGGGACTTGCTTCTATGATTCTTATTGCTTGATATGAGTTGTGAAAATTACCGGATTATAATTACTTAACTGAATCTCTTTTTAATAGTACTTTTTATAATTTGTTACGGCTGGGGAGCCAATAAGTTAAATTGATGGGTGCAGTTATTTATGCATGATTTTTATTTACATAAGTTATTTGTATAGACTAAGTTAAGTATTATACTCAGGATTGTATTGCTATGTAATACGTTTTTTGGCTTTAATGGCTTTGTATTACAAATAAATTAATAAATTTTAAATTTTAATAAACCAGCTCTTACGTGTGATCTCAGACGATTCATATCCCTTTTTAATTTTTATCGACGTTTCTTGCCAGATGCAGCCTATAAGCAGGGTAAGTTACAAAAACTTATAAAAACCAAAAAGAAGAATGATAAAACTCCCGTTGCGTGGGATGATGATTCAACAAAAGCCTTTGAAGAATGTAGAAACAGCCTTGCTGAAGCAACTTTACTAGTTCTCCATGTTGATGCCAGCAATTTTTGTGTAGGAGCAGCAATTCACGAATTAGATGGAGGTAATCTTCCACCTTTAGGTTTTTTCTCAAAACGTATGTCTGACACTCAGCACTTTTGATAGGGAGCTGCTGGCAGCGTATCAAGCAGTAAAATATTTTAAACATATGATCGATGGCCGTAATTGTACCATACTTACGGACCATAAACCGTTAACTTTTGCTTTCCATCAAAATCAGGAAAAGGCAACCCCAAAACAAGTACGTCATCTTAGCTTTATCAGTGAATACACAACCGACATTCAACACATTTCTGGCAGGGACGACATTGTTGCCGACTCATTGTCGCGTATCGAAGCCATGTTCAACGCCGACCAAATAAATTTTGAGCAACTTGCCTTAAGCCAGCAAAATGACGACGAGTTAATAGAAGCCGAACAAAATCACTCGCTTCAACTAAAAAGTATACAACTACCGGATTGCCAAACAAATTTATGGTGCGACATTTCAACATCAAAATTTCGCCCTTATGTAACTGCATCATTTAGACAACAAGTTTTCAATTCAATTCACAACGTATCCCATCCAGGAAAACGTTCAACAGCTAAGCTGATCACCGAACGATTCGTCTGGAAAAATATGAAAACTGACATCACCAAAATGGTAAAATCATGTCCAGAATGCCAGAAAAATAAGGTTAGTAAACATAATAAAAGTATTTTAGCAAAGTTTAAGGTGCCGGATAAAAGGTTTCAACATGTCAATATTGACATCATCGGACCATTGCTCTTGTCAGATGACTTTAAGTATTGTTTAACCTGTGTAGACCGATTTAGCCGTTGGCCAGCCGCTATTCCGATCAAGGATATTACAGCGGAAACTGTTGCTCGTGCGTTTTTAAACGGTTGGACAGCACATTATGGTATGCCTAATGCCATAACCACGGATCAAGGCCGGCAATTCGAGTCGAAACTTTTAAGGAACTGACTCAGCTAACTGGTTCCAAACATCTACACACAACCGCTTACCACCCACAATCAAACGGCTTGGTGGAGCGCATGCACCGCACGCTTAAGAGTGCCATTAAATGTCATACATCCACAAATTGGACAGATAGTTTGCCCATCGTTTTGCTAGGATTGAGAACAACTTTTAAACCACATTTGAATGCATCGGCGGCTGAAATGATCTACGGATCAACCATCAAACTTCCGTGTGAGTTTTTTGAAAAACCAACCGAATTATATATTGAAAGCGATTTTGTTAAAAATCTTCGCAGCGTCATAGCTCAACTCAAACCAGTACCAACGTCTAATCACTCATCTTCAAAATTTTTCGTACAAAAGGATATTGCATCAATTCTGTTCGTGCCCCGTTAAAGGCACCCTATGATGATTATTATTTGGTAACCCTATTGAGTAGAATAGTCTACGACAAAAAGTGGCATCACTAACATTGTTAGCATTTTCTTATTCATTCTAAAAAGTTCTTTTTCTCAGTACAGAACACAGACTGTATTTTATATTTTAAAACTTATTAAATAAAATAAATAAAAACACTAAACACTAACCATAACGTCAAATAATGATCTCGACGAAAGGCCAACAATTTTTTCATTTCTATTTTCATCGGTACGTTAAGTCGTTCGAGCAACATAAAATTAAATCTTTATAGTGACATTTAAAAAAGGTTTAAAAACATTAAACTTAAAATAAATATCTTTAGTAAATAAAACATAATTAAAGACGACTGTGTTTTAATTAGGTAATCTGGACAACCAGGCTACCAAATATATATCCTCTCAACTCCATAAAATAACACTTGTTTTCAAGACCTGATATGAAGGCATCTCCATACATCTTGAATCCTGAACTTGTATATGAGCTAGGAACCTTCATAATCCTTCGTATTCTCCATATCTAATTTACAATCCAAGGACTTCTTATCTTTCCGAATATCAAAGTTCAAAAACCACAGAAGAAGATGAGGGTATCAAATGTCAACTTTAGGAATAACAATCAGAACGTCTTTCTTAAACTTCCAAGATTTTTAGTCAAGAATGAAAATGAAGACTCCTTTTGGAAAATAAATCAAGAAGAATGTATAGTCGGGTCTAAATATTCCTCATGCCCGATAAATTCACCAATTATAAACTCGGAACCTTGTATGACAGGAGTATGTCAAAATCACGATCTTGCACAATGTGATATATTACATCTAAAGAACGACAGTGTAATACATAGTACAGCAGGTGCAACAAGGGCTACTAGAAGGTCCGATGGTAGGATCATATAAGACTTATTGGATCCAACCATCTGGACATATGAAAGGTACTGATAAAAATGGACATGATACCCCGCTTAAAATTAGAGGATCAAAAAATATAAGGTATGTCGAGATTCAAGATCAGATATATGTACTGAATGAGGAGTACATCAGAAGATTGGATATTAACAAACGGTACATTGAACTTCTCACTTCAAGAGTTTCAACCCTTTGAGAAGACCGATTTATATGTTCCTGATTACATCAGTTACCACTACAGAATACAGTAACAGGAATGATACTGTTACTGTTATGTATAGTAGAGCGACTCAAGTTGTATGGAAGCGAAATTCGTGAAAGGTGTACCCCCCTCAAAATGAACATTTGTATTTTTTATGATGACATCTAAAATATTTCGGCACTAGCTTTGACCTCTCGTGACCTGTACCATTTTGAAAAAAGAGTCCATTTTTGCATGTTTTGTTAATTTAAGAATCTGTTTAATTACCAACATATACAATATGGGTATCATAAGAAAGGTTTTTTTAAGGCGCGTCCAACTGTATATACAATTTGTCCAAGGACGATCATCCAAGTCCTTTTTTTAAGGATATTCTGTAAAAAAAAACCGGTTTTTGAATTTTTTGTTCGGGGTTGTTTGTAATAAAAATGCCAAATTAACATATTTTAATCTTTAGTCGATTTAATTAAATACGGGTCTCAGCTTTTTTTGAAATTCGTGCTAGTTCGCTTTTTGACATTAATGCAATGGAGTGGTAACTCTTCGTTTTAAATAGGGCAATGTGGGTATAAAATTTTTTCTTTTGCCAAGTACATCATCTTTATATGTATGTATGTGCTCTGGTGTTAATGAAGAATTTTTGATATTGGAGGAATTTGTTTATCGTATATATGGCTTCAAAACTATGAATGAAATCAATAAAGCTCTTCTGGCCACTTTCATGAAAACTTATAAAATAATAGAAAACGATGACGTCTTTCGTTTGCCAAAAGCCAATATCGACGGATCATCATTACCGCGATGCCAGTTAGAATTGCAACAACATTTTTTACGAACATATAATATTGCGAAACTCTGGGTTAATGCTTTAAAACCTGTTGGCATTTCAAATTTAACTGAAGTACCTTAGTTCTTCTTTAGTCTATAACGTCACCTAGAAAACAAAACGACGTAACTAACATATTTACTTTTTACAGGAGAAGCAAAAAATCATAGAATCAAACAATTTTTTGTAGAAATGTAGTTCGATTTAGTGCTTTATAATCACTCAGCCCTACTTCAATATTTTACAGGGCAACCAAAAAATGCGCGAACACAAAAACATATAAGATTTGAATTTTATTTATAAAACCGCTATTTTTATCGTAGACGTCCAAAATTTTGTGTAGGCATGCAGTTTAGCCAAATGAATCATAATCATCAATAAAACCGGTTTTGGAAACTTTGTAATTTACGCCCTTTTGTATTTTAGGTGACGATATGTTTGTTGGTATAAAACCTAACAATTATACAACAGTTTAGTTCTTTAATAAAAAAAAATATTAATAAAAAAAAAATAGTTTTTTTCGTGTTTTTTTGCGGTAAATTTTGATACTCATTTATATTCTAATTGTTAATATTATATTTATATAATAGAGTTGAGCTTTAAAAAGCGCTTGTATGTAAATGTGTAAATCTTTATTGACATCACTGTTTACTGTCAGATTGTATGACTCTGTTTTATACGCCATTTTCATTGTATGTATTTCATCATCTAATTTTAATCACTTAATAAAATCTATCGTAATAACAGGTTATGGTTCCCAGCCACGCGAAATTTTAAAATCGTTTTTTTTAAGAAGTAATTGATAAAATAAAAAGGAAAAATTCAAAATGAATGCAAATAATGCACAATTTCCCAAATTGTCTAATACTAACTACCATGTGTGGAAATTTAACCTGGGGGGTTACCGCGTAACTCGAATCGAAAATCAAAATTTTTCGAAAAGAACTTCCGAATCGAAAGTAAATGCGTACTGTGTAATTCGTTCGGAACGACTACAGAGTTGTATTCATAATAAGAGGGAACAAATTGAACAAACTTGGCAACACTATTATCAAATGTCAAAATTACAAAAAATCCCAAAACAAACAAAATTTTAAATCAAAAAAGAAATTGTTTTTTCGTTTTGAAACATAAAAATTGATTGCGTTTATTTATTTTATTAATAAAAAAGATGTAATATAAGTATTTATTTACATAAAAACAAAAAAAAATCACAGTTCAAAAAATAACAAAATTCTAAAGGCAAAATAAAGTAAAAATAAAATAAAATTAAACGTTAAACTTTACTTAGAAATACGATGTTTTTCTAATTCGATATTTTATTCCCAATTGTTGCAGTTTGCGTTTTGATTTCTCTAGTTCCGTTGGTTTCTTAAATACAAATTTTTGTTTTTTAAATTAAAATTTTTCTTTTTCAAGTTCAAATTTGTTTACCTCCAGCTTATATCTACGGTCTTGAACATCATAGCTTCTTCTTAAATATTTTTGAACCCCAGCAAGATTTTCATTGATTTCAGTTAAAACTTTAGTGGAATTTTCATGATACGTTACTTGGTTTTGTACTTATTTTTCCAGAAGGGTATCTTTGTTAAAAACGTTTCTTTTTGGCTGCTGTGAAGTGGATACTTCATTACTTTCCTCTTCAGATGAAGAATTTGAAGTCATATTGACATCAGTTTCATTTTCAATGCCAGTTTCAAGAGTGGAATTTCCACTTGTTGATGAAATGGTGTTTAAAGAAGTTCTGGCCCCAAACTCTAAAGAACCTTATCTTAAACTTATACCACTAACGGCCTCTTCACAGTATCTGCTTGGACCACCTCCGGTTCCAGAAATGCTGCTTCGGATACGACGGCATTTAGCTTTTACATGAGTCTTGTAATCGGCCCAAACCTATTGGAAAAATATGTTTTAAAATATATTATTAAAAACGCTCATTACACAAACTTACTTTTTTCCAGCCATTGACATCACGTTCGGTTGGTCCGAAAGCATTCAAATCCGAACACAACTTTTGCCACAAATTGTTTGACTTATTCTTAGCATCTGGGACTTTTAGATGCCCTATTGCCAAGTCTGAATGCTTGACCATGAAGTCTACCATTAACTCATATTGTTTTTTATTTGTGTATAAATTTCTTTTTGGAGCTTGCCCAAGATATATTTAATTTATATATTTAATTTATATTTAATTTATCTTGAGCTTGCCTTTATAAATTGAAAACACAAATATTATTACATTTAATATAACATGTTTATTAGGTAATTTAATAAATATTTTTGTATAAATAAACAATATTATTAAGTTTTCTTTATTTGTTAATCATTTTTTATTTTTAAATGTGTAAATACTTACATTTTTAATATTTTTTCACTTGTCACTAGCAAAATAGCTTTCGAACAATTTCCGAACGTTTTTATCGCAAAAAAAGTTCATCTTCGTAATACAGAGTTGCATTTTCGAAAGGGATTTTTTTGTTCGAAAAGGGAGAAAAAAATGTCCGTACTTTCGAGAAAAAAAGTACGAAAATCGTATTACGCGGTACAATTTGTTCGTATTCGTACATTTTTCTTTTCGAATCGAGTTACGCGGTAACCCCCCTGGAGTTGCTGCTGTTGGAGAGGGAGTTGTGGGATGTTGTTGTTGGTGCTGTGCCTGAGGCTCAGGATGCTAAATGGCTGACTCGTGATGGTATGGCAAGAGCTGCTATTGGTCTGGCTGTGGAAGAATCACAGAAAGTTTTAATTAAGCAACTAAAAACTGCAAAAGAGTTTTGGGATACCTTCAAAAAGCATCACGAAAAGTCAAACATAACCAACAAAGTGAGTCTTCTTAGACAAATGTCATCGAAAAGGCTGGTTAGTGGTCAAACCATGGAGGATCACATCAACGAATTTTTATCAATTGTGGATCGTTTGCGAGATTTAGGTGAAACTGTAGAAGAGCATAAAGCTGTTGCGTTTTTGTTGGGCACATTGCCTGAAGATTACAACCCTTTAATTTCATCGTTAGAAATGCGTTCCGAAGCGGATCTTACGCTTGATTTGGTAAAGGAAAAATTGATTCTCGAGTACAAAAGAAAGTGTGGATGCCAACAGGAAACTGAGGCTGCTTTTAAAGTACAAAAGAAAAAGTTTGTACCAAAATGTTTTTTGTGTGGAAAGCCGGGACACTTTAAAAGAAACTGTCCAAATAAAAACCAACAACATCAACAAAAATCAAATAATCGTGCCAATAATGTGAAAGATGAATATAAAACCGAATGGTGATTGGTTTGTAGATTCGGCAGCTACAGCCCACATGTGCTGTGATGAAAAATATTTTGTTAACATGAAACAACATGTTGAAACATTTTATTTAGCCGAAGGTACGCCGGTAAAGTCAACCGGAATGGGTGATTGCAAATTATTTTGTGAAGGCAAGGAAATTGATGTTCTAAATGTTCTGTTTATTCCTGAATTAGACGGAAGTCTACTATCTGTTCGCAGATTGACTAAGGCTGGTTTTAGTGTTCATTTTTATGTAAACAGTTGTTCAATTTCTTTTGATGGGCATGTTCATGCAACGGCTTCACTGAAAAATAATTTATTCGTATTAAATCAGTTTAATAAGGCAAATAAAATATCAAATTGTAAAAATGATTGCGTTCATGTTTGGCATCGCCGATTTGGTCACAGAAGTATACAAGCAATCAATTCCACTGTTTCTAAAGAGATGATAAAAGGCGTAAACATAACGAAATGTAGCTGTAAGTTAAATTGTGAAGTGTGTTTACGGGGAAAGCTTACACGAAATCCATTTCCAAAGGCATCAGAGTCAAAATCCAATGAAATATTAGATTTGGTACATTGCGATTTATGTGGCCCTATGCAAAATGAAACCCCTGGTGGAAATCGTTATTTTTTGACAATAATTGATGATTACAGTCGGTATTGTACTATTTTCTTTATTCCCTCAAAGGATTTGGCATTTGAAAAGAGAAAAGAATTTGTTGAAATATCAGAAAACCAGTTTGGAAAACGCCTAAAAATGCTTAGAAGTGATCGCGGTGGGGAGTTTGTAAATAAAAGAATGCAGAAATATTTCAAAGATAAAGGTATTATTCATCAGCTGACTGCACCCTATACCCCTGAGCAAAATGGCGTCGCAGAGAGGAAAAATAGAAGCTTGATGGAGATGGCGAGGTGTATGCTGTTCGATGCAGATATGCATATAAAATTTTGGGCTGAGGCCGTTAACAACGCTAACTATATTCAAAATCGTCTTTCATCAGCTGCTGTAAATGTGACACCATTTGAGTTGTGGTTCGGCAAATTTCCAAATTTGAGCCATGTTCGTGTTTTTGGTGCTGTTGCATATGTGCATATAAATAAACAAAAACGTAAAAAGTTGGATGACGTGGCAATTAAATGTAATCTGGTTGGGTATGCTGACGAATCAAAAGCATATCGTTTGCTTAACCCTAAAACTAATAAAATAATTATTAGTCGTGATGTAAAATTTTTGGAGTCGAAAAATGTAATTGCTGATAATGCATTAGTTGATGCTGGTATTGTTGATGATAATATGGTTAATGTTGCATTTTCGGACATCGAATCCGAAATCGTTTCATCTTAAGCACAGGAAGGAAAAGATAATGAAGAGGTGGTAAGCACAGATGATTTTTGTGGTTTCGAATCTGCTAAAGAATTTTCATCGTCATCTGATTCGGAAACTTTATCAGGTGATCCTGATATAACTCCAAGAACTTCTTTAAGAACCAATAAGGGCAAACCTCCCAAAAAGTATGGCTACAAAATTTGCGTTGAAAATGATCCAGTCAATTATAAAGAGGCATTATCTAGACCTAGTGGAACTACCACGTGATGGCAAAGTAATTGGCTGCAAATGGGTCTTCAAAATTAAACAAACCGTTGATGGTGAAAAAAGTATAGAGCTAGGCTGGTCGCAAAAGGGTTTTCCCAAAAGTACGGCGAAAATTACGACGAAGTTTTTGCTGCTGTCGTGAAGCAGACATCATTTCGAAGTTTATTGGCGATTGCAAGTTACAAAAATATGAAGGTGCATCACGTTGATGTTAAGACGGCTTTTCTCTACGGTGAGTTAGATTCAGATATATATTTAAAACAACCTGAGGGATTTATTATGCCTGGAAAAGAGAATCTTGTTTGTAAATTGAATCATAGTTTGTATGGACTCAAACAGTCTGCTCGTTGTTGGAATCTTCGAATCAATCAGATTTTAATTGATTCGGGATTGAGAAGGGGAACGGCCGAGCCGTGTTTATATGTGAAAGGTGATGGAAATTCAATCACATATATTTTGATTTACGTTGACGACATCATTGTGGCTTCCAAAACTGATGACGAAATCGAAAAAGTTATACGTATTCTCAAATCACATTTTGAAATAACAGTATTGGGTGATTTAAAGCTTTACTTAGGAATTGAAGTAAGCTTCAATGCTGGGTTATTTTTCCTATCACAAGAAAATTATATTGAGAAAATTTTAAATGAATTTGATATTCAGAATGCTAAAATTTCATCTATACCTATGGACCCCGGATATTTAAAAGGAGGTTCCGATAATCAACTTGAAAACAACCATCTATACCGAAAAGCAATCGGATCACTGCTGTATGTCTCAAACAATACACGACCGGACATTGCTGTTGCCGTCTCAATCTTATCCCGTAAAATAAGTAAACCAAATCATAATGATTGGACAGAGGTCAAAAGAGTACTTAAGTATCTAAAGGGTACTAAAAACCTAAAACTGTGTGTTGGATCTAAATCTAATTTAGAATTAAAAGGTTTTTCTGATGCAGACTGGGCTGGAGACGTCAATGATCGCAAATCTACAAGCGGTTTCATTTTCAAGCTTGGTGATGCTGTTATCAGTTATGCCAGCCGAAAGCAACCAAACGTAACATTATCGTCTACCGAGGCTGAGTTCGTGGCTCTTGCGGAAGCATCTCAAGAACTTTTGTGGATAATTCAGCTAATGAAGGAATTTGGAATTGATGTATTCAATCCCATAATTTATGAGGACAATCAAAGCTGCCTAAAAATGCTCGAAGATGAAAAGATATGCCCTAGAAGTAAACATATAGACGTAAAATATTATTTTGTTCGCAACTTGTGGATATCGAAAAATGTTTTATATGATTATTGTCCTAACAGATTCCATGTTAGCTGACATTCTGACCTAAGCCTTTACAGAAAATTAAAATATGTAAATTTCGAGAATTAATTGGTTTAAGTAATTAACTGTAATATTTTATTTTTATGACTATACTTTTTAAGTTTATATAAATTTGTTTTGCACAATATTTACAATATTGAGAACGGGTGTTAATATTATATTTATATAATTGAGTTGATTCATCATCTAATTTTAATCACTTAATAAAATCTATCGTAATAACACTAATTATAAACGTTGCTAAAAAAATAAATAAAAATTTCATTAAATTTTACTATATATATGTATACATATATAATGATAGTGTTTGCCATATATAATTATATATAAAAGTGATAGAATTATTTTTTATTAATTGTACCATATATATGGTAGAATATTTGGTCATATATAGGTCTATATCTATTTCATATGATCCAGATACACAAGATATGCTAATATATAAAATACGATACAATTAGATATGATCATATATTACGCCATATTAAAAATTTTTCATAAACTAAGTATAAGATATGATCATATATTGTAATATACTGACACACATATAAGCATATATAATGATATCAATTTGTATTGGAGTATATAGAAACTTTGTTCATCGGGATACTATAAATTGGTAATACGTTTTTAGCAAGATTTTAATAAAGTGACAAAGTCGGATGAAATTAGGGGACATTTTTAAACGGGCAGGACTTCAAAAATTATTTTTCGAAAGGGTAAAAAACTATAGTTCACTTTTGTACACATAATACTCTTTGCCGGATAAGTAAAAAGTGTACACCATTGGAAGTCACGGAAATATTTTTTCAATAAGGCTTTATATGATCACTAATATTCGACGGAATAGTTCGGCCAAAAAAACGATATTTGTCGGTTTTAAGTATTTGGAGTAATTATGTTCAAATTTTGATATCGAAAACATGTTTGATGGGCTGATGTACAATGTTTTTAAGTATAAATTTAAAAAAAAAATTCGACGATTAGCTGTAAATACAAAATGTTTGTCCTTCGAAATTTTTCCGATATTGCCAAAAATTAGGCTGCCGAAGAACAGTGAACTCATTGCTAAACTATCGACTTTTACTTACCACCCCGTATCTACTCAGAGCAATTAACATTTTTCAATTAACAAATCAATTTTTTTGGCCAAATACTGTTAATCCCATTAAAGTTTTTAATTTTTCTTAAAAGAATATAATTCTTATTTCTGCAAAACGAAATATATATGTATATTGCAAGTTTTTCAGATTTTTTAAGTTTATCCTCCTCTTAAGAAATAAAAAAAATTTAGAAATGTTGAGGTTAAGAAGAAGAACAAACGTTTTTCTCTAAAAATTATAAACACTATTAATTTTTAAATCAGACTAGACTAGTTTCTGCCTTTTATTATGGACAGGCTCATCAGTGATTTTCCATTTAAATTGTATTATTATTTGTGTATTTATAATTGTTCGATTGTCTCTATATGATAAATTTTTCAACAACATGGGGCTGTAAGAATCAAACCTGCGCTCATATTATATTACAAACGTAACAACACCAAGTCATGACCGTTTAGCGATCACACCCAAGTATGGCCTCGAATCTAATGCAGCTAAATTGCAGTTTTCTTTCCTATTAGCTTTTTCTGTTATTGTATATTATACTCAGAACTGACAACACTAACAACACAAATATTCTGTTTTTAGATTTTTGTTTTTTTTTCTAATCTCCTCCATCTCTATTTCACAATGTTACCAGATTTAGTTAGGGCCTTCTACATTAGGCATAAAATGTTTGTAGAAATTAGCTAAAAAAAAAGTACATCCTTAAGGAAAAAACTCAAAATATCCGGACTACATCATCCACTTTATTTTTTCGGATTATTGTATTGTAAACAAATTAATAGCCACACTAATTTAATATTTAACTGAAAATTCTAACATTAGTTTTCATTTTGATGTTTTTGTAAGAAATTATTAATTTTTAAAATTTTTTAGATCAAATGAAATTCATAAATTGCTCAACGAAAGAATAAGAAATCGGTTCAATTTGGAAATTTTTAAATTGAATGATTTCGCAGAGTGGATATAGTGTTTAACTACAACAAATGTTGAAAAATTAATGAATTCATTTAAAAATAAATCGAATGAGATCAATTCAAAATTCATTCGATTCGTAAAATTGCAATGTGAAAATTTAAGTATTCAATAGTCAATTAGAATTGAAAAACGAATTGATGGAAGTTTGTAAAACCATTCACATTGGATCTCCAAACCAAAATAAACTCCGCTTATATTTTAAGGACTATCGTTAATGTAAATAGCGATATTGCATCTTAAAGTAACCATTGAAATCATGAAATTATTATTAAAAATGTAAACAAAGAATATTCAGGTTCAAAAATGGTCCCCGTTACAATTACACAAAGATTATGTGAAATAAATTTATATGCTGTTTTGTGCACTTAGTTACAACTTAAAAAAGTTTTCTTTTTTTTCTAAATTTGTATTAAAAAGTAAATGAAAAGCTGTCGCTGTTTCAATAAACATGATTATTTTCTTTTTTTTAAATTTTGTGCTAAAACAAAATATATAAACTAATATTTCTATAGTAAAGTTTTAATTCTAAATTTTCTTTAAAATCTATGATAAACTTGCCTAAACTATAATATAATAAGAAAAACTAAAAATGATAAACTCTTAATAGCTTATCTTTTGTTGATCATCTCTTACCTTCGAACCCTTAAAACTGATGATATAATTATGATAATGGCGATGACGGCAATTATAGAGTTGATAAGAATCTTTATCCTTAAGTTTTTGTTGTTGATTTGTTTGTCTTGGAGAGTAGAGTTGGAGTACTATATGCATTTTGCTGTGTACTGTCTTAATTATTCAGTTTTGGGCAGTTTAACTTCGTGAATCATTACTTTCACTAAAACTTTGCTCGCTCGATTCTCGTCTACTTCCCACTGGTTTTGGTTTGTATTCTGTAATGAATACAGTCACTGAATTGACAGTGACTTCTCTAGTTTGAGCCGTAGAGCGATCAACATTTTTCAAGCGTGCAGGATATTTTTTATGCTTATGTTTTTCGTGGCCAGAACTACTGTGGCGTGAGCCAGAAGCAGATTTATTATTGCCGTTTGGCATGGTTCCAGATGCACCGGGTAATGTGGCAGCTTGTTGGGCGACGAGCGCTGAATTAAGGCGTGGTTTACGTGTAGAAGTACCTTGATAAAAATATGCTCATTTATTAAAGTTAAGTGAATAGAATATAAATAGTTTATATTATAGAGAAACGGTATTATAAAGTAATATTAATAAAATATATTATTAAAGTTCAAAGTTCTTCCTCTTGTCTATTAAAAGTTTTAAATAGCGCCTGCATATTATCAGAGCTTTATGGATTGAATTCTAATATTTATTGCGTTACGTAGACACAATTAATTTTCTTTTAAATTAAAAAAAAATCCTTTTTAATAATTTGCAATCATTAATTCGAATCTTTCTGATCGACTATTAACTCAATATGGACTAATTAAAGTATTTAGTTTTTTAAAAATATTTTTTACAATGAAAATGAAAATAATTAAAGTTCGAGGTCATACTCTATATTTCTTTATTAGGATATTGTCCTAACAAATAATCTATAGAGTTTTTGTTTTCAAACTTATTAATTGACCACTTTCAGGAATGTGTTGGTAGACCTAGTATTTCGGGAATTTTCTAATTCTCATCATCAGAACACGTTTTGAAAGAAGTACGGTCTTGTTTACTCCCCCTTCACATTTTGTTTTTAAACAAAACAAGGAGAAAACAAAAAGCGTGTATTGTATAAATACCAAAGGTAGAGCTTGCACATAACGAACAAGTTTTCAATTTATTTTTGATCAATGGTGATAATCTTTAACTTCGAGCTCATATATTAGTTCTAATTTAGTGAGACTTGGGTGACATGTGGTTTCAACAAGACGGTTCCACATGCCAAACAGCACGCGAAACAATGACCCAATTGAGACGAGAGAGGCCGGTCAATTGGCAGCCTAGATCGTGCGATTTAACGCCTTTAGACTATTTTTTGTGGGGCTATGTTAAGGCTCATGTCTATAGGGACAATCCCGCAACCGTTGACGCACTAGAGGCCCAGATTGAAGAATTTATTCGTGAGATACCGACCGATATGTTGGAGAAATTTTGGAATCAGCGTAATAACCATTTGAGGAGTAGCTGCGGTCAATATTTATATGAAATAATCTTTAAACATTAAATCATATAGATCGTTCTATCAACTCATATAAAGATTTCATACATTTCTCTAAATTTTATGTTTTTCTTTTTAAATCCAATCCGGAAGCTTTTAAAAAATCACCCTTTATTTATACGTTTATCAAACCTATGTGGAAATAATATTCAAAATATTTAAAATTTCCAAAAAAAATTTAATTTTTTCAACTTTGGTGCCTTTGCTTTCTAATAAAGGGTGCTTTTTTATACAGGTATAGAACTTTAAGTTGGCAACACTTTTTTAACTGGCGGCCATTTTGTCAGCTGTCAAGTGATTTATGTTTAGTTTGGTTTGGCATTTCAACATGAATTAGACTTGGGCATTTTAAGTCTTTCTAAAGATCGCTCTTTACAGTTCAGCTCCTTTCAATGAACTAGTTCGCTCTTCTAGTTCAACAGCTCTTTATCCTAAATTGAGCTGTGCGAGACGAACTATTTGAAGTGAATTGAATCAGCTGATGCGAAACAAAATGTGTAACTTTCTATTAATTTACTATCGGAGAATAATTCAACACTTTAAAATATATTTAAAATGATTGTTAAATCATAAAATGGTACGTAATTATAAAAATTTTAAATTATTTAAAAAAAAATTAAAAAAAAAATTGACATTAAAAAAAACTCAAAAGCAACATAAAGAAAAGAAATATTACTCAAAAGACAAAAAGAACGAAAAGAGCGAAAGACCTAAAAGAGCTGAGGATTGTGATCCAGCTCACTAGTTCAAAGAAAAAGACTAGTTCAAAGCAAAGACTAGTTCAATTGAACTAGGTCGTTCACGAACTGCATAACTCTAACATGAATAGACTGACGCCTGAACATCGCTTCCAAATTGTGCAAATTTATTTTGAAAATCATGGTTCTGTTCGAAATACGAATTTTGTTTAGCAATGAAGTCCACTTTTAGTTAAATGGATACGTCAATAAACAAATCTTCCCTATTTGGAGTGATGATAATCCTCAAGTGTATGTTGAGACACCGTTACATCCAGAAAAACTGACTGTTTTGTGTACTTTATGGGCTGGGCTGGTGGAATCATTGGTCAGTACTTCTTTAAAAACGATGCTGGTCAGAACGTTACAGTCTATGGTGACCGCTGCAGAGCCATGATTACTTACTTTTTATGAAGGAAACGTTTGGTAACATCATAGTTTCACGTTTCGGACCCTCGAATTGGCCTCCAATATCGTGCGATTTAACGCCGCTGGACCATTTTCTGTGGGGATATGTGAAGTCGCTAGTCTACGCCGATAAGCCCGAAACGATTGACCACTTGGAGGACAACATTCGCCGCGTTATTGCCAATATACGACCACAAATGTTGGAAAAGTCATCGAAAATTAGACGTCCAGATTAGACTACGTCCGAGCCAGCCGTAGCGGTCATATGCCAGTACATATTTAAATTATAATGCCAGAAGATTATCTTTCGAATAAAGTAGATTTCATGTCAATTTAAAAAATTCATCTTTGTTTTATTCCATTTCAAAGTTCTATACCTCTATAAAAAAAACACGCTTTATAATTACAAAATGCTATGTCGCTCAGGAACAGACTAACCACATAAAACAACCATCCGGAACAGCACGTTACAGAAACGTCATGGAACGCAAAGACTAATGGAGTTTTTAGTTTTTTTTTTTATTTTGCATAAAAATTAATGAATTTGGCGAGGAATGCCTTTTTACTAATATCAAATATTTTGCTGGGAAAGCATTTATTTTAATAAAAAAATCGGACTAATTTGAGGTTTCTGATAATAAAAATAGACAATATTTTTCACCAATAGATTGCTATTTCATTTTGATATTTCTTGTAACAATTGTTGCAATAAATGAAGAATTGAATACATCACCTTTGTTTAAAATAATACAAACAACAAAAACATCCCCCCTTTTTCTACTCCTTTTAAATTATCAACAATATTTTGACCTGCTTTATAATGAAAACAGAACATTCCATTCAACCTAGGTCAAGGGGGAAAAGCGGGGGTAGAATTGATTTACACTTACCCAAATAATGCCTTCTCCACTCACTCATTTACGATTGATACTAATTTTTATAGATTTTAATTCATAATAAATATTAATCGGTCACTCACCTTTACGTACGTCACACATGCGACATTTAAATGCCTCGGCCGAGTTCCTGTACGTACACACACTGCAGTCCCAGAAATTTTCTTCAATGACTTTCGATTGTCGCTTTCTTCTTACTGGCGACTTCTTGTGATCCATAATAGTTTTTGTCTTACGTTGAAAAAATTCTTTGCTGTCCTTTTTTGTGAGTTTTTACTCAGGCGTCGTCTTTCTTCCAACAACAACCGTTGCGGTAGCTATCCATGAAGACGACGACGACGTAGAAGTTTTTTGTTGAACACAATTTTTTTTAAGTATAATTTTTTTTTCGTTGGAGTAGCGTAACTAACCGCGCCCCTTTTTATAATAATTTAAGCGTTATTAGCGCCACAAATAGTAAAAAATAAACTTTCGCTATGCTAAAGGATTTGTATTGTATGCATAGGAAAAAAAATCTATAAAAATTTTCACAAATTTTACTTTTTGTGTCGGAAACAGAGTCCCCAGACGATCGGCTTATAATCGTCGGCGTGTCGATGTCGGTCAATTTTAAGTAATTTTGCCGCCGCCTTGAATCACATCGGCTTGATATATAAGCCGGCTAAAGCAGACGCTGGGCTTAACATTTAGGCCTCAGCAGTTGGAAATTGTGTTAATCTTTTTTTTTTTTTGAAGCCTTTGTAAATTTTTTAATGAAAACCACAATTCATTAACAGAAATAATTAAACCGGTAATTTGGCCGACGCCGAACTTTAATCGTTTAAACCGCCGCCAAAAATTGTTATTCGGCTTAGGAATCTGGTAGGAATGCGACCAGTGCTGCCTAGTTTATAAATGATTTTAGTGTTGTACAAGTATTGAATGTTTGAGTACCGGGTTTTTTCCTAAATATGTTACAATATCGCATACAAAACTTTATAGGCGCCAAGTTAGCAAAATCTGAAAAAGTTAGCAAAATATTAACGCAATTGAAGTTACACACAAAAAAAAAAGCCAGCGGGACGTTTATCAAAGAAAGGGTATAGTATTACAAAGTATAGTAAGAGCATTTACCTAATAACTATTTTCAGTAAAGTTTGTCAATTAACTTGGAAAATTAAAAAAAAAAAACTTAGAAAAACTCGTACTCTAATTTAATGACATTTAAGTAGAAATATTAATTATATAATCTATTTTTTTATAAACATCCCTAAGTATTTTATTTAATTTTTCTAAAACAATCGGCGGCGGCTAATAGTCGACTAAAGCCGAGCCATTTTCGGCGGCGATGGCTAAACTAAAAGAATCCCTTCGGCGACTAAAGTCCATGACTTTTCTAAGAAAAATACACTTTTTTGTAATTCTATTAATTTGTATCATAAAAAAATAGTTTTTTATATTTCTTTGGAGCATTTTCAAATTTGTAGTACACTCTTTTTCTAGTAACAGATTGAAAGTGATTAAACCATGATGAATTTTCAAAAGAAAAAATATGTTTTTTTTAAATAAAATTTAGTCAGTTAAATTTCAGATTTAGTTCGGTGGCATTCTTAGCATAAATTAGCCGCACAACTCGGCGTCGACTTGAGTTCCTTAAAAAGAGTCGGCGGAGGCTTAGCCGCGACTGTGAGCCGATCGGCTTCGTTCTCTGGTTGATATATACGTGATGAACAAGATTTCGTTTGATGCATTGCCATGTGAACTGACAGTGATACCAAATACAAAAGTTGCACAAAGTGATGGCATGTATGTATAGCTTTATCGTAGGACAAATTAGATCGGACCTTGAAAATTTAAAGTCTGGCAGAACCGTCAAATTTTCTCAAATATGTTGTCTATGGCAACTCTTAAAAACTTTGTGTAAGAGTAAAACTAATATATATACAATACGGTGTCCATAATAACTAATGGGTTATTTAACGTTCTTACCCGTTCTCACACTGCATTACAGAAACAATTTATTGAAAAATACGGTTTTCAAAACAATTATGGCTTCTGTCACGTGTGTCTGGTCTGTTTAGTCTGTGGCTTTATGTATATCGGTGATGACAAGTTTGCAGCATTGCCATTTGCCCTTACAGTGATACCAAATCAAAAAAGTTCCACCAAGTGATGCCAAGTTTGTATACGTGTATGGATATATGTGATGCCATGTTTACGTTTGAAGCATTGCCACGTGCATCACTGCCACTAGTGATACCAAATCAAAAAGGTTCACAAAATGATGCCAAGTTTTTATAGTTTAAATAATGTTTAGTTTTGTTCACCAAAGAAAATCGTTGCTGGTATTAGCATTTCAAGTAATAACGTTTTTTCACATAAATTATTCAACCATTAAGTAGAAACAAGAAAAAACTTGTTAAAATACTACTAGTATCCACACCATTTATGCGAATAAATTTTATTAACTGGAATGCTCTTAATTACTTGGCAACATTTTTTTTGTGTGTAAATTAATGGATTACAACGAAGCACTTTTTTATTTCTATTTACAACAATTTTTAATATAGTTTACTAAATATATTTTGCAACGAAAAAAACTACCGAAATAAACAAACCTGCCAGTGAAGCCAAGTTTAAAGAAAATGATACATAGCTTACAAAGTGTATATCAGTGATGCTAAGTTTTCGTTTAAAGCACTGCCTAAATGATCCATCTATGAAGTAGAATGTCTTGGAAGGATCAAATAGAACTGCAAGTAGTGAGTGGTTGTCAGCGTCATATTTACCATGGGTGGAATTTCGTTTTTAAATTTGGTTTCACTATTAGTTTCACGTGGCAGTACTTTAAACGAAAACTTAGCATCACTGATATGCATTTTTTAAACTAGGTATCATTTTTTTTAAACTTGGCTTAACTGGCTCGTTTGTTTACTTCGTTCGTTTTTTTTCGTTGTCTCGATAATGTGTATTTTTGTAATATATTTAGTAAAATGTATTAAAAAATGTTCTAAATAGAAATAAAAAAAGAATAAAGTGCGTCTTTGTAAACAAGTTAATGATCGGTAAACTACTTAAGTTAATGATCGGTAAACTACTTAAATTGTGTAATTTAACTAATTTCTGAAAGGACATGCATACCTCCGCCATGTTTAAATGACTAGAATATTAAAAGCTAAGATTTAAGTTTATCTGTGCACGATGGAAAAGTAATGTTAATATGTTTAAGTTATAATCCTGCAAACACAATCCCGATAATTCAGTTGGAATGGGACAAAAACAAAATACATAATACAAATAAAGGTACGTCTATTTATATTTTATTGTGAGAAATTTGGCCCTTACACTGTAAAATGCTAATTTTAATTAAACATGCGAATGGAACGAGAGAAGTTAATGTCTTCCCTTTGTTGATCGCGTATTTTAGTGGCCTTGGTGGGCAAGACTTTTTAGGTGTCTAGAATTCAGTTGCTGGAATTGGTCGATTATAGGCAATTAAGAGTTCCACCATAAACATCTTAAAACAGTTTGGATATTTACTATACCCTCCTCCATATGTAATGATTCCAAAAATTCTTGGTCCTTATGCAATTTAAAACCGATCAAGCAATGTTCGTATGTCTGTTAAAATTCCTAGCAAAACACAAGCAGTGTGGGTGACATCCTTTCATGCAGTTTGGCAATGACGGTTGCGAATGTCCGTAATTTCAAGTAATAGATACATAAACTCAAAAAATAAGTTAGTAGAAATGTTAGGAAAATAACTTGTAAATCAGTTATACTATTTTTCAGCAAAATTTTTGCTAAAATTATGTTCTAGCTAAAATTAGTTACTTATTCAGACTAACTGTTTTACTAATGTTTACTAATATTTTACTAATATATTTTGCTACCAAAATTGTTGTGATATAAGCACATTAATAGTGTAAAACTACCAAATTGATAGATGTACGCCTAATGACGTAGATGTCGCGGCATGTCAAGATCTAGTACAGGCAAGGAATTGTATTAAATTTTATGTAGTATGATATTATGTAGTAAAGGGTGTTTTTTATAGAGGTATATAAATTTGAAATTGAATAAAACAAAGATGAATTTTATACATTGACATGAAATTTACTTTATTCGAAAGATAATCTTCTGGAATTATAATTTAAATATGACTTCTGGCATATGACCGCCACGGCTGGCTCGGACGTAGTCTAATCTGGACGTCTAATTTTCGATGACTTTTTCCAACATTTGTGGCCGTATATTGGCAATAACGCGGCGAATGTTGTCCTCCATGTAGTCAATCGTTTCGGGCTTATCGGCGTAGACTAGCGACTATCACATATACCCATCAGAAAATAGTCCAGCGGCGTTAAATCGCACGATCTTGGATGCCAATTCACGGGTCCGAAACGTGAAATTATGCGGTTACCAAACGCTTCCTTCAATAAATCAATTGTGTCACGATCTGTGTGACATGTTGCGCCGTCTTGTTGAAACCACAGCTCCTGCACATCATGGCTGTTCAATTGATGAACGAAAAAGTCAGTAATCATGGCTCTGTAGCGGTCACCATTGACTGTAAGGTTCTAACCAGCATCGTTTTTTAAAGAAGTACGGATTAATCGTTCATTTTGGTGACTCGGTCAGTATCGTTCAATTCGAGTCAGTGAACTAGTTTGTTCAAATCGTTCAATCGTTCTTTTTTGCTTTGACTTGTGACTGATCTACGTCTGGTGAACTGTGTCTTTCGTTTGACAATTCTTACGCACTATTCAGGTTTTACGAGTTTTTTCACAAATTTTACTGTACATAGACAAAAAGTGTTATAAAATTGCAACTTTTCTAAAAAAATTTATTTATTTTGTGTAAAAAACATTTTATTTGTATGACTATAATAGCTTTTTCTAATTTGAAACAATATTACTACTATTTTCTAAAAAAAATAATTGCTCTTACAAGCAGTTTTAATTGAATAGAGATGCAATTGTTCTATGAATAAAAAGAACGAAATGAAAGATTGAACGAAATGAACGACAAGATCGAATATTGGCGAACGAGTCAGATCGTCCAATTGAGTGAGTCGTTCAATTGAACTAGTTCGTTCATGAACGACACAACTCTAGTACTGACTAATGATTCCACCAGCCCAGCCCATAAGGTACACAAAACAGTCAGTTTTTCTGGATGTAACGGTGTCTCAACATACACTTGATTATTATCATCACTCCAAATACGGCAGTTTTGTTTATTGACGTATCCATTTAACCAAAAGTGAGCTTCATCGCTAAACGTATTTTGAACAGAACCTTGATTTTCAAAATAAATTTGCACAATTTGGAAGAGTTGTTCAGGCGTCAGTCTACTCATGTTGAAATGCCAAACCAAACTAAACATAAATCACTAGACAGCTGACAAAATGGGCGCCAGTTAAAAGGGGGTTGCCAACTTAAAGTTCTATACCTGTATAAAAACACCCTTTACAATAATATCTGGCCAAAATACTTGTAACGATGTCATATATACATAGGTACCCGACTAAAAAAAAAAAAATTATGGAATTTTATGTAGCCATTTCAATGCATATCTTATAAAATTTCATCCGAAATATGGATCCATATAATTGTATCTGTTTGTATAGGATTAGATATAAACTTATGCAATTAAATAAATACCCGATAATATGCGAACTAAGGTCCGATGGAATTGTATTATATTGTATCAGTTTTTTTTTATCTAATTGTATCAGTTTATACCTTAACTGATACAAATATATGCAATTATTTAAAACAAAGATATGAGTATCCTAATCTTGAGCTGATGTAATGCTATATGATTGTATCTTAACCGTACAATTTTGTATATAAACTGATACATCTAAATATAATTGGATCTGAGCTAAATGTTACATTTTTATATATAATTGTATGAAAATATACACAACTTCGCACAAATGTATGTTCATTAGGGTTATAACTTTTTTCTGCAAAATTGTTAACCATTACCACGTGATGGGAAATGTTGTATTAATAATAAAAATCGCTTTTTCAGGTAATTTTGAAACAAAAATCTCCCGCATAAAATACATTTTCTAAAAATGCATTTTTACACCTTTTTTTTAAAAAACCCCAAAAATATAAATTTGCGTTTTAAATTTTTTCACGGACTTTACGGCTAGGATAGGTAAAATTTTAGATTTGCAAAAAAAAATCAAAAGTTATAACCCTAATGTTAAAAAGGGCTCAATAGTATGATTATTATTTTTGTAAAAATATTTTTTGAAAATTTCCATAGAGTAATTTTGATTAAAAATTGTTAGTTTTTAATCATAATCAGCTCAATAGTACCTATCGTTTGGGTGCTATTACGTGACGAGATTATCTTTGAAATTTGGTCCAGGCAATATATCGCACAACTAGTTCAAAAGTGACTCAACTCAAAAATTTAAAATTTTTCAGAAATCGAAAAAAAATATTTGCAATTTTATACCAATTGAAACATAGAGACATAACTGTTGCAGCAGTTAAAAATAACAAAATATACTGATATTTTTTTATAGATAAACAAGTGTATTGTGCAGTAGTTTAAGCATATAAACCCGAAAAATTAAAATTTTGAGTTGAGTCACTTTAGAACTAGGTGTGCGATATAGTTTCATTCAAAAGAAGGGACCAACACTAACAAACACAAATATTGCTTATTTTTCTATTCTCCTCCGTCTCTATTTCACAACGTTACCAGATTGACGTATGTTTTTTACGTTCAGTGTTGACAACTTTGCGTTTTAAGTTGAGACATCACCACAGGTCAAATTTTATAATGTATTTTAGTACAATATTATTTTAACGTCATACAGACTGTCGCAATTAATTTTTAATTAATATGCATTTGACAAATTTAATTTAGAAAGGTTTTCTGAATTTCAATTGATATTTTCTGAATTTAAATTGATATTTTCTAAATATCAATTGATGTTTTCTAAATTTCAATTGATTTGTAAGTCGTCCTTTCTTCGAATGAAATTTCATTTGCTTTTAACATCAATTGATATTTTCTAAATATCAATTGATGTTTTATAAATTTCAATTGATTTGTAAGTCGTCCTTTCTTCGAATGAAATTTCATTTGCTTTTAACAACATTTGCAGTGGTCTTCACCTACATAAAGAGTGAGAACGAATAAATCCTAACACAGATTATCACTTATAACTTTTTTATGTTTAAAAGTGAACTTTTTTTGAATCAAGTTATCTTTTAAAAAGTCGCCAGATAATGTGTATAAATTATTAGCGAAATCGGATCATTACTTTGTTTACAAATGGACTTTGAACGAAAAATTAAAAAAAAAAAATTGAATTTTTACAAAAAAAACCTTAAATTTCGTAGAAAAAAATGTGCTTAATTGTTCAGAACTCAGAAAAAATAATTTATATTAAGATTCTTTTTAAATTATTGATGAAGGCTACAAAGCAAGTTCCCAATATGTCACTTTTTTTTGGAAATGGTCTGCACCTATCAATTAGGGCACTAAAACTGGCAAAAAAAGCTCCTTTACTCACTTTTTGTGCAGCTTTCCGTTTTGTAAACAAAGTAATGATCCGATTTCGCTAATAATTTATACACATCATCTGGCGCCTTTTTAAGTGGGGACATGACATTCACGGCAGAGAAAACAGACCTTTTTTTAAAAATTCATAACTCAGTCAAAAACAAACATTTTCCAAAATTACAAGAAAAAAAATTAAAAAAAATATATTTTTCACTCCAACATGGTTTTATAGAGGTCCAAACTGGCGGCAGAGAAAAAAACGGGGCCTCGTGGTTGCAGCGCTGGGAGTCGCAAAAATTGTCCGATCTGGAAAAAAATTACTTTTTTAAATCTTAACAAAATTGGTTATCGTATGACACGAGCTTTTTTTTAAATTTTTTTTTTCAATTTTTGGTGATGTTCCAAATTAAAAATATTGACTTTAAAAATTCATAAAAAATCGAAAAAAAATTTAAAAAAAAGCTCGTGTCATACGATAGCGAATCAAGTTTAAAAAAATACAAAAAAAAAATTTGGTCAAAAACTGAACCCGCTAGTGCCGCAACCAGTACGAAAAACATGGTTTCGAGATAAACGCGTTCAAAGTTTTTGAACAAAGAAACAAAAGGTTACCTTCAATCTGCCATGCCTGCTTCGTACTGTATGCCTTCGTTATCTTGTGTTGTGCTGTTTCTTACAGTTTTTTGCAATCGTTTAGCAATTTGGGCTTCTTTTGAAGCTTCATATGCCTTCACCCTTCAAGTAGGTACGAAATAACAACCACCAAAAGTCAGGTAGCAAGTAAAAAAAGTATATACCAGCTGCCGTACGTAGGTAGCGCGAAAATTAAAAATGCGCTCTCACTAATCCGGCTGTAACTTTTGAACCCGTAGGAATTTTTCCATGAAATTTTTCTTCTTAGAATCTTAAGAATATTTACTAAAATACAAAATTATAAAAAAAGTCGATTTCAAAAAAGTGCCAATGTCATATCCCCCCTTAAAAGATAACGATTCAAAAAAAAGTTCACTTTTAAACATAAAAAAAGTTATAAGTGATAATCTGTGTTAGGATTTATTCGATCTCACTCCTTAGTATTCTAAGTGTACCTAAAATGAGAATACAATGGTTGTCTTAACATTTCAACAGAAAGGAGTCAGATTGAGTGCAGTTTAAAAACGTTATATGTTAGAAACTGCATTTACATGCGGCAACATTTAAAGTAATTTTGTGGAAAAACTGTACCATAGATCGAAAAATAAAGTACGCCATTGAAATCAGCTTGCCTGATATGTATATTGAGTGTTTTTTGATTTTTAGATTTTCGGATATCATTACTTTTTGGAAGGTTTTTGCGACAATAAATGTAGAATAAAAACCGCTAAATATATTTAAAATCTGACTTTACGAATCGATTCTACATGAAAAATTAGACTTATAAGCAGTTTTTTACGCTTTTACATTGCACCGGATAGCCATTAGAGTGGTCGCAAAAAATCGATTTTTTTATTCTTTAATTTTTTTTTTTTTTAATATACACAATTAAAGAGGATTCTATCCTGAGAAAAATGGTATACTATACTTATTTTTATTACTACTCGTTAAAAAGTTATTAAGCCTTAAATTTTTTTGCCAGTAACAACAACATTTTTTTGTTTTGTAATTTTTATTTCAAAATAAATTTTATTTATTAAAAACAAAATAAAAAAATTTTATTAACAAAACAATGATAATGATGATCAGAAACAATAAATAGTAATTATTTGATTAATTACCCTTTTTTTAACTGCTAATAGAGCTAAACAATTAAAATTATCTCTATTTTTTTACAATGCCAGAAGTGTTCAACCGCGAAATTTTACCAACAAGTTGTTCGGTGTAAATGCTTGTTGATTGAATATTTCTGGAGGTTTCAATTGCATTTAAAAAACTTTTCTGGTCTGCCCACTCAGCTGCATTAAAAAGCATAAATAAGATGTTTATTACAAAATTAACTAGAGTTTTTAAACTCTGAAGAGTTATAAAATCAAACGGCGACTTAGAAAAAAAGGAATCACTATACGTCATCTTGTGCATTGCATCCACTTCAACATTATTATGCACTTGCTCAACTTCTTCGATTTCAATAAAATCTTTTTCGTAAAGCATTAATACAAAAAAAAACTTTGTAGTAAAAATTTTAAAACAAAAGAAAATAAATGTGGATGTAAAAATAAAAGTTTAAGGAATAATAACTTTTTAACGGGTAGTAATAAAAATAAGTAAGAATCCTCTTTTTTGTTTTTTTTTTTTTTTTTTTTTTTTTTTTAAAAGAGAGTCAACACTCAGGAAATACTTCCTATATTTAGTGTGTTGCTTTCTTTGGAAAGGGATAGTATAGAGATGAAAGGTGGGGAAAGATGAAGGGCTTCAGACATGGCAACACTGTAATTGCGCGAGATGATAAGTCTTAGAACAGTTGTTGCTCGCCACCTGATGGAGAGTTGGCGAACTTATTGAAGCTAATAAATATAATCCATTTTTTTCGACCACCCTAATGGCTATCCGGTGCATTATAAAAGGGCAAAAAACTGCTTATAAGCCTAATTTTTCATGTAGAATCGATTCATGAAGTCAGATTTTAAATATATTTGGCGGTTTTTGTTCTAAAAAAGAAGGTACCCATAATTCGCGATTTTAGCAGCCGCGCGGGAGTTGGAATTTTTCAAAAATAAAAACGCCATTATTTTTATTGTCGCAAGAACCTTCTAAAAAGTTATAATATCCCAAAATCAAAAAGAAAAACCAAAAAAAAAAAAACACTAATGTATATAGAATTGTTGTGCATAATCTTATTTATTTTTAAAAGTTATGATTTTGTCCTCCTGTGTAATTGGAAACACTAATTTATAGAATTAACAAATCGATGGCATTTTGTTGAAAATTTGTTGATCCCAAAATATATTGTGTTAACTTTGACCTTCTATGCCCTAATAATAACAAATTTTCAAAAACTCAACAGTAATTTCTTGTAGTTGTTTTTTAAAATAACTGTCACAATAGTTGTTTTGTATTTATTATTTTATTAATTAATAATCATATAATCCAAATTATATACTATTACCCTAACCGAGCACAAGCTACTATGGCCTTCGGCGCGTTGCAGCGAAAACAGACCAGTGCCTCTGGTGGGAATCGAACCCACGACCCCCGCACTTATAAGCCAGCACTCTATCAACTAGCCTAAAGGGGCGCACAGTCACAATAGTTGTTTTGTATTTTTCCATACAAACAACAACTGTCATTGCATTTAAAAAAAAAACAACAATTACTGATTACTACACAAACAACTAACAAGTAATAACTGTAGAACTTTTTGAGTACGGAAACACTTTTGGACTGTTTCTATTTATCGCGTTTAAGTACGCGAACAGACTTAATATAAAAATAATGAATTATCATCACCATTTTTTAAATATATTACTTTTTATTTGTAGGCAGTTTTAAAGAACATATTTTTTATAATGACATTTATATAATGAATATGTTTTTGAATAATCATCGTTTTTTATATTTTCACTTTATTTTGGTTTCTTCTTTCTATTTACTCCATAATTTACTCAATTATCTATAATTCGGTTAAATTTTGTTAATGCGATATTCTTTCTTTCTTTCTTTATTCATATCAATTCTGTTAATAAATTTTAATCTTATAATTAAAAAATAATAATAATTATAATTATAATAATAATATAAAAAAGAAAATAAATAATTTTTTGTTTTCCTTTTGTTGGTTTTTTTTTTGTTCATCAATAGTATATAATAATGTATATATGTATGTGTATATTGTTAATAATATTATTCTTTTTTTCCTTTTTCTTTAATATCATAAATCACTGAATTATTAAAAAAGAAATAAATTTTAATTTTTTTTTTGCTTTTTGAAAAAAATGGTTATTTTTTTAGTTTTGAGAATTTAATATGGAAAATTTTTTAATATTTTTTTTTCTATGTTTTTTATATTTATTTTATTTAAATATTGTTTTGTTTTTTGTTTTTTTTTTGTATGAATGTTTTTTGAATATGTATAAATGAATGTTTTATGTAAATGTTTTTTTTGCACTGATTTGTGAGTATGAGTAATAAATATCCTTGAATGAGCAAAAACACAAAAAAGGATAAAACTAGTATTTCATTTTTGGAAAATTATTTAAACTATTGATTTTTCAAAATCTACAGTTTAATTAGTTTTCCGTCTATTTTTGGTTAATAAAAAAATTTTCCTCTTTTTTTCTTGATTGATCATTGAAGGATATATATTTTGTATGAGTTTTACAAATTTTATATTTTTAATTTATTTTTACTATGGTTTTTTTAAATCTTTTTTTAGAATTGCTTTTTTTGTTTTGCTTTAACTTGTAAAAACGATGAGGTAAAAATTATTAATTTTATTTTGTATTTTTTTTTTATCTTGAAAACATAACAAAGTATTTTCAATTAATAACAATAAAAAGTATATAATTTTTTTTTTGTTGTTGTTTTTTAATTATTATTTTTTTTTCTTCTTCTTTGTTTTATGATAAAATTTACATAAATTCTTTAAACTTTCCTTTTATTATTTATTTCATATTTATTATTTTGTAGTTTTAATATATTCACTATATATGAGTAAATTTATTTTATTGTTATTATTATTATTCTATATTAATAATATTTTAACAATAAACATAAAAATATGTATGTAAAGTGTTTTTTGTTATTGTTGTATATCCTTTAAATCATGCCTAAATATGAGTATATTTACAATCAAATGTGTGCAAACATATTTTTTATTATAAATAAGAAATATTTCTTTTAAATCTTCTCATTTTAAACGAGCTTAAGATCATTTATTTATTAATTATAATTATTTATTTCCAATATTTCGTCTGCACATTGTGTGACTTCTTCAGGGAACAATTATTACAATTTGTAATCATTTATTTACTAATTATAATTATTTATTTCCAATATTTCGACTCCACACAATTTGTAATAATTGTTCCCTGAAGAAGTCACCCAATGTGGAGACGAAATATTAGACATAAATAATTATAATTAATTAATAAATGATCTTAAGCTCGTTTAAAATAAGAAGAATTAAATAAAAGAAGATCAAAGAAAACTTAACATTTTTATTTCTTTTAAATCGAGAATATATATTGTGTCGGAGGATCCAATAAGGTGGATATGTTTTTGTTTTAAATAAGTTACATAAGTTTTAAATAATCATTAAATGAGTTTTAAGACAGCCAAAATCAAATATGATGTCAGATTAAAAAAAAATTTAAAAGTGCGGGTCCAAATCGGTGGACACGATATTTTTAAAATGATCAGTTTAGGTTTTTAATTGCACTAGAGGCCTTTGAAAGTAAATTCGAAGCCATATTTAAAAATTCAATAAAACGTATTCAAGATACTTGACAACGATAAAAGCCTTTGTTTAACAACCCAGCAAAAAATAGTGCTTACTAAGAAGCGCTTCCGGAAGGCATTATTTAACTATGAAGCGCTTCTAAAGCAAATAAAGAAGGCGATGTCCCACTTGCTATGTCTCTTTTAAGCAAGTGTAAAGCGCTTCTTTCATGTGCTCTTAGAAGCAATAAATTCATGTTTTCTTAGGCAATAAGAAGCTTCAGGGTATGCATTCTTTATTGCTTCATTGTAAGCATTATTCACTGCTTCAAAGAACGCATTTTCGGAAGCACTACAGAATGCCTTCCCTAATTGCTTTATAGTATGCAGGGCGGTGAAGCGCTATTTTGGAAGCATACAAATGTAGTTACCCAACAAAAACACACATTACCAAATCATGGGTAAAGTAATGTATCGCCATAGGGCTCCATGCATTACTTTACACGTTACTTCACTGATGAATTTTACAGGCGATAAGCCTAAAAGTAATGGATTCATTCTTACCAATATGCTTACAAAAAAGTAAAGAGTAATGGGTTACTTAGTTGAAGATACGAGGTGAAAAGTAATGGGTAACTAATATGATTAGAAAATGGTTAAATGTAATTGGTTACGTATATCTCTATATCGATTGAAATAGTAATTGGTTACCTATATAATTAATGGTAGAGAAGGTGTACATTACAAAGTAATGTATTATGTAACCAATTACGGGTAACTCATTACTTTATGTTCCACAATAACGTTTAAGTTAATCAGTACACATTACAATGTAACGCTTTATGTAACCACCCATAGGTAACTCATTACATTAAGTTTCGAAATAATACTAAAAGTAATGAGTATAAATTACAATGTAATGCATTATGAAATCAACCATTGGTAACGCATTACGTTGTGTGTCAAAGTAATGGTGAATGTAATGCGTATCCATTACAATGTAATGCATTATGTAACCCATCGGTAATTAATTACTTTTTGTTGGAAAGTAATTATACAGGTAAGGAGTACACATTACAAGGTAATGCATTACTTTATCACACCCATTACCAAAGTTTTCCTGGGTACTGCTTACCAAATTCAGGTTATTTTTTGCTGGGAAGTACCTTTACTCAGGCAACTACTGCTGTAAACATTTGTAGTTGTTTGAGTAGCAATACAGTAAATTTATTTTTAAGTGAAAAAAACAGTCATTTGTAGAAGAAATTTAATTTTTGACTTCATTTGTAGTTTGTTTGAAAAACAAACCACAGTAAATTACTGTACTATGAATTTAAATTAATTTTAATTGTTTTTTGTTTTTATTTAAAAAAATAAAACAACATTTGTGGTTAATTTTTTTAACAGTTAAACATAAATGATAATGTTAGTTGAATTTAATGAAATATTAGAGGTCCTGTTTTCAAAAAAAATTGCATTTGTTTTTATCTACATTTGCAGTGGCGTTTACCTACATAATACTCTTAGTGTCTAAAACCCACGTCCCCCTTTATAATCTTGGATTTTAAATATATAATGAAAATTAAAATCATTGATTTAGTCATTTTTTATGGAGCCATAGCACTTTTAGGTTCTAATAACACCGTTAAAAGTACAGTCAATAAAAAAAGTTTGTTCAAAATTCCGTTAAACGGGTTCCAATCCAGTTGAGATAATTTTTTCTGTTGTTGTCGTTTAGCTAAAGTTGTTTGTTATCTCATTTTACCTCATTCGATTTAAACTATTTTTTCGACCAACAATTTTGTAATTCTTGATTCTAAAATTTACAAATTTTGCCAGTTAATTTAAACCACAATTGTAATTGCGTAATTGTCTCATATTTTTTATTTTATAATCATAAATTAGGCTATATCTAGAAAACTAAGCGAGGTAGTGCAAAATGGACCAGAAATGGTTACACCCTACTATCTATGAACTACTTATATTCCCGGTAATAAATATGGACCTGCCTCTAGTCAAATCCGGGAAGACCTTTTTAGAAGAAATTTTCTGTTGATTTAGCTTAAAAATTCTGTTGATTGAGCTAAATTAGCAGACTGTGATTCTCTAGTTCATTGAAAATTCTGCTGGCGCAAATTCAGGTATTTTCTGTTGTAGCTGAATTTTCAACTATTTGTATCCTTTTTTATGAGTGTACTGTAGGACCAACTTTCTAGTAAAATGGTAATAACAACGAAATCACAAAAGCGTTGTCATAAAAATAAAACAAAAGAGGAAACTTTGTAGTTCCTCTTTTGTTTTTAGTTTTTAATAGTTCCTAGTACAAAAAGTAACCCAGTACCATCTCTATCATTACTGGCTTTTACTACATTATTTAGCATAAACATAAACTTTTTTTAATCAGATAGAAGTTTAGGCACAAACGGTAAAATGATTTTGCACTCTTTATACGTTTTTAATAATTTTTATTAAATTTTAGTACTTTTAAGATGAAAATCAGGGATCTAACTCTGCTTTCCATATAAAACATCCTATACCGAATTTTTACAATTTTTATTATGTATTTATGCCTCCTACACTTCATCAAATTCAACTAACATTGTCATTTGTTTTTCTTAGATTTGGCACCACAAATCTAGTAAAAGGTTTTCGAACGTTTGTTTGTTAAATTTTTTTTTTTTTTAAATAAAAACAGAACAATTGCATACAATAAATGTAAATTCATAATACAGTAATTTTATGTGGTTTGTTTTTTATGTGCCCTACAAATGTAGTTAAAAATAAAATTTCTTTTACAGTTGACTGTAAATTCTTTTAAAAATAAAGATACTGAATTACTACTCAAACAAATACTTATATCTACAACAGAAATTCCTTGAGCGTAATTTGACTATTTTGACAAGGAGAAAGTTTTGCAGGTTGCCACCCCTAGCTTGTTTTGCAACAATCCACAATCCTGGGCTAAAAATAATTAGAATTTGCAAAAAATATAAATTTTATTGTAAACCTTCAAAAGTATCTAAAATCGAACCGTTAAAAAGGCTTGCAGCATTAATCACCAAAAATAGTAGTCACAACTGAAATTTCTTCTACAAAAGACTGTCTTTTCACTTTAAAATAAAGATACTGTCCCTGCAGGAAGCTTGGGGTCAAGTGTCTCCAAGTCTCCACTTTTGTCTACTATTTTTTTGACATTGTCAACTAAGCGTCTACACTTTTTACTTTATTAACTCACTAGTAAATTTTTGGTTCCAATGTCTACATATGGTCCCATTAGAACTAATTAGTTACTAGTGAATCTATGGTTCTTATGTCTACATGTGGTCCCATAAGAACTAACGAGTCACTAATGAATCTTTGGTCCAATGTCTGCATATGGTCCCATAAGAACTACCTAGTCACTAGTGAATCTATGTTTCTAATGTCTACATATGGTGCCATAAGAACTACCTAGTCACTAGTGAATCTTTGGTTCCAATGTCTGCATATGGTCCCATAAGATCTACCTATTCACTACCTAGTCAATAGTTCTAATGTCACTAGTGATTTTCAATGACACGTACATGTTAAATGTCTATAGCAAATTACATTGCCTGGGGAATATTTGGTTAGTAGTACTGGTGACACAGTCAATAGTGAATCAATACTTTTTCACTACTGACATTTCCTGCAGGGGTATTACAACTCAAACAACTATAAATATTTACAGCAGAAGCTCCCTCCCTGAGTGTAGTCTAAATAGTGGAATTATTAAAAAAATTAAATTAAAAAATAAAACTTCTACGTAAAATTTTTTAATCGGGGTTGGGAGGCCTAAATACATAATAGAGTAATAGTCGCATGTTTGTAACATTTGGTATCTTAAAAATCTAAAAACTGAAAAAAGAGTAAGAGTAGCGTGTTCAGGTGCCGTTAGAAATAATATAAAAAATATATTAACAGGAAGGTGAAAAACCGGAACATTTCGATCAAAAATGGAACTTTCCCCTCAATATAGATCGAACGCTTGATGTCAGAGAGAAATTCTGAGACCAGATTTGGGTTCAGCGTACGTCATGCCTTTAGAAAAGTTCAGCCAAATTCTAGTGCCAAATATTTTTCAGCATGAATCTTTAGGTGTACTCTTTAGGTGCAAAAGGGGCTCCCCACTGTATATATTTTGCATATTTAATTATATTTATGCTTTCCTTTCATCGATTCAATCGGTAGCGTAGATTACTCCAGTATTGTGAATTACACTTAAATGATTTTTTTCACAAAAAAATTTAATAATAAATCGGTTTGACATAAGTCAGTTCGGAACAAAATAATTATTTTGAAAATGAGTATTAAAAAGTTATTAAAAAAAATAAAAATTTATTACTGCAAGATTTTAAAGGACTAACCCGGATTAGTTTGGAACCTTGTAGCTTCAAAGTCTATATTTACTATACACAATATAAATCGCCGATTTTGAAATCAGTTAGATTTTTTGAAGTTATTAGCTATTATTTATTGCTGCTATAACATTAAAAAATCTTTGCAAAACTTCAGTACAATTTTTCAAATTTTTGAAAATACACATTTTAAAATTTTGCTCACATTTGCATATACTTTAGTTATGTATGTCCCAGCAAAAACAGACATTACCAAGTAATAAAGTGTGTAAGTAGCACACAAAGGGATTCACTAGTTACCAGGCTATTTACTCGCTTGATTACTTTTGTACGCGATGATACAAAATTCATGGGTGGTCAATACCCTCTCGCTTACAAAAAAAGTGAGAATAATGAGTTAGCTGATTGGTTACTCATAGTGAAATAATAAGTAATTACTTTTATATTAGAAATAAGTTTTTACTCACATTGATAGAATAAGTGGTTTCCAAGGATTTACAAAATAAGTGGTTATCGTTAAGTTATTATTTTTTTAAGAAATCTTGAAAAATATTTTGAAATAACTTTCGCTTGAAAATTTTACTTGTAAAATTTTTTAAAAACAAATTTCTACAATAGTATAATGAAAAATATGAAATCGATACTTATGTAACCAATTACCAGTAACTCATTATTTTGCAATTACATATAAGTACTTCTATAACCCATTATCAGTAAGTCATTATTTTGTATTTTAAAGTAATGCAATAGGTAATGACCTATCATTACTTGGTAAGCTATACGGTAATGACCTGTCATTACCATGTTTTTTGCTGGGGTATTTGTCTTTTAATAATAATTATACATATATTAGTTAACTTTTTACAAATGATTTTTTAAGATTTATTTTTATTGTAATGTTTTTATTATTATTTTTATTTTGTTTTCCTTTTAATATAAAATGTCTATTTTCTAAATGTTAATTCCCAATTTGTTTTAATGTTCCATATAAATACTGTAAGTTATAAATGTTTATTTTTTATGATTATTTTTTTTTATCAATATAATTAAAGGATATACGACGGCGGGGATTATATGATTTATTTATGTTATAATAATGATTTATTTTTTTTCAATCAATCATATTCATTCATTGTTTTTTTTTATTTTTTTATTTTTCTTCTACTATTAATATTAGTAGTAAGGATTTTGAAAAATATGTTTTAAGTTGGACAAGAAATGTGGCTCTAAAATAGAATAGTTAGCAGTAGGTATAGTTGGGATAGCACTTTTTTGTTGGTGTTTTACAAGGAATAATTGGCAGAACTTTTGTTGTGTATATATTTTTTTTTTTTTTGTGTATTTATACACTCGTTTTTAGTTTATTTCAAGTTTAAATTAAACTGCCTGTGTAATAGATATGTGATTTTTGTTATTAGTTTATTCAATTATTTTAGTTTTGAAATCTTAAAGCGAGCCTATTTAACAAATAAATTTTAGATTAGAGTTTTTTTTTTTTTTTTACAAATATTGTCCGTCAGTTGCCCTATAGACTGGTAAACAATAAGATTAATAGAAATTTATTGCAAGAATACATTATGTCTTTAAACCTTTAAAAGAAATCTATAGAATTTAGGATTTCACTTTCCTTAATATAGTTACATACATACACACCTTCCTTCATTTATGAACAGTTTTTTTTTTTTAACAAGAATGCCGGTTGTTAGCTTATTTTTCTCTTTTGGTGTATTTTAAAAGTCACGTACTTAATTGTTTTTTTTTTTTTGTTTAATATTTACAATAATTATTCTAATATATTTACTATACATATAAATCATAAAGACTGACCAGACAGTCTGGCCAAAAATAGGGAAATTGTTATGTATTCGAAATTTACTTTAAAATACCGAGCAATTACCATTTTTGGCCAAACTCGGAAACTAATTAATGGATTTTGATTATAGGGTGACACTTATACAGGTTGGACAAACTTCGACTGACTGATTTGAAATGCTTTTAATATTATTATTATTAATTTGCACGTAATAAACAATTTAACCCTCTAACTGGCAAACGATATTTTGCAACGAAATTCATACAATGTGCTCCACTCGAAAAACAAATAATTAGTTCTTCAACAAAATTGTTTATCGTTTTCTAATTTAGGCGATATGAGCCAAAATATTTTAGGGTGCATTTTGGAAACTAAAGCATATAAAAGAGAAGTTTTTTACAAAAAATATTTCTCTTACCAAGATATAACCAGCCAGCAAAATTGTTTAGCGCGTTGGACTGTTACACAGATGGTCCCGGGTTCGATTCCCGGTGATGGCAACATCAATTTAGAAAAATAATATGTATGAGTTTTCTATCCCTCATATGTATCGCAGCTCCCACCTTCGGTGTTCCCATAGCACTTAACCCCACCGAATTAAAGTAATGAATCAGGGCTATGAACCAAAAAGCTTCAATAAGTTCGCCAACTCTCCATCGGGTGGCGAGCAACAACTGTTCTAAGACTTATCATCTCGCGCAATTGCAGTGTTGCCATATTTGAAGCCCTTCATCTTTCCCCACCTTTCATATCTCCACTATCCAATTTCCAAAGAAAGCAGCACATTAATAAATAGGAAGAATTTCCTGGGTGTTGCTTCTCTTTAAAAAAAAAAAAAAAACAGATTACCTTTGAACCTGTTCTAGAACTGCTTCTTTTCCCACCGGTTTCATGGAACCAGTTCCAGAACATGTTCTTGGAAGTCAAAATGTAAGGTGTCACTGTCCCAGAACCAGTTCTCAAGCAACCGTTTCTAGTTTGGAGTTAAAGAACCTATTGCTAATGGGACAAACTCCATATAAAAAGAATAGGTTGTAGAACAGAAATTAGAACCTGTTATAATACATTATAAGTTGTTCTGCAACCTGTTTTTTGGATATTAATATTTTACTGGGCACGCTCGAAAAACTATTTTTTTTCTGCTCCTATTTAGGAAGATATCGGGATTTTCGCTTTTTGGAAAAAGCGAAATTAAGCGAAAAAGTATCTAAACTTCAATTGTATTCAATATTGTTCAAACGCTTTGCTATTAATACTTTATGTCTTCTTTCTGCAAAATTTCATAAAATCCGTTTATTAGTTTATAAGTTAAGACGATGTCCTTTAGAGGAATCCTGCTAAAATCCTGTGAGTCCTTTTGCTAAAGTAAGGACTTATTATTAAAAATAAAGCTTCAATCTTACTTATATTTTATTATAAAGAGTTTTTAGGCAACTTAAATTGGTTTTAAGATTTTTGAAAACTATTTGTTTAAAAATAATTAGTTATTGAAATTTCACGAAATTTTAATTTTCAAGCTTTCTCGCTTCCAAACAAACCGTGGACAAATTAAGTAGCAAATTAAGTTTTCTATCAGAATATATTAATTTCTAAGTATAAAACGCTCATTTGACGCATTTGTGGAAAATTTTATGAAGACTGCCCTGAGACAGCCTTACCCGTTAGAGGGTTAATAAAATTTTATAAGGTCACCCATACTCAATGTAAGAACATGTAAACATTTTTGAATTTTATTATGTTTCCGGACGATCAATTGTTACAACACAAAGGCAATACCGTCAACATTTTAATACTGCAACAGCTCCCGGTGTAAACATGATACACTCAAAACAAAATATCGTTGCCAAGTAATTAGAGGCATTTCAATTAATATAGTTTTTTCACATACATTATTCAAATATTAAGTAGAAACAAGTAGAAACTTGGTAAAATGTTACTGATTTTCACATAATTTTTGCGAATAATCTTTATTAGTAGAAATGCTCCTAATAACTTGGCAACGACTTTGTGTGTGTAAGAAGCTTAATTACCCATTTGGAGAACCAGGGTTCAGTAGGTAGTTAGAGCAGTAGTTAGTAGAGCAGTGCATCAGTGACAATTACACCCTCTTAGATGCACAGTTTGGTGTTGAATTATGGCTGATAGAGTTATCGGTCCATATTTTTTTCGGAAATGAAGCTGGGGAATCAGAAACCGTCTCCGGGCGGTATATCGGACCATGTTGGACATTTTTTTACGTTCTGTAGTTCTGAATAATTATGACATATGTTTCCAGCAAGATGGAGCTACTGCTCATATCTGCGAGAACTTTTTAATGACCGAATAATTTCAAAAAATGATGATTTGGGGTGGCCACAACGTTCCCCAGATTTGACGGCACCTGAAATTTTTTAAAAGTTATACTTTCATTAAAAAAAAAATTAAAATTAAAAACTGTAAAAATAAAAAAAAGTTATAAGCATTTCCAATTAGTCAGTCGAAGCTGGCGCACCCTGTATATCCTCAGGTAAAACTTTGAGACAATCGCAACATAGGTCATTTTAAAGAGATGACAATGTATTTTCTTAATCGTTAAACTTTTTAATGTTTTATTGATTTTCATTTAAAAACTTTTAAGTTCTGGAAAATTTTGCAATTTTTTTGCTTATTCAAAACATTTTTAAAGAAAATGGTTGGCAAAAATATTTTTTGATCGCCTATGAAAAATCTTTGGGTCAGTCAAAATACCGCGATATATTTTTTATAATCTTATTTTTTAAATGTGAAAAAAACTTGGGGATCTATAAATATCACTTCCCGTGTAAAAAGATCTAAGCTGACGAGATTGAGTTAGATCTGTTTTACCAGATCTAAACAGATCTCATAGCATATACGATCAGATCCAATAAGATCTCAAACATGACAACAAATTTGAGATCTAATTAGATCTGATCAAATCTGGGCAGATCTAATAGTTTTAGATTTGGAGAAGTCCAATAATTTTCTAGTTAAATGATTTTAAAACCGTTTATTTTAATAAATTTATTTAAAAGCTTGGGGCAATTATATTTTTAAATGTTTAACTTTTTTTTTGTCCAGGTTCATCTCAAAATTTTGCGTAGTCAATTGGAAAAGTGTTTAAATATCCTGATTAATCGTCTCTATCGAGTGCTCAGATACGAGCATAGATTACCACGGACTATAAATTTCTTTTCTTGCATTTGAATATGTACAAAATGTTGACCTACAAAAAAACTATCATTGTTAAATAAACTTTCTTAATAATATATGTTTTTATTTTATCTTCTAAATATTTTGCAAAAACGTCGTTTTACATACACATATATTCAATCATATATAATTAGATTCAATCATATCTAGTTAGATCAGATCTTATCTTTTTTACCCGGGTTGTAATAAATCAAATCGAATAAATCAAATAAAATAAACAAACGCAGCAAAAAGTTCCTGTTTTTATTCGTCTCTCTTGTTTTTTTTTAATATTTTGCTTTTCACCTTTGTTAAATAAGTTTGTTCTTTTTATGTTTCCAATTTTCGAAAAATTTTAAATTAAAAATAGCACCACAGATTTATACATATTTCTTCTTAATAATAAGGTTTTTCACCGTCGAAAAATTTGAACTTCTGTAAATGAACATTAAAAATAAATCTTTGTAGAAATTGTTTTATACAAACCACAGAAAGACGTTTGGAAAATGTGGCTTATCTAAGAATGGGACATATATCAGTCAAACATTTATTATCTTAACTATTTTTATATCCTCTGTTCCACTGTGCAGGTGGGTATTAGAGGTGTTCTTATTAGTATGGCCAAATTTTAAAGTATTTTGATTCTAGTTCGCCGGATAGATTTTTGTTTCTTTATATTAAATAATTAAATAAGTAAAATTTCTGGCGAATTAGACAACTTTTAGTGGACCCGGAAACGACTTCAAATATTCAACGGGTAAATATGATCAAAACATCTGTTTTTATACATTTGTCACTTTTAAATCGCAGTTTTTCATTACTTTCTTAAAAAAAAAATTATTTTAGTTTTCTTCTCTTTACATTTTTTAATATTACGTAGGGTAAAATGGAACATGGGATGAAGTGGGACATGACAATTGTTGACCCTGTTTTTATATTTTAAGGAAAAAATACCTTTCAGGTGTTATTTATTATGTTATCTAATTTTTTATTTGCAATTTTAATTTATTTTGTGCTTTTATATTGATTTTTGAAAACCCGTATATAAAAATCTGATATTTCAAAATAAGAATACCCCTAGGATGTATATATCAGATAATCATTTGTAACTCGTCGAAAATAATTCTGGGACCCCAAAAACTATAGAGAGATGTTGTCACTCTCGCTGTAAAGCGGCATTCTAGCAGTTTCATACTCTAAACTCCGACTAGAAACGAAGTTAAAAGAGTAGTTGTAATTTTGCATCTACTTCTAGAGCGAAAAGGCACAATAAAGCAGTGTTTGCAAATGAATGTTTAAATATTATTGCTGAAAATTAGTAAATCAAAATTGTGCTTTTATCCTGTACTCATAAATTTAAAATTTATAGCGAAAATTCAAGATGTATATTTTTTCTGTGTTGAAATTTCTTTAAATTTACACAATCCAAGCAGAATCTGAAACATATCAATAATTTGCAATTGTTTTTTTTTTTCATCAATACTAAAACTCCTTCGAATGGCAGGTTGCCCCCCTCTTTTTGCTTGTTTATACTGATGTCAACTATTTTTTAATCGAAAAGGCTAGATCGGACCCAAAAAACCGCAGGAAAACCCCCACATTTATTAACAGTGCAAAAGTTAACCAATTTTTTTTGCCAGATTAATCACAGAATTTCACCAAAGAAAGCAACAAAACGAACGCAAGTAAAACCAACGAGATAGTGGCTTCGTAATGAAAGCAGAGATGAATGTATGATTTGTTCGAACAAAATTACCGAAATGCCACGAACGTTAGATAGAACTTTAAAATATCATTAGTTTAATAGCCACTTGTCTATAGTTTCATTAGAGCAAATGTGAAAAAACGCAAAAAAGAAGAAAACTTATTTAATTTTTGATCAAGTGAATTTTTTTTGAAAAACTGTAGAGCTTTGCGATTTAAATTAAGTTTAATTTGTAATTTTCATAGTCAGGTAAATTTAAGTGACCTACATTTTAGCAGACCTAAATTTTACTTGACGGTTGAAGTTAAATTAGCTAATAATTTAGTTAATTCAATATCATCTACAAGCTAAATCAACAAAAATTATTGCTAAAATGGACTTTTCGGATCTGATCGGATATGATCAAGTCCATATTTGTTGGTATGTGGTTAAGAAAGGCGAAAAAGTATCTAAACTTCAATTTATATTGTTCAAAATTCAACGCTTTGCTATTAATACTTAATGTCTTCTTTCTGCAAAATTTCATAAAAATCCGTCTATTAGTTTATAAGTTAAGAAGATGTCCTTTAGAGGAATCCTGATAAAATTCTGTGAGTCCTTGGACTAAAGTAAGGACTTATTATTAAACATAAAGCTTCAATCTTACTTATATTTTATTATAAAGAGTTTTTAGTCAACTCAAATCGGTTTTTTAGATTTTTGAAAACTAATTTTTTTTTTTCGAAAATAATTAGTTTTTGAAATTTTACGAAATTTTGATTTTGAAGCTTTCTCGCTTCCAAACCGTGGACGGCACACGAAACATTTCTTCGCAAAATATTTATCAAATTTAGTTTTCTATTGGAATATATTAATTTCTAAATATAAAACGCTGATTTGATGCATTTGTGGTAAATTTTATGAAGACTGCCCTGAGGTAGCGTTACCCGTTAGAGGGTTAAGTCCAAAAAAAGGTGCGATTTGTGATAAATTTTCAACATTTCAGTTTTAAACCCGCACACAGAGAAAAATTTAGCCATTTGCCAACTAAAATTCGGTCACTACACTGATTATAATCCATGCCAAAAATTCCAAAAAATTACAAAATAACCAGCACTTTCGTAAAATAAACAAAAAAAATAAAAAAAATTTACGATATATAATTTCGATAATTTCGTAATTTTATGCATGAAGTAAAATTGATTGATACAACTGACTATTGGTTGTCACAACAACATTTTGTTAATGCAACTGAATTTTAGCTGCAACACCCAAAATATTCAGAAACCATATTTGAATATGATTATACTAACCGGCTTTATTGGTTGTAGTCACCAAAATACAATCTTCAATTCGGTTGGCAATTTATTTTTCTATGTATTTTGGCTGAATAAGTTTGAGCAAGGTCCTTGAAGCATACATAATTGCCACCCTAATCGATTTTTAAGTTTTTTTTTTTATATATTTTTTAACTTAGTATGGGTTGAGTATTCTTTGTTTTAATAATTACAATGATTTTTATAATTTAAATTCTATACAATTGGTCGATTATATTAACTATTTGCTACTATTCCTTTCTATCTCTCTCTACAATATGATGATTTTTAGAATGATAAGAAACTAATTGTTAAGAGTTTTTTTTTTTTAATAATAATATTTAGTCATTTGGTTTCGAAATAATATGACTGAATTAAGCTATTGTTGGTTATCTGAAATGTTATGTTATTTTTTTTTGTTGTTGTAGTTTTTTTTGTTAAAGTTAGCTTAATAAGGCATATAAAATTTGTAGTATTTTAGTGATTGTGTAGTGTTCTATAATGTGTATTTTGGTTTTAATATATATCATTTTTTTTTTTTATTTCATTAGAGTTGTAGTGCTCAAAAAACGTTTTATTTTGTTTTAAAACAGAAAAATTAAATTATGTATAAGGCCTTAGTTTATTATTAAATTTTTTTTATATATTTTTTTTTTTACTTATCTCATCTTTTACATACCTTTCTTTGACTAAGCTTATCATGTTTGTAGTAATTAGTTTAGTAATAAATCCATCCAATGGGGTCCTAAACTCAGATACAGATTATTCACTAAATATGTATTTGTTAGATTTTTGTTGTTGTAATAATTGTCAGTTTAGTATTATTGTTAAGTGTTTGGTCCGAACCACTGTACCGATCTAATACTTAAAGCAAAAGCTGATATTTTAAGTGCACTGTGGTCGCAAATCCATTTTTTTTTTTGTCATAAACTCGAAAAGTGTTTTGTTTTTCAAAAAAAGCATTTGAACCGCGCCCACACCACACTCCCAATAAATATTTACCATTAACTCTTCATCGTCCCATAATTAAAAAAATATATATACAGTAGGGTTCAAAACATTTGGAATTGAGATCGCATTTGTTGTTTTCATTGATTTATTTTCTTCAAATCACACTTAGGGCCATTATTACAACTTGCCAATAGCTAAAGTTCGGATGTTATCTGACAGATTATTAGTTTTTCGTTATTATAAGTATACTTTAAGCTTAAAGTGACCGATAAGCTAAAGGGAAGATGTTGTTGCCTTTAACTTTAAACGTAAGGTTTATGTGTTTAAAGTTGCCACATTTTCTGCTCTATAAAGAAGAAGAAGAAAATACCGAATTTCACACCCGAATTTCACAAATTATTGTTTGTTTGTAAACAAATAAATATAAGTACGTTGCCACTACGTATTTTTATAAACCAATTCATAAACCAATAATCGGTTTTTAGTTTGGTGCTGCCACATTATCAAAAATATTAATTTTATTTTATTGGGAAGTTGTAATAACGAAAAACATTGTAGCTCACTTTATTCCTCACTCTAGCTAAAGTTACTTTTTACTAACATTTACTTTAAAGGCAAGTTGTAATAACGGCCCTTAGGTACTAAAATTTATTTTTACATATTCTTCAGACATTGTTTTATGTTAAACAAATAAAAAAAATTAATTCCGTTAAATTAAAACAACAAAAAAATTAATAATAATAGATGTATTCAAAATGCAGGTGTTCAAAACATTTGCAACTCTCATTATTCTTACTCTTAACGAAACAATTTATACTAACAAATGCTAGGATATAACGGTAATCGCATTCCTTTTTAATATGAGATTCAGGCCGTTACATTTTTTAAACAAATTTATTATAATTATTGCTCTTTAATAGTTGTAATAAGATGTTGGAAGCATAAACATCGTAAAAATAATTTTTGTAAAAAATGCCAGGAAATAAATACAATTCTGATTTTAAATCAAAAGTTTTAAATGATTTTCAAAATGGACTTTCCCAAAAAGAAATTTCTATAAAGTACTCCGTTCGAAAATCATCGATTTGCCGCATTGTTAATAGTGGTAACATCCAAACAACTCATAAAGGTGGAAGACCCCGTACTACAACTGTAAGAGAAGATCGGAAAATCAAGATTTTTTTTTACGAAAATTTTTTTACGAAATATCCCAAAGCAGTTCCCAGAGAAGCTAAAACTGAACTTTTAATAGATGCCAGTCTTCCCACCATTAAAAGAAGAGCCCGAGAATATGGTCTTAGAAGTTATAGATGTACAAAAAAAACGTTTGTGTCAAAAAAAAAAACCGAAGAGCTACCATTTTAACTTTACTCAACAGCAATGGAAAAATGTATTGTGGTCAGATGAGTCTAAATTCAAAATCCGGGGATCAGATGGAAGAGCCAATGTTCGAAGACCACAAGGCGAAAAGTTTAATCCCAGATACACAACCGCCACAGTTATGCACTGAGGTGGAAACATTATGGTGTGGGGTTGTTTTTCAGGAAATGGGATTGGCCCAATTCACCGCATTATTTGCACTATGACGGCCACAATCTATAGAGATCTTTTGAGTTCAGTTATGCTTCCGTATACTGAATGGGAAATGCCACTCTCATGGACCTTCCAGCACGACAACGACCCAAAACACACGGCAGGGGTTGTAAAAGTTTGGCTGCAGGAAAATGAAATTAATATCATGTCGTGGCCGGCTCAATCTCCCGATCTCAACCCGATTGAGAACATGTGGATGATTGTAAAACGGAATATCGCCAATAAAATATTCCGAAATGGTGATGAACTTTTCGTCGAGTTGGAGAAGCAGTGGAATGAAATTTCTGACGATTATATTAAAAAGCTCTCATTGCCTCAATGCCTAAGAGGTGTTCAGAAGTTATAAAAAATAATGGCTACGCTACAAAATACTGAGCGTTAAAACCATTGTTTGTATTTCCTGTTAATTACTTTAAGAGTTGCAAATGTTTTGAACACTGCACTATCGACTTATTTTGTTAAAATTACTTTTTTTTATTTTTGAGAAGTTATGAATAATTTTTTGTATTTGTAAAATAATATGCTATAACTGAATTTAATAAAAAAAAACAAAAACTTATACCACAAATCTTTTTGATCAAAAAAATTATAATTACCTAAAACATGATTTCAGTTGCAAATGTTTTGAACACCACTGTATATTTTTGAAATTGTATTGTTTTATTTATTAATGTTTATTCAACAACAAAAAAAAAATATATTTTTTTTGTTGAATAAACCGTAATATTTTATTAGAATTCTATGTAGGTAAAGATCACTGCAAATGTAGTTAAAAACAAATGAAATTTCATTTGAAGAAAGGACGGCTTACATTTCAGTAAATTCAACTAACATTGTCATTTGTTTCTACTGTTCAAATGAATCACAATTGTTGTAGAGTAAAAATTAAAAATAACTACACTCACACACACTTTTCCATACAAAATCAACAGTTATTTATAAGTTTAATTGGTAAAGTTGTTTCAAGTTAAATTCCCAAAGAAATGTATTTTTTAACTTTCTGTCTGTTATTCAATAAACAAAATAAACAAAAAAAAAAACGGACTTTCCGTAGTAGTTAAAATTTTCTATTTAAAACAAAACGTTTTTATATTATATTGAGTATTGAAATAAACGAAAATCTATTGTTTTTATGGATTTTGTCAATTAATTTTTCAACAGTTGAAAATAAACTAAAAAATACAATTGTTTTAAACGAAAAGTAAGTAGTCCTGTTTTTAACTGATTTTCAGTTAGTTTAATGTGTATATTCAGTAGTCTTTACGGAATAAATATTGTGAGTGTACTGTTTAAAATTAATGTAAAATCATAAACCAGTATTTTGATGTGGTTTGTTTTTTTAAATGAACTACAATTGTAGTCAAAACTAGAATTTCTTCTACAAATGACTACTTTTTCACTTAAAAACAAGGATACTGTATTACTGCACAAACAACTACAAATATTTACAGCACAAGTTCCCTGAGTGTAATAATGTTTGTATTAAAAACTGAATTTTATGCATGCAAAATGTATATAAAAAATTAGTACCACAGTGCAAGTATGGATTAATCAGTTATCAAAATTAAAAATTAAATTAAGAACGGATGAAAAATGGGAGAGCCTTTTAATTTCTGGTAAAATTCTAACTGAAAAACATTAAAAAAGTGGCATAAAAATCTTATCTCAAGCCAAGAGGTTGGGTTTTATAATTTTTTAATGCAGAACTATAGAATTTTTAATCTCTTTTATATTTGACCAAATTTTTGAAAAAAGTTGCAATAACTGTATTTTTCTAACCATTAATCTAATCTAATCATTTTTAACTAATTTTTAGTAGTTTAGGGAACACAAAACTGAAGCGTTATGTTTTTTCCAAAATAGTGTGATCAAGCTGTTTACGAGGAGAGTTTTTGCCCATACTTGTACAAATTTCCAAATTTTATATTAGCGGAGGAATCTGCACACCAAATTTAAATTTTTTTTACCTAAGCTGTTTTTGCATGCTGTTTTGAACCCCCTTTACTGCGTTCCTGGCGAAAGTTTCAAAATACTCCTTATCATTAAATTAGACCATACCCAAGTGACTGCATATTCTAAATTTAAGGTTTCTAACTAAAAGTGTATATGCAAGCCGCCTAAAATCTTGTCTAAGAGGAGGTCAGCGCGGATTAAATATCTACATACTGAATTCCAAGTTCCTTAGTGTTTTGGTCAGGCTGTTGAAAAAGAAATCTTCTCCCCTTTGAACCACAATTTTCACCCTGTTTCTGGCGAAACTTCTAAAAATACGCAGATTTAGACCATATTACAAGGAATATATGTTATAAACTTAAAACTTCTTGCCAGCCCTTAACAATTTTCTTACGGTTTATAACCAGAAGGGTAAAGGTAAGTCCTCAAGTGGTAAATGCTTGTAACCCCACCCCATAGGAATTTCCTAAAATCTTGCCTAAGTATACCAAAGCCTAAAGATATATCTAGGGAAAACATTTAAAGTTCCTAACCTTCGGGGTTTGGCTACAGAAATTCAAAATTTGGTTTGTAGATTCCTCCCCCGCTAATATTCCGCTTAACGGTCTGCCCATAAAGGGGGCATATCTTATATTAAACCCCTATTTCTACCCTGTTCCATATAAAAATTGCAAAGTGTACTTTGTCAATGAGTTTCGCCATATTCCTAGGAAGTTTGGGAAACCCGTTTTAGTGGATCTCTATCCGGGAGAAGCAACCTTCATACAACATTTTAAATTCCTTACTTCAGGGATTTGGACAAGCAGTTAACGAGGAGACATTTTAATTATGATCATCCATTTTTTTTCAAAATATCATATTTTTAGCCAAAATATATGCAGCTTGAAATTCTCAAAAATCCCGCCTTAGCGGATGTCTACGTGGAAGAAGAGACATAAGCACCAAACTTCAAGTTCCTAGCTTCAGCGTCACCTTAACTTGTGTTGAACCTAATTTTTACAACTTTTTTAAGTTCGGTCATATTTCAAATTTCTTGCCAAAGGGGGTTGGGCAGACCAGGCCGTTCACTTTATGTACCTCCCCAAAAGAATTTCCTAAAACTCCAACAAATGAGATTTGGATATGTTGAGACGAGCAAAAAAAGAAAGCTGCCTAATCTCACGTTTAAGGGTTAAAAAGCTGGATTGCAAACTAATATGTTTTTGTGTGAAAACACGTCTGAAATTTACGAAAATTAGATTCATTTGTATACAACAAAACAACAATTTTGAAAACCACATTGTCTATATGAGTGGCTACTTTTTTGAAATATTTAAAATATTGGGGGAAAAGCTCTTCGGGATAAATCGCATAAAAGCCAAACAATTACGAATATCAAAAGAAGTTGTGATACCCCATCGATTAAATTATATTGACGTTAACATGCATAATTTCTTGCTTAATCCAACTACAATTTCTTAGTAAAGATCTAGTTTTGTTGCTACTTAAAACACATTTTTTCAATATCAAGCATACTTGAGTCTTAGACTTGTTTTTATAGTTTCCCTAAAATGGTATGAAATAATCAAAAAAAAAAACGGAAAATGGGGTAATTTTTGACCTCAACAAATTTCAAGTTCTTCGCTTTACCAGTTTGTTCAGTCCGTCAAAACCTTTAATCCCCGGTTTTTACTACGTTCCTTTAATTCAAAATTTTTTGAAGCATTTAAAAAAATTTTCTTTAATATTTTCTATATAAAACATTTAGTCAAACTACGTATCTGGAAATAATGATATTTTATCCCTATAGGACAGGACGTTAATATGTTTTTTACAACAACAACAAGGTACAATAGTACAAAGATGCCACTATATGACTCTTTAAAATATTTTTCCATTATTACCACTTTTTTTATACGGTTCCTTTAGAAAAAAATTTCAAAGTAATTAAAAAAACAAAAACTTTAAGTATTTCTAATTTTTTGTACGCCCTAAACATCAGAGCTGGCACATACACAAAAAAATCTGCGCCCAAGCGTCTGGGTACCTTACTAGTCTCATATTTTTATATAAAATGTATGAGTCCATTAAATAAAAGTATCTGGTAATATCTTAAATTTCTTGAACAATGAATTTATTATTAAATTTTGTAGCTTTCACTTTAAGAAATCTTGTTTAGATCGGTAGTTATTTTGAAATTTTTAGTGTGGTTCTAACAGTCCAAATTTGATATGATTTTGTATTTATCATATTTACAGTTAGGAGCAAAAGTGTAACAGGGTTCACTTTGTTCCGATTTATTGCCGTACATTTTTATCTATTAAAGCAAATATACTAATTCTTTTTAGCTTATTTTGTTAATTAATATGACCTTATTCAAAATATAATATAAATATAAAAAAATTAAAAAAAACTCCTTTATGTAACGAAGAAAATAATGCAATTTTTTATATTTTAAGACAAATGTTACACTTTTGCAACCAGTTGATAATTTTGATAAGATTTTTAAAAATAAGCTTAAAAACCGTAAACTGTTTACTGTTTTTTTTTAATGCAAATTGTTATTAAATACTGCATTTATCTTTTCCCATATTCAGTTTCGACCTGATGTCAAAATGTTAGTCATATTAATTGTGCTGAAATATCCCAGGCTCAGTTCCAGCTTTTCCAAGCATCTACTGTTAAATAAGCCTAATACCCAATAAAAACATTATTTGTAAAAATATATTGGTTAATGGATAATTGTGCAAAAATCTATATTTTTTGCCAAAAAAAAAAAAATCGAGAAAATAAATTTTACATTGAAATGTTTTGCAGAATAATTTCGGCGGTTTCTGATAACACATAAACCCAAAAAATTATGATGATGAAGATAATTTATACACAAAGAAAAATTTAGTGCACGAAAAATAATGAAATGGGTTTGTAAACTAATGTAACTTTTCTTCATAAAGTAAACTAAACATTTTCGTAGAATTAACGAAAAGCTTATTACTTTTAACGAAACTTTCAGTGTATTATCCGACCTAACAGTTTGGCCAAAAAAATATAATTTATAGTTTTTTTTTTGCATTTTAAAGCTTTATAGACAAGTTTCGATATTGCACTAAGAGAATTATCGGCATGATATTTAAGAATTTTTGCATTTAATCAATGAAATTGCACTGGAATTCATCTATTGAAACTTTTTATTAAGTTAAGTCTGGTTTCCCAAAAATTTTAAGAAGAAATATAATTTTATTTAAAAAATTTCCTTTTCAAAAAAAATATGTAGCTTTTCATAATTTTTGTTATTTTTGTGTTGATTTTTTTGTGAAAGAAAGTTTAATAGATTTACTGAACATTTTTATTATTTTTCGCCAAACATTATTTTCTCAAAACATTTCGCCAAACATTTTGAATGTCAAATTTAAGGAAAAGCACTATTTCCAAACTTTTTACTATTTTGCCGAAAGTTTGGCTACCAAAAGGTGAATTCGTTGCTAAACTTTGGACTTTTAATTAAGTTTTAATTTCAAAATCCAATCCGATCGGCCCAACAAACATTTTACCATTAGCAAAATTTATTTTTTTATAAACTTTTTTAAGAACTGTTGTCAGACACTAATAACATGGCGTGACATCAAATAAATAATAAGGTTGTAACCACCAATTTTTATATATTCCGATCATGCTGATTTCAATGGCGTACTTTTTTTTGATCTATGGTACAGTTTTTTTTCCGCAAAATTACTTTAAAATTTGGCATATCTTCTTGCTGTTTTTTATTTAAAAAAATTTGCAAATACAATAAATTCATTTCTTTCTTTTGAAATCTAAGGACAAGATCAGTCTTAATATTTATGGTACATATTTGATTCCCAAGGCTTAAAATCAAACTCGCTGGTAAGCTTTTTTTCTAATTTTTTCGATTTTCGCGAATTCTATCGTTAAGGAATACTTTTTGGGATGTAGTTTATCTTTAAACTTAGATTATCGAAGTTTGTAAATGGAATACTGCTTCTGAAATGTGATACATTTTATTTTCTTATAATAGTGGAAAACATTATAAACAAAATAAAGTGGTTCTGAAATTTTTTTGTTGATAAACTTGGAAATGGCAGACAAAATTCGTTGTCGGTTTAACTAAACCGTGTTTAACTGACATCCCAAAAACTCGCCCTAAATAATTAATCGAGCTTATCAAATGTTCACACAGTGGAAAGAGCCATTTAAAGGTAGAGATATTAGTAAGAAAAAAGTTATTTTATCAAAGTTTTTTATGCACAATTCCCGATTTGTCTAAAATTTTACATTTTCCATCTTTTAGTATGATATGTAACTATATTTCAAAAGTATGTATCCAAATTTTCAGCTAAAAATGTTTATATTTGCAAAGTTTTCCTAATAAAATTTAATTTAATTTACAAATATTTAGTTATATTTGAGCTAAATTTTAGTTAATTGAAAGTAACAAAAAAAAATCTGCTAAAATAAGCAAAAACATTTACTAAATATTAGTAGACAAAAAAAATCATTAAAAAATGTGAAATTTTTAAACTTTTTTTTTAGTTTTTTTTTTAATGCTAATAAAAGCTATTTTAAGTCTAAAAATATTTACTAAACGTTTTTAATAATTTTACAGAGTAAAATGCTATTTTCAATTAATTAAAACTCACATCGAATATAACTAAAATTTTGTAAAGTAACAGATTAATTTTTGCCGATCTTATTTTATTAATATTTAGCAAAAAAATCTGCCAAATTCTGCAGTTTTTTCTGCACGAGCATTTTTAACAAATTTTTAATAGCATTTTGTGCTAGTTTTGCAGGTTTATTTCTATGAATCTAGGAATAGCAACCCAATGAAAACATTTTTCAATGCTTAATGGTATGTTTTATCATACACTACTAGTTCAATTACTTACTTACTTGGATTTACTTAATATTTCAGCATAAATAATATGACTAACCTCCAGAAATGGCTCACGACCTGAGAAACGGGGGAAATTTATTTGGAACCCAATTTCTGATGAGATAAATGCCACAATCTACAAAAATTTGCTTAATTACGTGAAAAAACTGCAAAGAATTTAATGATTTTTAAGTTAATAATAAAAAATTCTTAACAGAATTATCTAATATTAAACCGGTGCAAAAGTGAAACATTTGTCGTGAAATAGAAAAATGCCATTATTTTCTATATTACATCATTATATCAAGTCTGCCGCGGATCCAGGTGGAGGGAAAATGGGACATTTCCTACCGAAATTAAAAATTTTCAATACAAAAAAATTAAAAAGATTTAAAAATTTGTCAAAAATACTCTAACTTTCCTCCCCAAAATATTTTCCTGGATCAAGTAAAGGGTCCGCCATCTAACATTTTTTTTTCAACTAGTGCTTATTTCGTGAATGGTAACACTTAGCTCATGCCTGATTTGACAGATAATTAGTTTTATCCTTCCGCTGAACGAATATGGTCCGTATGTTCGTTATCTTGTGAAAAAAGTGAAAGAAACTGGCAACCTCATCGATAAACCAAAGCGTGAAAAGCCAAAAACAGTGCGTACACCCGAGAATATTGCTGCTGTGGCAGAAAGTGTGCGTTAAGCGCCATCAACATCAATTCACCGTCGTTCTCAACAATTGAACATTTCGGAGACATCATTGAGACGTATTTTGCATAAAGACCTTGTTATGACGCCATACAAAGTCCAATTGGTTCAGGAGTTCAAAAAAAAAAATATTTATTTGGCGGACCCTTTAGTTTAAAAATTTTTTTTTTTTTTTTATTAATTAACAATCATATACATAATTACAAATTATATACTATTACCCTAACCGAGCACTAGCTACTATGGCCTTCGGCGCGTTGTAGGGAAAACAAACCAGTGCCTCTGGTGGGAATCGAACCCACGACCCCCGCACTGATAAGCCAGCACGCTACCAACTAGCCTACCGGGGCGCACAGTTTAAAATTTGTTTTTGATTTTGAATCAGAACACATTAATAAACAAAATAAGATAACATGAATTATTGCAATTATTTTTATAGATAAACTTTTGAGGCAATAAATCTGAACAAAGTGAACACTGTTACACTTTTGCTCCCGACTGTATGTGTAAGTTTTGTTTTTTTTTTTTTTGTTTTCTGAAAGAAATCACACATACGTAAAAACTTAAGAAAATAAAATTTGAGGTTGTGATTTTTTTTTTTTTTAGTTTTATTTCGAATTGCTTTGTATTTTATTATAAAGTGAAACTGAAACAATAATGATAAAAATGAATACAATTTATTTTTGGATTTTTGTTTTTTTCTTTCTTTCTTTCTTCTTTTAACATGGCAGTGATGTCTTAATTTTACATAAATTTTAAATTTGTTTATTTTATTTAGTTTTATTTTGTTTGTTATTTTTTTTTATAATAATAATAATATTCCTAAATCAAATAATATTTATATATGTAGTATATAAACTTTAGGATACTTTAAACTGTCAAAAAATGTACATAATTTGTCCTAGTGCATAATAATAGTTATTATTTTTAATGACATACTTGTAGTCATGTATGTAAGTTCTTATGTATTTGTATTTAATTTACATTATCATAATACATACACAATATTTTGTTTTATTTTTAAATTTATACGATTATTATATTTGAAATGTTTAAATACAAGTAATTTTTTTTTTGTATAAAAAAAGAACATAAATTATCAAAATAAAATATAAATAAAATAAACAAATTAAAAAAACAAACCGGAAATTTAGTTGATGTTTTCTTTTAAATTATAATTTTTTTTTTTGCAATTAGTTCATAATGATTAGTTAGAGAAGATATTTTATAAATATGTATATTGCACAGTGGATAGTCTTTTTTGTTTAAATAATTCTGTAACTTTTAAAAACTAAAATGAATTGGATTAAATTTAACTTCAACAAATTGAGTTGTAACTTTAATGCCTTGACTGCCGGCTTATCCCTTTGGCGATCGAACTTAAACCGCTAAAGATTTTTTGACGAAACTTTCTAGAGACTTGGGCCTATGAGGAAAAATAAAGGTTGTGCTGCTTTTGGCGCTTTACTTCTCCCCCTATTGAAGAAATATATTTAGTACTAAAGCTAAAACATTAATGGGCTGTAGTTTCTTAATGGGTTAAGATTTTGTGTAAGTTTTAATTTTGTATTTTGCTTGAAGTTATACCAAATCCAACTAAATTACAACTAATTTTGTATTAAGTTAAAACTGAATTTTTAACATTATAAAAACTAAAACAAAAACGTAAACAAATCATAAAAAACAAAAAACTAATTTTTTGACTTTGGGTTGACAACCCGGAGACTCTGAGACTATTAGGCTGTAATATATAGGTATCGCTAAAAAGTCACATCTGTCTATTGTCGATTACAAGTTTTGTTAAAATCGTTCTGCAGGGGTTTCTTCTTACCGCACTTTTTCGGTTTTTAAAAAAGCGGGACATTTTTTTTATAATTCACGGGATTGCGCTCCATAGAATTAATATAAATTCAATTTGTTTTGAATTCATAAAAAGTGTTTTATTAAATTATTTCTTTTACCTAATTGCAAATTAGGTAAAAGAAATACAAAAAAAAATTTTAATTGAAACTTTTTAGAGTGACCTAGAGCTCAATTATTTAATAAAGTCATTCATTTCAAAGGTCGAAAAACTTTTCATAATTTATAACTTTTTAGAGGAACTTAGATTATTTATTAACTTTACGCTTTGAAATGTTAATTCTGTTTTAATCAATAAGAAGTATTATTATCCAGATACAAGATCAAAAACCAAAAACATAACAATTCATACACTCAGGGAACTTGTGCTTTAAAAATATGTAGTTGTTTGGGTTGTAATACAGTTTCTTTATTTTTAATGTAAATGTCAGTCATTTGAAGAACAAATTTAATTTTTGACTAACCTTGTAGTTCATTTAAAAAAACAACTCACATCAAATGACTGTTTTATGATTTTACATTCATTTTTTACAGTTGTTTTTTATTATTTAAAAAGATAAAAAAAATAACTACCATGTGGTTCATTTTTACTACAAATGTTAGTCGTTTTTTGAATATTAAAAAACAAATGTCAATGTTAGTTGAATCTACTGAAATGTAAGTCGTCCTTTCTTTAAGTGAAATTTTATTTGTTTTTAACTACATTTGCAGTGGTCTTTACCTACATAGTATTCTAAGTGTAGGACTCAAATTTGGTTTTTACGAATTTTAGTCGGTTGGTACATCTAAATATTAGCTTTCGCAACAAAGTTCGGTAAATTCAACTGAATTTTATTTACAACACCCAAAATATTTAGAAACCTAATGAAAATATAGTTGTATTAACTGATTTAATAAGTTGTTACCATTAAACTACACCTTTCAATTCGGTTGGCACTTTATTTCTCTATGTGTAAAAAAATATTAAAAATAAAGAACAGGTACTCGAGATATGAGATCGAAAACTAAAATCTAAAATGCAACCACCAAAATAGGTAAAATATTTGAAAAACCTAAAATTAAAAATTAATTTCGGAGAGAGATATTCCGTAATACACTCAAAGCGTTTACTGGCTCTTTAGAAAGTGTACAAATTTCCCTGTTACTAAAATCACTCTTTTCACTTTTTTTTGTTGTGTAATCTAAATTAATTAAAGATTATACAAATTGGTCCTCCGAAAAGGATTAAGACACATGTACAAAACATACATCAATGGCTTTCCAAGAAGAAAGATTATAAAGCAACTCTGTGCTACTAATTGAGAGTAAAAAGAGTATTCACGGCTAACACAATGAAGAAAGCGTAATCACGGCTGAAACAGTGATTGGTAAAAAAAGGCTAAAGCGCTCGTTACTCGAACGCAAATCTTAAAAATATATAAAAGAAATAAACAAAGATCCATAAAAAAATGGCTCCAACATTTCCAAACTTTCAAGAGGAGCTTCGACGATATGACAGAATTTGAAAAGTTGATTGTGAAATTTAGAATACACTTAATTGCAATAAATAGTGATCAAATTGCACTTAACAAAAACAGGCTAGAGAATAATTTTGAGGATCTTAAGGATATTCATGTTTAAGTAGATAAAAGAAGATTGCAATGGGGAAAAGTTAAAGCGGATATGAACAAAATTGAAAGTCAAATGCATGAAATGCTAGCAACAATACTTGGAAACGAAAAGGAATCGAGTTTAGAAGCACCACAAAGAAGAATTCCAAAGCTAGCAGAATTTAAAATTTCACCATCGGATGGGGATGACATAACTGAAAGGTCGTCAGATGCTAATTACGTACCAACCTTTGAAGTACCTAAGGATTGATACGAAAACCGAAACTCAGCAGATGAGGAAGACATAAATGAATGTTATGTGCCAATCTTTGAGTTACTTAAGAATTGCTACGACAACCGAAACACAGCGAATGAATAGGACATAACTAAGTGTTTAGACGCTAATTATATGCCAACTATATGTACCTAAGAATTGTTACGGAAACTGTTGTCTTTTATTAGGAACTCAAGTTGATAAAATACTTGATCAACCACAATTAAATAGTGATTCATCGACAATTGTTAAGACGTTGTAAGACACATCAGATATTGCATCCATGCAATTAAAGCCATAGACGTTAATATAACTGATGCTGAAGCATTTATCACTGATGCGGATCCATATATCATCAGAAGTGAACGGATTAGACAAAACAACTTTCTATGTAAATTGGAAATGCAAGATATAGAATGCGTTTCTGTCTCCCTGGAAGCTCCTTAAAAAAAGGCCTTAGCTCAAATTGGAGATGACTAGGTAAACGAAAAAACAAAGAAGGTTATAACTGATGACTACTACAAGGACGATCTAATAACGGGAGCAGATTCATCAGCTAAATGTCAAGAAATATAACACAAAACATCAGTTAAACTGGCAAAGTTTGGGTAATCGTTTGGTGCTTCGAACCGGATGAGTATGTTACAACTACTCAAATTGTGTAATCTAAATAAAAAAAAAACTATTATCCTCATCCGCAATGTTCTGTTCTTTCTCCTTCCCTAGTTGTAATCCTTCTTGGTAAAACTTTAAACACTATCCACTCTTCTGCAGATGACACAGCATTTTCCACTACTTTTCCTTTGATCGTACGCAAAGCCTTGAGGCCGTTGGGGCCAAAGGCATATTATGAATGACACACTTAATCAGAACCTTTCTACAATCTCCGAGTGTGGTCATGCTAATATGGTCGACTTTAATGCATTCAAGACCCAATGTTGTATGCTAACCCATAGGACCGTGGGGTCAGTACTCTCATCTGTACATTTATATGGTACTGATATAAAAGAATCGGAAACCCTTGATTTTCAAGGCATAAGAATTGTGCTGGAATAAAAATGTTTTTAAAGTGTCGAAAAAAGTATTCAATTCCTTTGGATTTTTAAATTGGTGTTGTAACTAAATCGCCCTATTTAAACCCCTTTCTATTTATACCACCTATATCAGATCGAAGATGGAATACAAATCAGAGAGCATTGCCGTTTATCAATTAAAGTAGGGTATTCAACTTTATTGCCTTATTGGATCATCGTCGAAATGTGGGTTGTTCTATCGATATTACCATGCGAAATAAGTGGACTTGTCCCAGAGCCCAAGATTTAATTCGCAACACCTGCTTATCTAGTAGATGACATTCGTTTGTTACCGATAGTCCAGTAGATCGCACAGCGTATTATAGGGGAAATTAGTTTAAAAGTCGAACTAAACGTATATGTTCCCGTCGAGATCTTTCCTGAAAATTACAATGTTGATAAATTCAAGTCTAATGTCCACAAACACTACTCCCTTTCTCTACCTCATAACCTATTTTCCTGATATCAACACGATGTACTGCATTTGTAGGAACACTTCCTGAAAATTTGTTAAACCCCCCAAAAAAAAGTCACTAAATTGATTCGCATCGCAGGTGAAAACATTCCTCAAATTTTAAATCACTTAAGAGTTGAGAATAGATTGACTATGAGTGGATTTAATAGCCAGCAGTTAGTGCATAGAAAACACCAATAGCCCAAATTATAGGATTAATGTTAATTTGAAATTTATTTTGAATGTTTGAGTAACAATTAAAAAAAAATCGATGTAGAAATTGAATTAAAAGTTACATAATTATATTTAACAATAAGAAGATGTGTTTTGCTGTGTATTGCTGATTAAATTTTATGATTTTTTCAATGAATCCTACTCATTATCTCCTTAATAATTTTTGTTGTTCTTTTCTTTCTTTCTTTCATGTACTAATCAAATATTTATTTTTATTCTAATATATACACTAAGTTATTTATTTTATTTATATATTTTTTAATTATTCTTAATTAAATTTACTCTAACTATAACAGGGGGTCTATATGCAATTATTATTAATAATATAATAAATATTTAACTACTAACATTTTTGTTGCCTTTTTTAAAGTGAATATGTATGTATGCTTTATTATAATTTTTTTATTTTATTTTTTTAATTTTTTTTAATTTTTTATATATTTTTTATATTAAATTTACTTAGTAATTGTATGTTATATATATGCTGCTTTAATTTATTTGACAAATACTTTTTATTTATAGTTAAATTATGAATTATTTATGTATGACATCACATTATGTTTATAAATGTTTAATTTTATTATTTTTTTCTCGTGACCATCAGTGGGCACAATTCACAAAATTTACTAATTAAAAAAAAAAAAAAAAAAAAAAAAAAAAATAAAATAATTAATTGAAAAATGAATGGAATTATGTATATTTGATTAACTTAAGTGTACATAATTTAATGTAAAGCAATCATTAGCAGTATTAGAGGTTCTTAAATATGTATAAATAGTAGAAAAAATATTTTGAATTTGAGTTTTTTTTTTTTTTTTGCTTGAAGAGAGTAGAGTATAGTATGTAAATACTGAACTTTTTTTGTTTTTTGGTAATGGTTGAAGAAATATAAGCAAGAACAACAACAAATGTACAAGTATATAGTAGAAACTGTAAACTGTAGTGTAGTGTAGAGAGTAATAATTGTATTTTTGTTATGTTTAGAAAAAGCTCTTTAAGAATCCAGCTGGTCCAGCCTGTAAAAGAAAAAAAAAAAAAAGAAAAAAACATATTATGAATAAAATGTTTACAGTGTTAGTAATAAAATTTTATAAATTCAGTTTTAATTTCAAGACATTCCGCAATTTAATGGGTCCTGAGTAAGAATGTGGAGTTTAAGACTCCCTTTAGATAATTTCTACATAGTTCCGTTTAGATAGTTCCTAGCAACATGAGATATCCAAGTATCTACGTCAATATATTTGTTCGTGTTCGAAGGAGAATAAACCAGAACCTATACTACAGATCTTCTTTCAGCTATCAAGATGTCAAGTAACGCAATTAGACCTTCCCTGCCTTAATTTGTTTCTGAAGAAAAACTCACTTTAGTCTAAAAAAGTTTTGTAAAATATGGATGCATTCTATTGGGATTCAGAAGCTATGGCTACACCGACGATCTTGTGATATCCATCACTTGTTGTTATGAACGAATAGTTTCTAACCGCATGCAACATGCTATGAACCATATCCCCAAATGGTGCCAGGAAAGTCAGAGTCAGATAATCCATTAACCAGGTCACGAAAATCCGAGTGTCTTTCACTAGACATAGGAAGCTCGGCTTGGTGGAGCCAACAGTTGGTGGCACGACCGTTGGCCTTAAACCAACATCTGGTGTTCTTAATCAAGAAAGCCACTTGGTAATCATATGCCTTACAGAGGCTATTTTATAAGACTTGGGTCTTTCAATATGTGAAACCAATGGTCACCTATGCTGCTACAGTATGGTGGCCAAAGGCAGAGCAACACACAGGCTAAAGAGGCCCTTAACGGGGTCTATAGCTCAGACTCTCTGGACTTCACTGGTGTGGGCAGAACATATCTTACAAATGCCAATTCGGGTGTAAGAAGAAGCACAAGAGGGCCGGTTATTTCAGTCATTTTGAACAGTCAAGCGGCACTTAGGGCGTTATTGTCTTATAATGTATAGTCTAGACCTGTCCTGAATTAAATATTGTCTTTTAATAGCCTCGGAGGATAGAATAGTCTATTTCTAAGCTGGATACATGGGCATGAGGGCATCGAACATGCTGACTTTTTGTTTAACTGCGTGGCTCGCCGTCCTTTAATTGGCCCATACACCTTTTGTGTTGTACCCGGCAAATACTTAGGACATATAGGGAATTTAAGTTCGCTAAACACTGCAAGGTCACCTGCAGCCAATGTCAAGAATTTCTCGCTTCATTCGGTGAAAACTTCAAAAGACTGCTCTCCCTGCACAGGAGGGACTATAGGATTTTGGGCCAATGTCAAGCGAATAAATGTATTGAAATGCTCCAGTCCAGCTGACTTTTTGAAGAAATCCGATGGCGTGTAGGTCATAGTTATTCATGAGGCTGTGAATAGAGAAATGGCAATATGGTCTCTAAGTGTACTCGCTTTCTGTTTTCGGCTCTCGATCAACCTAACCCTATATTTCTCAATGGTATTCTAAGTTTAACTATTTTATTTGACATTAATTTTCCCTCGATCGTAAACCAAGCCTTTTAAAGGATATATATTTTATAAAAGAAATAAAAGAAGCTGATTTACTTGAATATAAAAATTGCTTTCAAAACTTTTTAGGAAGATATTTTATATCTTTGAAAATGGAAAAATTCAATACAAAAATCAAAAAAATCTATAGGTTATGTAAAATGCAGACAGTGAACGACATATTCAATCAATACCTTTCGACCATTTCTTAGTATGGTCTTGGCATTGAAGTGTATTTTTGGTCACATCAGATATACTCAATGTTGCTTGGTGTCCCAAAGAGCTATCTTTAAATGGGTTTTTATTGATATTGATTAATTGGAAACTCATAATGTTCTAGTTATGATTATTCAGTGTGATACCCCTAAAAAAGCATGTTTTTAAATATTGAGAAAGCATTTAAGAGTTTAAGTTTTTATTAGCGATGCTAGAAACATTTTAAACCGTTTGACTTCCTTTCAAGCTATACCACCTTTACCCGACTGCAAATGAAATAGGAATGGCTTCGAAGTTTATGTTGAAGCTTTAATATCGCGTTCAAATGAAAGCGTTGGCGCTTATCAATAACAGTAGTTCATTCATCTCTATTGTTCTATGAAAATGAGTTGCTCAGAGAATAAGTTTACCAGTCGTACTATCCGTATCTGAATCAATCTACTGGCAGATTTCATAAACACTATTCCCTCTTTTATTCCCCCAACGATTATTTCATAATACCAAAACTGTGAGAATGTTTCCTGTTAGGTTAAAGCATACCACACATGGGTGTGTATATGTATCAATTAATATGTCACGCGGTAATAACTTACATCTTGTTGTTGTTGTTGCTGCTGGGTTTGTGCTTGTTTGACTTTTGCTTGGGCTATCTTTAAGGCTCTGAAATTACGAAGAAAGAAAAAAGAAAAAAGAAACAAACATAAATTACTTTAACAAAACATTATCTTAGCTTTTATAAACATACTGTTGCAAGTCCATAATTGTTTTTTCCTTTTCACTTTGTTCTTCTTGAGACATTTGTACCAATTTGAGTAATCGCTCTGTTTCTGCAGTTGCATTTTTGTGTTCTTCTTTGGTATTTTGTAGTTCCTTGATGCAACTGTAAAATACAAAATATAAAATAACAACAATTGAAGTCGTGATCTTGGAAATATATAAATATTTTTAAAATAATCTTACGCCTCCAATTGTCTTTGTGTTTCCATAAGTTTTTTGTTCAGTTCTCCGGCAGCTGCTGCACCACCTCCTTGAGCTTGCAGAGATTTCTCTAACTGATCAACCTGATCTTTTCGTTTGCGCAGTTGGACATCGAATTCAATCATTTTCTTCTCCTTTTCTTCAATATCTTTACGTTTGGCTTCAATCTGTTTCCGTTGTTCCTCAATAATTTTACGCTCACTTTCGACCGCCTTAGCTTGATTATCAATTTGTTTGCGTATTTCTTCCAATTGTTTCTGCTGTTGTTCCAGTTGTTGTTTTTGTGCTTCGCTGGCGGCAGCTGTTGCTCCTCCCGCTTGGCTAACCTGTTGTATTTGTTGCTGTAGTTGTTGTATCTGTTGCTGTGCAGCTTGCAACTGTTTCGCTTGTTCTTGGTTGGCAATCTTGAATAAAACAACATTATAATTGTTAACTTTTTGTTCGTTGAAATGGATTATTAGCTTTGTTCCAGGTACATTACCATCTGTACCCAATTTAACCATAAAGCGTTTCGCTTGTCAAAATTGTGTGAACATTTCTGTTTCGGTTAGATTGGGTTGATACGGTAACGACGTGAATCAATCCTATTGTTATGTTAATCATACCTGTGCCTTTTGTAGCTCTTCCACCAATAGCTCCAATTGCTGTTGGAATTGATCTCTTTGTTGAGTGGCAGCTTGTAGATCAGTTTTAACTTTCTCCAGTTCTTGTTGTAGTTGAGTAAGTTCTTGGGTATTCGCAGGTGCTTGTTGTTGCTGTTGTTGTTGCTGCTGCTGTTGTTGTTGCATTTGTTGTGCTTGCTGTTGCAGCTGTTGTTGCATTTTTTGCATTTGAGCATGTTGTTCCTTAATATGCTGATCCATCATCTGTATAAAATAAAATTGCGTAAATAACACAGACCAACAAATTACACTGCGCAACTCGAAAAATAAAACAAGAGTACCGACCATTGATCGTTAATACACACAGAGAAATAAAGTGCCAACCGAATGGAATAGTGTATTTTAATGGTAACAACTTAAAAATTCAATTAGTACAACAATATTTACATTAGATTTCACAATGTTTTGGGTGTTGAAACTAAAAATCAGTTGAATTAACCGAACTTTGGTGTAAAAACTAATGTTAAGTTGTACCAACCGACTGAATTTCATAATAACCTAATTTGAATCGCAGAAAACCAAATTTCAGTTGGCAAATAGCATAATTTTTTTCTGTGTGTATCTATGCAACGCTGATTTTAATGTCGAAACCAGTTTTTTCACTTATGGGACAGATTTTTGGAAATTTGCTTTAAAGTTTTGCATGTTTTAACTCAGTATTTTATACATAGAATTTTAAAAAACCAAAATTTTATCTTAGTTATTTATGATAAATACATAAAACCCCTTCATTAACATTCGGGTATCAAATTTAATAAATAAATGTGCAGCATTAATAAGTAAATCTGCGTTTCTTTCTCAGTTTTTACTATATTTTACCATATTTGCACAATTTATCATCCCATTTCGCAATCGATTAAAACATTTTTTGTACATAAGACAAAAGACAAATTTGACCAATTATTTCATGTAAAAAAGGAAAAAAAAGAGAGTACGGTTCGGAGTGCGAAATCTTCCTAAAATAGATATGACAGCATAACGAAAAAGGACGACCTGTGAGTTCATATTTTAGTTAGTATAATATGTAAATAAATTAGAAAAATTATGTGTACCGAAATTCAGCCAAAAAAGTTTATATTTGCGAAAGTTATTTAACAAACACTTTCATTACAGTGAATGTCTACAAAATATTGAAAAGCGAACATTTTTAAAATAAAATTCTAAAATATTTTGTAGACATTCACTGTAATGAAAGTGTTTGTTAAAATAACTTTCGCAAATATAAACTTTTTTTTGCTGAATTTTGGTACACATAATTTTTTAATCTATTTACATATTACACTAAAAGATAAGCTCCTCCTTATTTTTTACACGAAATAATTGGTTAGATTTGTATTTTTGCTTATGCTGAAAAATGCTGTGATCGCTTGAGAAATAGGATGATGAGATTTTGGAAAAATGGTAAAAAGAGTGTAAAAACTCAGGAAATGATGGGACTCGTGTACTCTTGTTTCCGAATTTTGGGGTCAATTTTGTATTGCTGTGTTATTAAACCCTAAGACCAGAGAATACTTTTCTAAAGGTTTGAGGTGCGCTGAATCCGAAACTAACGTCAAAATTTCTTCACCAATAGGATTTTCAGATTTCTTAACCTGAAGTCTTAAAAAATCGACTTTTGCTATATTCGGGATGTCATAACACCGCGTGTTATGCTTTATTCACAAAATTTGTTATGTCATCTTAAAGTCTTACCTATTGCTTTAAGCTTTCTTATATCTTATTCGTTTAAGCTTTTTTATACCTTAAGCTTTCTTATATCTTATTCGTTCTTTGATAAATAATCCATTGAAATTCATTGCTATTATATTTTTTAAATTTATTTTACGGCGAATTCATTTAAATGTTGAAGTATAACTTTTTCCCTTAATAATGCTAGTTGAATTTTTAGATATCCCTTTTGTTGTCTGAGAAATCGTCAGTTGAAATTTATTAATATGGTGTCAATAAATACTATGTCAACAAATTTTAAGAGACCAATTTTTCGGAAAAAATTAAGATATTGAAAAGTTTAACCTGAATTTTAAAGGCAACAGACAAGACTTCCAGATAACGTAACAAAATTTGTAAACGAAGCTTAATTCGCGATAACGTTGCAAATACAGTACTTTTCGCTTATAGTCACATCTCTTAGTTGCACACAAGTTGTGGACTATATCGCTAATGTGACTATATCGCTAGTTTTTTTATATGTCATTTTGTTGCCTATAAATAAATTGTGATATAGTCATCATAAAATGTTACTATATGCAATTTATTTATTATTATAACAGGTGGAAAATTTGGAATATAAAAACGATGTTTGAAACGATTCAGCTCAGTTTCCTTGTTCCAATTTTCGTTTTAGCCTCTTAAATTTTTAAATAATTTTAAACCGAAAAAAATTCAAGATTTCACAAATATATTACAAATTTTCTGTATTGTGACTATAACTTAAATTATTTGCATATAAATTTACTTTTAGTAGCCAGAGTTTAGTGGCATATAAGCCAAATGTGATTATATCGTGAATGGACTATATCCTAAATATTTTGTATGCAATTTAATTTTAGATGACAGTAAAAGTTTAAAAATGGACTTTATCGCTAAATGGACTATAAGCGATGTGACTGTAAACGAAAAGTACTGTATAGCAAAATCTGAGAATTTTCAAAACTTTATGATGCGATATCTCGAAAACCTTAAGTGATGAAAAATTTTAAGTTAAAATTCGTGCAATAGATCACTTTAAATCTTTAGAAAAGTATATTTTTGTCTCAAGTTTATGACTTCTTTCAAATTTGTTCGGCCTGATAATGTAACTGTGAATTTTACCTGTATACGTTTATGCATTTCTTGGGCTGCCTTATCTGCCATATCGGCTTTGTTCTTTTCAGCCTCGATAACCTTACGCCATTGCTCGATTTGTTCTTGTGAAGCACCCCCTTGGGTAGATGCAGCAGCAGCGCTTGCAGCTTGTACGGCCTTTTCGGACTCTTGAAGTTTTTGTTGCAACATTTGGATTTCTTTTTGCATAGCTTGTAATTCAGCTGGTGCTGCTGATGCCGCTGGTGCCACCTGCTGGCCATTACGTAACTTGCGATTCTCTTCCCGTGAATTTTGAAGCTCTGCTTCGGCATTTTGTAATTCTTTCTGGAAGTTCATTAAAATCTCTTGACTCTTTTCCAACTGATGCACTAATTGTTCCCTCTCGATTGACAGCTGTTTACAGTCAGCTTCTAGCTGTTGCATGTGTTTTTCTAACTGAGGATGGGGTTTTTCTGCAGCACCATTTCTGGCCGACTGTCTGATGGTTTCTTTTTCTGCCTCGGCCTTTTCAAGACGATCATGTAGACGACCCAATTCGGCAGACATACGCTCAAATTCGATACGTGTTGATTCATTTGCTTCCTGCTGTTTGGCCAAATGCATTTGAGCTTTTTCGAGTTCTTTAGCTAATCGTCCCGCTTCTAATTCAGTAGCATCACGTGATTGCAATGCCTTTTCTAAGCGGTCTCTTAAACGATCAATTTCTTGACGCTCTCCAGCCGACATCGCAGATGTACGCACTGAATCCGCAGGACTTATGGCAGATGCTTGTTGTAGTCGCAGACGTTCAACTTCCTTCAGTAACTTCTCGTGTTTGTCTCGAGCCTTCTCTCGTTCAATGTGGGCTCTCTCCAACTCGCTGCGTTGTTTCTCTTGGTGGGCCAGTAATTTAGCCACTTCTCCTTTCGAAAGCTCGAGTTGCAATGAAGTTTCGTGAAGTTTTGATTCCATATTGGCAATTTCATTTTCGATCTTTTCATATTTGTCTTTGTATTTTTCAAATGATTCTGATTCGTATTGTGATTTGCCCCGTATTGTCTCAAGTTCCATAAGAGTCTTATCAAGTTTTTCTCGCAAACGTTCGTTTTCTTCTTTAAGGCGTCGAGTTTCTCGTCCAAATGTATCGGTGTCTTGTAGTTTTCTAAGCTCTGTCTGACTCTTTTCATAACGATCGCGCATTTTTTCCAGTTCGATGGCATAGTGGGCACATTCGTCTTTGGCTGCCTCAACACTGGCACTAGCCTTGCTCTGAGCGGCATGGGCACGCTCTAACTCATAACTGACACGTTCGAGTTCCGACTGCAAGTGCTCTTTTTCTCCTTGTGTTCGACGCATGTCTGTTTGTATCTTATCGAAACGTTCTCGATGATGTTCAAGTTCAGCACGAGCATTGTCTTCACATTCCTTAGCTCGACTAAGTTGAAGAGCCGCTCGATCACAGGCTTCTTGTAAACGTGTACTTTCCTCTTGAAGCTTTCGTAGATCTTCACGTGCCTTGGATGCGGCCAACGATGAACGTTCTGCTTCAACCTCTAAGCGAGCACGATCTGCTTCAGCTGTATCACAACGTGATTGAAGGCGATATATTTCATTTTGAGCTCGATCATATTTCTCCAACATCTTTTCAAATTCTTTATTTGAAGTGTCCTTCTCATCAATTAGTTTCTGGCTGGCATAAAGAGCTTTGTCCAACTTCTCTTTAAGAATTTCAACTTCTGTAACTGCATCATCACGTTCCATCTATGAAATAAAAAGTTTAATGTTAAAAACAATCTCTTTAACATCTCCTTAAGCATAAAGTGTAAATTTTGTTAAGCTACAACTAACAATCAGCCAATTCTTTGGGAGTAATCATGCATTACTTAAATTTTGTAGTTTTTATAATTTTGTTGTGGAAACTTGTCTTTTAAAGAGTTTGTGTTTCTTAAACTGTGAATTACCTGAAGCTTTTGCTGTATGATATGAGATTTTTCATAACGTTCTTTAAGAACCTCCAAATCAGTTTGCATAGCCTCTCTATCGCGTGCTGCCTTCTGCAGCAGCGTTTGTGATGATTCTGATCGTTCTTTCAAAGTTTCTAATTCGTCTGAGAATTGATCACGCTCTTTCTGGACACGAGCCAGTTGTATCTACATTATTAATTTTTTTTTTAAATAACAATTATGTACAACGTTTATATAATACAACATATAATAGAAAGTTAGATACAATTTACAATTACATTTACAAGTGAATATTAAAATTTATTTCACAATACATACTACATAGCATATGTATAGGAAGTGAGTTACTTCAGTATTTAAATGTCATT